>CM070770.1:296199457-297415290 GCA_036346955.1 Dipus sagitta | reverse complement strand
CATCAGGGGACACTGCTATTCAAAAGCAACCAGCCTGACAAGACGTACACACCTGTGTAATGGTGGCATCCAGCCTTGATGGGTAACCAATGGCTTTCTGATTGGCTAAGAGATCTGATCATTGGAAAGGAACCCATAGCTGGAACTGGGAACCAGGTCACAATCCTATGGAGACCAAGATTATGGTCTCCATCAAGAAGCTCTCACTCCCACTAGTCTTTGGTCAAAAAAAGGCCTACATCCATCAAAATCTCTCTAAATTAACAATGCTTATCCCATTTAACCTATGCTGACATCATTCTCTGTTGGAAAATATGTTTTTCTTTTTCAGAAGGTAGCCAGAACCGTGGAGATAAACCACCCCTTGCACATTAGCCAGGGCCTAAGTGAAACCACAGAGGAACTGGAGAGATGAGCAACATTGCTGCCTCCATGGTGAACCTGAAAATCAGCACTAGAGTGAAGGAGACAGATGCTGAGGACATTCAACATTTCCCAAAGCAGAGATCCAGAAGCTCGTGAGAGCTCAACACTGCAGTAGACTTAAAACACACCCACCATGGCTCTGGGAATTTTGTGGAAAAGGGGGCAGAAAGATTGTAAGAGCCACAGGCTAGTAGGGCATATCCAGAGACATTGTTCCCTCATCACACAATGACTGACTGCTGCTCTCACAACTCATAAGCCCCAAAGCCATGGTGAACACCAGCAACCCCACTGAGAAGAGCCCTCAGTGGAATGGGGGTAGAGAGAGGAGGGAAATGCTGGTATTAACAAATAATATATCCATACAAAGTATATACTTAATAAAGATGAATTAATAAAAATAAGGTTGTTAAAAAAAGTAAGTTTGTCATGGATGATACAGGAGAGTAAATGAAGGAGATATCAACATAGTAGAAGGGATAGTAAGAAAGAAGGAGTTCATTGGAGGGCGATGGGGAGAAGAGGTGAGAGAGGACTATTTAAAATTTTTAGTAAATTTTTAAAATTTTAATTCGCTGAAATCGTAGACTAGCGAGGACAGGACACATTTCACTTTCACCATATCTCCCAGTTTCTGAAGACTCACTTCCATGATGATAAAAAGTTGAAAATGAACTTTCTGTAGTGTGTTTGCATTTACAGATGCTATATCACAGCCAAGGATCATTTTTCTTGAGACAATACAAAATAAGTTATTAGTTCAAACACACTCTGGGGCTGAGGAGTTGGCTCAGTGGATAAAGAACTTGTCATGCAACATGAGGACCTGAGTTCAGACCCTCAGCATCCATGTTAAGTGCCCTGTGTGGTGGTGTGCGCCTGGAATCCCAGTGCTTGGGAGGTAGAAATAAGCAGATCTCTGGGGTAAGCTGCCTATGTAGACTAACTCAACTGTTGAGCTCTGGTTTCCCTGAGACACCTTGCCTCAAACCATAAGGTGGAGAGTCCGCGCGCGTGCGCGCACACACACACACACACACACACACACACACACACCATACTATTTCAGTAGCTTAGGTCAATGATCCAGAGAGCAGTGTCAAAGAACTGGATGATAGAAATGGGATGTAAGGGGATCAAAGGAGGATAATAGGATGGGAATATGATCAAATTAGAGTATGTTCTAAAATTCTCATGTAATTATATGAAATGGGACTTAAAATATTTGAATCATGGATATTTGGGAATCTGTTGACTATAGCTTGATGTTTCAAAGGTCCTTTCCATCCTTTTAGATTTTGTTATGCCATATACATTCACTTATTCCTTAATACAAGAAGTAGGAACATCCCAAGTTTTCATGAGGAAAGGGATATAATACAAGGAATTGGGTGCTTGCAAAAGATAGGAGGGCTGGGTGAGGGTGGGGCGGGGGACTGGCTCAGAACAGGTGAGGTCACACCACTAAGAGCTACCACCAGAGGGCAGGCAACTTCCATACCTTGTGAACCGGGTGGGCTCAGCTGATGTGAGCACATCTGTTAAAATGTTTTTGTTTGTCCTTTAACACAGTCATGAAGACTCAGCCTTTGCTTCCCCTTTCCTCCTGACCACAGATGTCTGTCTCTCCTGCAACACCACGACGGCATGCAAGCTCTAGCTGAGAGGAAATTTTAGAAGTGGTTTAAGCTTTTCCATCCTTGTGATGCAGGAAGGAGCCCAGATAGTTAGTGGTCAATTAAATTTCCCCCATAGTTCAGCCTCCACCAGGCTCTTCCTTTCCTGACTTCCTAATTTTACTGATTGGTTTCACAGTGTTCCAAACCAGTGTTTAACTTGGCTCCATCTCAACAGCTAGAAAATGAGCTTTTTCAGCTTATAGACCAAGCCTCACTCATTGTCTTATTCCTCTGCATGGTACCCAGCCAAGCAAATGGTAGGTAACTGGCAGTAAACAAAACAAAAAAAAAAACCTTTCATTTAAGTGGCTGTTTAGGACTGTAAGGAGTGTAGTGTGCTGTGAGGTTACAGAGCTCCATGTCTTAAGAGGGAGAAATAAAATCACAACTACCTGGTCGGTTTTAGGTTTCCGGTAGTATTCCTGTCTCTGCTTTCTAAGCTTGGTGGTTGGTTTGCAGTGTGACTATCACACAGAACAGGCAGTGTGACAGGCAGTTTACTGGCTCTTTTAGTGGATTTTCTGAGCCATGGACTTGGATTTTGAAGGAGTTGAGGGGATGGAGCATGGGAAGTGCTGGTGTTTGCCAGACAAGCTAATTTCTAAAGAATCAATGAGACACCAGGGGGATTTTCCAGATGAGTTCACATTATGTAATTCTTATTTTTGTATTTTGATGGACCTAAAAGTGTGTTGGGGATTCACAACCATAGCCAGAGGCCTTGATTTATAATGATTTCAGATCTGTGGGCTTCATTTTATATGTCTGTTTATCTCTACTACTTACGTTTGTACATGTGTGTGTGTGCATGTGTGTATTAATGCCTACGTGTGTGTATGGGCACACCAGATACTTGTGCCACTGGTTGACTTGCTGGCAGGCATTGTAAGCAAGTGCCTTTAACAGTTGAGACTTCTCCCCATCCCTCTATTCCTTTCTTTCTGGCTCACTCTCACTGCAGACACTCCTTTGGGCCCAGCCATGCCTAATCAGTTCTTGTAGTTCAGACATACATAGGAGGAAAGCAAAAAGAAAATTTATCTTTCTGTCCTTGGAATGTTTTCCATTAGTAAATAGATGTTATGACACATCACCTTTTAGGGACCTCTTTAGTTAGCCAAGAGGAGGTTCTAGTTCAAGCAGAGTAGTTATTCTATTAGAAGGTAAAAGGTGGAAATTGGAATCCCCTTTCTTGTCCTATCTTCCATCCTGTCTTCTTGGTACCACCCCTGCCCTATCAAATGAACTTTGGCTCAACCCTATTCTTTCTGTGGAGGTCTTTCGATTTTGGTAGAAGTTTCTTTGCTTTTCCCCTTTCCTAGTCAGGGTCTATGTAGCCTTCTGAAATTGGACTCTGGAGCTGGCTCCAGGAGAGGAATCTCCCTGAACCATAGATTTTGTGGTGCTCCTCCTTAGGGTTTAGAGCAACCACATTGACATCCACAGTCTTCCCGCACTTTTCCAGTCTCTCCACATATCTGTGTGCCATGATGTCTGGCACTGCCTGCCACTCAACTACACTCTTTCCATCTCCCTGCAAGACAGCATGCTCCCTCCCTCCTGGCACAGGCCTTTGACATTGTGGATGGGAGCCTCTTCCGAGCAAGACCCATGCTTCAGTAGGCTGAGAAAATTCATTCTTCTAAAGAAAGCTTCCTAGAACTTACCTACTTTTTGATGTTTCTTCAGACAAAATCCAAATGCTGTGTCCCACACTACATAACAGCTATAGATTATCAAGAGGTTTTGTGAATTGTCACACAAGTGCTGATTATTACCTTTGTAGATAGAGTTCCTATCAGGGACCAACATACCTGTTCTTTCTCATATTCCTCAACACCCAACAAAGAATATTCAATAGGCACTCAATAGGTGTACGTTGATTTAACTTGAAAACCCTAAGAACTTTTTTATTGCTGCTGTATAGATGGGTGCAAAAATTAAGGGGTTTATTTTTTAAAATTGTATTGAATTATTACTGATAAATAAAAGTTGTGTATGTTTAAGATGCACAATGTGAGGCAATATGCCTTGTGAAATAATAACAACCAGACTAACTAATATATTCATCACCTCACAATGTTGCCTTTGTGTTTCTAAAGTGTAGAACATTTGAGAATACAGTACTGGGGGCTAGAGATGGCTTAGCTGTTAAGGCGCTTGCCTGCTAAGCCTAAGGATCCATGTTCGACTCTCCAGATCCCACATAAGCCAGACTCACAAAGGTGAGGCAAGTACAAGGTCGCACATGCTCACTATGTGGTTGAGGCCCTGGCATGCCAATTCTCTTTCTTTCTCTCTCTCTCTCTTTCTCCCTCTCTCTAAAATAATTTAAAAAAAAAGAATTCAGTACTGTATTATAATTAAACTCACCATGCCGTATATTAGATCTCGGAGCTTATTCATCCTGCATAACAGCTTTTATCCGTTGGCCAACATCATCCTATTTCTCCCACAACCAAGTCCCCAGCAGCTACTCTTCTGCTGATCCTACAAAGTAGTGCATGATGGGAGGTCATGGTCTGATTTATATTGTTTCTAAATTTATTTTCTGAGACTTGACTCCCAGTACTTCGGAATGGGACTATATTTGGGCGTCGCGTATTTAAAGAGGTAATCAAGCTGAAATTGTTAGAATGGGTCCACATCCAACATAACTGATGTCTTCATAAGAAGGTGAGATGGGCACATTCATAGGCACAAACAGAGTAAGACCATGTGGAGAGAGGGGGAGAAGGTTCCTTTCACAATCCACAGAGAGGGGCCACAGAAGAAACCAACCTTCTGGACTACTTGACTCCATCTAGATTCTAGAACTATTGCTTATAATGCCCAGCATATGGTATGTTTTGGTTTTTGTCTTGAGAAACTAGACATTGAGAAGTCTCACTATCAGCATGAGTAAAGTTGAGGAAGAAATAAGTCTGGGATACAGATAGGGGTGTCGATGGAAATTAAGATGTATTTTTAGCTGCTTTTTGCTTGATAGAAGCCCATTTACAAGCAACACAATATTTTACTTATAAGAAAAGCTATTACATAGGCAGTGGTATGTATAACCTGGAAAATTTGGAAATTGTTATAAAAATGATCCCACTCAGTAACCCTTTTCTAATTGTTTTTTTAAATTAACCTCTGACTTTTTATTTCTTTATTTTTGAGACACAGAGAATGGAAGACAGAGAGAGAGAGAGAGAGAGAGAGAGAGAGAGAGAATGAGCATACCAGGGCCTCTAGCCACTGCAAATGAACTCCAGACACATGTGCCACCTTGCGCATCTGGCTTAGGTGGGACCTGGAGAATCAAACCTGGGTTCTTAGTCTTTGTAGGCCAGGCCCCTCTTTGGTAATTGTTACTCACATCTAGATGTCAACACAAAGCCTGGCTCTGTGAGGCTAGTCTAGTATCTATTAGTGTCAGTAAATTTGGCTTTGTTGTAAGGAAAGGTAATACATATGGCATGATTTGTGTCTATAAAAGTCAGCACACTTCAGACACATACAAAATTTTCACTATGAAGAGCCATCGCAAATTAGGATGCTGTTGTGACATTCTTAGAAAATTCACCAGATTGAACATCATATGACACAATTTTAGATCTGAACTTTGTTATTTATAGATGAGTGTGGTCTTGCATCATTACCTCAGATGTTTTCTTCATTTTACATTGATCCTTATCAGCTCCACTCACACTTCATTTGTGGCTGTTTTGGAAGTTACAAAGGCAGCTCTTTCTGTTGAGTGATTGTAGAATGCAGGTTATTAGAGAGCCTGCCAAGTCTTGCACAATGGATAGACCCATGTTTCAAACAACTTTGAAGCCCACTGATGTTGATTTGTACTTACAAAGTCTGATAAGGTCTGGAGCAGTAGCAATATGTATGTGTATGTTTAGTGGGATATATTACTTATGTTTTACTTCAGACATATCATTAGTGTTATAAGATACTTGTTATCAAAAGAAAACACCCACTGGATTGGATTGTGCCGAGAACTACTAACATATATTTTGATAAGTGATGCTATCAAAGAGGCCACGTAGGACCTATGGTCATACATCACAAGCAGAGGGTTGAAAGAAGATGTCTATCTTAAAACCTTGTACTTGGAGCTTTTTATTTTTATTTATTTTTATTTTAATTTTTTTTTGAGGTAGGGTCTTGCTCTAGTCCAGGCTGACCTGGAATTCACTATGTAGTCTCAGGGTAGCCTCAAACTTATGGCGATTCTCCTACCTCTGCCTCCCAAGGGCTGGGATTCAAGGCGTGCACCACCATGCCTGGTGAACTTGGAGCTTTTTTAATCTATGGTATTATGAGTTCCTATTTTTGTAATAAAATCTATAATTGGCTTGACTATATATAACACTGTATTGCATTTTTTCTTTAAAAATTTTGTACTATATGATTACTTAAATTATAATTATTTTAACATGTCTTTACTAAAAGATCCACAAGACAAATGGAACAACTACCTCATTCCTCCCTTGGCCTTTGAAAAACCTCTTGTGGTCAGACATACATCAAAGGATTATTTTGAAGAACAATCAAGCTTTAATGATTTTAATGATACTAACACTCTATAGGGTTAAAGAGCAATTTCTGAAACTCTTGATCAACTAAGAGCACAGAGACTGGATTTCTTTTCTTTAAATTATTGCCTTTTTAAAAGATATTTACGAGAGAGAGAGAGAGAGAGAGAGAGAGAGAGAGAAAAGGAGAGAGAGAGAGAGAGAGAGGAAAATAAACAGGTGAACCAGGGCCCCTAGCCACTGCAAACTAACTCCAGACACCACCAAGAGTCACTTTGTGCGTAGGGCTTATGTGGGTACTGGGTAATTGAACCTGCATCCTATGGCTTTGCAGGCAAGCACCTTAACCACTAAGCCATTTCTCCAGCTCCCAAATTATTGTCTTTTAAGTTGACATACAATCATTTGTATATTTATGGGTACAATGTGATACTTTGACTCATTAGATAGATGTTACAATGCAGAGATTTCATTTGCTTTTCTCTGCTCAAAGCCAGCAATATTTTTTTTTCCAGTTTTCTGTTACCTTCCAGGCTGTAATTGACTGAAAGAGGCATAAGACCTAACTTAGCATTTTCATCTCCGTGTCTAACAAGTTGGTTAGGCAGCAATAGACTATTATTTCATGTTTAGGAACTGACATAAGATATTGGAAAAGAAGATTTTATTTTCTTATTTTTTTGTGCATGTTTTTGTGGCTTGAGTGTATGTGTATGCATGTTCATATGGGGGTGGGCACATGTGTGTGCAGGTATACATTCACGTGTGTTCACATATGTGTGGAAGTCAGAGAACAACCTATGATATCTTCTGGTTGCTGTCCACCTTGTTTTTAGAGGCAGGGTCTCTCAAAATCCACAGGCAGCAAGACCGTAGGATCTTCCTGTCTCTGCTTCCCTGGTTCTGGGATTATATGCATGTGCTGACATGCTTAGCTTTCTATCTGAACTCGGGTCCTCTTGCTTACATGGCAAGCACTTTTACCACTGGTAGTGAGGTGCATGGCTGAAGACAACTGTTCATCTCATCATTTTATCCTGGGTTTTCTTGATACTATGACTCAAGAGGGTATTTTGGCTTGTTGCTGAGTTTTAGGATATTCTACTATTACTTTTTGTGGAGAATTGCTGGGTGACTTTTGGTTGTGGCAGTGGAACTGGAGACGTCACCATATTCTGCCATCTTGCATACAGTAAAGCTATTGCATAGTTTTGATGCTTTGATATGCTAGGGACTTACTGATCCTGAGGCCTTTGTCCTCAGCTCTAAGGCTGAAAACCTTGTGGAGGCAAAAAATTAAAAAAATAAATAAATAAATCGCACTACCTAGCAGAAATCTCAACAAACAGAAAGAACTTCATAAAATGTACTGAATAGATGAATTAAAATACTAGTCCTGGGCTGGGGAGGTGGCTCTGTGGTTAAGCCATTTGCCCCAAAAGCCTTGCAACAGAGGTTCAATTCCCCAGTACCCTTGCAAAGCCAGATTCACAAGGTGGTGCATGCTTCTGGAATTCGTTTGCAGTGGCTGAAGGCCATGGAGTGCTTACTTTCTCTCTCTTTCCTTGCAAGTAAACTTTAAAAAATATTTTTTAAAAATACTAGTTCTTAGGCCGGGCGTGGTGGCACACACCTTTAATCCTAGCACTTTGGGGGACAGAGGTAGGAGGATTGGCTCAAGGCCACCCTGAGACTACATAGTGAATTCCAGGTCAGCCTGGGCTAGAGCAAGGCCCTACCTCAAAAAAAAAAAAAAAAAAAAAAAAAAAAAAAAAAAAAAAGGCTAAATTACTTTCTAGAACTAGCAATTGAGTTACCTGAAGAGTCTGCCTTTCTAAAAACCAAAGAACCCAGAGCCCAAAGCACTTCTTTCTTGGCCCGTACATTCCCTGCCATTAGCATTAGTTTTCTGCCATAATCGACCCAGAGACATGTAGGCAGCATATAGGGAAAGCCCCTACAGTACAGAGGCTGTTGAAGTTATTCAAACTCACCCCTTCTACCTTGCCTGTTCTTTTCTTCAGAAATTAAAAGATTGACTGACTTTTTTCTCCATTTTGACTGACTGTGGAACTTCCCCATGAGCCCCTTTGTATCATGGGCAGCCTCCTTCTCTTGGGGATCTGTGAGTAGGACAAAGTGTCTTTCATCAATGTTTATTTACCAATCTATTGGCCTCAAAATGCCTGCATCATAATTGTCAGTAAGATTTCTCTGACTGTGACAGAATCTGTGAGACAGGTCCCAGTTTGGGGGTTTCAGGGTCCAGGCACTGGTATTGGCTCAGATTTTGGTGGCATCACATCATGGAAGATGACAGTGGTGGGATCACATGCAGGAGCTAGCAAGCATGGTTTCATCCAAAACCCGGAGCAGAGAGAAAGAGACTGATGGTTCACTTTTGAGGGAATGCCCCAATGAATGCCACCAGGACCTCCTGCTGCACCCCACCTGTAAACGGTTCCACCACCTCCCAACGGCACCACTTTGGGGACTATGCCTTTAATCAAAACCAACTTTGGGGACACTAGCAGCAAGGATCCTACATGTTAACAAACCTTCGGAGGCACAGCCCTTTCCCCTTCCTTTATACTTCATTGGCTGTGTGGGGGACATTTGATTGAGGCTGAATAAGGTTTCAACAAGAGTTGCATCTATTTCTTGGCCACAGACTAGTCGCCAGGTGCTTGGAGGATACAGTAATGGACAAACTATTCCTGCTCTTACAAACACAGATAAATCACTAATAAATACAAGCTCTGCCAGATCTATGATGGAAAACAGGCGAGGAGGGTAGAGAGTGATAAGGGATCATTTCATATAGAATAGTGAGAATGGATATCTGAGCAGTGTCTGGAATGAAAGTTGAGTTTGGCTAAGTAGATACATTGCGGGCTGTGCTCACATCTGGGAAGATAGCCTGTGGTTAGCATCTGGGACCTCTCAGGATACTCTGTAGTCTCAGGGTAAGTACTTCCACATTCTCATAGTTTTTGTTGAAGGAAGAGGAAAAAGATGAGGGTTTAAAAATAAGCGAACGAGAAACTCTGTCTTAAGCTAATAAGGTGAAAGAATGGTAGAGGAGGACACCCAGCATCTTCCTCTGGCCTCGCCACTTGTGCACACATGCACCACACACACACACACACACACACACACACATCACATCACATCACATCACATCACATACTACAGCATACACACACAGCAAAAATGTAAGGGGAAAAAAGAAGTAATCATAAGAAGAAAAAAATGAAAGAAAAGAAAGAGAAGAGAGGAGGGAGGAGAGGAGAAGGAAGAGGAAGCAGAGGCAAGAAGTAGGCATGTGCAGTGAATTTTGGCTTCAGTGTCAGTGTTTGTCTGGTAACTACTATTTATCTCCAAAAATGTAAAATCTCTAGAACGCTTTAGCCAAATGTCTCCATCAAGGTCATTCTTCCCATCCTGCAAGTAAGTGTGGTTAGTAATTCTGTGACCTTGAAGGTTAGAGTCACATCTCATAGGAATAACTATGTTAACTGTACAAAGAAGAAAATGTGCATTTGGTTTCACTTTTAATACTTATGTATTTTAATATTTATACAAATTCATAGATGAACTTATACAAACTCATAGATGAAATTTAAAGTGAAAAACTCTTTTGTGCTTCATGTATTCAAAATGAATAAGTCACTTGAAGTATAAGTAAATTCATTTATTTTTTTCTGGGAGTAACATGAAAAAAATGAATGAATGAAACTATTCAAATTACATATCAATTTATTTATGAAGATATCAATTCAGTTCAGTAAGTATGGAAATAGATGGATGTTAATAGGGCTACTAAGAGTGTGTTGGCAAGATTAGTTCAGAGGAATATTATATCCTTCATGAGCCAATTAATGTTCTTAAAAATTTAAATAATCACATGAAAAACATACAGGTATTTAATCTACAAGTCTTTAAAACATTAAGCAAGTTAAATTTTATGGACTGTACTTAATGCTTAGCTATTTGATTTCATTGAAACATTAGATTTTCAAGAAATGTTTTATTTGTGAATATTTCACATCTGATTAGTAGACCTTAAATAAGCAAAAGATTTCTTTATTACTCTATGTAGTTAGGAAAGGGGATTTATTTGGGGTCATGTTTTATAGCATTCATAATCAATGATAGATACTAAAACAGGTACATTAAGATAAAACTAGCAGGGATGGAGGGATGGCTTAGCTGTTAAGGTGCTTGTCTGCAAAGCCAAAGGACACAGGTTCAATTCCCCAGGACCCATGTAAGCCAGATGTACAAGAAGGCACATGCATCTGGAGTTCATTTTCAGTGGCTAGAGGCCCTGGCATGCTCATTCTCCCTCTGTCTATCTCTTCTCCCTCTCTGCTTGCAAATACATAAATTTATTAAATTAAACTAATAAAAAAGAAGAAGAAAATAAAAATAGCAAAGAAAACAGCATTAGGGAAAATATGATCTCTTTTTTCGTGTGTGATTATGAATCTATAAGTTCAAAGTGAAGGTGTTAAAGAATGATGTAGCAGAATGATTCCTGAGCCCTTTGAAGACTGGATTTGTTGACAGTTTGTTAATGCCAAACATTAAATATTGTAATTATCAAAACTTAATAATGTGATAATACTCATTTCTGAAAATAAATATTTTTATTTACTACATTACCTCAGAAGTTCAATTTATAAAGGGTGGTATAAGGCTGTGGTTATAATTTTGGGTAAATACTTAATTTTTATTTATTTATTTATTTTTTGAGGAAGGGTCTGGCTCTAGCTCAGGCTGAACTGGAATTCAGTCTCAGGCTGGTCTCAAACTCACAGTGATCCTCCTACCTCAGCCTTCCTAGTGCTGGGATTAAAGGCATGTGCCATCATGCCTGGCTCAATATTTAATTTTTTTCAAAAAATATTTATTTATTTGGGAAAGGGAGAGAAAGAGGCAGATAGAGAGAGAGAATGGGCCCGCCAGGGCCTCCATCCACTGCAAATGAACTTCAGATGCATGCGCCACCCTGTGCATCTGGCTTACATGGGTACTGGAGAATTGCACCTGGGTCCATAGGCTTTGCAGGCAAGTGCCTTAACCACTAAGACATCTCACCAGCCCCAAATATTTATTTATTTTTTTTTTTTTTGGTTTTTCGAGGTAGGGTTTCACTCTAGTCCAGGCTGACCTGGAATTCACTATGTAGTCTCAGGGTGGCCTCAAACTCATGGCGATCCTCCTACCTCTGCCTCCTGAGTGCTGGGATTAAAGGTGAGCACCCCCATGCCCGGTTCTAAATATTTATTTTTTTTAAAAGCTTTATTACATCAACTTTATTTGGTACTCTACTATTATTTTGCTAGAATATGTTGGAGAGAATGTTTTCTCATTTTTTTGATTTCTTGATAAGTAAAGTGAGTTAGTGTTAACCTTCAGTGTGGGTCAGACTTTTGTATCATATTTCTTGGCCAGGGAATAGGAGGTATTGCCTGGAGCATGCCACTTCCAATAAAAACTAAAAATGTGATAGCCAAACTCTCCCCTTGGGTCTGCAAACAGATTACAGAGGCAGTCTGAGAACATCACATTCTTGATCTGCTTAATCCACTTTGTTTAGATTTGAAGAGCATATTTCCAGCATTGTTTAAAGAAGAAAGAGAATCACATTCAAATGTTCCAGGAGATGAGTGAAGTTAGACAAAGAACATAATTCTCATCGTAAAGAGTTAGTGGGATGTGAAGAAATGGATTAATGCTTTTTGCAGATCATGGTATGCTCCTTTAAGGGGCTTATTTAAAAGTCTGGAAAGAACACTGTTTCACTAACTAATGCTTATCTAGTAGTGGCAAATGATTCCAGTAGGAAAATAGGGGGTATGAAGATCTAAACTTTTAAAAATTTTTTATTTATTTATCTGACAGCCACACACAGACAGAAAAGAGAGAGAGAGAGAGAGAGAGAGAGAGAGAGAGAGAGAGAGAGAGAGAATGGGCATGCCAGAGCCTCCAGCCACTGCAAACGAACTCCAGATGCATGCGCCCCCTTGTGCATCTGGCTTACGCTAAGCCTTCTCTCCAGCCCGGAAGATCTAAACTTTTAAGCAGCAAAGTTCCTGCCTGGGTATTGCCAGTGCCTCTGAGGGATTAATCAGTAGATCAGCACAAAGCAAAGAGCCATCAGCAGAATGGGAATGGCGAGGAGTTTGAACAGACAGTAAAACAAGCAAGGCGTCTGCACACCCCTGATAACTCGCGTCTTCATCGGTTTCAGTGAGCGGTCCCACTGGGTCAGGATGGCATGCCTGGCCCCTGACCACCTCCCTGGGCCCACTAACCGGAACTGGTAGGGGCTGCAAGGACCAAAGAACACTTCGATGGCCAGCTTGGGATCTGTGAGGAACAGCCATGGGATGTTGGGCTTTGCCCCGATGAAGGAGGCCAGCTCATCCATGTAATTGATGTAATCCGTCTGTATGATCTCTCTTTTGCCAAACCTAGAGGTGAGAGAGGAGACACTTCTGTGAAAACCAAGTGTTGTGTTGAAATCAGAAACCCTCACACCTTGCATCTGGGCAATTGGATGCTATTCTTTTGTGTCAGTAAGGTGAACCTTGCCAGTCTGTAGTTTTGTCAAGAACGTTCATAGTTCATTCAGAAATTTCACAACACTGCAGAGTGGTGGAGAAGAGCATTTTTGCCCTTATTAACAAATTGATGAATTGCCCTTTGCTCAGGCAAAGTTATTCATTTATAATGACTGAGCTAATTAGTGATGGAACTAGGAGTGTAGCCCAGCCTTCCAGATTCATTCTGAGTTGCTGAGTCATTTTCATTTAAGGTATCTGTTTGAAGTATCATTTGCCATGTGGTGTGTGTGTGTGTGTGTGTGTGTGTGTGTGTGTTGTATGCACACTCTCGTGCCACTAAATGGTTGCGGAGGATGGAATACAACCTTGAGGTGTTGGTTCTTGCCTTCTACCTTGTTCTAAGACAGGGTCTCTTGTTTGCTGCTGGTGACAAAACACCAGACTAGCTCACCTGTGAGCTTTGGGATTCACTTGATTCTACCTCCCATTGCTGTAGACACATTGGCATTACAGCTTTCTGGGATACATGATAGGTATGGATCTATGTGTTCCCTACCTCCTTTTGTGTTTCCTCTCTGGGCTGTTTTGCAGAACGCATGTATATTCTCAGTCTTACTATTCACTGGACACCTTGCAGTTCCAGGGGCAGAGTAGATCTTTGCTATTCTTTCTGAGATGAATGAATATGGCTCATAGCTTCTTTCCCTCTTGACTTCATTTACAATCATTTAAGATGAAATAAGATTATTGACAAATTATGATTTTTTTCTATGCAAATCCTCTATCAACATTAAGTATTCTTACCATTTGAGCCTTTCCCCTGTTTTCTCATAAATATCATCAATCATGTCTTTTACAGAAGGTAAAGTACAAGTTCCTGGAAAAGAAGGAAGCACATGGTAGTAGTTAACTGAGTGTGGAATGGGAACAACTTGACATTTTTCCTTCTCAGTGAGTTATGAACCACATTATTACTTTCATTTTTTTTTACTGTGTACCAAAACAAAATACTGAGAAATGAATAGATGATTATATTGAGATAGACATGCAATTAATCATAAGTCTTCTCAGAACTAATAACTATCCCAATAATTAAAAAGCATTTCATGAGTATCTCTGTATCTTTGTTCTTAAAGATACCAGATGTTTAATATCAACTTCAGGGATCAGATCCTAATCTTAGTCATGTTTTATTTATTTATTTATTTTTGGATTTATGAGGTAGGATCTTGTTCTAGCCCAGGATGATCTGGAATTCACTATGTAGTCTCTGGCTGGCCTCACATCACAACAATCCTCCTACCTCTACTTCCCAAGTGCTGGGATTAAAGGCATGTATCACCAACCCCGGCTACGTTTTATTTTTTTAAATAAAAAGTTGTGTGTATACAAGTTTGCATGTGTATGGGTGTGGAGGTCAAAGGTCAATGTTGGGGTCTTCCTCAGTAACTCTCAACCATATTCTTTGATACAGTGTCTCTTACTGAATTTACAGCTCACCAATTCACCTAGACTGGCTAGCCAATGAGCTCCAGGGATTCTGCCTCTGCATCCCCAGTGATAGGATTACAGGTGCATGCTAACATGCCTGGAATTTTATGTGGGTTCTAGAGATCTGAACTCAGGTCCTCCATCCCCAAGAGACTGATTAAGGCCTTCAGGACCCCACTGTGAATACCAATAACTCTACTGAGGAGGTCCTTCAGTGGAAGGGTGGCAGGGGAGAGGGGATAAGAGAGTATATCCTTTCAAACAAAAATAAAATTTAATTTGAAAAAAAAAGATACAAGAGCCTTCACTAAGAATGGGGACAGGGACCAAAGTCAGAAAGAGCCTGGGACCCTGACGGCATTTTCAAGCAACTGAGTTACACCAATAACTACCCACCTCCAGAACTGTGGCCACACGAGAGGAATAAACTTCATTTGTTAAAGGCAAAAACATGTTATAGCCAAACACAAGTGAATTGAAAAGATCTTTTTCAAATTTTGCCACAAAATAATCTTCCTAGGAAATACTCCTGTTCTTCCAGAAAAGGGAACGTTGAATAGATAAGAAAGAGAATGTAGTGAAGCCCCGGGTTGCAGTGGAGAGACAAGTTCTTGACAATGACCGAGGTAATAGGCTGACTGCAAGTCACAAGGGACATAAGGGTGCACGAGGAGACAAGATCTGACTTGAAGCTGCCCTAGGGTTGTAGTCTTATGTGGGTTTATATGGTTCCCAGAAACACAGACAATGCATGTTTCTATGCCCAGAAACACTTAAAATTTAGGATGATATCTTTGACAATGCTGGAATCAGTGTGGATGAGATTGGAAGTCAGAACCAAAATATGATTGTTCAAGCCCTTCGGTGACTTACTTAATCCTTACAGGGTCATTGCACTGCTTTAATAGACATGGCCTTGTTTCAGCTTTGGAACCTGTCTTGTCCTTGCACAGATAAAGAGACTCGCAAAAGCAACTGTGTTCAGCAGCCCACCTACTGCCACTGGGCCACTTGGAACTGTCTCTTCCATCTTGATAGTTTGATTTTTCTTTTCACAGTGCTTGGTTCTAAATTCAAGCTTTGTACTTGCTATGCAACCACTCTTATCACTGCGCTAAATCCCCAGCCCTTTCCACGGTGCTGATTCTCCCAAACTTAGTTGTTTGCTTTGTATTTATATTTTTCTTAATCCTATGCCTTGGCCTTTACATCAATTCCAGAGAGAAAGAGAGAGAGAGAGAGAGAGGAAGAAGAAAAAGAAAGGGAGGGAGAGATAGAGAAAGAGAGAGAGGAGAATGGGCACACCAGGGCCTTCTGCTTCTGCAAATAAACTCCAGACACATGTGCCCCTTTGTGTATTGGCTTTACATGGGTACAGGGGAATCAAATTTGGGTTTTGTCAGGCTTTGCCAGCAATCACTTTAACTGTTGATCCATGTGCCAGCCCCAAGTTACAACTCTCATCCTCACCCAGACTGAATTTACTGACCTTCCTTTCACTCCAACCTTCCTGGTCTGAAACCTAGTTGGTACCTGAGTGGCATCTCATGCCATCACCTCCCTGCTGCTGCCTCACTTGAGCAATGCTGTGCCCTGAGACAGTCCCCTCCCCATCTCTGCCTGGGAGAGAGTAAGGGAGATGCAGAAAGGTCACTGATGTGTAGGACCCCTTGGATGTGGGAAGCAACTTCATGACCTAACATATATAGTAGCAGATATGAAGCCTCTACAAAGAAGAATCTTTAAGCCCCAGTAAGACAGAATAGGACTAGAAACCTTATTTGTGACTTCAGAAGGAACCTGGCTGGCTAAGAGTCCCTCATCAAGAAGTTTCATAACTTAAGGTTCAATTAAACTTCACAGAATAAACTTTGAAATCTCTAATTTTTACTTAACCATGATACTACCTAGTCTTATCATCTGCACCTGACCACAGCTGCACAAGTGCATTCCAATGTTACTGTGAATCCAATCCCAGTGCCTGCTGCCGGAGGGTGCTGGCTGCCTTTTATGCCTCACCCAAATCAAGTCTTTTGTTTCTTTCTCTTGAAAATATAGATGCTTGGTTCTCTTAGAGCTTAGAGACTGACTAGCTAGTACCTATAGCACTTTTTGCCTCTAATTATTCACTGCTTGTCCTTAACTAACATGTGGCAGGGAAGAATGCAGCATCAGAAAAACCACTGCCTTTCCAGCAACCATGTTTTTCATAATTCCAAGGTTGGATGGATACAGGCTTGGAAACATCTTTCTCCATGAACCTTCCAATAAGTGGAATATCCCTTCAGTTTTAAAATCACAGTTTTATAAAGCAGTCATGTACTTTTGACTAAGAACTGTGGAGTTCTTATTTAATGGATGTATCTGGGCAATTGTCTGCTCTAATTTCCTAATAATATCTTACTGTTATATATTGTAATTCAATATGTTTTTCAAATTGCTTATATACACCAGTGAAAGAAAATTATAGAATCTGAAAATCGGATACATCCCTTGTAATTAGAGTTATTGCTCTCACCAAGACTCACCAGCATCTATCAGTGAACTTCTCTGTTCACTTACCCTTGATTACTTTAGCAGCCCAGCGGGCCTGCAGGTCAACTGTGGGGATGGCAGCTGCAAGGGACTGGATGAAGCCAATCATTGCCATGGTTGGTTTCTCTAGTTGAGGAGGGAAGATGCCTTTATACAAGGTGACCTCATTGTCTCTGCTTTTGATGATGGAGTCATCTAGGAAGGGGTAGGCATAGCTATAGCCTGTTGCAAAGATGACATAGTCGATGGCCTCAAACATGGTGCCATCTTCAAAAATGGCTGAGGTCTCTGTGAATTCCCTCACATTGGGTTTGATGGACAAGGTGCCGCACAAGATACGAACTGGGAGATCATCGTTGAATACAGGCTCTTTCCTGAGGGTTCTGTGTGGACAAGAGACAATGTTTATAATTATATTTCCCCATTCACTTATTGAGCTACATATGAATTGTTAAGAAAGCTACCTGATATTTTTTTCTGAGTTATAGAATATCATCAATATAGGTGAAGAAAAAAACTAACATGAGGACATAACATGAAGTAAGAGAAATTGCTTTTGGTTTGTCCTTTCTCCCCAACAGAGCTCATTTCAAATAGCTCAGAATAGATATACATACCCAGGCACTATTAACACCCATATTAGACAAAGTCCTAAGGGAAGGGTACTTGGTACTTGAATGCTTTGTTTGCTGTTTATCACCTATAAACCTTGATAAGATTAAAGTTGCTTACATTTTTTTGTCTCATTTTTCTCAGCTGGAATGGCAGTATCATCATTATTTAAGTCATTGCAACTATACAAGTCACTGTTGGTCAGTTAAGATTCGGTTAAAACAATATGAAGAATTCTGTAGTCTCTCGCACAGACATAGCGCTAACCAGGTTAGCTGCCATTCTTGTACAATACAGCCCAGAGTGGCCATGGTAATATAAACAAACTCACATAGGACAAAGAAAGCTTAAGGTGGTAAATCTGCACCTGGGTTCTCACAGAAGAGTGAGGTGTGAGCTCCTGCAGATAATGGCACAATCCAGGTGTGGGAAGGAACATCTCAGAGCTTACTTAAGGCCAGAAGAGGCAGGGTAGGGGGCAAGTCAGAGAATTGGCAACTGGAGGTCTGAAAAGAGAGTGTTTGACTATTTGCAACTCAGTAATATATTACTGTGTAGATTCATCTGAACTTAGCGATGAAGTTGGATAATGGTGAAAGAAAAGGCTTTTGTGGTGGCTGTGGGAAAGAGCCACAGGAATCCCCTGGGGAAGAAACCAAGCCAGATAGTGAAATTATACTTTGGAATCGTGTTTAGGAAAATTGCTAGTCTCAACTGAACTTCTTACCTTCTTACTTCAACTCATTGCCATCAGTCATAGACCACCTCCACTATACTGAGACTGTACTTGTTCAGGCCATCAGAATGAAGCTGCCAGGTCCAGTGGCCACAAGATAACCTTGGCTGCTATTCCTCAGGTACATTCTTCACCCCTTTTGTAGATAAGGTCTCCATTGGCCTGAAGCCCCCTTATTAGGTTAAACTGGCTGGCCAGTGAGCTCCAGGGATCCACCTATCTCAGATCCCAGTGGGCACTACTATACCCAGCATCTAAATGTAGGTACTGGGGATCTGAACTCAGGCTCTTGTGCTCACTTAGCAATTGAGGTATCTTCCCAGTCCCTTCTGGTAATGTTTGATTTCCTGTTTCCTGAGACCCAGAATGTAGTTTCTGTGAGGAAAGCATATCTACGTTGACTACATTAATATTCACAATAGCAATATACACAAAGGCTTACTCAGAACCTGGCATGTGATAAGTGCTTCATTTATATTTATTGAGTTAACAAATTCGTTTTGATGCAAAATTCTGTCCTTTTGATCTTGTATTAAAGTCATTTTTTTATTATGTGATGGGTGAGAGTTGTAAAGATTGGGAGAGTTGTAGAAAAAGAAATAAGGAGGAAACTAGAGATGGTAGACTTGTGGTGGTGACTTGTTGGGGGCGAGGGATCCTGGTAAAGGGTATGCGATAAGAGATGTGTGTTTAACTTTGCCATTAAGTGTAAGGCCTCAGGAAGTGGCTAAATGACAAGGGTCCTGGAGTATGCAGATCTGGCTGTGTCCTGAATGTTGCTTCCACTTCCTGTATGTGGGTCTTTGGTAGGGTTACGAACTACACTGTATCTCAGTTTATTTTCTTTTTTGTAAGTATCTGTAAAGCAGGAACACCAGCAGAGCCCCCTTTGTAGTTGTGAGGATGAAATGCACTAATACATCTCTGAATCCCTGCAGAGACTGGGTGAGCCTCTGATATGCAATAAGTATGTAAAATGTTATCATTACTATGGGGACCCATTGCTGAAGTATTCTCTAACTGCCAGACTGTGCAAATTCTGGAAAGGAGGATGTGTGGAAATCACTCCTGATGTTTGTAGTTCTTTGTCTTCTGATATATGAGACGTGATTATTGCACTAATATATTGATTTGTCAGATCTTCAGAGGGTCACAACACACATCAGGGGTTGTTGGCACTTAAAGTCTGACGTCACATTGTGTTCAACTCCACGTTACCCATTCAGAGGCATCAAGCCATAGTTCTCGTGTTTGAATCTCATGTTCATCTGCCTCATGTACCACCAATCCGAGATGACTGTTGGCAAGTTGTTCTTGAGGAAGGTTTTAAATCGAGTGATAAACATCATGTCCCAAGGATAGCCATCATCCCCCATTCGGCTCATCACCCAAGATCCACTTCTGGAGCTGATGATGACCTTCCAAAACACAATTCAAAGACAAATGGTTTTCTGTTCTGGATATTGCAATAATCTATGTGCATCCTAATTTAAGAATGAATTTACCACTCTAGTTCTTGGGTTCGTTACGGAGGCATTACTCAGGTGTTGACTCTGTTTTGGGATCTGGATGGCTGAAGACCTGGCCCCTCTTAAGGTCTTATACTCTTTCTGGGGTCCATATATCAAGTAACTGGCCCATGAAGGCAGTAAGAGGCTCAGGCCTTCACCCCCACTTGGACCAATTCCAAGGAACCATCAGAGGCTCACTGTAAATCAAAGGGAAGCGGCCTTCCTTACTTGTAGAGGCATTGGTACCCAGAGCACTCTGACATAAACACCCCAAGTTCTAATCTGATGGCGAGTGAGGGACTGACACCCTGTTGCATCTTTTGCTGGAAATATTTTGTATTTCAGTCACATCTTCCTTGGCACAGGTGATGGGTATCTCCGAATTCTAGTCCTATTTCCCTTAGTGCTTATGTGACTGGTGGTATCTATAAAGCAACAATTATGACCTCAAAACCTTGGGTTCACAATGTCAGCTGCCATTTTAAAATGAAGGAAGAAACTTGGTATTGGTAAACCATAGGCTCAGATCCAGGTTCTCCTACTTCTGAGTGGTGGACTGTAGGGGAGAATCCCTGAGCTTCTCTAAACTTGTTTCCTTGCTTCTGAAATGGGGAGAGCCAGCACCTGCCACATCAAGTCTGCACGAGGGTAAATCTGATGTGAGGATATGTCACCACGACTGATGTTTCCTGGCATGTACTGTGTGCTCAGCAAATGTCAGTTTCCTTTCTCTTCTGTCTTATTAACTCCCAGCAGTGTGGTTTTTCAGATGTTCTCTCTTATTTTTTTTTATAAAAAATATTATGCTGGGTGTCAATATCGCTGTCTGTGCCTCTTATGATCTTTCAAGCCTTAAGCATGACTGTGGAAGCTGAGCTGTATGCAATGCTCCTCACATCTCACCCCATTTCATATCACACCTTTCAAATGATGATCATATTTCTATCTCCTTTAGGTTGTCCCCTGAGATGTGCGGTGGGGTACCTGTTCAGCTGTGTGGCTGAGTTCTGCAGCTATGTCACAGCTCGAGTTCCCCATGCCAATCACTAGGACTCGTTTCCCCTTCCATGTGCCTGGTTCCTTGTAGTCCCTGCTGTGGAAGCATTGGCCTTTGAAACGATTTAGTCCTGAGTAAAAATTGGGAAACATGAGTCAACTGGATTTCCATTAAAACATTGAAAGAAACTTTTTTTTTAAAACAGTGACTAAACAAGGAATGTTCACACTGTAATACATTAGCTATAACAGAAATATGTTTTAATTTGCCAGCTAATATTTTTATTGAAAGGGCTGGAGAGATGGCTTAGAGGTTAAGCACTTGCCTGTGAAACCTAAGGACCCTGGTTCGAGGCTCGATTCCCCAGGACCCACATTAGCCAGATGCACAAAGGGGTGCATGCGTCTGGAGTTAGTTTGCAGTGGCTGGAGGCCCTGGCGCACCCATTCTCTCTCTATCTGCCTCTTTCTCTCTCGTCACTTTCAAATAAAAAATAAAAATAAATAAATAAAAAATTTAAAAAGGCATTGCCAGGGCTGGGGAGATGGCTCAAGTGGTTAAAGATGCTTGCTTGTAGAAAGATATTGTCATGGCATGAGTGTGTTCCCCAAAGGTGCATGTGCTGGCAGCTTGGTCCTCAGGGTAGCTATGCTGCGCTGTGTGTATGTATCTTTAAGAGGTGAGGATCAGCTGGGCGCAGTGGCACACGCCTTTGATTCTAGCACTCGGGAGGCAGAGGTAGGAGGATCGCAATGAGTTCAAGTCCACCCTGAGAATACAGAGTGAACTCCAGATCAGCCTAGACTAGAGTGAAACCATACCTCAAAAAACCAAAAAAAAAAAAAAAAAAAAAAACCGAGGTGGGGATGACTTGTCTTGTAGATAATTTGCTTATTGTCTACAACACCCTTGGAAGGGATCCAGGGTAGTCTAGTGGAATGAGTTTAGTTACATGAGAGCAGGCCGTTATAAAAAGAGCGAGCGTGGATGCTGAATCCCTTCACCTTTCCATCTCCCCATGTAGTTTCCCCCTTCTGTGCAGATCTGTTGTCTCTCCACTTCTCCACCCTGCTGGGATACAACCAAAGAGTCCTTGCTAGAATGCCAGCATGATGTGGCTTGGACCTTCCATCTCCCATAACTATGAGTCAAACAAAACAAACCTCTTTATAGTGTATTCTTCCTCAGGTATTCTGTTTATAGTATCGGAAAACAGACCAATACAGACATCACAACTATATCTATTCTTGACAGATGTGTAGACTGCAGCCTGAGTTTCAGCCTTACCTGGAAAGGACTCTTTTGGTAGGTTGGGGTACACATGATGCCCAGAACAAACCATTACAGCATCAAAAATAGCTGATTCTTCTTTACCATTCTTCTTAATGGTAACATCCCATTGGCCAGTAGTCGAGAAATCAGGGCGTTTATTTATACTGGATACAAGTGTCTAAGAGAAATACAGGGAGAAAGCCTTCTTCACTATACTAATAGGAGATGTGTTTTAATAAAAACATTCAATTATTAGTGAGGTACACATTGCTTTACACTTTCCTCTGAATAAATCAAAATATTATATTTTATGTGTATGTGTAGATAGATTATATATACTTTCGTTTGGGTTTGTGTATGTTCACATGTGTGTATGGATTCCAGAGGACAATTTACACCACCAGGTGTCGTCTTTAGGAGTGCTGTCCATCTCCTTTGTGATAGTGTGTCTGACTAGCTTGTAACTTGCCAGGAAGGCTGGACTGGATGCCCAGAGAGTGCCAGTATGCAATCAAAATAAAAGTTATTAGTGAATTACCTTCATTTTCACAGAAACACTTTGAAATTTGGTATGTATTTTGTATTGATGGTGCATCTTACTTTTATGGCTAGTGGCTTCTGTATTGAACATCATCAATTTAAGTTAATGTTTTTATAAGTTTCAATTAGTCAAAAACAGTTCCTTTATATTGTGTAAGAAAGGGCAGAAAACATGTAAGAGCCACAGGGGGGAGGAGGAGGTATACTGGGAAGTGTTGTCTTCCCCATGGGAACTGACTGGTGCATCCATGACCTCACAGAGACTACTGATACTACTGAAGGGGCCCTTAGGAGATTGGGAGTGTGGGAGAGGGGGCATAAGAGGATCAATCTATGGGAATATGACCCATTTGTAATATTTTTATATATTAAAGTTCCCATAAAAATGATAAGAAATGTTCCCTTGCAACCTATGTTTGTGGACAGTTTTCTTCTTCTCTTTCAAACATGAATGACTGTTGAATTTAAGTTATGGCTTTTCTGAATTTGTTAAATACATTTTTTTCTTCTTGTAATAGGTTTTTGTAGTAAATTATTTATATTTTATAATATCAACATATTTTTGCATCTTTAGACAAAACAACTTTGTAAAGATGGTTACTCTTCTTAAATGCTCTGTTGAGAGGCTAAGGAGATGGCTTTATACAAGGGATAAAGCCCTCAATATGCAAGTATGAATAACCAAGTTTGGGTCTCCAGAATCCACGTAAAGCTGGAAACAGTAGCAAGCATCTGTAATGGCAACTTGTCAAAGGCAAGAAGAGAGGTGGAGATGAGAACTGGGAACTTGTGGGCTAGCTAGCCTGGCAAACACAGCAGGGAACAGTGAGAGAGCTTGTCTTAAAAAAGACAGAAGCCAAGGACCAGCACCTGAACTTGTCCTCAGACCTCCACATGTGCACCCACACTCACACATAAACATGCCCGCACATACACATACACCATACGCACAGTGAAACACACACTGTTAGATTCATTTCTGAAGAAATTTTGGATTGATTTTCTACATAACATATAATGCCTATTTCATGCTATTCTTTCTGTTTTTGAAATTAAGGTTATAATGTTCTAGAAAGAGTTTGGAAATCATACCTCATTTTCTAGCCTCTAAAATTTTAAATATTGAGATAACATGTTTATTATAAATGTGAAATACTTATGAAACAATTCAAAAATATTTTTATTTATTTGCAAGAAGAGAGAGAGAGAGGAGAGAATATGAATAAGAATGGGCACACTAGGGCCTCTAGCTGCTGCGAACAAACTCCAGATGCATGTGTCACATTGTGAATCCAGCTTTACATGGGTACTGGGGAATTGAACCCAGGTCGTTAGGATTTGTGGGCAAGTCCCTTAACTGCTGAGCCATCTCTTTACTCCAAAACTATTTTCTTAATGGGAAGACTTTTGATTTCTAAGTCAAAAGGTGTGAAGGCTTATGCAGGACTTCTCCTTCTTGACTGAATTTTGATAAGATTAAAAATATCTAAGAATTTAACCAACTTAAAAATACTATATGGAGAATACTTATATTTAACTTTTTTACCTGCATTTGTATTATTTGTGTCTTTCTTCATTTTTCTTAAACTGATAGCTATTTACTTATTATTCATTGTATTAGACTCTGCAAGGAATGAACTTTCAATCTGTTTTGTATTTAATTAAATAAATTTATTATCACTTTTATCTGCATTTCTTTGGGTTTATTTTGATTTTTAAAATTTGTTTGTTTATTTATTTATTTATTTGAGAGAGACAGACAGAGAGAGAGAAAGAAGCAGAGAGAGAGAGAATGGGCACGCCAGGGCCTCCAACCGCTGCAAATGAACTCCAGACACGTGCATCCCCTTGTGTATCTGGCTAACGTGGGTCCTGGGGAATTGAGCCTTGAACCCGGATCCTTAGGCTTCACAGGCAAGCGCTTAACCACTGAGCAACCTCTCCAGCCCTTATTTTGATTTTATTTTACAAATTTCTTCAACTCCTTTACCATATTGTTTTTTAAATTTTTTCATTAACTGTTTAAGCTTATAATTTCATAAAATATGGCTCTCTGTGCCCTCCACCAGTAATACGTAGTCTAATTTAACATCTAGTTCTAGATATTGTAAACCTTTACTTAAATTCTTGTTTGACTATGCTACTCAGAATTTTAAATTACAAATTCATGCATACTTTACGTCTATTTCTCTGTTACTGTTTTCTAAGATGGTGCTATTTTGATCTAAATCATGGATTCTTAAAACTAAGAGATGCACTCTAAAACCAGGATTAGATAAGCCACTCCACTGAAAAAGTTGGCAAATGGGAAGGGACAGTGGAGGGACTGCAGAGATGACTCCACGGTTTAAGGCGCTTGCTTGCAAAGACTGACAGACTGGGTTTGATTTCGCAGTACTCACATAAAGCCAGCTGCACAAAGTGGCGAATGCATCAGGAGTTCATTTGCAGTGAGGAGAGGAATTACCTCTCATTTTCTCTTTTTCTCTCTACTTGCAAATAATGAGCAAGAAAAAAATATTAAAAAGAAACAAGAAAGTGACAGTGGAAGGGCAAAATAGGAATAGAACACCAGTCATGGACATCCTCTTGCCTAAAGTTGATTTGCCGATGCTCCTTACCTCAAATCGTATGTACTTCAGAAGGTTCTTTTCTCTAGCAAATGCAGTGATGTATTCCTGGAGCTTGCTGTTGTGCATGAAGTTGGGGAAGTCTTCAGGATATGGGAAGTCTGGGAAACACATCATCTCTTTGGAAGAGTTGGTGAAGACTGACTGGTAAATGCTGGCCCTGCCCTCCTCTATTTGGTCCTGTGAATGAACAGTTTACACGGGAAGGAAATTGGTTGTTTGTTGCACCGACCATGTTCGGAGCTAGCTCTACCTAATTTTGCTTATATGAATTGGCCTTTACCCACAAGCAGAAAGATGACATATGAGTAGATTAACTTCCCTTAAACAATTGATGCTAATCTCCCAAGTTTATGAAGGGAATTTAGAGTATGGAAGAATATGCTTTTCCTAACATATTTTATTTTTCTAAGGGAAACTTCCAAATCACCTTTTAGAAATACGTGATTAGAAAAACTCTTTTGTTTCCTCAAACCATTTGAATGTTTTCCAAAGTTTGACTTTTCATAACTTCACTAGCACGGGCATTTAGTGATCACTTTCAATTGTAAAAGTGAACAGTTAATAGTGACAGGTGATTGGCAACTGTGTATAAGATTTGTAAATGTGAGAATTTTAAGCTGAATCTTTTGAAAGTAAGCTTAGAATCATTACCATCTGTAAAGTAGTGTAACTATTCTGAACCAAGGATATTGAATTTATATATATATAAATAAATAAATATATATATATATAGCCTGCCCATTGAATATTTATGCAGTTAATACAGTTTTAATGTTTAGAAATATAAAAATATCTGAATTGGTCATACTAACTGACATGCTATAGAATCATTCTAACAAAATCTTTTGGGGTTTTATTTTTATAATTTTATACATATATGCATTGTATTTTGATAACACATGATCCTAGTTACCCTGTTTTATCCCCTTCCTACTTCCGCTGAACCTCTTCTTCCCACTACTCCACTCCTTGTCCTCAGTGGATATGCCACTGCAGAGAATGACTCCTCCTCCCCTAGCCACTGTTAACTACCATTGGCTAATAAAATCTTAGAGAAGATATCAAGTAATGATGAAGAAAGAAGGAGAGCATTAAAGAGTGGCCATCAGGAAGATCAGGACAACATTCTGTGGTTCTACCACTATTCACACAGTGGTAAACTCAGGCACTTAACCAAAATAACAGCAATGCAGAGTTACATTCAACTCTCACAGAATTAGTTTCAGTCAGCTGGGGCCTTTAAAATGCTCCTCCAGTAATTTTTATGTTCACCCAGGCAGTCACGGTGTAGAGCAAACAAGCTACTGTGTATAAACACATCTTAACAGATGTTTGTTAGTGCCAAGTACTCTGTAGTGTGAGTGAGGGGACTAAAAGTCATTCACTTTTTAGACAATACTGTTAGGACCATGATTCAGAGGAAGTGCCACCAAGGACTTGATGACTAGGTTTAGGTGAAATGTCCATCTTTCTCAGCAGCTTCCCCAAATAATTAATCAGTAAATTATCTGGATTTGGGGCTGAAGTTTTATGAGGAAAGATCAAACAGCAGATCTCTGTGGATAGTTGCTAGCTTGTAGAGGAAAGCACAGATAATTAGGTCTTTCTCATTGGGCCCCATCAACTCAAAGCTGCCCATACTAGAATGTTACAGGCATGCCAAAAGGCCAGTGTAGCCGCAGCTTGATTGTTGACCAACAGAAGACCAGCTAGTTTTATTTGTTTCAGATAGCAATGTGACTTTGGAATAGGGCATTGATTTTTGGCTGATCCCATGGCCTAGAGACTTAGGAAGGTGAAGGAATTCTGTGGCCTCTGATGAGTTTGCTGGAAATGATAGTACAAGAACAGAAGGGAAATTAAGAAGTAAATTGACACACATTGAGTATCTCAGCCTGGAATCCATAAACTGAAGCACTCCAAAATCTGCAGTTTTTGGACAACAACATGGCCTTGTAGAAGATCCCTTACTTTACTACACATGATAGATCAGTCAAAACCCAAGTACACCAAAGATATGGCATGAGGTTTGGGAGATGGCTGAGCACTTAATGGTGGTTGCTTGCAAAGCCTGCCATCCTCTGTTCAATTTCCCATTGCCCACCTAAAAGTCAGATGCACAGACACATGCATGTGTATTCACACATACACATACAAGTATGGCATACACATGTTCATGCACACTACACACACACACATGTAAATGCAAAAAATGGGCTACCTGTACCTTTAGTTTTTTACACTTAAATAGTATTTGTATTCGTGTGGGAGGAAAATACCCATGTTGAGAGGATGTATAATTTTGCTTTCAGAAGTTAAAGATAGTGAAAATAAAAGATTAATACACTTATTATAATCTCATAATATGAATGGTGGGTGTATGGCTCAGACCCCTTGTTGTGTTTGAAAGATAAGTCCTGTCTCCAACATCATTTGTGATCTATAACTCTTCTCAAATGGTGAACTAGGAAACTGATTTGCCAACTATATTAGTTTCTTATGGCTTTTGCAATAAACTCAATAGTTTAAAGCAACAAGAATTTGTTCTACAGTTCTGGAAGCCAGCAATGGAAATGCCCAAACAAAGCCTCAGCAGGGCCTGCTCATCTTCAGAGACTCCAGGACAAAATACATGTCTTGCTTCTTTCAGCTTCAAGTATAACTAGCATCCCTTGGCTTTTTAGCTTCATGATACTGCAGTATTGTCCTTCCTTGGTTTGTGGCTCCTTCATCCATCTTTAAGGTCATCATCACAACAGTTACTCACATCACACCACTTTCTCTTCTCTCTCTCTCTTTGAAGTCCCCCTTTCCCTCTTTCTTACAAGAGTGGATGCCATGGCATTTCTAGACAACGCTGATAATTCAGAAAGGCTCTCCATCTCAAGATTTTAAACTTGACCCTAGCTATAATCATCTTCACTCCCTTATATAGTGTGGTAGTTTGAATGTATGTTCCTCCAGCAGACTCAAGTGTTTATTAAAACTTGGTTTTCCAGCCAGCTGTCTGGAAGAGGTGCCACTGTGGGTGGTACTGGGGGTTGATCTGATTTCTGAGGCAAAAGCTATACTGAGTCCCCTGAGCTCTGCCTGGGTACCTGTTGCTAGCTGCTGGTTCTCTGCTGTTTTGCTGTCCTTTTGTGCTTTCTGTGGTGCTAGATGTTTGCTGATGTCTGTATGGATCTGTGAAATGGGGCAGCTTCTTCTGCCATTATAGAACTTCTCCTAGATCTGTAAGCTTCAAATAAATCCCTTCTTCCCATAAACTATGTCTGGTTTGGAAGTTCATCCAGCAACATGGAGCTGACTATCATATATAGTGACTGCTGTAGGTTCCAGGAATGAGGAAATGACTCATAAGTGACACATGCATCTCCACTGAGAGGTCAATCACTGAAAATTTACAGGGACAAAATGTACTGAAGAACTTCAAAGCTGTATGCCACACTCTTGTTTCCTCTTTTGACTATCTCATTAATGTGGTTTTGTAAGACCAAAATCATTACCTGAATCTTATAAATAAAAAAAAATTGAGACATTTCTCATGTAGTCCATGATGGCCTTGAACTTGTTATGTAGCTGAAGATTATCTTGAACATCTTGACCTTCCTGCCTCTGCATCCCAAGTGCTGATATTTCAGGTATGCACCATCACACTTAGTTTATGTGGTTCTGAGGATAAAACCCAGGGCTTGGTGCAAGCAAAGCAAGCACTCTACCAACTGAGCTGCATCCCCAGCCCTTCATTTTTTAGCATTCTTTTTATTTTGTGTGAAAATTTGCATTCATATGTATCAAATGGTAAAATTATAGTATGCCAAAGAATTATTTTAAAATAATTTTCTTTTAAAAAATTGTCATTGTATATATTTATTGTACAGGACAGTATTACCTAAGAACACTTTCATACAAGTATAAATAATATGTAAGCACTAACCCATCCTCCCAACATTATTATTTTAATTATAAAAAATTATTCTCTATCATGTGGCAATCGGATACATGTTTGCATGTATAATGATCAAATCAGAGTAATTATTTCATTTTTCAAAACGTGATTATTAAAAAAAAATTTTTCAAGGTAGGGTATCACTCTGGTTCAGGCTGACCTAGAACTCACTCTGTAGTCCCAGGTGGGCCTCAAACTCACAGCAATCCTCCTACCTCTGACTTCTGAGTGAGTGCTGGGATTAAAGGTTGTACCACCATGCACAGCTAAACATAAAATTTTTGATTCACATAGTCATTCATATTTTGGGGTACAAGGTGCTATTTCAATGTTTAATGCATAGCGATCAGACTTTTCTTTTGTTTATCATAATTGAGTTTATAGCATTTGAGCTCTTCTCTTTTAGTTATTCAAAAATACATAATAGATTACTATGAGCTATAATCTTCCACTGATATATAGAACACTAAAACTTATTACTTCTATCTGTCCATGTTTGGCCACCAACTATTTCAACATATGTTATCCTTTCTATCTCTCACACCTTTCCTCAACTCTAGTAATAAATATTATATATTCTCATCAGTCTTTAACATCCACATATGAAAACATGCAGATATTGTCCTTTTTGTCTGACACATTTACTTAGCATATGACCTCCAGTTCTACACATTTTGCTGTAAAATGTTGAAAAATATTTGTTTTATGGCTGAATAATCCTCTGTTGTGAATGTGCACCACATTTCCTTTATCTATAATCTTATTTTCTGTGCTGCTGAGGCTTATCTGAAAAAGATTTGTCTATAGTAATGTCTTGTCATGGTTCCCTATGTTTTCTTTAAGTAGTTCCATAGTTCCAGATCTTACAGTTAGGTTGTTGTTCCACTGAGACTTTATTTTTTGCATAGGGTGACAGATACAGGGATCAAGTTTTATTCTTCAATTTGTGAATATCTAGTTTTCTCAAAACCATTTACCAAAGAAGTGATCCTTTTCCTATAATGAGATTCCATATAATTAGATTAATAAAAAGGAAATCATAGAAGAAATCCCACTAAACAAAAGCTACAAAAATTCCCAGAAATATCTTAACCAAGAAAGTAAAAGACCTCTAAAATGAAAATTATAAAACTTCATAAAAGAAGTTAAAAAAGACCTCCTCCAAATTATTATATTAGTAGTAGGTGGGAAGATTTCATGTTAAAATATTCATACTACCCAAGTGATTTATAGATTCAATGTATTCTCCATCAACAAATCAATGACATTCTTCATAGCATTAGAGGAAAATATCCTGAAATTCATATTAAAGCACAAAAGATCCCAATCATAAGCAAAAAGAACAAAGCTGGAAGCATTCCATTGTCTGATTTTAAAATATACAACAAAGCTATAATCACCAAAGTGGCATGGCTTATATACAGACCCACAGACCAATGGAACAGAATACAATGCCTAGGAATAACCCCATCCACTTATGACCAATTGATTCTTGACAAAAATGCCAAACAAAAACCACTTGAAACCATGAATTTTGTAGTTTGAATTGCTGAGGACTTTTAGTAATTTCATGTTGCTATTGATTTTCTTAAATGAATAATCCATGTAACTATATTATATAAACATGGCCCAGTATCTAGCTATGGATTTTATCTCCAAGTGTCTCTCATTAATGATTTAACAGAAATGAATTCTTTACACAGACACTCTCTAAGATATTCTGTTGCTGTTTTTCTTCTAATGTGCAAGAAGGTTGTTTCCCAACCTGCTACTGATATTGTAGTTAGCAAGTTCCAAACCCAGTAGGGACCTTAATTCCCACTTCAGCATACTTGGAAGCTGTGCTCAGATAGCATGCTACTGACACTTCCTTCCCATTTCCTGTATCTTGCATGGATGTCTAACTCACCGAGAATTTCCACAGGCCTCCAATGTCATTACTTCTCTCAAAGCAGGTGGGCTCCAGCCCCTCCTCCAGACAGCTCCTGATGGAGGCCAGGCCACTGACCCCAGCTCCAATGATGGCCACTCTCTTCCCCATGGCTGCCCGTGTCAAGGCCCAGCAACTATTTCAGCAGCAGTATTGCTAGAATATATTGTTCTATCAAATTTTAGAGTTCATAAGAAACTTTACTTTTTCATACAAACAAAAAGTATTTTTTAAAAATAGTTCAGAATTCTTGTTAGCAATCACATTACTAAAGAGAATGTTTTCCTTCAACACATGGAACTTTTTTGGCTGCTGTGATGTGTGGGATTCTAGCCAGCCTCTATGGTAACCCAGATCTCCTTTCCTGTAAGCCAGATCACCACAAATATCCAATTACCTTCCTGGGTCACTGGCTGCAGAACTTCTCTCCAGGTGACTGTGATTCTCTACTCTATTTCAATATGTGTTATGTCTAAGCTTATTTTCTACATTCATACTCCTTTGTGGGAGTCCACAGTAGCCCTCCATATGCTGTAAAAAAAAAAAACAAAACAAAAAACAGTTGCTACATATTAAGGTAGCTCAGCAGTGAAAATGGCTTCCCAATGGTACATAAAACTCATTCTTGGCTTGCTACTTGTAGAAAAAAACAAGTGGGCCACACTTGGCCACAGGCTTACCCCTGTTTCAGGGATCTCACATTGCTTAGGCTGTTGCAAGACTTCTGTGAGGTGATCTGATTTTACCTCACAGCTTCAAAGTAAGAGCTTGCAACTGTTTTAAAGGAATTTCATAGGAAATAGTTAATAGTTAATAGTCTCTTGAGGGACCTCCCTCTAGTGGATAGAGGTTTCCACTATATTCATAAACAACAACAGCAACAACAACAACAACAAAAAAACTGTTCAGCTAGGTAGATACCCACCAGAAGACTACATTGATTCTCTAAGACTGTCACCAAGTTATCATCTCCACCTGAGCAGCTCTCTGCTACTCACAGACACAAATCATAGTGGCTGAAATAATGACCAGCAGTGATGAGAAATGAAAGCTTCAAGACCCTGAATGGGTAAATGGAAATGTGGGTCAAGAAAGTCACTAACTAGTAAGGGTCATTTTAGACACCACTTTTTGCACATACTTAATATCAGTAAAAGCCAATTAAGCTGATCAAGTTCTATCTCGTGAGAGGTCATCAGTCTCCAGAGTGGGCATTCATGTTCAACCTATGTGAGTAAATAGAATAAAGTAGAATTTCTACTTCCACATATGAGTCATATCTAAGTCATGGTGTCACTGCAGACAAGATATAGAAAAGATTTATTTAAAGAGGGAAAAGCTTGTCTGTTTAAACAACACACATGGTAAATTATCTGAAATATCCTGAGGACATCAAGGTGACTTATATTTCCTAACACTTGGTCAAAATGGGATGGGGTCACAAGGTCAGAACTATGGGAGGATATGCTACATAAGGTATCAAGTCAACAGAACCAAGCCAAACTCTTCAGAAAGCAGTAAAGAATCAGCTAGCAAATCCAAGAAGAGCTGCCATTCTCAAAGGGAAGAGCATAGACTGGAATCAGAGAAAACAAAAACATAAACAAAAAACAAAAGTTTAGATGCAAATGGAAAGAAATGGAAATGGATTGTGAACAAAGGGGAAGGAGCTTGGATGTTAAAGTTATGAGCAAAATGTCTGTAAGGTGTTCTCTTTGGTCAGATTTTACATGATACTTGAGTATGTCCCAATCCCACTATCCCAATGTTTCATGAGGATAGTAATCATAAGTAACCAGACACAGTAGCTAAGTGCCTGGAATGAAAACTGTTAGAAATCAACTTGAAAATATATTTAAAATGTAGCAGAGGGCTGGAGAGAGGGCTCAGTGGTTAAGGTGCTTGCCTAAAAAGTCTAATGACCCAGGTTTAATTCTCCAGTACATTCATAAAGCCAGATGCATAAAGTGGCACATGCATCTGGTATTCACTCACAGTGGATAGAAGCCCTGGCATGCCCATTCTCTCTCTCTCCCTCCCTCCCTCTCTCTTCTACCTCTCTTTCTCCCTCTCTCTCAGTCCTCTCTCCTTGGAAATAAATAAATAACATACTTAGCAGAAAAATTTGAGACAAATCATTAATTTGTTCTGCTTGAATATATATGCATATATACATAAAGGCATATGGAGACTAAATACCACATAATCAGCAAATGTGTATTTTATGTGAACATATACTCACCTTCTTTGAAATAGAGGGCATGCATTTAAAAATGTTTAATGAGTAGGAAGAGGATTAGGGGAAGGGAAAAAAGATACATGCAACATGAAAACAGGAGAAGGAGGGTACTGAAGGGGAAGAGGGTGATTGGAGACAGAAGTGGGTAAAAAAGAAGTAACTAAAACAAATTAGATTTGAAAGTGCCAGAATCAATGATACCTAAATCTTTGTACACTAATTAAAAAATTAAATTAAATTGAAAAAATATCTAAGAAGCATTTATAAAACTTGAGTTAGTTAACTTCAATCAAAACTTTAACACATTTTTGAAGTAATTATAAAGACTTTATTTCCTGCTACTAATCTAATAAGTATATCTTTAACTGGATCTTTTATTCAAAGAGTTATATTTTTGAAAAATTGAGACTTACTTAGTTTGTTCAGGATGCACTTCCCAAATGAATCATCCAGGTATGTGTGTCTGAGTGACACAATGTCTCACAACTCCCAGTCACTTAAGGCCCATGTGATGTTCTTATCACCTTTTGTGTGCTTTGACCATTGAGCTATTACAATGATTAGTGATATGTGTGAAGAAGCAAACACAAGGACAGTGATAGAATATTAACAAGATATTTCAATATAAAATAAACATCAGATAAAAACTTACCTTTGTTGAGAAATAGCTTTTATTTCCACAGAAAAATTCATTATATCAACAAGTAGAAATAACCACAATGTACTCTAGTTAAACCAACTTGTCAAACTGTTCAAAATAACTTGGTCTGTATTGCACAAGACTGGACCTGTGACTTTGGCATGTCAACTTCTGCTTCATCATTCAGCATGTTTTTCTACCCAGTGATGCCCAGTGCTTCAAGTTGTATCATGGTTACAGAGTATACTGCTGTAAAACAGATTTGCTCCTGTACTTGTGCATTAAGGTCTGAGCAGTTGTTTTAGAAACAGGACAGCCTAGAATGCTTGCTTGCCTGTTGTAGCCTCCTACAGATCAGCAGTGGTACAGAGGCCAGTGACTACTAGAGAAGAAACATTGCTAAGTTTACACATGTCAATTAGTCAAGACAGATGCAACTTGTCCTGCCAATCTGTCTTATATGTACTAAGAGAGAATCAAAGACTTCCTTTTCTTCAAATTTTATTGAGACATAATCAACATATAAAAAGCTGCATTTATTTAAGTTGTATGTGATTTTATTTTTTGTGCAGGTATAGAACTGCATGAGTTTTGATACAAGTATACATTACAAAATTATTGAGATGATCAAGTCAGTTAAAGGAGAAGGCATGGGTAGATAGTTCAGTGGTTAAAGGTGCTGCTTGCTTCTAAAGCCTTCTGTCCTGGGTTCAATTCCTCAGTACCTATGCATCTGGTGTTTGCCTTCAGTGGCAATAGGCCTTGATGCAGTCTGGACAAATAAACCTGAAAGCCTGCTCCCAGTGACACGCCATCTCCAGCAAGGCTCCAACTTCCAAAGGCTCCCCTAGCTAGGGATTAATCACAAACACATCAGGCTATGGGGAACATTTCACACTCAAACTACAACATTCTGCCCTGGTCCCATAAACTCATGACTATCTCACAATGCAAAATACATCAAGGCCCAATTTAAAAATTCCCCATGGTATTGATTATTCCCAACACTGTCCAAAAGTCTAAAGTCAGATCTGAATTTATGACAGACTCTTGACTGTGAGTCCTATAAAATCAAAACGTAAGCAAGATACTTACAATGATAATGGCATGGAATATTTCCCCATTGCAAAAATAAGGTTCAAGAATTTGACACTGAATCAACATAAGAAAACAAGCAGAGCAAACATCAAATCTTGCACTGTCATCTCTCCAGTGTGTTGCTAGCTTTCCAGCCAAAAATCTACCCAAGCTAGAGCCAGCAGCATTTGCTGGTGGCTATTCCATAGTCCTGGCATTTCCAAAATCCTGAGGTCTCCATGCAGTCCACAGTTCATCTTCACAGCTTTATCCCATGGAGGTCTCCACTGTCTGATTGGCCTCATAACCAATCAGAGAGCAGTTGATTATCTCCATAACTTATGTTCCAATATTGCATCAGTGGCTACATCTTGCCTGATGGTTAATTTTGTAGCTAGAAGGATCCACTACCTGTTCATACCATTGATGACTTTTGTCACCCCTCCCACAGCTTATGTTGTACCTTCCAGCATTATGACAGCTAGTTTGCAGGAAGCTGACTTCCATCGTGATTTGTTAATGTCCTATGTTGTAGTTACCTTCCCCTTGCTGCCACAAAGCACCCAACCAAAAGTAGGTGATGGAAGGGAAGTATTAATTTTGGATTGTATTCTTAAAGAGAAGCTTGATGGTGGTAGCAGGGGAAGAACATGGCATGAGCACTGGCTGGACATCATCTTCTTGCCACAGAATGTGGAAAACAGCAGCAGAAGAGCAAACCAAATTCCGGCAAGAGGAGCTGGCTATAACACCCCTAAGCCTGCCTCAACAAACATCTCCTTTATTAAGCCTTTATTTCCCAAATTACCATCATCTGGGAAACATGCATTCAAAACACATGAGTTTATGGAGGATACCTAATTTAAATGACCACAACATGTGACTGCAACCTGTGATGTCTTTGGCAACCATTTGGTTCTGGTGGGCAACCAAGTGCTCTGACAATGGCCTGCATTGTTTTGGGGATTTCATGGGCTCTCTGAAAAACAGCTGTGTGTGTGTATGGGGGGGGGGTGATGTAATTCTGGCACCAGGATTTATCAGCAACATTCCCAGGTTTTAGGATAAAGTTTCTCCACCCCAGTGGGGTACTTCTGCTCAATTTTTCTTTCTGTCTCCTTTAAAAAATATTTGATTTTTATTTACTTGGGAGACAGAAAGGAAAGAGAGAGATAATGAGTATGTCAGGACCTCTAGCCACTGCAGATGAACTCCAGATGTATGTGCCACTATGTGCATCTGGCTTACATGGGTATTGAGTAATCGAATTTGGGTACTTAGGCTTCACAGGCAAGTGCCTTAACTGGTAAGCCATCTCTCCAGCTCTCTTTCTCTCTTTCTCTCTCTCTTCCTTCATAGTTTTCTAGTCCTTCCTTGCATAAACTATTATTCATTCCTGCATGGTATATTCTTTTTCTGTGGCCTCATATATGTGATTTTATTTCTCACCAGCTCAACGTATTCATTCAAGCAATTTCTGTAGATCCAGATTAATGGTCATGTATTACTTTAGCCATTTTTTAAAATTTAAATCATGGAAAGTTCTTTCTCCTTCAATTATGACAGATAGCTTTGTTCTATGTTGTAATGTGAAATGGAAATTGTTGTCTTTCAGGTCTTGAAATACATCATTCCAGACTCTTCTAGTTTTCAAAGTTCTATTGAGAAATCTGTTGTTATTCTGATGGGTTTACCCTTATAGGAAATTAAATGCTTCTCTCTTACTGCTTTCAATATATTTTCTGTAGTTTGTGTACATACTTAGTAGTTTATTTATTTTCTTCTTATAGAAAATGTTTGAATCAGTTTATTATAAATATATCTAAACCATTAATTTTTTCAGCTTTCAGGTAAAGTCCAGCACTTTGTTTGTATAAGCCTGTGAGAAGAGGTCAACAGGGATCCTCTGATCTTAACAGCTGACATCATCCATTCAAGTCCTTGGCATAATTCTTGGCCAGTAAGAGCACAGCATGCCTGGACATGCCACTGGTGATCTTTAATAGAAGTTAGCTTCAAAAATGGAGATTTCTGCTATAATCATGCACTCTTTGACGTCTTATTCATTAGCAAAAATCAGCAATTCAGCTTTCCTTAGGTCTTTGAGCACTAACATTTTGTAGTTCTTTAGGTACAGAAATCCTTTCTCTGCCGGCCTTGTCTACAACTAGTACAAACTCCGTGTTAGTATACTAAGTGTTCTGGGAAGAACGAAGACATTCTTGACCACCAAGATCCCACATTAGGAAACATGTATTATTAATCACTATCTTTTCTGCATTACTTCTGATTGTAGGAGGTGTATGGACAACTTCATTCATTGAAAACTGATAAAGGATGGTGGTTTTCCCTGCATTATCCAAACCAACAATGAGAACTTTGTGCTCCTTGTGACTGAACTGCCCCCAGATCCTGGTGAAGAGAATTCCCATTCTTGGGCAGTGGACTCTCTCCAGCCACCCAGGCTACCTGGCCTCTCCTGGCTTGGCTCAGGTTGCTCCCCCACTGGCCAGCAGCTCGCTTTCAGGGAACCCGAAGGAGGCCAAGGCCCAGGCTGCCCTGCCTCAAAGGAGGACCCACTGCTGTTGCCAAGGCCAGGTTGGTAGACATCGCCTTTGCATTGTCCGAGCTCATTTATAACATGATGAGGAGTGGTTGCTTTTTGATGCTGTCTGTTTGGTGTTCTAAAGGTCACCTGTATCTCTGTTTCTCTAGTTCTGTAAACTTTCTTCTATGATTTTGTTGAAACTACGATGTCATCCTTTGGTTGAAAAATTTCTCCTTTTTCTATACCCAGAATTGTTAGATTTTATTTCTTCATAGTATCCCATATGTCTTGAAATTCCTGTTCATACCTTCTCTTCTAAATATTTTAAATATTTTATTTAGTTGAGCGCAAGGGAGGGGGAAGAGTGGCATGCTAAGGCCTCTAGCCACTGCAAAGAAACTCCAGATGCATACACCACCTTGTACATCTGGCTTATATGTGGGTACTGGGGAATTGAACCTGGGTCCTTAGGCTTTGCAGGTAAGCATCTTAACCACTAAACTGTCTCTCCAGCCCCCATAACTTCTTACTAAGTTATTTTTTCTCCTTGTTAAAATGTTCCAAATATGCTACCTTGTCTTAAGCTCAGACATTCTGTCCTTTATTGACTCATTGTATTGATGAAGTGCTCTGTGGAGATTTTTACTTGACTGCTTTTTTTAAATTTCCATTAATTCAAATTGTATTTCTATTCCTCTACTTATACTGACTTCCTTATTTCATTAAGTTGATTTTCTGTGTTTTCCTTTACGACTATGTTTTCTTCTTTGATTCTGTTGACTTTTTTAAACATGCTCATAATAATTCTTTCATTTCTGTCTGGCATTTCTTTTAATTCAGTCTCATTGGAGATCATTACTGTGGGATTCATGATTTCTGGAGGAGTTATGCTGCCTTGATATTTAGTGTTCCTTGTATTACTGCATTGGGATTTTCATACCTCAGGTTATTTCATTGCTTGGATTTTATGTTTGTTTTATCAGCTGTAAAGCCAGTTTCCTCTTCGGCTTGTCTCAGCTGACTTTGTAAGTCAGAACTTTGAATCAGTTGGTCTGGAAGGCTGCTTAGTGTAGGGGTGAATTGGGATCTCCCATCTTCTTACTGAAAGCACTCGTTGGCCTGGAATGTGTATCGAGGCACCGCGTAGCAGCGGATCCCTCTTGTTCTTTCCCCCAAGTTCCCTAGATCTTGTAGGGCTTGTCTGAGTGGGGAGAAGTCCCTCTCAGCTTCTTCTTAGGTTCACTGGCTCAGGCAGGGCAGGGCTTTCTGGAGGCAGAGGCTGGAGCCAGATCCTTGCTGATTGCCAGCAGCTCCCTCCCTCCTTTCTGCAGAGGCTTAAGCTAGCTTAATACGTTCTCTATGGAGCTTGACTTTTGTATAAAATGGGCAAAAAGGAACATATCTTCCAATAACTTGCCTTCTTTCTGTCCCATCCCCCTCACAGGCTTCTTTGGCATGGCCCTGACCAACCATAATGCAACACTTGTTTCACAGTGTGTGAAAACAGGCTGTGTCAGAACATTGCCCCTTCTGCTCCAGGCAAGTTGTCTAATCCTCTTTTAGTTTCACAGCCTGAATAATGCAGTGTTTCTTTCCAAAGTTATATATTTCATCTACTCTTACATCCCTATGTCATGTATCTTGTGGAACTTTAAACACCAATGCAAAATACTATAAAATGTTTCCTTTGATTAATTGGTCATTTTTACCTTTAATTATGATGGTATTAAAAATAACATACTTAAGTTTTTACTCTAGAAAGTTATATGATACTTGATCCAGTAATTCTACTCTTGGTAATCTGCTCCACAGGAAGAATAAATAGAATGTTTTAACTAGTTGTATAAAGAAGTTTATCTTAGCATCACAAAACTAGAGATTTGTCTTATATTGAGGTCTTTGATCCATCTGGACTTGAGTGTAGTGCATGTGAAATGTGTGGATCAAGTTTCAGTTTCCTACATATGGTTATTCAGTTTGTCCAGCTCCATTTGTTGAAGATGTTGTCTTTTTTCCAGCCTATATTGCTCGGGTCTTTGTCGAATATCAAGTAGCTATAGTTGCTTGACCCAAAGTGTGGGTCCTCAAGTCTATTCCATTGGTCTATACTCCTGTTTTTATGCCAGTACCATGCTGTTTTTATTACTATGGCTTTGTAATATAGCTTTGAATCAGGTATGGTGATGCCTCCAGAGGTATTTCTTTTGCTGAGGATATGTTTGGATATGTGAGGCCTTCTGCCTTTCCATATGAAAATTGAGATCATTTTTTCTATCTCTGTGAAGAACACTGTAGGGATTTTAATTGGAATTGCATTAAATCTATATATTGCCTTTGGTAGGATTGTCATCTTCACAATGTTAATTCTGCTTATTCAGGAGCATGGGAGGTCTTTCCATTTTCTCAAGTCCTCCTCAATTTCTTTTTTGAGTGTTTTTATGTTTTCGTTGTATAGATCTTTCACTTCCTCGGTTAACATTATTCCAAGGTATTTTTTTTCTTTTGTTGCTATTGAAAGTGGAACTATGTCCCTTATTTCTTTCTCTGTATCTTTGTCATTTGCATATAGAAAGGCTACTGACTTTTGTGCATTCATTTTGTATCCTGCTACTTTGCTATAGGAGTTAATCACCTTCAGGAGTTTTGGGATGGAGTCTCTCAGGTCTCTTATATATACAATCGTGTCATCAGCGAATAGAGCTAACTTAACTTCTTCCTTTCCAAATTGTATCCCTTTTATTTCCTTCTCCTGTCTTATTGCTTGAGCTAGGATTTCCAGTACTATATTGAAAAGCAGAGGTGAGAGTGGACAAAGACCAAACAATATAGGCTGGAAAAAAGACAGCATCTTCAACAAATGGTGCTGGACAAACTGGATAACCATATGCAGGAAACTGAAACTTGATCCACACATTTCGCCATGCACTACACTCAAGTCCAAATGGATCAAAGACCTAAATATAAGACCAGAAACTCAAATACTACTGGAATAAAATTTAGGAAGTACTTTCCATGATATAGGAATAGAAAAAGACTTCCTGAACAAAACCCCAGTAGCTCAGGAACTTAAACCGTCACTCAACCAATGGGATCACATGAAGCTGAAGAGTTTCTTTACAGACAAGCATACAATAAGCAAAGCCAATAGATTACCCACAGAATGGGAGAAAATATTTGCGGGTTATCCAACTGATAGAGGCCTAATCTCTAGAATATACATAGAACTCAAAAATCTAAACAGTAAGAAGTCAAACACCCCACTCACAAAATCGGGCAAAGAGCTGAACAGGCAGTTCACAGAGGAAGAAATACAAATGGCAAACACACACTTAAGAAAATGTTCATCATCCCTAATCATCAGAGAAATGCACTTAAACCACTATGAGATTCCACCTTATCCCAATAAGGTTAGCAAACATCAAAAAAATGAAATAAAAATAAATGCTGGGGAGGATGTGGAGAAGTAGGAACACTCATCCACTGTTGGTGGGAATGTAGGATGGTACAACCACTTTGAAAAGCAATATGGTGACTCCTGAAAAAGCTGACTATAGAGATACCAACAGACCCAGTTATTCCCTTACTGGGCATCTACCCTAAAACCTTCAAACCACAGGCCAGACAGATTTGCTCAACCATGTTTGTAGCGCCTCAATTTGTAATAGCTAAGAGCTGGAATCAACCCAGATGTCCATCACTAGAAGAATGGATAACTAAGATGTGGTATATCTACACAGTGGAATTCTATACAGCAGTAAGAAAAAATGACACAATGAAATTTGAGCAAAAATGGTTGAACCTGGAACAGATCATTCTCAGTGAACTTACCCAATCACAGAAAAAAAATCGCCACATAGTCTCACTCATCTACAGCACCTAACCTGAATCTACCCAAGATACCTTACATACCCAGCAAGCATCTCCTAGACTAGACACTAGGATGGAAGGGGAGGGAGGGGGAGGGCATGGAAGGGGTGGGAAACACAAATCTAGACCCAAATGGCAATGGTACCATAAAATTCTACTTCCTAAAAGGCAGACCAAATGGCTTCACCAGGCCCTTACAGGGAACACCTGAACCACAAGACACTGGAGAGGGTAGGATCAAGACTAACCTTAATCTTCTACATCTTCCCTCCCCCCCCCTCCCTCTCCCTCTCCCCCCCCTCTGTTTTCTCTCTAACCCTTGTATATTAGTTATCTTTTCCCTCATTTTCTTAGTGGGCACTGACCTGTAACTCCCAGAACCAGCATGGGGCTATCATCCACAATGAGCTTTTGACCAGAGAGACCTACAAGGTTTCCTAAAAGACAGACAGATTTCTGTCAGAGTACTTGATGACCCACCAAAGGTTAGTGGTAAGACCCTACTGCTGAAGACACCTTATGTAGTTGACATGTAAAATGGAATGGCATGGCTGGAAGTTGGAAGAGAGTCAGTCTGCAGATAGTCAGCACATCTAGTGCCAGAAGGTGCTACATGGGCGACTGGGGGAAAATGACCAATATCTGTCCAAGCAACTCATGGTCTAACCTACTTAGCAGCAAATAACCTGTTGTGATGCCCACACAAGTGCAATAGTGGCACACAGCCATGGTGGGGAACCAACTGCTCTTGATTTGGCTAACTGATCCCCTCACTGGTACGGGACCCATAGCTGGAGCTGGGAAACAAGTCAGAACCATATCCAAACATAAGCCCACTGGCCAATATCAAGCTACCATCAATCATGGGCTACAAGAGGGCCTACACCTATTAAATTCTCTATAAAAAAAGTAAGGGTTATCTCATTTGTCCTGGTGCTAACTTACTCTCCGTTGGAGAATCTGCTTCTCTTTTTCAGATAGATGTAGATCCTAAGGAGAGAGCCAGCCCATCATACCTCAAATGGGCCCAGGCTGAAACTAAGAAAAATTGGAGAAACAAGCAAGGGGGCTGTTTGCCTGGTGAACTGGATACCAGCAGAAGGGGGAAGGAGATCAACACAGAGAAAAATCAACTCCTACCGAATCAGAGAGCCAGAGCCTCAGAGGCCCCCAACACCTAATCACTGAAGCAGACCAAAAATGAACCCAACATGGCTCAGGGAAATTTTGTGGAAGAGGGGGTAGAAAGAATGTCAGAGTCACCTGTTGGGTCATGATATGCAGAGATATTTATCTTACCCATAACTGTGGGCTAACTCCACAATGCATGACCCATATACCTCAACAAGGAGGGGCCACGGGGAGGAGGTAGGTCACAGATGAGCCTAATAATGATACCAAACTGACTGTATTTGCTGAATACAAAACTATTTAATAAAAAATAAAAATAAAAAAAAAGGAAAGAAAAAAAACTGGAGATTTGTAATGATTTTTTTTATCAAGTAAGAAAATTTGATTATGTTTGTATACCAAGCTCTTAATATACTTTATCTTGTGGATGAAGGAACTCAAATATGAGTAGATGAAAGAACTAACAACAAATAAATAAATAAAATAGAGAAACAAAGCTGAACTAAAAATTTTTATTGAAAAAAATAGAATAAAATGTCCTAGAACTTAGATAATAAAAGGCAGTACACTTCACCCTATTACTAAAAAGCCAGTCTAAATTTGAACAAGAGTCTCACACAAAGTTTGGCCATGACTCCCTGTAATTTTGACCTTTGGATGCTCTGTTGAGCAACATTGGCTTGGAAGCTGGATCTAACCACAAGCCCTGCAGGCTTCCTTGGCTCAGTGTTCCTTTACTGAGGGACAAAGCATTGTATTGCTAATCGTATGTTAGGAACAGGAATTCGAAAGGGGCTGTGATTAAAGAAACTTAAAACTCAGAGCCATCATCTAAAAAACTTCAACCACAGTTCCTAAAGTTACAGATAACCATGTGTCACAAGAAAGTGACAGCAATCACTAGGGCCTTCCAAAGCAGGAGTCTTATGGAATAAGAAAGAGCACATTTCTGACCGTTAGGGGATTCCTTGTCGTGATGGGGAGTATCAGTAGGGGATCAAGATAGATCTTCATTCTCCATTGCATTTCCCGAACCCTATGAGCCTGAAGTAGAGTTCAGTCCAGAGAATGTGCTTACTTTATTCCTGTAGTCCACACATAGCACCCAAAGGATGATTCTAGGTATTTATCCCACCTGAGACATAGTAAATAAATGCCAATTAATCTTCCCTGGCACTAGGAAAGACAAAAGCTAAAACTCATGCTTCTGTACATTTCCAGATATTCCAATGAGGAAGTATGGCCATCACTGAGAAACATTGATAGGTTGAATTTTTTCATATAGACAAAAGACATTCATTGATTTATTCAAACTGTGGATGATGAATTCAACAAGTATTTCAGGAACATTTACTGTGTGTCAAACATTTACTGTGTTACTGAGTGAAGTGCTGAGCATATATAGATATATATGATATAAGAGATAAGGTTTATAAGATACAGCACAGGGTTTGGTGAATGAGACAGATATGTAAACAGTTACTTTCAACCTAGCACATACACACACACAAACACACACATTTTATTGCTTAATCTAATAAACAAATGCTTATGTACCAAGTCATGTCCTAAGAGTCATTCACACATGCCTCCTGTCACTCATGTTTGAGCACACCTCGTCACTGTTTTCTAATTCTACTCATAATCGCATGATGGCAGTGTCACATGTTTAAAATGTAAGCCTCCCTTCAATAAATTTTGAAATGAGTTTTTCATCTGTTTCACTCTCCTTTTCACGACCTGAATACCATGAAAGGGAGAAGATTTTCCATTTATTGGTACATAGGTAATACAGAGGGCATTTAGATACAGATTATTTAAAAAAAATAGGTTCAATTGCCTTACAAAGTTTAAATGTGATAAAAATGTTACATGTTGTAGTAAAAATGTTGTGTTGACTATTATTCTGCACTTTATAAAGTATGTTTAAAAAATAGATTTGTTGGGCTGGAGATATGGCTTAGCGGTTAAGTGCTTGCCTGTGAAGCCTAAGGACCCTGGTTCGAGGCTCGATTCCCCAGGACCCACATTAGCCAGATGCACAAGGGGGCGCACGTGTCTGGAGTTTGTTTGCAGTGCCTGGAGGCCCTGGCGTGCCCATTCTCTCTCTCTCTCTCTGTCTTTCTCTCTGCCTCTTTCTCTGTCTGTCTCTCTCAAATGAATAAATAAAAATTGAATAAAAAAATTTAAAAAAGAATAGATTTGTTTATGTGAGACTCGGTATATTTGTGGACTAGATTTGTTGGCTTGAATTCAGAGGCTACTGGAAGATAATCAAATGTCTTTTGATCTTCTTCATTTGAGAACACAAAGAATCTCAATTAAGCACATAATTCAGCACTTTCTGGTGTTGATGCTTTCTAGTAAATTGATTTAATTTTCATTCTTGGGAATATCTTAGGTTCAAAGTAGTACATACTTCCTTTGACATCTGAAGTTATAGCCTATCCATTATCAGCAATGTTTTAGTCATTATTATCCTTGCATAAATGTTTCTAAAAAGTAGCTGGTATGTTCTTACAGAGCATATAGTGAAACTAGAAGTTACCAGACAATAGTGATATTGGTCTTTTTAGTAAGTATCACACCAATGCATTGTTCATTGATCTGTATGTAAACAGATTTTCAATTCATAACCTACCTGGTGCCAAGGCAGCATTGAGAAAGTTCTTTTCTTTCCTTCTGGTTTAATTTCTATTCTCCTCTCTTTCCCTTCTCTCCCTTTCTGTCTCATCCCAATATAATGGCAGTGTTTGGGAAAGTGGTGGAAACTTTAGGATGTGAAGCCTTGCTGGAGAAAGCACCACATTATGGGTAGGGCAGGAGGCCTTTTGAGCCAACCCCACTCTTTTATTTATCTCTCTCTCCCTAACTGTGGAGGTGATGTGACCAGCCTGCTTCCTGCTCCTGCCACCATGCCTTCCCCACCATTATGGACTCTACCTCCTGAAACTATACGCTGAAATATGCTGCTGTTTTCATATATTTGATTACAGTAGTGAATAAAATAACTAAAACATTTTTATTATTTATTTTTATTTATTTATTTACTTATTTATAAGAGAGAGAGAGAGAAGGAGGGAGAACAGGTGCACCAGGGCCTCTAGCCACTGTAAATGAACTCCAGATATATGCTTCACAGGTGCATCTGGTTTACATGGGAGCTGGGGAATCAAACCTGGATCCTTAGGCTTCACAGGCAAGCATCGTAACCACTATGCCATCTCTACAGTCCTATTTTTTTTTTTTTATTGATGTACATGTGGATGCATGCATGGGGAGGTGCATATGCATGGGTGTGTGGAGGCTTGAGGTTGACACTGGTTGTCTTCTTCAGTTACTTGTCACTTTAAGTTTTGAGACAGGGCTTGTTACTAAGCCTGGAGCTCACTGATTGGACCAAAGAAGGTAGTCAGAGATCTTGCCCAGGGTACTTTCTTGTTTTCACTTCCCCAACACTGGGACCATAAGCAGTTTATGTGGGTGCTGGAGATCTGAACTCAGCCCTGCATGTTTGCAGCATGGCAAGCGTTTTGCCCACTGAACCATCTTCCTAGCTTATGCTAAATTGCTTCTGTGCCTATGCACATTAGAATGGTGGGTGATACTTTTAGGACTATGAAAAGTACAACAAACAAAGGGAAAAAAAAACAACTCTGCAGAAATAATGGAAAGATAGGCAAACATAAGGAATGTTAAGGAAAAGACAGACAAGGAGAAAAACAGGTGAAAGATCAAATCTTGCTGGATTTCAAAGCCTCTAGTTCTACAGAAGAATTCAGACAGGTTAAAATCAGAATGTCTTGGATGCTGAGAAACTGAGAAGCCCAACTGAGAATATGAGGTTGCACAAATGGGGTCCTGAGGAGTAAAATAATTGCTTACAAGCTGCATATAGCAGGGAAAATGTCCATGGACTGGACTCATGAAAGCATTTAGGCCAGATGAGGTCTTACCTGTGTTCCCTAGTTGTGGCTTATAGGGGATACACAGCTTGATGGTCTGAATCTGAAATATCATCCATTGTTTTTGTGTTTGGACTGTGTTTGGAATGCTTGGTTCCATACTGTGGCAGTATTTTGAAGACTGGAGTCTTTAGGATGTGGGGCCTGGCAGGTAGAAGTAGGTCACTAGAGGAGGGCCTTTGATGGCTATGCCAACCCTGGTTTCTGTCTGTAGTCTGTACTTTCCGGCCTATATCGGGTAAACAGCTGCCACAAGTTCCTGTAGTCATGGACTAAGCAGATCTTGCCACTGTGACTTTCCTACCATGATGGTCCAAGAACCTCTGACCTTTAGATTAAAATAAATCCTTTCTCTCTTAGGTTATTTATGCCAGGTATTTTTTGTTACAGAAGTACAAAAGTAATTAAAACAGAGAGCATGAACTAATAATTGAGGGATTCTTAATGACCACTGGAAATAGATGAATGCAATTTACAAGCTTGAATAAATTGAATTTACACACATTAAAGGTATTATGCTTCCAATTTGCTTTAGTAAACTATAATTAGGAGATATCTGAGTCATGTTTAAAATGATGTAGGCCAAATCTGGAAGAAGGGGCACCAGGAAACAAAACTGGGAGGGAAACTGGGTTTGGAGACACAAACCAAGAGCTTAAGCAGTGCAGATAAGAAATTCTAGTCATAACCTTAGTCTGAAAGTGGTACCCTTGAATTTTCCTGTCCATCACACCTTTTCTTCACACTTGAAACCAAGGATGGCTCCATGGGCTTTGCAACTGTGCAAATGACTATGGCATTTTCAAAGGTTAAGGGAAGCCTGTAGCAGGAAGTACGGATTTCTCCTCGTGTTGAGGGGAGACACACTTAATGGGTGAGATCTGATTGCTGCTGTAGATTTCGAGGCTAAAATTTTTCAAGAGAGGTTGGAGAAAAGGAAGAAACAATGGAAAATATAAAACTAGTGTTTTCCTTATTGATATTCTATTCAAAGAATGCATGCGTTTTTATAAACACCTTCATATTAGACTTCACAGTAACACAGCCAGAGAGAATATCATGGGGAGATAGGTTATGACCCACTGTGGAGAAGCTCCTTGAGCAACCTGTTTGTTGAGATTAAAGAGGAGGGGTTGCACTTCCAGGAAGTGTTGGCTCTTCACACCAATTTAAATTCTGCCTTACTCATCTTGTCAGTCGATTTATATCTTCTGGACGCTGTAGAAAATATACCCTATCTCAGTACACTACTGCCAATATCACCAAATACCACAGGCTTAGGAATTCATAAATAATAGAAACTTATTTCTCACTGTTCTAGAGGCTGGAAAATTCAAGATCAGGGCACCAAGAGCTTCATAATCTGGTTGGATAAATGGGTCCAATTTCTGCTTCCAAGGTGGCCTCTTGCTGCTGTGTTCTTCAAAGTTCTGTGTATTTACGTGGTGTACTGTGCCAAACGGTCGAAGGATGAACCTTCTTCCTCAATCTTTTTGATAAGGACACAACTTCTCTTCTAAGAGCCCTATCACTTATCTTTCTCCATGGGGGGGGTTAGGTTCCACTATATGGATTTTGGAGATATATATATATATATATATATATATATATATATATATATATATGTATATACATACATATATGTATGTATATACTCAAATTGTAGCAGGTGTCCTTCATAAAAGATGAGACAATGATCATTCATGTGTCATTTCAGTTCTTTAAGTATCAGGCTCCTAACAGATTATGACATGCCCCATGTTTCTGCTGTAAGAGTAAAACGTGGTATGACTCATAGGCTTTTTGTTAGACGCAGAAAGACAGTGACTAAGGACTCTTGATGTGGAATTGTGGGATCTCTGTGACAAATAATGAAAGTCATTTATGATCCTTTTGTGTTTTTTCTGTTTTTACATAAGGTGGTAGCCGTGCAGACAAACAGATTATGTGCATTTTCAAGAGGAAAAAATACCATTCAAAATAAAAACAATGTTACCGGGAGAGAGATCTTAAAGTGGATCTTAGAAAGAAGTGTTAGATATCCTGTATGCTAGTGACACATAGATTTACACAAGCCTTGATAAATGTCCAGAAACGAAGCTCCTATTTTGGTTGAAAAGATTTTTTTTTTTTTTTTTTTTTTTTTTTTTACTATACATACAAGATATTGACCTGACACCATGCAAACACTTCTCCAAGTTGGCAGCTAGGCTTCTTTACTGATTTTTTTCCAACTTCTAATCCAGTAGCTGAGTTAGATTATTTCATGCCTACATTTTGTGGTGCATGTGCATGTGTGGATGAGATGTATTTCAGATGTATGAACCCCACGTGCATGTGTGCTAGGGTCAGAGGAGAACATCGGGTGTCATCCCTCCCCTCCATTACTCACCCACTCCACATGCCTCCTTGAGGCAGAGTCTCTCGCTGATTCTGGAGCTTGCAGGTTTTCTCTTGTTTCACTGATCTGATTCTCTGGTTTCTGTTCCTCACAGGTCCAGGGTTACAGACCTGCATGGTCATGATCAGCTGTTCACTTGGGTGCTAGGGAATCAAACTGAGGCAGTCTCAGGTCCTCAAGTTTCACAAGAAACCTTTTACTTGGTGAGCAATCTCTGTAGCCCTTCATGCCTACATTTTTAAGCTTCTGGCTATACTGAAGATAGAATGATATTCATATATCACCTTTTCTGAGAGAACTTGGTATAAGGAGCTATCAAGTATGAGAGTGGAAGATGTTGTAGATGTTTACAGACAAAGCAAGAAGCGAAAAAAGAACTATACAGGAAAGAAATGCTTTGAGATGTCAGGGACATCTTAAATCCAAATCCGAGGCCTGTGAATTGATAGCAAGCTGAAGTCTGGCAACTAAGAATGATTCTTCCCTGGTGGCTGCCTGACAGAAATCTGTCTCAGGTGCATTCTAAGCGGAGTGTGCATCCCCTGTCCCCACCCACCTGCCATATACACACACATACAGCTCAACTCCCTGCTGTGAGCTTTGTTTTATTTCATTTGTAACTTTTCTAAGAACTACATTTCCTGTTTTATAATTTTTTAAAAATATTATTTATTTGAGAGAAAGATAAAGAGGCAGATAGGGAGAAATAGAATGGGTGTACCAGGGCCTCCAACCACTGCAAGTGAACTCCAGATGCAAGTGCCCCCTTGCACATCTGATTTATGTGAGTACTGGGGAACTGAATCTGGGTTCTTAGGCTTTGTAGGCAAGCACCTCAACCACTAAGCCATCTCTCTAGCCCCTATATTTTCCCTTTAGAAAAAAGAATGTTATATATTTTAATAGATTTCACATTAAAGTTTTCTAAATATAAATGAATAAATATAAAAATTTAAGTTAAAATATGAATTCAGCATTTCATTTTATTTTTATGCTTGACTATAGATCAGAAAGAGTTACCTTGCTTGGTTTTGCTTTCTCCTCATCTCCCACCACGTTCACCCTTCTTCCTAATAGAAACAGAATGCTAGAATTTTGGAATCAAATAGATTCCAAATCAGTTAAGGGGTGGAAAGAAAAGAAAGATTAGAAACAAATGCTGATGGGCTGGGAACATGGAAATGAGGGACCACCTAGATAATGGGTCCTATTTTTTTTCTTTTTTTGTAAGCATAAAAGCCATCTATTCAAAACAAGTGGGCGTGTAGTAAAGTAGCAGTCTTTAGAAACATATTAGAGGTTAGAACTCTAGGGTTTGCCTAGGGTATTAAAATCTAGCTGGTGTTAAGCATAGATCTCTAATAGAACATGATTTGCATATACACTAGCAACATTCTGTGTGTCCAGGAGAGTGTCCACTAGGGAGCAGAGAAGAGATGTACAACAGAGGAATTGAACCAAGGTTCCCATTTTCTCAGATAGTCCCATGAAAAGGCATCATGGTAGAGTTGTGGTTTTTATTATAAGGGTGGTGGTTAAAGTGAAAAACAGGCATCCCTAAGACATTCAAGGAAGGAGAGAAAGATATCCAAGAAGGGTAAGCATACCCTAGTAATGTGGAAGACAAGTGGTGTGGGAATGAAGGTGTGGTGGGTAAATTTTAGCTCCTCAGTTTGCATGTTGAACTACTTTCAGGTCTTAGTACCATAAAATGTAACTATATTTGTAGAGAAGGTCTTTAAAGAGGTAAATTAAGGTTAAATGAAGTTGTTAGGATGCCCCAGCCCTGTATGTCTTCTATCTTTAAGAGAGAAGAGATTAGGACATAGATATCTTCAGAGGAATGTGTGGGGAACATGGGGAAAAGACATCATTTATGAGCCAAGAAGAGAGGCCCCCAGAGAGACTAAATCAGGAACAAACTGATCTTAGACTTTTAGCTTTCAGAATTACGAGAAAATAAATTTCTGATGTTTATGCAGGATTACTTGAAGATACCAGTGGTGGAGTAACTTTTATGATGACAAGGTCCAGGGTGTAGCTGTGGGAGTGAGTCAGAAGTGCCAAGAAGGTGAAGATTAAGAGATCTCAAGAGAATAACATATATAACACAAAGGTAAATCATTTGAAACTTATTTTATAGTGTTACAAGAGACTGGCATTTAATAGTATCAGTTACAGGGAGCTGTTGATAGCTTACTCTGCAAATATCTTCTGTAACAAAAACTATCACATGAGATAATAAATAAGAAAATACTGCTTTTATTTCAAACCATAAACTAAAATCTCTAAGGCCAAGGTACATGGAATATAGGCTTATTAAGAAATAAATGTTCTCTAAAGCATGTTCTGATTTATCTGTCCCACAAAACACTCTTCTCCAAGGGCTTTTCCTCAGTTTGATGTGGGAACTAAATCTTATGGATGGGAAGTTCCCAAGCACAGCACAGAGCCTGGCATGCAGCATGGAATATCTGCTGAGTTGGTTCAACTCCCCAGTTCTTCCTCTGAGTGGTATGTGTGTTATATTATTTGGATGCCTTACATATAAAGCATGAGCATTACCTCCTCAGGTGAGGGAAACCTATAATATCCAACAATACCTTACACAATCCATGGGCTTCATGACTGTTCCGAGGCAGTGGACCAAGTACTTTAGCCACGTATTTTATGGGTGGACAGCCAGAGAGCCTCACTCCCAAACACCAAGTCTTTTAGTTGTATATCTGTGCAACTGAGTGATTTACTGGGGGCCTAGCGAGAGGATGGGGAAGGAAACCAGCTTTTCTGCTATATACCCAGCAATAAGATGACCTTTTCTGTGTTTATAACCTAGTTGCATGTAGGATAAAAAGTTTCATAAAACAACTCACTCGCATACATATTTCCTCTCCATGTTTCTTATTTTGTTTTCTTCTTGGCATTGTCCATCAGCCAACATGGTCTGTCTTTTATTTACTAATTTTCTTTTCTTTTTAAAAATATCTTATTTATTTATTCATTTGCTTATTTATATACTTGAGAGAGAAAGAGGAAGAGAGAAAGAGAGAGAGCAAGCGAGAGCAAGCACACCAAGGCTTCTAGCCACTGGAAAGGAACTCCAGATACATGTACCACCTTGGCAATTTGGCTGATGTGGGTACTGAGGAATCGAACCTGGGTCCTTAGGTTTCACAGGCAAGTACCTTGACCACTAAGCCACATCTCTAGCCCTACTTACTAATTTTCTATCACTCTTTTACATTCTTCTAGGATGCAATCTTCATGAACGCAATTGTTTTTAAAATTTTATTCACTTCTGTAAACTCTTCAAACAGTGCCTGGTAGATGGTGGACATTGATGGCACTGTGAGCTGAAACATCCTTTGTCTGACTCTTTTAGAAGCCCAGTTCTGATTCACCCACCAGACAGCTGATTTGGGAGCTAGCTTTTGGGTCTTGCAAGGGTCTGATGAAGAGTTAAGTCATGTGAGGCCCTCCTAAGATTTTATTGAACTATTAAATGCTAGATTTTTCTTACATTGAGTGAGAAACTATTGAACTACTCAGAATTCCTTATCACTTATGCAAGGGCTCACTGTGACACACCAGACCAGGTAGTGGGAAAGTGTAAGGAGCTAGTCCCACTATCTTCTGGAACTATGACAGTGGGCCAACAGGTCACACCAAGTATTAGCTTCTTCCAATTCTAAACAATGGTACTCATACCTACTCACAGAGTTTTCATGGGTTTTGGGTTTTAATGAGTAAAGGTGATATTGATACAGGAATTATGGGTTCCTTGTATGCCAACACTCCTATAACTTGAGGTGTTCCCAGATCTTTGTCCTATGAAGTAGAAGAATGAAATCTGCGTAACAGAGGATAAGGTTCATGAAGCTTTTATTATAGTTTAAAACTTTAAAACAAAGAAGAGAAGGTGGGCTTAAGCCTAGAACAGAGGAGAAGGAAGCAAAGTGGAGCTTTTGCCCAGGGAGGCAAGATGGGGTTTGAGAAGGCTGCCTCAGAACTCAGTTCTTGTTTCTTTTTTTCTTTTTTCTTTCTTTCTTTCTTTTTTTTTTTTTTTTGTGAGGAGGACCAGGTTTATAGGTTACTATAGCCAAAGGCCAGATTTTATAGCTTTCCCAGTAATCTTAGGTAAGGATTAGAGTTTCTATTATCTAGGAAGAGTGCAAGCTTAATCTAGAAATCTTTCCTTGAGCATGTGACATCCAGGTTTCTGTAAGCTTAGTGACATTTCTTGCTTTTAGTTGAGAAAACAAAGCCATTTACATTTGGGGGGGGGGGTTCTGTTACCTTGACTTCCTAGCCAATTTCTGACTCCTATCAATATTACTTGGTACTCTGTAGGTCTTCAGTGTAGGGTAACATTTTTCAAATCCCTTTTTACGTGTCAGTTGCAGTTTATCCTCACCACAGTCCGGCAAGGCTGATGTCATCCTTTCCTTCTTACAAAAGCAAACTGTAATCGCTCTCTAATCACTTGGGAACTTCCTGCTATGGGTGAGTTTTTCCCTCGCCTGGGCCTGGGCTAGGCCTTAGCAGGCTGAGCTGGGAGGACCCCCTAGCCCTTACTCTCTGCATGGGTTCTTCATCTCCTCCAGCTCCCCGCATCTTTCTCTTTTCTTTCCACGCTTTTTTCCCAGATCTGCCTGTCACATGGACTTTTGAGCTACATGTGTCCCACATGGGCTTTTGGGCTTCACGTGGTATACTTTTCTTGTTCCCGCTTTATTTCCTGGTACCTCTCAACTTTCCCCTTTCCACACTCCTTTGTAAAATCTGAATAAAATGTGGTATTTTAAAAATCGTTCTCTTGAATCTGGACTTGCCAATTCTTTGGTTAGTTTTCAGATATGAACTCAGGAGGGCTTGGGGTTCCAGGAAGCACCCCGAAACCCCAATTTCCCCACCACATAATGGAGGTCCTACCGAGAGATCTTGAGAATGATTTTAATACAAATAACCACATTTGTATTCAGTTTCCCCACTTCTATGAGCCACTGGTATGCTCCAACTGCTGCTCCATCGGTTCCATGGGCACTTCAGATCCTGTAAATTTTACTCATTTCTTACAGCCTCACACTAAGGAAGATAGAACTGAACAGAAATCAGGTTTATGGTTTGCATTTTGCTCTCTCAATTAACTTCTGCTCCACCCTGGTGGGATCGGAGCCCTGTTGAAATGTGCTATAGCCTGAGGCCAAACTAGTATAGGGACAGGTGGAGCTCTTTTGTAAAGGTGACAAATTTTGCAGGGATCCCAAGCCTAAACTTCTTCAGAGTTTGTGAACTGGTTCTGCTGAGCTGAGGAGGAGGGGCCTCATGACCACATGGAGGCCTGGAACCTGAGACACCTGACCAGAATGTCTTCTAGGTTTTTTTTTTTTTTTTCCATTACAAGCCCCTGTGCCACAGACACATGGCTGCCTAGGGGGAGTGGGAGGACGGAGCTCCAACTCCTGCTCTGGGCTCCACCAATCATTCAGCACAGGCCTAAACTTCATTGCCAGCCCGAGACTGTGGGTCGGCCTAAATGAAGGGGAAACAGAAAATGCTCCAGCCAAGCTTCAAGCTTAAGCGTTTGGCTGGAAAGGGTTTTTCAACATGCCGGGGTCCAGACCGCATGCCTCCTTCCCCTATGGAGCTGAGGCCTATGGCTATGTCAACTGGGTGTGGGAAGGATGGTGCTTACTACCTGTGATTTTCTGCCAAATTGCTCTATGACAAATATATATTTATATAACTGTAAATACTTATTCATGCAGGCATTATAAACAGTAAAATGAGCTAGGCCTGATGGCACAGCCCAGTTCTAGCAACTTGGAAAACTGAGATAGGAGGACACCAACGCAAGGTTCCAATGTGATAGCCTGACTCCACATTTAAATCACGTGACTGTTATAAAAATAAGTACATAATTTTAATTTTAACTGTGCCCCGTATTTTCTCTTTTCTTTGGGCTTTAAACAAATAAGATGTTGTTTATAGAGACTTTTTGGTTTCTTTATTAATTCAGATAGTACAACAGGTCTGTCCTAAAGTTTTTGTTGGCATTTGATTTATTTCAAGGTTTTTTTTTTTTTTGTTTTTGTCTTTAAAATTCAGATTTAACTAAAGCCTATGGTGAACTGATAAATATAATTACTGAATTTATGTTCTAGGTCAACTTCAACTTACATAGAGGATTATTGAAAACAACAAAATTCTCTCTGAGGTGGTGACTCATAATTTGCCAGATATTTAAAAAGATTGTAATGTCCTGTTACTTAAACGGAGGAGGCAACTGGCCTGAGTTCCAGGCCATCCTGCCTCAAGACAGAAACAAAAATTTGCCTTAGTTACTCTTAATAAAAGCATTTCCAAGTGTGTTAGAGGTATTGATAAAGATTACCCCCAAAATGGTTGTCATGTTTTGCCTGTATTCATAGACTTATAATGTAAAAGTGCATTTCATGGAGTTTATTAATTAATATCTCAAATCAATAGGTTATATAAAAATATATAAGTATATATACTGGCATTATTAAAGAAGTCTGGTTGTCAATAGAGATTTTTGATAACTAAGGAAGTTGTAAGTTTTTCTGCTAAGGCTGTTTCTCTATAATTTTCCAACAATAAGGTGGTCAACTCTTTGAAGCTAGACTACTTGCTTCTTTGTCAGTGGGTAGTAGCATTAATCAATTTGGTATAGTTTCTCTTAATAGCCTTAATAAGAAAGATGGCTAATTATGGGTTGAGATGAGATGATTGAAGGAACTGGGAACAAATTTTTCAGTGTTGGACATAGAATGAGGTAGGGTTTCATGCTAGCTCAGGCTGACCTGGAATTCACTACATAGCATCAGGGTGGCCTTGAACTCACAGGGATCCTCCTACTTCTGCCTCCTGAGTGCAGGGATTAAAGGCATGCACCACCCTGCCTGGCTTTTAAGTGTTATATTTTTACAAATTTTGTGTCTACTTGTGCCCTTTGTGAACTCCTACTTAAAGCTGTCTGTCATTACATGTTTGTGGTCCTTTTACAAAACAGAATTCTGAGTATGGTTTAAGATGAGAAGTTTTATTATGAAGCCAACCTGCAGTTTAAATAGGTTTTAGGTTTTAATTAACCTTTAAAAAAATGAAAAAAGAGCAAGGTTGCAATGCCAGGGTCTAAGCATGTGAGATTTGGTTTAGTTGCCAGGAAGGATGTTTGCACTCATCATTGGAAATGCATTGCCCTTCCTGCACACCTGTGATGCTATTGGCATGGCTATATATAACCAGAAGTCAGCAGAAACAAGAAACAATAACAACACCTTTGTTTTAGTGGAACAAGGAAAAGTATACGAATAGACTACCCTTTGTATCTGCATATTTATGCTGCACATATACATGGATTTGTGTTGGTATGTCAACCAGGAAAATAAATTAGACTATTTATAAGCTGTGCATCTTTGGATAAATTCCTTAATCTAAACTACTCTTTCCTTACCCAAAAATGAACTAATAAATATTATAGTAAATCATATTCAAAGGAAAAAATTGTTTTCTTGAGTGGAACTTAGATCAGAATGTTGAAGTATGTGGATGAAGGTGTGCATATATGGAAAGAATATAGGAGATCTAAAAAGACCAAATTTTGCCTAAAAATTAATTTCCTTTTATAAGGAACAGAAAGCTAATTTTCAGGCTAAATTTAGAAGTTTACGTAGGGACATAGACTTAATCTAAATTTGGCTTACATTAGACACAGGTGATGTCTTATGCTAGGTGAGTCACAGAGGCATAAGCGCAGATGTAATTCATGTTCTTTGGAGGTCTAACCATGTTAGACATAGACAAGACCCTATCACTTGTGTATTACAAATAAGTAAGATAAATTTCCTAGGTAAAATCAAGCAACTTCAGAGTAAGACAAGGAATGTCAGGATGCTTAGCTCTCTGCTTAGTTATTTCCCTTTGCTCTTTCTTACTGTTGTATGCTATTTATAGTCATGGCAAGCTGAACTCTAGAGAAAGGGATGGCGCCCTCTTTATCTCAGACTCCATGCAAGTTTAAGCCATGTGCCTCCCACACCGTGTCCAGAGACAAAATGGCCAATTGTCCCTGACAAGGAAAAGGGAATGATAAACGGCATATAAATTTGTTTTTCTTTATAGTTCCTCTATTTTGAACACCTAAAGTCACCTCTATTAAATAAGATTTCTCACTAGACAAAAAGGTCAAATAGGTAAACTGACTCAAGGTACTTGATCAAGTTACAAACTCCTTACATAAGGCAAACATCAGACTTACCTAAATGTATATCAGGATATAAACAGATATGATTTTAAAAAAAGGCATCTCATCAAGTAAATGATGGCTTAGCAGTTAAGGTGCTTGCTTGGGAAGCCTAAAGACCTAGGTTCAATTCCCCAGCACCCATGTAAACCAGATGCACATGATGGCACATGTGTCTGGAGTTTGTTTGCAATAGCTAGAAACCCTGGCATGCTCTCTCTCATCTCTCTCTCTCTTTCTCTCTTTCTCTCACACTCTCTAATATCAACAAAGGGTAGGTTCCCTATATTTAAAGTAATAAAACTGAAGATTACCTTTAAAATAATACCCTTCAGTCCCTAGACCATTCTGAAACATTCATAAATGTGGAGGACCCATATCCCAGGCTCCCACAGTGCAGAGAAGGGATAGTGATCCCAGGAAAACCCTTCACCCCAGAAGGACATGTAGGCTTCAAGACAGGAGTAAATGTGGAATTCTTCACACTTGGCCCTATCTTGCCAATGGCACTGCTTATATGCTGTGACATAAGACACGTGCAGGGCTGGGGGAATGCTGGAGGTACTCGGCCTTGGGAGCTGGCCAGGAGGATGAAAATGGATATCTTGTCCTGGTCCATCCTTGCTCCCAGAGGCACATAGACCACACTATGTGTTTGTCTTTCTTTGCTTGTGTGAGTTTGCTTAATATGATTTGTTCCAAGTCTGTCTATTTTCCTACAAATTTAATTACATCAGTTTTCCTTACTACTGAGTAGAATTCAATTGTTTAAGTGTACCATATCTTCATTATCCATTCATCAAACAATGGGCATCTGGGTTGATTCCAGTTCTTAGCTATTGTGAATTGAGTAGCTATAAATATGGTTGAGCAAATATCTCTGCAGTGAAGAGAGGAGCCTTTAGGGCAGATGTCCAGTAGATGAATATCTGGGTTAGTTGGTAGCTCTGTTTTCATCTTTTTCAGGGGTCCCCATATTGATTTCCATAGTGGTTATACAAGTTTGCACTCCCAACATTAGTGAACAAGGATTCCTGTTTCCCCACATCCTCACCAACATTTATTGGTTTGATTTTTTAATGATTGCCTTTCTGGTTAGAGCAAGGTGGAATCTTGTAGCTGTATTAATTTGCAGTTCCCTGCTGGTTAAAGATGTTGAACTTTTCTTCAGTGAGTATTAGCCATTTGTATTTCTTTGACTGATTCCTTGTTCAGTTCTCTGTCCCATTTTATGAATGGATTGTTTGATTTTGTTTATTTCTTAGATTTTGAATTCTTTATAAATTCTATATATTAGACCTTTATTAATGGTGTAGCTGGCAGAGATTTTCTCCTATTCTGTGTGTAGTCTGCTGGCTCTGTTTATGGTATGTTTGTCTGTACAAAGCTTTTTAGCTCCATGAGATCCCACTAATTAAGTGATTGGTTAATTTTCTGGGCTACTGGGGTATTGTTCAGGAAATCTCTAATATTGTGGAGAGTCTCTCTGTTTTTTTTTTTTATTCCAGTCTCTTAAGAGTTTTAGGTCTTACACTGAGGTCTTTAATCCATTTGGAGTTGATTTTTGTGCACGATGATAGGATCAGGTCTAGTTTCATTTTTCCACATGTGGTTATTCAATTTGTCCAGGACCATTTGTTGAAGATGCTGTCTTTTCTCCAATGTATGTTGTTGGCTCCTCTGTCTAAGATCAAAAAGCTCTAGTTACTTGAACTAAAGGGCAGGTTTTCAGTTCTGTTGCATTGGTCTATATGACTTTGAAACAGACATTCTACTGAGAAAGTAACATGAATGAGAAAGTTCCTATTTGAAGGGACACTTTTCCAGTGGAGAAAACAGACTGAAAACAAACAGACAAACAAAATCTGCAGGAATCAGTGTTCTGACCTGGTATGAATAGAAGAAAGAGAGAAAACAGCTAGTTTAAGGAGGCCTGGAAGCAGCAGGAAATGGTAAGCTAGCTGAATCCCTCGACCAAATGGGAAGTAGAGAAGTAGAAGCAAGGAGGTGGAGTAGGCCTGAAATCACTTAAATTTTCTGAATTTGTTTCTACATTTGTAAAGAGGGGGTATTATTGCATCCTAATTATAAGAATTAAAACATGCATAAATTATGCTTACAGTTCCTGGGGTCAGTGCCTAGACATAGATGAGATAATAGGAGCTTTTGATGTTGTTATTATGCAAAGGAAAGAAAAAGTAACAGGTCTGCTTTTGAGTGTTGATTAAATATGGGACAATGCACTTAAGTGGCTCATTCTCATTATTTCAGAACTTTTGAAATTATTTAATTCAATTAAGCTTTAAACAATTCTGAGACTTGAGTATAGTTTTTATCCCCATTCTGCAGAGAAGGAAACCCAAAGAACTCAAATACCAAGTGTGAGAGATCCTCTTGAATCTATGCAGTGAGGGAATGCAGGCTGCTTGACTCCAATGTATTTGCTATACTTGGGTACCTGCAAGTGATTTTTTTCCTTTTTTTCTTTTTTTTCACTTTTTTTCTCAATTTTTATTAACATTTTCCATGATTATAAAAAAATCCCATGGTAATACCCTCCCTCCCCCCACTTTCCTCTTTGAAATTCCATTCTCCATCGGCAAGAGATGCACATAAAAGGCCTACAAATTGGAAAGGAAGAAATGAAGTTATCATTATTTGCAGATGACATGATTCTATATACAAAGGACCCTAAAAACTCTACCTGCAAACTGCAAGTGATTTTTTTAAGGTAGAGATGCATCTAAGAAGAGGTAGATGTAGAGGTCTTGAGTCTATAGATGTGAGAAGGGCAAGAAGATAAAAGATGTGCCAAGCTAAGCAGCTGGAATTTCATTTCAGAATCAAGAAGGATGCGCTTATCAGAAGAGAGATGTAGTCAGATATTTTTCTAGGAAAAGCCTATGAGTGGGACAAGTCTTCCAGGCATGAAAAAATAATCACATAGTGAAATTGTAGGAGTACAACCTCTCAAGGTAGCTCCATTCAGAAAGGCCAGGCAAGCTGATGACTCTTTTACTCTGTACAGCTTGAGTGCTCAGAGGGAAGCTCCTAGGAATCGCTGGTGTATTGATTTGAATGTGAAGTGTCTCCCATAACCTCATGTGTTTTGAATAGTTGGTCTCCAGCTCATGGAAATTTGGGGAAATTGTGGGCATTTAGGAGGTGAAACCTTGCCGAAGTAGGTGTGCCACTCTGGATGGGCTTTGGGGTAATATGGCCTAGTTCCAAGCCCAGGACGTAGATGACTTTCTTCCTACTGCTGTGAAGATGGGATGCATGGCTTTCTGCTCTTGTTATGCTCTTCCCACTAATAAGGAAATTCCCCTCAAAACTGTAAGTCAGAAATAAACCCTTTCATTCCCTAGGCTGCTTCTGCATCAGGTGTTTTGTTTAGCAGTGAGAGGGTGACTATTATAGCCAGCAAACATATGAAAGCAAATTAGGGCAAGCAGACAGATGAGGGAATGGATTTCCAGTGATCCAATGGCCACTGTTCTTTGTTTACATACTATTTTATAAACTGATTTTTTATGGTTCTTTGAGGTAGGGTCACTCTAGTCCAGGCTGACCTGGAATTCACCAAGTAGTCTCAGGGTGGCCTTGAACTCACAGTGATCCTCCTACCTCTGTCTCCCAAGTGCTGGGATTAAAAGGCGTGTGTCACCCTACCTGGCACTAAACTATATATATATATTTAATCTGTCTTGCAGTGCTGGTGATTGAACTAAGAGCATTTTGCATGCCAGACAAGTGCTATATTCTGGAGCTATATTCACAGTTGTAACGTAAACATCCCATAAAACTTCACAATGAATTTGTGAATTCTGTAGGAGATACTAACTCTATATTCTCGTAAAGGAACCTGACATGAAATGGGTTAACTTAGTTTCCAGTTAGGTGGCAGAGAAGCCGGGGCTCATACCTTATGTCTCTTCAATTCAGTCCTGGTTTTCTTGTTACTAACCCAAGAGAGAGCCGTTGCAGTGTTTTTTTTTTTTTTTTTTTTTTTTTTTTGTTTTTTTACACCAAGATAATATCAGAAATTTCATTCTCTGTCATTGTGACTTCTATTCTACCTAAGGTAATATACTCCCCAACACCATAATATGATTCCCAACTTGTCATCTTAGGACCAACTGTGGTGGTTTGTTTTAGGTGTCCCCCATAAACTTAGATTGTCTGAATGCCAGGTCCCCAGCAGATGGCAATTTGGGAATTAAAGCCTTCTAGAGGCAGTGTATTGTTGGGGGTGGGCTTATGGGTGTTATAGCCAGCTTCCTCTTGCCAGTGTTTGACTCATTCTCCTGTTGCTATTATCCATCTGATGCTGGCCAGGAGGTGATGTCCATCCTCTGCTCATGCCATCATTTTTGCCTGCCATCATGGAGCTTCCATTTGAGTCTGTAAGCCAAAATAAACACCCTTTTCCCCACAATCTGCTCTTGGTTGGGTATTTTCTGCCAGCAGTGTAAACATGACTACAACAGTAAAGTTGGTACTGAGAAGTGGGAGTCATTATTGCTAGAAACCTGAATGCATGGCTTTTGGCCTTTGGGAGCTGATTTTCAAGAGGAATGTAGAAGGATTTGAAATCTTGGCTTAAGAGATGCCTTGCAGTGCTGTAAATACAGCTTGATGGACCATTCTGGTCAAAGTTGAAAGACTTGAATGCAGTAAGAACTCAGGACTGTGAGTTTTGGCTTGTGAAGATGAGGAAGAGCTTTTCCTGGACTGGGCTAGAAGCAGTTTCTGTGAGAGGCTTGCTGTTATATCCATGTCATGAGTATTTGTGCATAGCAAAGAAACATTCAGCCCAAACAAGATTTAAAGCAACCAGGGCAAACATCAAACACTGTAGCTTCAAGTACAACAACTCTAGCCAATGACAAATCTCCAAGTCTGATAATTCTAACCAGCAACAAGTCTCTGGCATTCCAATTCCACCCCTCCAGCTAGGCTACTCACAGTCCTGGGAAACTTCATCAGGGCCAGCAGCTCTCCTTGGCAGCCATCTCATGGTCCTGGCATCTCCACTGGGTCGCCACTGCAATCCATGGTTCATCCTCATGGCTCCATGGGATCTCTATGCAGGTAACCAACAAAACCTGTTTCACACTGCCCATGGCCATTTCCAAAACACAAGACTGTGTTGCAAACTCAATGACTCTCTCTTTCCTGCATTTCTTATACTCCACAATACCAGGTAGGGTGTCAATTTGTTAATATAGGGGGGAATAAAGCAGACTTTGAAGAACAGGACACTCCTTGAGCACTCAGGCCCCTTCAAAAGAATTGACATTTGTCCTGTTGCCCCAGCACAGGTCAGCTAGCCCAGTCTCAAAGGTTGTAATCTCTCAGTTGCATCTGAACGGGCAACAGTTCACCCAAAGATTTTTCTTTCTGTGCCATATCCCTCTGCTCACACCAGTTCATTTCTAGGCAAAGCAACCCTGCACAACTTTTCAGGTCATGGGCATAAGAGCAAGCTTCTCACACAAACTGCTAGCCCAGTCCAAGCAAAGCTCTTTCTCGCCCTCATAAGCCGAACCTTGCAGTCCATAGTTCTTACTGCATTCAGGTCTTGCAGCTGAGACCAGAAAAGTCCATCAAGTTGTACTTACAGCACTGCAAGGCATCTCTTAGGCCAAGGTTTCAAATCCTCCCACATTCCTCTTGAAAATCAGCTCCAAAAGGCCAAAGCCACACAGTCAGGTGTCTAGCAGCAAGCCCACTCCTCGGTACTACTTTACTGTTGCAGTCTGGTTCACATTGCTGGTAGAAATCACCCAACCAAGAGCATCTTCTGGGAAAAAGAGATTTATTTTGGTTTACAGGCTCGAGGGGAAGCTCCACAATGGCAGGGGAAAACGATGGCATGAGCAGAGGGTGGACATCACCCCCTGGCCAACATAAGGTGGACAATAGCTACAGGAGAGTGTGCCAAATACTGGCAAGGGGAAACTGGATATAACACCCATAAGCCTGCCCCCAACAATACACTGCCTCCAGGAAGTGTTAATTCCAAAATACCCATCAGCTGGGCACCTAGCATTCGGAACACCTAAGTTTAGGGGGAAACCTGAATCAAACCACCACACAGAGGTAGGAGGAGGATCATGGTGAGTTTGAGGCCACCCTAAGATTACTTGGTGAATTCCAGGTCAGCCTGGGCTAGAGCAAGACCCTACCTCAACAAACCAAGATATATATATATATATGTGTGTGTGTGTGTGTGTGTGTGTGTGTGTGTGTGTGTGTGTAAATTCGATGAAAGAAGGAATAAGGTGACAGTCTTAGCAAATCTGATAATTGCAATGAGATGCACTTTCTCAGGATGCTAAAGCAGAACACAAAAGCAACATATACCCAACTTGAACAAAGAAATCATGAACACACACACCAGGTATATAGGTCAGGATTCAATTTAGGGGAAAAAAAAAAGAACCAAATATTTGACTTTCTGCATTGTGGGATCATGCTAAGTACTCTTATTGACCATTGTCTTCTCATCTGACTCTGGAGCTTTCATGGTAGGTAGCTGGGAACTGGGAGAAGCAAGGACATGGCCGAACCCATGAGGTGAAGAGTGTCTTCATCCCTTACTACCTCCAGTCCTGACATTGATCTTTTTGAGTATTCTGCAGCAGAAGCTGGAGTCCTTTGTTGGCAGAACAAAACCTACCTGGGACAGTCTCAAGCTAGAGGAGGATACCAGGGAAGGTGGAGAAGCTGCTACTCCACAGCAGACAGATAAACCAGCAAAAATGAAAACATTATGTTAATGGAAAGCTGATACCTTACAAAAATACACCATTTAGATCAGCAGAGAATAAAAGAATTGATATCCAACTATAAGTAGTTTACTGTAATTGGGGTGGCTTATGCCTAGGTGAGGACATTAGGACAGGTGGAGAGTAAGGTTGGAGAAGTAAAAAAAAAAAAAGAAAAAAAAGAAAAAGAAAAAAGAAAAAAGAAAATCTGCCTAAAACCTTAAGTCCAGTAAGATCATTGAAGTTGTTATAATCTAGGACAAAGTGGATTTGGAGATTCACACTTTTTAATAGACTGTGAAGAAAAGGATGGCGATACTTCTAGTATCTTTCAGCAAACCATCCACAGATGGGTTATCAAGAGGGAAAAGTCAATCATTCTTTTAGGATCTTCTTCAGTGTCTCACTCATCAGTAAAGCATCGCTAGACCCCTCTTTCATCTACTGAATGTCTTCCTCAGTCTCTTCTGCCAGTCTTTGCACAACAGTATCCAGCTCTTTCTTTTCCTTATTATATCTGCTTTCCTCACTGGTCCAGTTATAAATGGGCTTCAATTTTTTGGTGGAGAAGAACTTAAGCAATCTTCGGGAGGTTTGTTTAATAGCTGAAGAGGACATGTTTTGGGATATTTCCTTAAAAATCTTGCATGTTTTTTCCGTTAATTGCTTGATCACAGGGTCTTTGTCCCGGAGTACTCGTTCAGCAACTGTAATAGCAGAGAGGACCTGAGTTCAAGCCCTCTCAGAGTCTAAGCAGCTCTAGCCCTGAGCAACCCTGCCATCTCCCATTGAGTCATCCATCTTCCCCTTCCCACTGTCCCGCTTTTCCTCTTTTCACTCTCCTTTCCCTTCTTTCTTTACTTTGACTAATAACATCCCATTAAAAGTAAAATGGGCTGGGTGTGGTGGCGCACATCTTTAATCCCAGCACTCGGGAGGTAGAGGTAGGAGGATTGCCATGAGTTCAAGGCCACCCTGAGACTACGTAGTTAATTCCAGGTCAGCCTGGGCCAGAGTGAGATCCTACCTCGAAAAAAAAAGTAAAAAGGAAATATTCACTAACTTTATTAGGTGCGTATCATGTACTGACCATTCTACTCAGATAGCATAACTATTTTCATGATGAGATTCATGTACATGTACACACACAAACACACACACACACACACACACACATGTTTGTATGTATGTATATATATATATTACAAGCAGAGAGAGATAGAAGAGAGACAGAAGAGAGAATGGGCACTCCATGGCCTTCAGCCACTGCAAATGAACTTTTTAAATGACACACATATATATACACATATATATGTATATAGATAGATAGACAGATAGATAGATAGATAGATAGATAGCAGTTAAGTGCTTGCCTGTGAAGCCTAAGGACCCGGGTTCGAGGCTTGATTCCCCAGGACCTACATTAGCCAGATGCAAAAGGGGGCACATGTGTCTGGAGTTTGTTTGCAGTGGCTGGAAGCCCTGGCATGCCCATTCTCTCTCTCGCTCTCTGCCTGCCTGCCTCTCTCTCTCTCTCTCTCTCTCAATAAATAAATAAAAATAAACAAAAAAATTAAAAAAATTGGAACCAGTCCAAGTATTTGTTGATGGAAAAATGCTTAAAATTAAGTTTAAAATTAAAGTTATAATTAAATGAACTAGCGTGCATTTTAATATCGTGAAATAAATGTATATTCTTGGCATGTAAAAATGCTTGTGATAAATGGCCTTGAACTAGTGACAAATCTGCCTCTGCCTCTCAAGTGCTACGATTACAGGGTGAACTACACTATTTTATTTCTTAATAAAAGAACTAGGATAAATAGGGAATTTTAAAATTTTTGAGTGTTTTTTTATTTATTTGAGAGTGACAGAGAGAGAAAGAGGCAGAGAGAGAGAGAGAGAGAGAGAGAGAGAGAGCGAGCGTGCCAGGGCCTCCAGCCACTGCAAACAAACTCCAGACGCGTGCGCCCCCTTATGCATCTGGCTAACGTGGGTCCTGGGGAATCAAGCTTCGAACCGGAATCCTTAGGCTTCACAGGCAAGTGCTTAACCGCTAAGCCATCTATCCAGCCCAAGAGGGACTTTTTTAAGAAGAAAGAGAGAGAAGGAAGGGAAGAAAGAATTGTAGTGTCTGGCATTCAGTAGTCAGGCAAATGTGCTGAATGAATGAGTGACTGAATAAACTAAAGAAGGAAGTTAATGTTGTATCAAAGTGGATGCATCAGCTATCACAACCCTGCTACTGTTGGGAGAGGCTGATTATGGGTAGAGGGAGGAAAGGTGTGGGGAAGCCCTTCCAACTTTGTTTTATCGTGAACCTGAAACTACTTTGAAAAATATGAACTTAAACAAACATAAAGAAGAAAGGCAGGTAGCCACTATACATTTCTAACACACTTGTTTATATTCTGACCAGAAGCTGAGAACTGCCTCCTGATACCTAAACATTATGAAATAATAGCATTGCTTCTCTTTATTTCCCTCCTCTCCAAATGTACTCTGTGTTTCTGTAACACCTGTCTCTGAGCTTTACTTGGTGTCGTAGCCCAGCAGCTAGATGGTGCTGTAAACAGAAGATGCTGGAAAAATAAGTGCTGAGTTAAGTAACTGAATCCTCAACTTGCTATTGCTTCACACAGGTTTAGAATGATAATTAAATTTCACGTTAACAAATAAGTGGAGAGACCAAGATAGGGAGAGAAAGTAAGAGAGACAGAATAAAAAGAAAAAAGAGATTATTCCTCTTAAGCTTGTCCTTTCATTGAGTTTAACAATTATTTATCTATTATTGATTGATTGATTGATTTATAAGCAGAGAGAGATAGAGAGAAGAGAGGCAGAGAGAACGAGCATTCCAGGATCTCCAGTCACTGCAAATAAACTCCAGATGCATGTGCCACTTTTTGTGTCTGGCTTTATGTAGGTACTGGGGAATTGAACTTGGGTTGTAAGGCTTTGCATGCAAGTGCCTCAACTTCTGAGCTATTTTTCTGGCTCCTTTTCATTGACATTTTTCCTCCAACCATACTGATACTACTTTCCTTCCATCCTGGAACCCTGATATACAACTCAAATGTGGCTAGAATCACTAGTGAATTTATTTGGATCTATACATAAAGGTTTTATTATAACCTCAACTCTTACCCTCAAGCATGACTTCAATTTCTTCTTTGAGCAGTAAATTTTCACCCAGTTTTGCCAAGTACCCTATGTACAAAGTAAACTCCAAGTTATACAACAATACACGTTTCTGATGCTACCTAAACTAGCTTCTAGGATATATTTGTCATCCTTTAGTGTTTTCAAATAATTATTAATCAATAAATCTATTCATTGAAGTACATGTCTCTGTCAATGAATACACACAAAGTAAACACACCTTAGCTAGCACCTAGGTCTCTAAACAGATATTAACATTCCAGAAGCCTTCCACAAGCCCCTTGCTTTGTCCTCCTCCACACTTCAGAATCCATTCTTTCGGGTCTCTCTATTGTGTTCAAAATGCTGCTGTGAGGCTCATCCATGTTCATTCCTGTAGCAGTCGTGCATTCATTCCCATTGCTACAAGGCAGGGCAACGGTTTCTTGAAACACAGGCATAGACATTGGCTCCTGTGTTTATGTGTAATCTATGATTGCTTTCACCCAGATGAACAGCGGAGACAGGGAACATACATCAAAGTTTAAAATATTCACTACTGGGCTTTTAACAGGAAGGATTTGCCTGATAAGATTCTATGTTATGAATGCCACATGGTGTATATGTGTTGATAATACATGTGTTGTTTACAATTTGGGATTATTATGACTAATAATGTTCTGGGCATTCCTTTGTTGCACATGTATGTGTGTTAAGTGTGTGCATTTGTGTGTGGGCATATGTCTGTGCATACATGTGGGGTCAGAGGTCAGTGTCAGGTACCTTTCTCAGTCCTACTACTCACTACCTCATTTATGGAGACAGGTTCTGTCACTGAACCCAAAGCTCATGCACTTGGCTCAACTCACTTCTGTGTGTGTCTTGTGTCTTAGGAGCTGGGGACCTGAGCTCAGATCCTCATGCTTGCATGGCAAGCACTTTACAAACAAAACCATCTTGGTACCCCTATGTTATGGATATTCTTAAGCATGAATTTTGAATTGTAGGTTGGGGTGGATAACAGATATATTAATTTTCAGCAAACCATTTAGACATCACGTGGGAAACTGGTCATGAGAATGCTACAGCAAGAGTTGGCCCTAGGCTTTCAGACTATTACATGAGATACATTATTATGTTGTTTAAGCCATAGTTATATTTGGATTTTTCTTTTTGCTGTAGAACCTTATTTCCTAAATGTAACATTACTGCTAAAGGAACAAAGTAGATGTAAAACTTGGGCATCCCTCCCACCCATTAAATGGCATCTCTGAATGTATGTTCCAGATACTTTAGCAAACATGGTAGGTTTACTAAAACGAGTGCAGGAGCATAACTAACCGATGTTGGCTGTGTGTATGGGAGAATGTAAATGGTGGTGGAGGGGAGTGTGATGGACAGGAACTGCAGGCTCCACCCACCAGTGGACCTAAGGGTCAGCTCCACTCCATGCAGTTACTGTGACCAGGACATACATGTTCATCACAGCTCTGTCTTTATTTTTTTCCTTCCAAGAATAACTGAAATTCCAGACACTTAAGTGAAAGCTTTCACATTTTAAAAGGTGGCAGCTGTGAGTACCATTATCAGTCTAGTATCTTTATTCGCTTCTTGCCCTCTTAACCTTACTTCTTAGCATCTCTTGAACTGATGCTGTCACTGACAGTTCTGGACATTGGCACTGCAAACTAACTCATGGTTATATAACATTAAGGAGACCCAGGTGGAAAACATATACTTTACTTTTTTTTCTCTGTGTAGTATCATGGACATGCTGAAGAGAATTAAAATTAAAATGAAAACTAAAAACCACAAGTTAAGGATAAATGGTAGTATACAATGAATAGTGCAATGACTATGTTCACCCATTATTTCTTATGAGTATGAACATATTTGAGGATGAATTCTCTTGGGAATCAAAAAATATTGGGTCTGGAAATGCAGCTCTATGGAAGAGTGCTGGTCTAATCTGGTTGAGACCAAGTTTGATTCCCCAACACCACAAACTAAAACAGTAAAAATATGCATTTTATATTTTGATGAATATTGAAAAGTTAATATTTATAGAGAAAGTAGAAGTTTATAACATCATTAATCATGTACATCTTCATGCAATCTCTTCAGGATTATATGGCATAAAGCTATTAAACAACCTATTATCTTCAACTTTGTAGCCAGAAATATTTTAAATTTACATCACCTTTTATAAAGTTTATATGTGTTTTGTTCAAGAACCAACTTTTGTTCATATTTTTGCTTATTCATCTAGTTTGTTCGTCATTTTAAATTGATTTATAAATTACCATTTTTTTATTATATCTCATCAAGTTTGACTTACACTTAGAAAGCTCATCTCTACCCCATGTTTATAATCAAGTTTTCCATGTGTTCTCCTCTAATTTTGTTTGTAGTTACTGATTCTTTCTTTCTTTCTTTCTTTTTTTCTTTTTGCATTTGAATCTTTGACCACTTGGGATTTATTTAATAAAAGGAATGAAAAAAGAATAAAATACTTTTTAAAATTCAGATATCTTTTAAAATATCTTATTTATTTATTTGAGAGAGACACAGAGTGAGTGAGAGAGGGGGAGCACAAATAGAGAGAGAATGGGTGTGCCAGAGCCTCTAGCTATTGAAGACAAACTTCAGATGCAGGCACTACCTTGTGCATCTGGCTTCCATGGGTACTGGGGAATTGAACCTGGATCATTAGGCTTCACAGGCAAGTGCTTTAAACACCAAGCCATCTCTCCAGCCCCCAAATTCAGGTATCTTAGTAGGTGTCCTTAAATTTAAGAAATATTCCATATTTTCATCACTGTTATATAAAATCCATGATACATTTCTAAAATATTGCATAATTTGGAGGTTACTTCTGGATGTTATTTCATTTATGATTTATTTTCTGTGATTTTAATCATGTGCTAGCTAAGTTGTTGCTGTCTGACACAGCTAGTGTCACTCTCTACATTTCCTTATGGGTTAGCGTGTCCATTATTCTTGAACATATTAACTTTAAATAATCAGTATATCAACTTTGAAAAACAAAGTATTGATATTTAAAAATATTTTTATTTATTTGTTTATTTGCAAGAAGAGAGAGCGAGAGAGAACGAATGAGAATGGGTGTGTCAGGGCCTCTAGTCACTGCAAATGAATTCCAGATACATGCACCACTTTGTGCATCTGGCTTTTCATGGGTACTGAGGAATTCAACATGGGTCATTAGGATTTGCAGGCAAGCTCCTTAACTGCTGAGCCATATCTCCAGCCTCAAACTATTAATTTTTAATTGGCATCACACTCATAGATGTAATAAAGAAGTTGCACATTTTTTTTAGTTTGTTACTTTCTTAAAATAAGATTTATAATTTTCTTTGTCTAAAATTTATTTTCTTCAATGATATTCACATTTTCCACACACACACACACAGCATACATTTCAAAGTTTATGTTTAGATTTTCCCTCCCTTCTTTCTTTCCTTCCCCTTTCTTTCTTTCTCTCATCTTCCTCCCTTTTTCAGTTCTCCCTTCTTTCTTTTCTTGGTTTCTTCTGTCCCTTCTTCTATTTCCTCTCTTCATTTTTTTGTTTTACATTCTCTTTCCTTATTTATTTTTTGGCCATTCTAAGCGAGATATTTTCTTCTGGCATGTTTCCTAATGAGTTATATGAATGCTTTTTTTAAAAAAATGTATTTTATTTATTTATTTGAGAGAGAGAGAGAGAGAGAATGGGTGTGCCAGGGTCTCCAGTCACTGCAGATGAACTCCAGATGTATGTGCCACCTTTTACATCTGGCTTACGTGGTACCTGGGGAATCAAACTGGCATCCTTTAGCTTTGCAGGAAAATACCTTAACTGCTAAGCCATCTTCTCCAGCCCAATGTTATTTTTAATAAGAAACTTACTGATAAGTTCATTTAATTTAAAAGTTAAATTGTAAATTAAAAATATAATACATGCATATTTCAAAGAATTATATTAAGTTGAATGTTGGTATATCTTGCATGGGCATTTGCATCTTTGTACTCTTTGTCCCTTAGTGGCCTATTGACAATGTCTACTTTTTGTTTTGTGGATTACAATGGCATCTTCATTTTCTGAGATGGATATATGTTTTTTTACATCTGTCCTCCACACTCTGCAAGCTCACTTTTCACATGCTCACATTGCTCCATTATAAATGTCTGCACTCTTTAGATCTTTATTTTAAAATGTTTTAGCATTTATCATGTGTTCTTTAGAAAGCTTTTCTTTAAAAATGTATGTGCTCATGGGTGTGCAGGTTTGTGTAGATTGTGTGAGGGTGTGTGTGTGCTACTTCTCTGCTTTCCACAGATCATGAACTCTACTGCTCATCATAGCTCAGTTTGTCATGTACCCTGACTGGCCAACTTCTTTCTTTAAGTGTGGCATGCCGGGCGTGGTGGCGCACGCCTTTAATCCCAGCACTCGGGAGGCAGAGGTAGGAGGATCGCCATGGGTTCAAGGCCACCCTGAGACTACATAGTGAATTCCAGGTCAGCCTGGGCTAGAGTGAAACCCTACCTTGAAAAACCAAAAAAAAAAAAAAAAAAAAAAAAAAAAAAGTGTGGCATGATTGTTTATTTCCTCACTTCTTTCTGCCTCTGATATTCAGTGGTCTCCAATAGGGCACAAGAAAAGATCTTATGACTAAGGAAATCCAAAGTAAGGGATATTTGTTGTGATGCTCACAGTGAGAATCTTTTGGGAAAAAATATTTGATGAGGATTGTTCAAGATAAATAAACAAACAAACAAAAGAACTTTAGTTGTCTTTTCATAGCGTTTCCGTGGACTTCTCCCTTGTCCATTTGAAAAATCGCAATCTTTACCAGGGTCTGGTATCTCATCTGTTGCAGCTTGCGTTTGCATTTGCAGGTGATTTGAAGCAATGGAGGGGAATATTGAGTAGGAATATGTTATGTTTTAAAATTTTATATCTATCTCATTGAATACATTTTGTTTAATAATTTAGTTAAGAACACATTAATTTTATATCATAGAATACATACATATTAACTTCTATTCAACACAGATATCACCATAGCAGGTGTTATCATTCATAAAGAAAAAATTAAATTAATGAAAACTTCTTGCATCAATCCTATTTTGTGCCTTTAAAGACATATTAAGAAGTAAATCTATTTACCTATTAAAATAAGTGCTCCTCTCCTCAGGTGGTCTCGAGAGCTCCCCAGGAACCCTAAGGTGTCTGATATTAAATCTGTAATAATGGTCTCATGATAAGTAAGCTGAAAATAAAAAGAAAACAAACATTTTCTTAATTGTTGAAAACTCATGTTTGCTTATTGCAGAGAGTATTAAAGATAAGAGAATACAATTTATACTAAATTAAGAATAATTTAAAACTTCAAAATTTATGTCTGAAATATACTCTTCTAGCTGCTGGCTATGATTAGTCTTGTTATCATCTTATTCCTGAACCAAAGTTGCCTTTTCAACCCAAATTTGTATTTTAATCTATACGTAGTGTTCTCTCATACCCACGTGTTCACGTTGGTTTTCAGAGGATAGTTTATAATATGGTCACAAAATAATTCTAATTTTCCTGTTGATGATGTTGAATGCTCTCTCTCTATACACACACACACACACACACACACACACACACACACACACACACACGATACAGGTATATGGCTTAAAGTAAGAAGAAAATGATACAACACATAGTCAATGTTGAGAAAGGCCTACTTACAAGATTGTTACAGATGTTGAGCACCACCAACTCAAAACTGTAATTTCCATCTTTCAGCAAATGTGATATTGACCACTTTAGTTCTAAGTCACAGATTTCTAAGGTATATCTACATGCCTATGAGAGAAAAAGATCAAAGAAAATTGATTTGCCATTACACAAAACACTGTAATTTAAACATATATACATATATATAAGAGACAAGATCAAAGATCTTACTTGTACTACTCTTGTTTCTGTATCCTCCAAAAACAGGATCAGGGGCACAAGGCCTCCTAGGACAACATTGTTCAACATTAGTCTATACTGCTTCATATCTATAAGCAATTCACCAAAATGTCGAATGGCCATGCTCCGAATGCCACCATTGACCTGAATATGCACACAGTAAAAGACAAAAGTCTTATTTTATCATAATATTAGTATTTCCTTCTTTAATCATGGCACATGTATGCTATATAAGCATATATCTTTTTTTAATCTATCTAATTATCATTTTTAGTAAAGATTGGACTAAGTCAGCTCTTCTTTTGATTTTATCCTGAGATTTACTTCCCCATTATTCATGAATAGACAAGATCTAGATTCAACCTAAATGCTTAGTAATGAAGGAACAGATAAAAAATACAAGTGTTCATGTGAATTCATTTATGTCTGAACACACACACATACACACACACACATACATCTGGCCATAATTAAGAAGAAAAGCTTATTGTTGTAGAAGAAATATGGCTGAATTTGGAAGACATAATAATGAGTGAAATAAGACAGGAATAGAAAGAAAATATAATGTGTGATCTCAGTTCTATGGTTAATGTACAAATTTGAACTCATAAAAGCAGAGTAGGACAATGGTTGCTGGAATCTGCGAATGGCTGGATATGGGAGAATGGACAAAGTGTTTATTAAAAGATACAGTCTTAGGAGGAATAAGTTTTGTAGATCTAGTATATTACATAGTGATTACAGTTAATAATAATGCATTTTGTACTCTAAATGTTAAGAGGATAGGTATTAATGTTCTTATGACAAAAAGATGTCAGGTGATAGATATATCAATTTTCTTGGTTTAAAGTTGTTATAGTATATGAATATATTACATTACATCAGAGGCTGGGGAGACTGCTCAATGGTTAAAGGCACTTGCTTGCAAAACCTGCCAATCTAAGTTCAGTCTTGCACAGCATCCATACAAAGCCAAACACGTATTTGTGTATGTGTCTGTGTTCCTAACATGCCTGTAACAATGGGAAGTGGAGCAGGGAGAATCCAAATCTTATGAGCCAGCTAACCATGTTTGTTTGTAGTAGCAAGAAATCCTGTCTCAAGGAAAGTAAAAAAAGAGCACAGACACCTTGAGGTTTTCCTCTGTCCTTCACACTCATGCTGTAACATGTATCACCCACCCACATATACATATTCATGTATGAAAATAAGTTAATAACCCATCATAGTGTACAACATTAATACATACAATTTTTATTTGTCAAATTTACCATAATAAAATTGGAAAAAGTATTGTAACTGGCTGAAAAAAATAGATTTCTTTGAATACATGAAAATTGTGCTTACTAGTATAATAGTGGCATGATTGTAACAGGAGTAACCAACTTTTGATGATATTTGAGGCCCACTCCACAGGAGGAAATTTACACCAGGTACTGAAAACCTAATCAAAAGATGATGATTGATAAGGTTGTAGGCGGGGCTAGAGAGATTGCTTAGTGCTTAAGGCACCTGCCTATAAAGCCTAAAGATCCAGGTTTGATTCTCCAGTACCCACGTAAGCCAGATGCACAAGGTGGCACTTGTGTCTGGAGTTTGTTTGCAGTGGCTAGGGACTCTAGAATGCCTATTCTCTCTCTCTCTCTCCTTCTTTCTCTCTCTCAAATAATGAATAAATAAAAGGTCATATGGCCCAGGGGGTAGCTACTAATGTTATTTGGCTAAATGGATATGTTTTGCTCAGGGAACAGTACAGAAGAAATGTGGAAAGAAAGTAAAACCAGAGATGGGGAGAAGTGCATCGGAATGTGTTCTTCTGGACACAAAGCAGCTATTGCATTGATGACCTCATAGTGGTTGCTGTTACCTGCACAATATTGGGTCTGTTAGCAAGGATGATGGAGGAAGGCAAAAAAAAAAAAAAAATAGACATCAAGCTAGATGAACTAGTTGAAAAATAAGAAGGGGTTATGTGGAAGGTGTGTTGAGAGGGAGGACTAAAGAAAATAGTTGAAGGTGATTCTGATTAAAATAAATCATGTACATGTATGAAAAGTTTTAATAAAAGAAGAAAAATGTTTATTTAAGAAAACATGGTTTGCATTAAGATTTTTTTCCTATGAAAAGTGAGTTTCTTTTAAATTTAGGAAGTTGCTTAGTATTTAATGACATTCAAAAAGTATATAAATTAGGATACTCTATAACTAGGATATTCTAGGATACATGCTCTCAAACTCCTCTGCATAGTTTGAAATTCCTAGAAAAATGTTCACAGTCATGTGAGCATACTGTGTTCAATGCCAGAGGCCTTTGTGGAACTGCTTCTGATGCACAGTGAGAGTCCTTTGTATATTCACACACAGGATTAGGTGTCCAAGGACCACTTTTGCCAAATGGGAAGGTAGATGATGATTGTAATATAAAGATTCTAAAAGAAAAATTTCACTTCAGAGGAAGAAGCTAATTTAAAATTTCATCATCTAGCTTCTAGGAAATGCTTACGAGCCAATTTTGAATATACTTTAAAACTATACCAAGTACTTTATCAGGTGTGTGAATTTCTCCAAACATGGACATCTGTTTGCCTGTTTCCATATATGTAAACTAGACAATAATGATGATGGTAGTGATAACAATAGAGAAGCATAGGAAAATGTTTAAAGTAGGGCTTATAAATGCTGCCAAACAATGTAAAATACAAAATAAATATAAGGTACAATTATCATTACTGTCATTATTATGTCCTTATAAAAATCATTCTGCCACACATCCCATTTTGTAATTTGAAAATATTGTACCCTTCATTAAAAAATAGTAATTAAGAAGTCATAAATTTGGTAGAATAATATATACAATGAACTAATTATTTGGTATAGAGACAATGTATAGAAATCATAAAAATACAGGTTTTCACTGGTGTGGTGATGCATGACTGTCATCCAAGGAGTCAGGAGGATGATGCAGGAAGACCACAACCCTTAGGCTAGGCAGGGTGACATGGTAAGACACCTCAAAAGCAGACCGACCAACACAAACAATATGGATTCCTTATGACATACCCAAAGAGTTCTTATTTACTCAAATACCTTACTTTCATTCAACTTTGGGCATATGTATGTATGTATGTGTAAGTGTGTGGTGGGGGTGTGTGTATATGTGTGGGCCAGAGGCCAATGTCCAGTGTCTTCCTCAGTCACTCTCCACCTTATTCTTTGTGACATGATATCATGCTGAATTTAGTGCTCTCCCATGTGGCTAGACTTGCTAGCCATCAAGCTCCAGGGTCTATACGTCCTTATCACTGGGATTACAGGATTGTGCCATTATATCCTGAAACTGATATGTGTTCTGGGAATCTGAATCCAGTCCTCATTTTACCCATGGAGCCATCTCTCCAGCTCTGGTGAGATACTTGAAAACCATATATATCAAATAACGTTGCCCATATCAACTGTTTACCTTATAATAAACCCATGGCTGGGTCTGTTTTAAGGATGGTGAAGCCAAACATCACAAGGATAAAGAAACTCTTGCTAGTAATTCAGAACAGCTAGTCAGAGACAGTTAAGGGATTTGTACCCACCCAATCCAGTCCAGGGTGAATCAATACATCCACTAAGCTCAAATCCTCTTTCATCTAAACATCAAGAAAATGAAGAAATCTCTTGCTAGGAATACATAACAGCTAGCCAGGGACAGATGAGCGATCTGTACTCATTCAGTGCAGGTCCAGGGTGAATCAGTGCATCCACTAAGCTAAAATTCTCTTTCATCCAACCACAGAGATGGTTTGATTTTTTCTTTAAAAAAATAAATGGGTTCTGGGGATCTGAACTCAGGTATTCACGCTTGCATGGCATTTTATCCAATGAGCCATTTCTCTGGCCCAGACTGTCTTTATTTATAGACAGACTTTTCTGTGTTCTCATAATATAGTTTTTACTTTTAGAATAATAAAATAAATATTATTATCTCCAGAAAAAGATGGTAGCTATGCAGAAAATGGCTGTGTTCTGTTGACTTACTTCAGGATATAAGATCATTGCATCAACTGGGCCTTTAACTGAACCACAAACTTAATATTGTCACACATCTAACTGGGTCACTCACATGATCCATCAGAGGAAAGTAGCTGGATGCTATTTTGATGCACACTGAGGAGTAGGTGGCCTTGTCCAGTTTGACCAAAATCCTTCGGAGGGTGAGCAAAGCCCGGATTACAACGGTCTTTTCTTTGGAAAGGAAGGCATCCAGCACAGCCATCAGTAAGCTGCAGATATTTTCTGTCTACACATAAGACAAAGAAGATGGTAGAACTTTGGGCCTAGGATGATTGAACTGATATTTGGTATTCACACTCCTGAGTCCACCATGCTGGTACTGACTCATGAGTGCTATGTCAAATTGTTAAAAGTTTTGTAAATTGAATATTTAAAATAACCATTATTATAAATTGAATCATATGCATGTAAAATTAAGTCAAGCCTTAGTAATAAATAAGAAATGATCAATTCTCAATTCTTTCAGTATATTCTACTTTCTATAGCATTAAGGTTATTTATCTACTGTACCTGAATGATGGGAATATTAAGTAATGTGCTGTTATGCATCTTTCTTGTTCTATATTTATTAACATATATTTGATAATTTATAAGTAGCCACAGTTGGAAAAATATGCAAGAAAAAATTGGCCTTTTTTCAGAGAGCTGGTCACTGTACATTTATGAATACATCACTAGCAATATGACCTCTAACGTAGAAGACAGTGACTTATTTGGGCAGGAGAGCAGTTGAGCCCCTGAGGGAAATCATGGGAGTCAACTTTAGAGGAAAGCTGAAGAAAATAGAAGGGGAAGAAAGACAGAAATGGGTAAAACTAGAAAAAAAAAAGAATGGTAAGGGAAATGGGAATGAATCAAATTATTTACCAAAATAATACCTTGAAGAAAAAATAAAGCTGAGTTAAGAACTCTTTTGCCAGAGTGGAATTTTTATTTATGGCAATAAAATACCATTACCTCTCTATTAGTCTCCCAACTAGCCTTGAACCAGGGTCTCTCTTTAAAAATATTTATTAAAATATTTATTTGCAAGCAGAAAGAAAGAGAGAAAGGAGACAAAGAGAGAAGGGAAAGAGAGAATGGGTACACCAGTCCTCTTGCTGCTGCAAACAAATTCTAGATGCCTGTACCACTTTGTACATCTGGCCTTACGTGGGTACTGAGGAATTGAACCTAAGCTGACAGGCTTTGTAAGCAAGTGCCTTTACCACTGACTAATCTCTCCAGCCCCAATTCTTCCTTATGAGTATCATGGAAATGAACTCTGGACAAAGCAGTAACTTTCTGCTTACTCAAGTAAGTTTACTGCTAACAAAAACAAAAAACAAAACTCTCAATGATTTGTATGGTTTATTTTAAGCAGATGGTCCATGGCTCTTGCAATTTGAAATACAAATGGGGCACCAAAGAAAGGCATTCTGCCTTTACAGACTCTGCTCAGTAGATCAGAACAGATTTATTATTAACAATCAACAATAATCTATGCCTTTCCTATCTTCTCAGAATTGTGCAAAAATACTTTGGAAGTTGAATTACAAACATAGGAGCATGCTTAGATTCAATTGACCTGGGAGGCAAGATGTATTCATATGTGTTAATGGAAAACAAGGTAAGACAATGATTCTCATCTTTAATCTCTATTAGTGAAGATTTAAAAACACAGAGTGCTAGATCCCAACCCAGAATTTCTACTCCCGTAGGCCTGTAGGGGTGGGGAATTAACAATTTATACTTCTAACAAATTCCCAGGTGATTGTCACACTGGTAGCTCAAGCACCGTACTTTGAGCATCACTGATGTAAAACATGTCACAAGCAGACGTTCCTGGTTGGCATTGCTCTTAGAAAGGTGAGGCTGCTAGAGGTCAGAATATTCAGTGAAGTCTGATTTGAGGTGATCCTTGAAAAACAACAAAAATGTGAACACGTATTGGTAAAGTGGGAAGGGGTTACATGTGAAAGGGCCCTCTAAGACAGAAAGTAGTGCGTGCACAGGTATGGAGAGGAAATCAACATGTTTATGATTTAAAACTGTAAGAAGGATGCGTATGTAGGACAATGATGACAAATTAAATTCTGAGCACAATAAGTGGTAAAACCATTATGTGGATTAACATCCTTTCTATTCAATTCAGTTTCAGATATTGATACTGCTTTTGTTTGGTAGAAACTGAACAAATTACCAATGTTTTATCATAAAGATATTGAGCAATATCAGATGCTGATGTTTGTGGTGCTGGCAGACAAATCACACGCACACAGACACTTACGTTATTGATGATTGGTGCCATGCTGCCAATCTTCTGAAGGCTCAATTTGCTGACTTCCGGATTGGGATCATTGACCCAATTTTTGTAGAGGACTAAAAATTCTTCTGGGAATGGGTCCTTGAAAAAGTTGTTTAGGAGCTGAAAAATAATAATAATAATGAGCTAGCAGAGTCAGGCCAAACATGTTTTTTTGGTTGTAATAAAAGTCTAGACATTTTCACTGAAACTAGAATGCAAATCACACCAAATCTATGAGTTTTAGTATATCTAAACATGTTTTTCTAACCATATTTCTTTGCTGATGGGGGAGATAACAATCAGATGCTGTGCTTTGTTTTAGTTTTGTTTTGATGATTTCTTTCCATTGTTGGAAGCTGAATGACATAAGTGACATAATGACATAATCTTAGTCTTTTGTTTGGATTATTGTCAAATGGGTGACTTTCTTGGCAGATTGTGTTTATGTGTGCTATGAGGTGAACTAGTAAATGGGGTTACAGTGGCTAGCAAAACCAGACCCAATCCATGACCCTGGGTAGCTAGAAAACTAGCTGGTGAAACCGCAAGTATACACAGGACCATACTCTATAGTATTCTAAGAAAATAGTGTTGCTGATGGACGACCAGTATTGGAATGCTACAAGAACTATATATATATATATATATATATATATATATATATATATACTATATATATACTATATATATTATATATATTATATTATTATACTATTTTATATTTTATATTTTATATATTATATTTATATTTATAAATATATATTATTATATTATTGTATTATATCTATTATATATATAATATATATAATATATATATAGTATATATATATATATATATATATATATATATATATACTAATAGGTGTACTGAATTCAAACTAATGAAAATAATTTGATTTATAAAGAAAAGCAAAAGTGTGGTGTGTTTGGACACCTAAAAGACATGTGACAGGAGAAGGAGAATAAAAGATGATGAGGGTGGGCCACTTGTGGTGAGATTAGAGAGGAGGCAAGAAAGAAGCCCCAAGATCTGGAGGCCAAGTGGAAGAGACTTGGTCTTTAATACCTACAGCTCAAAATTAAGACACAGGTAAGCTGACCCATCATGCTCATGCTCTCACCTGGGAGCCAAGTATGTAGATGAACAACATCTCTCAGAAACACAGCTTTAGTGTCATATGTACACAATTTCCATAGAAATATTTTAAACATTACTATGACCAGGAAATATAGAGAGTAGAAGTGCAAGCAAAGACTGAGGGAAAAGTGAGTGAGGAGGGAGTCAGTGAGTGAGAGCAAGGAGAGACAATGGTCTTCTTTTAAAAGCCTTATACAGAAATTCCACAGAAAGTTAAATATTAGTTCAATAAAGATTCAATTAGTTCCCTAAAGTAAATGACTGCTATAAAAGGATACCATTTAAATGAGAACAAAAGGAAGCCTATACATGCACTTAGAAATTCAAGAGAACTTTTCTCCAATTTGTGAGTTAAAACCTTTACTCACAGAGAAGATCAGACATAAAAGAATTGTTATGGAACTGTGAAAAACAAGAGAATAATTGTATAATAAAATAGACATTGATACTGCAGTTGGAAGCCCATGCATAACTTGTGTTTGCATACCATACTTTAAAAGCAATACTAAAGTGAACAAATTATTTCCTGGAATAATAGAAATAAGTTATCACAAAATACAAAGTAGGGGCAAATAAAATTGGTATAAGGAAATAAAGCAAAAAAGCAAAAATCATTGAGCTGGGAAACAAAAATAATAGGATTAATAAATCTAATGCACTGTGTTCAGAAGTCATGAAATTAAATACTTTGAAGCAATATAATATAAAAAAGATAAAATGAATAGTGAGAAAAAAAGCAAGGAATAGATTAAGATTTTCTATCAAGTTTATGTGCAAGAGGCTCTTTTATTATTAAGTAGAAACTTTGGACACAACAGGTGCTGATACCATCATTTTCCTCCTCCCCGCCCCTACTCCACTGAGGTTCCTCCTCAGTGGGATTGCTCATACTAGAGGTTCTTAACCAAAGATGTGCATAGGTTCTCCTGGGCAACTGTACATGAAGCTTACACCTTCATCCCAACCAGATTCTCCAGCAGTGGGCCCTGGCTTCTGTACCTGAAAAAAATAATTCCCTTCATTCTGTTTTATTTTCCAGGTACCCACTGTAGTTCTTAGTGATCTCCTGTGTCTCCCTTCCTTATGGGAATAATAAAAGTCTCTCTCTTAATGAAAGAAAATTCCCTTCGTAACTCTAATGTACTTTTCTCATTTAGATCCCATCTTTTATGACAGTAACAGGATTCAGAATAATTCTGAGAGATGACTTCTCATCACAATGTAAAGTTTCCCTAAGTGTTCACTTTGTATTCTATGGAGTAGTAATTGGGTATCATGTAGCTATTCTGCTCTCCAACACTTCATTTAATTGTTTTAGTATTTTTTGATGTCTTCTTATGATTCAGTTATTAATTTGGGGCTTACAAAATGGTGACATGTCTGTCAACCTTGCTCCTATAGCAGATCCTTAAACAGCATTGTAACTTGGCCATAGTCCCTTCCTGGCTGCAGTTTTGAAGGAATCTGTCCCAAAGGACATGCTGGGCAACACTCCAGTATATAACCTGAACGTGGCATAAAAACCATGGTCTTGGGTGTAGACATTGGAGCCATCTCTGACTTAGTTTCAATATCACTAGGTATCATTTTGGTCCAGTACTGTTCAAGGACCCACCCAATGACACAATAAGAATCTTCCCATGGGCAGAAAGGGAGCTATTCCCATTCTCACACTTGGTAACAGATCTGCCCCTTGTGGACCCTGAAGCAGACCCTCATGCCACTGCCACCCCAACTAACCAAGGCCCCAGCTGAAGCTCACTTAACCTATGGACCACGCAGGATTCACGCACGCCTGACCTGCTAGCACTGGTCCACCACCCGTTGCAGTAGCAGCCACATGATTTAGATCCAGTTCTATTCAGCCATAATCCTGGAGGTAATCCCATTAGCCTAGGAACCCAAGAAGAGATCTTTTTAAAAAATATTTTATTTTTATTTATTTATTTATTTGACAGAGAAAGAGAGAGAGAGAGTATGGATGGAGGTCAGGGCCTCCAGCCACTGCAGATGAACTTCAATCGCGTTCACCCCCTTGTGCATCTGGCTAACGTGGGTCCTGGGGAATTGAACCGGGGTCCTTAGGCTTCTCAGGCAAATGCCTTAACTGCTAAGCCATCCCTCCAGTCCCCCCAAGAGGAGATCTTTATCTGCCCAAACTATGTATACGTTCTAGAAGATGTGTTTGCTTTTCAAATATATTATATATGCACTGATGCAAATGGATAGACAACTGTGCAATGAAAACTCAGACAAACATGACACTGACAGAGGCCAATAAAGCTCTAGTAACTGTAAAAGAAAGAAAAAAAAAGATTCTTCAACCCAGAATGAGAGCAGCATGGGGTAATGGGGATAAGTATACTTAGTTGAGAGCCATTTTGATGGGTATATCCACTCTTTTTGGCCGAAGACTAGTGGGAGCTTTTCTCTGAAGTGTATCACCATAATATCCATAGGATTCTGACTTGGCGTCTATTACCAAGTATGAGTTCTTTCCCACTGATTGGGCCTCTTCTCCAATCAGAGAGGCAACAGCTACCTGCATAGGCTGTGTGCTACCATTGCACAGGCACGTGCATTTTGTTCTGCTGGTTGATTCCACAGCTTGTGGGATCCCTTGCTTGTTCACGCTGTTGGTAACCATTATCCCCCAGCAGCTCACATAGCACTTTCCAGCACTATAAACACTGGCCATCAGGGAGCTGGGCTCTCTAAATTCCAGCATGATCTCACAAGGTCCTGTGTTGGCAGCTTTTGGTGTCTTTAGCAATAGGGTCTTACCATTTAGAATTGATGGGTAACTATGTCCTTTGGCAATGGTCTATATTGTTTTGGGGACCTCGTGGGTCTCCTTGATCAACAGCTCTCTGTGGGTTGTAAAACAGTTCATGGCCAGTGCCCATGGTTCTAGAATTAGGCCTCTCCACCCTCTCTGGGATCCTTTTGCCCTGATGATTCACCCTTCCTTTTTATTAAGGGTCCATACAGTGAAGTTCCCAATTAATAAAAAAAAAAAAATCTAGTAACTAACAGCAACAGCAAGAACAAAACTGAGATTTAAAGAATACCTGACAAAGAATTCAAAATAATCATCTTGAAGAAGCTCACCGAAATGCAAGAGAAATACAACTAAACAAATTTACAAAAACAATGTGGAAACAAAATAAAAAGTTTCATTTAAAAAAAAACAGGGCTAGAGAGATGGATCAATGGTTAAGAGCACTTCCTGTGCAAGCATAAGGGCCTTATAGGCCTGAGAGACCTCTAGAGTTTGGTCCCCAGGATCTACATAAACAGCTAGGTGGGGCCACACATGTCTGTAACTCCAGGCCTGTGGGGAAGAAAGACCAGAGAACCACAGAGTCTCAGAAAACAATAACAACACAACAAAAATATGACTCCTGACTCAAGTACGAAACCGGGAGAAGGGCAGAGGGAGTGCTGAAGTGGAATAGCAAACATTTCCCCTTAGCAAGGGTGCCCTGCTGCAAGTGAGTGCAGGGAATACTTCATGGCCTCATACACCACACATACATGCGCGCACACACACACACACACACACACACACACACACACGCACCTGCACACACTACATCACTGCAAAATAAAATAAATACTTATAAATTAATAAAGTTCAACTCATGGTGCTGAAGACCACAATGACAGTATTGAAAAAAAAAAATTTAAAACCTCCTTTCCCAAAGCTGACTCAAACCTGCAGAAGAGAGACTTATTGAGCTAAGAGAAGTCATGTGAAATTATTTGCTAAGAAGAACAAAAAATCAGAGCAGAACAGTTAAGACATCATTTGGAATATCAACAGACATAAAAATTATTGAATTATAAAAAGAAAGGGAAGAGAGAAAAGAGGAGAAAAGTAATAAAAAGTTCATTTGAAGGAATTCTGGCAACAAATTTCCTGAATCTTGGGAGAAATATGACTGGCCAGGTTCATGAAGCTCTAAAGTACAAGTAGAAGCAACCTGAAGAGCAATACTCAGAGGCCGATGTAATCTAACAGTTGAGTATGAAGCCCAGACTGTTGAAAGCAACAAGAGCAAGAACACCATCACACAGAAGGGACCCTCTACAGAGCTATTAACAGAATGCTCAATAGAAGCCTTACAAGCCAGGACAGAATAGGAAAATATATTAAAAGCACTGAAAGACAGGAAAAAAAATACTCTTGCAAACTGGAAATAAAATGCTAAACAAAGTTATTTTTCATGCACTTATTTCCAGGCAAACAAAAAGGAGGAGTTTATCACCATGAAAATTAGCTCATAAGAAAAACTGAGAGAGCCAAATAGATGACACCCATTTGAAAACCTGAAGGACAATATAGGATATATGTTTCTCTCATAGCTTATTAACTGTTTTGTTATGATGCTGAAAATCATCTCAATATTTAGAAAGCCTTGGACATCACACTTTAGGTCATTTTGCCTGTTAAAATAATACTTTCATGAAAAAATTCGACTCAAATCATTTCAAGTTATAGAACTTTTGTGATCAGGACTTCCTCAACATTTTTGACATTACTGTAACATTCAATATATGGTAAAATATTCATGTATAATGTAGTATGGATCCATGTCTTCATCTTATCCAGTTATTCCTTTTAATACCTATAAGATAGTCAAATTCACAGATATCATTTACTGTCTTTAGTAGGCTCAGTTACCCTTTATGTACTTTAACAAGCATGTAAAAATATCTGACTGGTCCTAGCAACACAATGACCATATAATAATGAAAGCCAACTCCTAAGCAATGTATAAGGACAGCCCTCTCACAATCTAGTTCAACCCATGTTCCTGCCCCCTACTTATAATTTTATTCTTTTAAGTCTTGTTGAGAATATTCACAAAGGGAGAAGAGTAGCTATAGTATTGGTTTAAGTTCATATAAGGCTTGAGGATGAGAACTTAATTTTTCCTATTAAAACTCACTTCGGTTAATAATATTACTGTGATGATACTGTCTTCTGACCTTCTAGAACTATCTCCTGAGATCTTGTGGAGGTAATGTAAGGTCTGTGGAAACTGAGGAAAATTATTGTCACTGAGAGTTCTGTAAAGGAGTAAAAATAAGGCACTAAGTTAACCAAGAAGAAAATATGATGAACACTAGTAAATATTAGTAAACTTGAGATCATTGTCATCATACTATTGATTTCCCAGATTTAAAAAGAAAAGCTATTCTCCAATATTATCTCATTCAAAATAAAGAATACCCCTACTATGAATTCTACACAGACTTTGGGGATTTATATAAGCTTGGGTCTCTGCAAAAATTCTGTCGTTTTTGTTACCATCCCCCTTTCCTGTCTCTCTCATCTTTTGCCATGCTAAAGAAAGCCAATTTTGTGTAAGCTCTCACAATGCTTTGACCGAAGAAAGAAAAATCAATATGTAACAGTCAAGCCAAGACAGCCATGAATGCTGCCACTCACAAAGCCACTTTTGGAGTTTTGTATTAAGTAATGAAGATGCCACTTTGGGTCTGTTACTCAGAAGGGACAGTGAGTGCTGACTAAGTTATTTTCCAGGCATACCTGAGCGGTAGGTAGCCACTCAAAGCTGTCTTCACAAATTGTCCAGGATCAGATTGGTAGAGGTAGGCTATAGAAGGATGATATGACAATGTTTCTATATCAAGACTGCAGGTCCATCTTCTAAAACTTCCATGTTTATATACCAACCACACAGGGAGTTTACTGGTATGAGAATTTGAATTGTTAGCTCCCAGGTGATGTTGGTGCTGATGGCCTATTGGCCACACTTTGAGTAAGAAGATCCACAAGTACTAAGTACTAAGAGTGATGCTTAAGTATTAGCCACTTAGAGAGTGCCAATGTGTTATACTTTCAGACATTACGATATATTACTCTCATATGTTACTCTCTGGTGCAACCTGGAAAGCTATGACCCAGGAAGATGGTAGTGGCTATGAGGAAAAAATGATGGCTTAGTCTTAACAGTCATACAGAGAAATAATGAACCATGATGAGCACCTGTACCTACACTGGACCATATTTTAGTGGACTATGGCTATATTTTCCTAATGTCCTCATTCTACTGAAAGTACTCATTTTTCCTGTTGCTAGAAGTGTAGGTGTTCAGAATCTCCAGGAATACAAATTTATTCCGTATGTGACCTTAGTCTCATACAGTCACATTGCAGGACTTGGTGTAGCTGTAGAATTTTTCTAGAAACTCACCCTTCCACACACACAAAAAAAGCAAAACAAAATCCATATGATGACAGTTTGTGGGAAATAAAACAAACATTAAAAAATCATAACATCTATCTATTTTTAAATTGTTTAAAATTTTATTTGTTTGAGATAGCAAGAAAGAAGCTGAGAGAGAGATACAGACAGAGAGAGAGAGAGACAGAAAGAGAAGGAAAGAGAGACAGAGAGAGAAAGACTGGGTATGCATGTCCCTTCAGCTGCTGCAAATGAACTCCAGACACATGCAATACCTTGTGCATCTTGCTTATGTGGGTCCTGAATCATCAAATCTGGGTCCTTTGGCTTTGTAGGCAAGCACCTTAACCATTAAGCCATCTCTCCATCCCCATACAATTTAATAAATATTATTGTGTCTGGATATGGTCAACCATATAATGACATATTTTCGAAAAACTAAATATCATTTTCATTAGAAGAAATGTATGTACATCTAAGATGCCATTTTTAAAGAGCATGAAAGCCCACAGACCATGTTGTCTGTGGACTGTTAACTGGGTATGTTACAACTTGCAATGGTCTGCCACATTGCCAAGGCCCTGTATCTTCACTTTTGTTCAGAAAATTTGGTCACTATAATTAGAGACTTTGTATTGATGAAAAGGCTAACTACCTCCTACCCCCAGAAAAGAAAATAACAGCAGCAACATGAACAGATAAACAAGTAACAACACCTTTCCAGTGCTGAAAAAATAAAACACCCTTCTACTATGTTCTCAAAATTTATTTGGCTCATTGAGTATAGACCTTTACTAGACATCTTTAAAGCAAGGGTACCTCTTGGCCTCTTTGGTATCTATAGAGCAGGAATTAGCTAATACCAGAGGGGGAAGAAGATCACATTTATTTTTCACTCTTTGTATGTGAAAAAGAGCCCTATTCTATGGTGCTGGCAGGATAACTGGATACATGTATTATCAAGTAAGAGGAAGGAAAGAAAAAAGAAATCCCAGAATAATTGAAGAAATAGAAATCAAACAGCAAGTGCAGAACACCAGGAAAGCTTCACACTCTGGAGAGATGCTGGCTTTGTTCCCACATGGCATACCTGAAGGAAGATGGAGAAGATGGAATAGAGACCAAGAGTGCCACCCAAAGGCCCTCATCTTACTTGGCTATAAGGTAGACTCCGTATCGGTGATACACAGTTTGAGAAAACTTGTTCCAGCAATTCTTTTTCTTCAGAGCATAATCTACTTCTTGTAGTCCAGAACAATTTAGCAGAACTCTCAGGGCATCCCTGGCAAAGCTAAGGCCCCAGAAAATAGTAGTCACCATAGGGCACTTTCACATGACTAAACACACATGACCTGGCTTTTCATCTCATCTTAGGAAGGGTACAGAGTTTTGAGAAAGGGATTTGTCAGAAGAATGAGACTGTTAAATGTTTCTCATTTTTCCTGACTAACGTTGCATGGGCTGGGAAGCTAAATTAAACTCGTAGCACATAAAATCTAGGGTTAACTACAGAACAGTTTACCAGTATATTTTTTTACAAGACTTTTTCCAAGAGATATCTAGCAATATAATGACTTACTAAAACTATTTTCCTTGGTGATTGCCATCACTAAATAGGACAAATTTACATCTATTTGGGGGTGATTGAGTATATAAAGGACAGGGAGTGAGTAAATCAAATGTCCTTAGTGGCAGCTAAATGGTGTTTCAGTACTCTCTTTGGCTTTGATGCCCACACCAGGCAAGCCCAATAGCTGACTATATGTCATGACTGAGATGTCAGAGCAGTGCAGCAAAAGGGAATTGCCAAACCTTGCCTAGCCCAAACACAATACATCCCAAACTAGAACAGCATTCCAGTTCACAGTGTGAATCGGCAAACACCATTCTATTTCCACGTACAGTGGCCCACAAAGGTTACTATCAGTGGACACATAAGTGGCGGAGCTGGAACGAATGCAGCTTTGGGTTGAACGTTGTTTGCAGCTTCCTCCCCATCTCTGACAGTGCTGCAGCAAGAACAGATGTCTGTGCTAGCGCTCTTCATGTGCCGCACTCACGCTCTGAGGACTCTCTAGGGACCAGGTCCCCAGGAGGGTTACTTTCCTGGAGACATTCTACCCTCACAGGAGAGAAAGCTAAAATAAGTGGACAGTGCACCACACATAGGTTTATTATAATGAGTCCTGTGTGAACCCAAGCAGGGAGCTGAATGCTTATTTCTAAATCAATGTGAAATAGCCAACACTCACAGAGGCCATTCCTTGGACACCATTTTCAGCTGACTGCTGTAGAAGAGTTGAAGCACGAGGGCCATCAGGAGCTGGGGGAAAAGCTGGGCCACTGCTTTCTTGTAAGATTTCACAGCTAGAAATGTGCAAAGTGCCTGGGAAGCCTATAAGGGAAGGGAGAGTGAGTTAAATAGACAACAATTTCACAGCAAACCCAATCAGTCTTAAGGAGGTGAGGAAGGACAAAGAGGACTAGGAAATGGAACCTGTGTCCTTAGGCTTTGTAGGCAAGTGCCTTAACTACTAAGCCATCTCTCCAGTCTGCATATTGACACTTGAAATAACCACTACATCACAAATCCACATACCAAAACCTTACATTTATGAAACTATGGCACTTTTGTATTATATTTCAGTAAGACTTGGCCTTACTCCTAGACATAATGGGGTGATAAGAAATGATAGACAGAAGTAAAATTAGGCCTTCACATGACTATAAAACCTATGTGATTTAGCTGATGGCTATCTCTCTGGAATCATCTACACTTTAGCTCTGTGAAATTTCTTCAGACACTTTGGCCTTCTTTCATTTTTTGACATGCCAGTCAAGCTTCCACAATGACAGGCATCTGCAAGAGTCACTCTCACCTCACTTAGAATTCTGACTTTATGTCACTTCCACAGAGAAGAATGCCCTGTCCAACTTCCCTTAAGCCATCCGTGTCACCATTTCCTTTCATACACCACTTTATATTTGTATCTTTTGACACATGACAGTCGTATTTGTTTATTGTCAGGGTGTGACACATCATGGATATGTGAAGAGGACTGTGTGAAGGAAGCAGGGCTGTGTGTGTGTAGACAGGAATTTCATGATCAAGAAAACAATACTGGAGGGTGAGGAGATAGCTCACTGGCTAAAAGCTCTTTGCTTGCAAAGCCTACTGCGTTTACTTTCCCATCCACCCGTGTAAAATTGGACAGGAATTTGTTTACAGCAGCCAGAGACCATGGTGTGCACACGCATGTGCTCATGTGCACGCACACTTGCAAACATAAGAGATTACAATATTGAACTAAAATACTCATGGTGCTGTTTACCATTACAGGCATCATATTGGTGGTATCAAGAGAAAAGCGCCTTTTGTCGAGCACTGTGTCCTCCATGTCCCCAGGCTTTCCTTTGAGTATTAGCAGGAGGGTCTTCAGCACTTGAGGTGCCACAGTTGACTCAGTGCTCACTGCTTCCCACATCATTATCAGAGTGCTGCAAACACAGAGTTATGAAATGTATGAAAACACATTTGCTATTTCCTACTTGATACAGTGATATAATCAGTAGAACATGTTGGGTTTACATCTTAATATACAATATTTGTGAAAATAATATCAAAACAAACTGAGATTCTCATCTCCAAATGATCTTACAACTGTCTTCTGATGGCATTAAAAACAAAGAATTTAAATAATATCTTATGGAAGTGCAGTCTGCTGCCATTGAGATCATGTCCTATTACTACTTGAATATTTGCCCAGCTCAGTTTCAAGAACTGATCAACTAATCAATTTTCTGTACTGGAAGCTCTCTCTACAACTTCACTTCATGATCTTGTTCATTCAGGAAGAGGGATATATTTAAAGACTAGTATGGGAACACAAACTCATATATAAGTCAACAAACAAACTAACCAATTTGCAATATGTTCATATATTAAAGTTGTCAATAAAAATTAAATGAAGGGCTGGAGAGATGGCTTAGCAGTTAAGGTGCTTGCCTGCAAACCAAAGGACACAGGTTCGAAACTCCCCAGGACCCACATAAGCCAGATGCACAAGGTGCGCATGCATCCAGAGTTTGTTTGCAGTGGCTAGGGACCCTGGTGTGCCTATTATCTCTATCTGCCTCTTTCTCTCTCCCCCTCTCTTTCAAGTAAATGAATAAACAAAGCTATATTTCTAATAAACTTCATTTAAAAAAAATTTTTTTTTTTTTTTTTTGGTTTTTCGAGGTAGGGTCTCACTCTAGCCCAGGCTGACCTGGAATTCACTATGGAGTCTCAGGGTGGCCTCGAACTCACGGCGATCCTCCTACCTCTGCCTCCCCAGTGCTGGGATTAAAGGCGTGCGCCACCACGCCCGGCTCATTTTAAAAAATTTTAAAAATGAAACAGAAACCTCAAAAAGAAAAAAAAGTGGCCCGGAGAGTAATGGTCAAGTGTGCTTCCTGCCCAAGCTTGAGGGCCTGAGGGAACCTGAGGATGCCATAATTTTGTTTTGGGACTAATGTCAACCATGTGTAATATCACACAGAATAGAAAGGTCAAGGTTGGTATGGAACCCACATGAACTTGTTTTCAAAGCACAAGTTCTTTCGTAACTTGACTTTCTATCTTTTGCACTGCCAGTAGTAGAGAACTAATGCCTTCCTTTCTAACATACAACCTGTGGAAATGGAGTGATGTGATGTTTATAAGCTCTTCTAATGCACCTACTAGATGAATCATACCAACCCATAGACTCAGAATAGCATTTTTGATTTTCTTAAATATTTTTTTTTCATCTTGGATTACAAATTTTAGATGAGCAGTTAACGGGGTAGGAGACTCTTAATTATATTTCACACTTTTTAATGTTTATGTTTTGGTGGGTTGAAATAGCTTGTCTGTTCTTTGTGAATAAGAAAATTACTCTGTATTTAAGGTTTTATTTTTTCCTAAGAAAAATAAAGGATTAGAAAGATTTCTTAGTGGTTAAATGCACTTGCTTTCAAAGCCTGCTGGCCTAGGTTCAATTCCCCAGTAGTCATGTAAAGCCAATGGCACAAAGTAGCTTATGTGTCTGCAGTTTATTTGCCATGACAAGAGGTCCTGGCACACCTGTACTGTCTGTCTATCTCACAAATATTTTTTTTAAATATTATTTAAAAGAAAAAAATGGGCCATTTAACAAATGAACAAAAAAATCTTGCATCACAATGAGATAAGCTTATTTCTATATGATTCAAACAGAACACAATTTAAGGCCTCAGATAAATAATAGTTACATTAATCATTTTGGGGTCCTACTGTGTGTTGAGCTATGCACAGTTATAAATAACATATGATCAAGCCTTACAATGATCCCATACAATGAAAAACTGATTTTTTTTTCAGAAAAAAAAAAAAACGAAATCACATCTGACTATGATAGACCAAGAACTGAGTTCATGTCTGACTGTGGACTGGTGACCAGACCTGTCCAGAAGAGAAAGGAAGTAGGGAAGTCTTACTTGTCTGCTGGGACTGGGTAGTCCATGAGTTGAAAGATGACGTTCTTGGGTGAAGCACGTGTTAACAAGGAGATAATATGCATCAAGGCATGCTTCATAATGTGAGATTCATTTACACACAGTTCCTTATGAATATCATCCAGAATCTTAGACACCTACAAAAGAAATATCACAGGTCAACAAAAATGCCAAAAAATACATATAAAAAGATGCAGACATATGACAACATTAGCAAGCGAATATCAGTTACTGAATATACTCTATTCTCCACTGATTGCCAAGTACATTACCACGGTGACCTTCTGTGCATGATATTCCAAAGTCAGCTGCAGCATGGATGCTGCCTCCAATGCAGTTTCATAATCAGCCCTAAAGACCGTCTTCAGGAGACTCCACACAAAATCAGTCAGAAAGAAGGGAAATGGGCTTTGTCCAACACTCTGAAACCAAAAGGAGATTTGTGACTTCATGAACCTGCATAAGAAAGGCAACCAAACTTAGACATTGTAGGGGAAGTGCAAGGCCAAGGTAGAAGTAGAAGACGTTTATGAGCCTTTGAGGCCTCTTTTTCTGTTTAACAAATTATGAAAATTTTCTTTACAATAGTGTTATTACAAAGATGATGAAGTGTGGGTGCAACAGTATATGTGTGGGTGCAACAGTATAAAGGTGATGGAAATCCAAATATATTTAATTTTTCATCTGATTTAAAGTAATTATACTGTTCAAATATAACTGTGAACTTTTAAAGCGAGGGAGAGAAAGAGGAAGAGAGAACCCCAAAGCAAGGAGACATAGGTATTCTTATGCCCACATAACTGAGGTCCAACAATTACTATTCAGTTCTATGAACCATAAATTTGAATAAAATTACATGATTATGAGATTGGAAATGATGAATAAGCCACATTTTCTATTTTTGCCTTTATATAAAAAATAAGTCATTCTTTCAAATACAAAGAAATACCCAATCTCATCAATAAAGGTTTTTATGTTTCATCTTTGAAGGGACAGAGTACTGCTCACTTTAGTCAATAGAGCAGATCTGAGATCTTGAAGGGACATGAGATGGCAATTTTGGAGAGCTATGGAAGAAAAACCAAGGCTTAATGAAGTAGACTGAATACTATAAGTGCTCTATACTACTTCAAGAAAGCCAGATTTGACTTCAAAAAAAAATTTTTTTAAACTGGGGCCGAGGAGATGGTTCAGCCATTAAAGACACTTGTTTGCAAAGTCTGCTGGCCTGGGCTTGTTTTCCCAGTACCTATGAAAAGCCAGATGCAGAAACTGGTGGATATGTGTACCTGGAGTCCATTTGCAGCAGCAAGAGGCCCTGTTGTGCCCATGAACTCTTTCTATTTATCTCTCTCCCTCTTTCTTTCTCTCTCTCAAACACATGAATAAATGAAAATATATATTTTTTAAATTGGGCTGTGTGAGAGAGACGCTCTTCCTTGCTGAGCCTGCACGCTCTCCTCTTCCCTGGTGTTCTGGTCCCCGTCTAGGCATTTTGTCCTGAGCTGGCTGCCGCCCCGTGGTGTGGTACCGAAGTCTCGGCAGGACCATGGCCGAATACTCCTATGTGAAGTCTACCAAACTTGTGCTCAAGGGAACCAAGACCAAGAGTAAAAAGAAAAAGAACAAAGAGAAGAAGAGAAAACGGAGGAGGATGAAGAAACCCAACTTGATATTGTTGGAATCAGGTGGACTGTATCCAGCTTTGGTGAAATTTCAGGAACCATTGCCATTGAGATGGATAAAGGAACCTATATCCATGCACTTGACAATGGTCTGTTTACACTGGGAGCACCACATAAGGAAGTTAATGAGGGTCCAAGTCCTCCAGAGCAGTTTACTGCTGTCAAGCTGTCTGATTCCAGAATTGCCTTGAAATCTGGCTATGGAAAATATCTTGGTATAAATTCAGATGGACTTGTTGTTGGGTGTTCGGATGCAATCTGGCCAAGAGAACAGTGGGAACCAGTATTTCAAGATGGGAAGATGGCTTTATTGGCCTCAAATAGCTGCTTTATTAGATGTAATGAAGCAGGAGATATAGAAGCAAAGAGTAAGACAGCAGGAGAAGAGGAAATGATAAAGATTAGGTCCTGTGCTGAAAGAGAAACCAAGAAAAAAGATGACATCCCAGAAGAAGACAAAGGAAATGTGAAGCAGTGTGAAATCAATTATGTAAAGAAATTTCAGAGCTTCCAAGACCACAAACTTAAAATAAGTAAAGAAGACAGTAAAATTCTTAAAAAGGCTCGTAAAGATGGATTTTTGCATGAGACGCTTCTGGACAGGAGAGCCAAATTGAAAGCTGATAGATACTGCAAATGACTGAGATTTCTATTTCTGTGCCCCCCTTTGTTTTTTCTGAATAAAACTATTCAATACAAAAAAAAAAAAAAATTGGGCTGTGTAGATATCCCAGTCAGTAAAGTGCTTACTTGTAAGCAGGAGGACCTGACTTCAATCCTCAGTACCCACATTTAAAAGCTGGGCATGGAGGCACAAGCTTGTAATCACAACTCTGAAGAGGCAAAAACAGGTGGGTCCCTGAAGCTTGAGGACCACCCAGGCTATCCAAATAGGCAAGCTTCAGGCCAGTGAGAGTGGGACTGAAGCTGCCCTCTGGCTTCCACATGCATGCACACACAAAGGCATGAGCACCTGTGTATGGGCGCACTTGCATGTATACAAATGTACCACCCCGATAATTGAAAGTGAGCATTTTCTCTTTTGACTATTTTTTTTTAACCTAACAAATCTTTTACTCTAATGCCTACTTAAAGGCTATAGGAAAAGCAATCCTCAGTGAAACTTAGAGCTACTGCAAGATGTTTTTGTCTTGAGAAGCTGCAGGAATGATAGTAGCGTGTATTAAAAGACAGAGTATGGGGCAGGAGAGATAGCTTAGCAGTTAAGGCACTTGCCTGGGAAGCCTAAGGACTCATGTTTGACTCTCCAGGTCCCACATAAGCCAGACGCATAAGGTGAAGCAAGCACACAATGTTGCACATGTGCACAAGGTGGCACACATTTCTGGAGTTTGATTACAGTGGCAGGAGGCCCTGGCACACCAATGTTCTCCTTCTTCTCACTCTCTCTGTCTTTCATAAAAAAGGCTTGCCTCAAAAAAAAAAAAAAAAGATAGAGTTTGTTCTGCCAGGATTGCACCACCACCTAGGGCCTGTTGACTCTAGAGGTCACCATCATGCTCCTCACTGTTGCATTGCACTGCTACTTGTTCCTGATGCTACTTTTCTGAGGCATGCAAAACACACTGCAACCTTTACATCCCATAATTTTCCATGTATTCCTCTATGTGGGACATACCATTTGTAATACATTTGTAAGAACTTTTATGAAAAAAATACATAGAGGAATCATTTTGAGCTATTTCCTTTCTGCAAATTCCCATGAATGAGGTTGTCAGTTTGTATTGCATGAATTGTTTTGATGAACAGCACTTTCATGACTCTCTGTGGCTCCTTCATAAAACGCTGTCCTCTCCTACAAATGTTTACTGTATCAAAAGAAAGTGATTGAGCTTGTGAACTGCCTTTTGGTTCAAACCAATCTTCCTATTTCAATGCTTTCCTTGCTTTCAACCTCCTGAGTGAATAGCCTTGCTGCCTTTATTTTTGTTTGTGTCCATTGGTCTTTGCCAACAATCTCTTGATCTCCTTGATACAACTATGGATTCTACCTGTTGATCCTCTTGTTACAAACCTTTAAAAATTTTTTGTAAGGAAGAAAATGAATGCAATTTTCCATTTCCACAAATTATGCAGTTGTTTCCTACATTTTGGGCAAAAGCAGGGGACAGCATTGTTGGAGTGCAATGGATACGTCTTACCCAGGGAAAACCACTTTCTTGATCATGGCACCTCCCATGTATGACCTTGGGTTCTCTTAATTTACTCATTTCATCTACTTTTGGAATTCCACACCCCTGTGAGTTCCACCAACTATTCCTGCTCACTCTTATACTTGCTAACACGGAAATGGCTCTGGTCTCTCATCTGGAAACTGAATAACATGTCATAAGCACAATGACTCAGGGCACTCAAACCCAAGTATTTCTTTTTTTTATTTTAAGTTTTTATTTATTTATTTGAGAGCAACAGACAGAGAGAAAGAGGCAGACAGAGAGAGAGAGAATGGGTGCACCAGGGCTTCCAGCCATTGCAAACAAACTCCGGACGCGTGCGCCCCCTTGTGCATCTGGATAACATGGGTCCTAGGGAATCAAGCCTTGAACCAGGGTCCTTAGGCTTCACAGGCAAGTGCTTAACCACCAAGCCATCTCTCCAGCCCAAACCCAAGGATTTCTAAACCTGATAAACACTGAATACAGATGAGAGGCAATTCCAACCTAATATAATCTTCACACATCACTTGAAAATGCCTTGAGGAGGAAGCTAGTCCCATTTATGGCATTAGGGACTCTAACTCAAGAGGTTACACTGGAGGGAGCATGGATAGATGGATGAAGAACTATTTGCTAGCAAACCTGCATATACTGGCTTCTTCATGAAAATGGCCAAATTCATGGTTAACCAAGTTTTGAAGTTGGGTGGTGTAGTAAACAGCTCCACAATTTTGGGATGAGCATCCAACCAAACAGACTTTTATGGCATAAAGGGATTTATTTCAAACTACAGATCCAGAGGACATTCTATCAATGGCAGAAGAAGCTGGATCCCTTAATAAATCCAAGCAGAGAAAGAAACTACCACCAGCCACCACATACCAAAACCTCCAAGTATGAATTAGCAGCAGGACCCTGCCAGAGTGCAAACCTCTCCGCACACCTTTGGAATGGAATATAGATCTGTCTCCAGTGACACCTTAGGGCTGGACTCCAGGTCCATCCCCAGTGTGACATGTCCTTCAGCCAAGTGGCTAAAGATCCAAGTTACACGTTTAATTTTAACACCTGAGTCTATGGGGGCATATATTCAAACTACTGCAGGTGGGTGAGTAAAAACAAAACAAAACAAAAACAACTTGATTTGGAAAAATGCACTGCAGGAGTCAGCTTCAGGTCACTGAGATGAACCTTCAAACCAGGCACAGTTATGGGAGAAAGGGATCTACTGAGGTTTATGATTGAGGCAAAGTTCCATATGGCAGAAGAAGTTGGTCCACTTTCACAGACCTAAACAGACAGAAAAATCACTACCATCACCAGCACAAGCAAGCACACTTCAGGAACTCCAGACAAAGCTCAAGTACTTTGTGTATCTTTAGACTGGAACTCCCCAAACACACCTTAGGGCTGGACCCTAGGATCCATCCACAGTGATACCTCCCCCAGCCAGGTGGCTGGAGATCTAAGTTGCAAGCTTTAATAAATTCCTGGATGTATTGGAGGACATCTATTTAAACTACCACATTCCTCCCCTGACCCCCAAAAGATTTATAACCATCTCACATTCTAATTTTAAAGGTTCCCATAGTCTTCCCCATAGTCTTTACCAACTTACAATAGTTCTAAAGTCCCAAATTTTATCTGAGATTTAAGATAGACTCTTAGCTTTGAGTGTTGTAAAATCAAAATAAGTTATATACTTTTTTAAAAATTTTTTTATTTTTATTTATTTTATTTGAGAGTGACATACAGAGAGAGAAAGAGGCAGGTAGAGAGAGAGAGAGAGAATGGGTGTGCCAGGCTTCCAGCCACTGCAAACGAACTCCAGACGCATGCACCCCCTTGTGCATCTGGCTAACGTGGGTCCTGGGGAATCGAGCCTCGAACCGGGGTCCTTAGGCATCACAGGCAAGCGCTTAACTGCTAAGCCATCTCTCCAGCCCAAGTTATATACTTTTAACATATAATGGCACATAGTAAATACTTTTTAACTGCTATAAGGCATAGCAAGGAGAGACAAGAACAATGTATAGTAAGTAACGATCAAGCAAACATAAAACATTTGCGGTTTAAACCAGATATAATTTCGCCCCTCCAGCCAGGCTGAATAGCCAGCTTTCATCTCCAGCCAACAGAGTTTTATGGTAGCTGTTGTACAGTTCTGGTATATCTAAACATCCTGGAGTCTCCATACAAAACACAGTCCACCTTTCAATGGCTCCAGTGGTCTGTCACTGTCATCCCACCCTGTCTATATGTCATATCCCAGCAGCAGCTCCTGGAACTGTGTGCACTTCATGATGTATTCCATGTATTTTCCATGTTTCCAAAATTAATACCAGGTGTGCAAGACACCCATATTTCTAATTTAGGGACAAAATGAATCAGTGACTTGAAGAGCAAAGTCCTTCCTTTTAGTAAACTCCTTATAAAAGAGTTTGTATTTTTATCATTCATTCTTCCCTCAGGCATCTGCTTTACTGTTCAGTGTAAAGTACTCAAGCCACCTTCCTTTGAAATGTTAATGTATTTGACAAAAGCAGCTTCAGTAACCTAAAACCAGTGTGTGTCAGTAAAATTTAAACTTGTCTTAATTTCTCTAGTTTTGAATCTTATATCTCTCAGTCCCATATCTTCAGCCAGGCACATCAGTTGATTACAAATTTAACCTAATCAAATTCTCTGGGCCTGGGCAGCAAAACACAGCCAGCCCTTAGGCCAGTAGCCCAGTTCCAACAAAGTCCTCTGCAGTCTTTCCTTCCCCTTAAAAAGTTCATGAGCAAATCCTCCAAATACAATTCTCTCTGCACTTAGCATTTTCAAACTTTTATCATAGTAGTCCATAAATTTTTGCCTACCACTCCAGAAGGCATCTTCAGTTACAAATACCAAGTCCATGTCCATTCCTCCAAAACAAAAGTTCCAAAAGACCAAAAATCTACATGGTCAGATTCATCTCAGTAACCCTACTCTTTTAACCAATTCTGTGGCAGTCAGCTTCAGGTCATTGGAATGAATCTCTGAACCAGGCACAATTATGGAAGAAAGGGATTTATTGAAGTTTATAGATTGAGGGAAAGTTACATATGGCAGAAGAAGTTGGTCAACTTTCATAGACCCAAGCAGATGGAAAAAACACTACCATCACCAGCACAGGCAAACACACTTCAGGAACTCCAGGCAAAGCTCAAACATTTTGTGTATCTTTAGATTGGAACTCCCCAAACACACCTTAGAGCTGAACCCTAGGATACACCCACAGTAAAAACTGCTCCGGCCAGGTCACTGGAGATCTAAGTTACAAGGTTTAATAAACTTCTGAATGTATTGAGGGCATCTACTTAAAATACATTCAAGGGGAGCTTCTGGTTAAGATGGCAGGGTAGGTACCACGCCAAAGCAGCCTAGGGGGGAAAAGCAAAAAAAAAAAAAAAAAAAAAAAAAAAAAAAAAAGCAAAATACACACTTTTACTAAAAAGTAAGGTGCATAGCAAATTGAAATGGCAGCAAAGAAGTAGGAGAGATCCAGAGCATCCAGAGCCCACACAGGCCGGCAGAAGTGGGCTCCGGCAGGTCTGCAGGAATTCAGTGGTGGCCCACCAGCCAGCCACCAGGCTGGGCTTGAGCCATAGGAAAAGCCAGGTGAGAGGATTTTCCACTCACACTGGAGCTCTCCGCAACTCAAGAAATGTGAAGGGAGAATGGCAGTGAACAATGGAGGAGCAGATCACAAGGTAGAAGAACACATGGAACAGCGAGAGAACTACAGCATCATTGGTAGCCTCCCCTCCCCCACCACCAGTGCCCAGCTCCAGCGAACAGAGCAGAGGTCCAGGGACCCGGCCATGCCTACTTGAACCTACAGTGGGATTCAAGCAGAAGCAGAGACCAAAAACATCCCAAAAGGTAACTGGGATTACACCAGGTCAGTACCTGCCTAATAAACCAGGTATATAGTCATGAACTGGAAGTGCTAATTGCACCTCCCATGTCAGGATAAATTATATGTTAAATCAGATGGATGGTCAGATTTGCCATTCTTAAATAAGCTGTATTTTGGTCTTATTATTTGTTGCGTCTTGATTTATAGTGGCTTTGTTTCCTCTTCTGTTATACATTAGGGAAGGGTCTCACCTGGTCACAAGCTGACTTGGAAACCTCTACAGACCAGAAATCTTAACCTTCTTGTTGTCAGGATTAAGGGAGTGGGTGAGGCACCACACAGCCTAAGGGACAGACAGAGGATATGGTTGTCATAATACCTACTCTTGGATAAATATTCTGTGCTGTTTTTCATTGAAAGTGTACATTGTTTAGTTAAATTTTAGAAACTATCTGTCTTTGGTTCCACTCAGCCTACCTGAATACTCTCATAGCAAGCAAACCCAACACCTAGAGTCACTTTTGTAGATACTCTGAGAGTCTTGAAAGCCATACATAGCGCCTTAAGATCCTACCTTGAAGATATATAACATCAGATTGATTGATACATCTAATAATACCCAGCTAACTAGAAAATCATTAAGTAATCCAGGATGCAAAAATATATACATTATAACACAAGAAACACCAAAAATCAAGACAATATAAATCCAACGAAAAGTATTAATGCATCAGAAGTGACCTCCAGTGAGAATGAGTTAGAGGAAATGCCTGAGAAGGATTTCAAAAGACTGATTATAAATATGTTCAAAGAACTCAAAGAAGAAATCAAAGGAAGCAAAGAAGACACAGGACACCAATTTAATGAAATACAGAAGTCAATACTAGACATAAATAAGTAAATAGAAATAATAAAGAAAAACCAGTTAGAATTACTAGCAATAAAGAACACAGTTAATGAAATAAAAAACTGTGTAGAAAATCTCACCACTAGAATGGATGAAGGAGAGGACAGAATATCTAAGCTAGAAGACCTGGTGGCAGATCTAATACAGTCCAACAAAGAGAAAGACAAACTAATAGAAAAGTATGAGTGGGAATTTCAAGATATTGGGACACTATGAAAAGATGAAACATAAGAATTCAGGGCATAGTAGAAGGAGAAGCGTTTCACTACAAAGGCATAGTAGGCATCTTCAACAAAATCATAGAAGAAAACTTCCCCCAAATTTGGAAAGAGGTGCCAATGCAGATACAGGAATCCTTTAGAAAACTAGCCAGAGAAAACCTCGAAAGAACCCCTCCTCGCCATATTATACTCAAACTACCAAACACACAAACCAAAGAAAAAATATTGAAAGCAGTCAGAGAGAAAAATCAAGTTACCTGCAAAGGCAAGCCTATCAGGATTACAGCAGATTACTCAACACAAACTTTACAAACCAGAAGGGCATGGAGTGGTGGATTCCAAGTTCTGAAAGATAACAACTGTCAACCAAGGTTACTTTATCCTGCAAAGCTATCCATTTAAATAGACAGAGAAATAAGGACATTCCATGACAAAGGCAAGCTAAAGGAGTATTTGAAGACAAAACCAGCTCTACAGAAAATACTTGAAAGAATCCTCCATGCTGAAGAAAAAGAAAAGCACACATATAAGGAACTGGGAAAAAACGAACAATACTCAAATACGAATTAACACAAGAGAGCAAAGTTAAACCAGAAGAACTACAAAAAATGGCAAAAATGAATACATACCTTTTAATAATATCTCTTAATATCAATGGCCTCAATGCCCCAACCAAAAGACATAGGTTTGCAGACTAGGTTAAAAAGCAGGATCCTTGGGCTGGAGAGATGGCTTAACGGTTAAGCGCTTGCCTGTGAAGCCTAAGGACCCCGGTTCGAGACTTGATTCCCCAGGACCCATGTTAGCCAGATGCACAAGAGTGCGCACATGTCTGGAGTTCATTTGCAGTGGCTGGAGGCCCTGGTGCGCCCATTCTCTCTCTGTCTCTTTGTTTGCCTCTTTCTCCCTCTGTCTGTGCTCTCAAATAAATAAATAATAAATAAATATTTAAAAAAGCAGGATCCTTCAATTTGTTGCCTCTAAGAAACCCACCTTTCTACAAAGGATGGACACTATCTTAGGGTAAAAGGTTGGAAAACAGTGTTTCAAGAAAATGGGCCTACAAAACAAGCAGGGGTTACTATCCTAATATCTGACAAGGTAGACTTCAGTCCAACATTAGGTAAGAAAGATAAGGAAGGCCACTTTATATTTATTAAAGTCACCCACCAACGGGAGGACATTACAATCCTAAATATATATGCACCTAACATGGGGGCCCCCCAAATTCATCAAACAAATGCTATTAGAACTAAAGTCACATATAACACCAAACACAGTGGTAGTGGGTGACTTCAACAACCCACTCCCATCAATTGACAGGTAATCCTGGGAAAAAATAAACAGAAATGCATCTGGACTAAATGACGTCATAGAAGGAATGGACCTAAGAGATATATACAGGACATTTCATCCAAATGCTGCAGATGTGAAATGATAGACAGTGAATAAAGTTTATGGTACAATACCAGAGCAATTTTGATTTTGTCTTGTTGTAGGATCTTGGATAGCAATTCCATCTCCATATTAGATGTTTGGCTATTACTTCCATGCTCACCATACTTGGCATCCATGTTCTTCATATTGTGTGCTGCATTAAAGAAAAGAATGCAAGGTTTCTATTTGATCACTAGTTACACATATGGCACTGCTATTTACAATTTCCTTTCCCCTCCCAATTCTGGATAATTAAAGAATTCTGAATATTTAACTCATTGCTCATGATTTAGTTTCCTAAAATATTTTTATGGCATTCATTCAGAATTTATAAAATGTTAGAGAAGGCTATGTGTGTGAAAGATAGAATTTCAATAGGCTGACCAGCTATCATATACATCTGGGCCATCAAATAGACTGTTTTTACACACGAAGATGTTCAGTGACCATGAAGAGCTATTGCTAACTTAGAGGATTTATTATTCAGAGAACAACTTGGAGGCATTTTCAAAAGAGCTGAAAAGTGGGCAATGGTGCTATAGAAATGACTTAGTTGTTAAGAACACTTTCCCCACAAGCATGAGTGCCTGAAGAGCTCCGAGACTGCCCAAGTTTCATTCCCCAGAACCCACATAAGCATGTGGACAGCTGCAACCCAGCCCATGTTTCCCCTGCTGCCTACCTTCTGATTTCAAGTTAATCAGTTGGCTTCTTGCTTTCTGTCAAATTTGTGTTTTGTAAATTTGTAAAAAGACATAAACTCTTCGTGTGTGTGTGTGTGTGTGTGTGTGTGCGTCATTTTATGCCTGTGGAGGTCATAGAGGAACCTCTGTCTGGTGTAGGTCCTCGCCTTTCAGTTTCTTTGTGGTAAGGTCTACAGTTTTGCCTCTGTGTACGCTGGGCTGGCTGGCCTATGAGCTTGTGTCTTCCTTTTATCTCATCATTGGTATGCTGGGATCACAGACACTAGCATTACTGTGCTCTGCTGTAAGTGAGTTCTGGGAATTCTAACTCAGGTGCTCATGCTTACATATCAAGTGCTTTAGCCACTGAGTCATCTCCTGAGCCTCTAGATGCCTTCTGATTGATTCCTTTTATTCAGCAAACCTATTGAAATCAATCCATGGCTAAAAATATTTTAATTTAATTCCTTTTTGCTTGGATGTGTGTGCATGTATGTAAGGGTCGAGGAGGGATGTGGTGTGGTGTGTGTGGTGTATGCACATGTATATGTTCCTATGCGTTCAACCGCTGTCAGGTGTCCTCACCTGACATGGACACAGAGGAATGTCAGCTGCCCTGCTTCATTGCTTCTTTTTTTTATTTTTTTGAGCCAGAATCTCTCACTGTTTTTTCTTTTTGTTCACAAGCTCTGGCTATTCCTGAGTATCTGTCCCCCATGGGACTGGAGCTGCAGGGGCATGTAGCTGTTGAATGTGGGTTCTGGAGATTCAAACCCAGGCAGTCTCCAGCCCCCTCAAGCTCTCAGGCTTGCATAGGAAGCACATGTAAGTGCTGAGCCATCTCTCCAGCCCTCATCCATGTTCTTAATTCATCAACAGTTCACTGTTTTTAATGAAGAGTATGGTACCGTTGTACGCATATGTCACAATCTATTCACCTGTTGACAGATGTTGCTTGGGCTATGACAATTAAGCATACTATGAGCATTCATGGGCAAATATTGTACAGATATTTACTTTCATTTTCTCAGGTAGATACCAAGTTGGGCAATGACTAGATCTCATGGTAAATGTGTACTGAACAATTATTTTCCACTAGCAGTGTGGAACTATTTGAATTCCAGTTACATTCCAGTTACTATATATTCTGATAACATACTGCATGGTCAATTTAGACACTCCAATGGGTGGGTAGTAGTGTCTAGGGTTTTTAATTCATTTCTTAAATAATTATATATTTAAAAACATTTGAGTTGGGCGTGGTGACGCATGCCTTTAATCCCAGCACTCAGGAGGCAGAGGTAGGAGGATCACTGTGAGTTCAAGGTCACCCTGAGACTACATAGTGAATTTCAGGTCAGCCTGGGCTAGAGTGAGACCCTACCTCAACCCCTCCCCAAAACAAACAAACAAACAACCAAAAACATTTCATGCACTCCTTTGCCATTTGTGTTCAGTGTTGCAAGTTTAATTGTCTTTGCATAGTGAGTTTTGAATGTTTGTAAATTGTAGATTTTGTTTGTCAGATATCTAAGTAGAAGGATTTTATCCTACTGTATGTCTTAACAATTAAGAGTGCTTTCACAGAGCAAACTTAACTTATTATATTTATTTGTGCATCATGCTTTTGATAGTGCAGCTATCAATTTTTTGCCTAATCCAAAGTCCAATGATCTTCTAGTTTTACTACCGTATGTTTTATATTTAGTTTGATTATTCAGTTTGAACTTTTCCTTTGTATTAGTGTATATTAGTTGAATTAATTGTACATAAATATTTTAATTACCTTATAATAATGTGTGTCATTATGACATTTTAATTCATGTATATAATGTACTTTGAATATGTTTACTCCCCAGTAACCCCTCTTGTACCTCCTGCAAGCTAGTTCCTTTCCTCTTCTACTTTCCTGTCTAAGGAATGGATTCTGCACTTTAGAGAATGCTCATGATATTTATCTTCATGAGTCTGGTTTATTTTACTTGAAATGATGCTCTCCATGTCTATCTGTTTTCATACAAATGACATAATTTCATTCTTTTTTAGTTCTCTTGTGTATATGTACCAGATTTCCCTTAAATATTCATGTTGATAAACATTTGTGAGATAACTTTTTAAAGTATTTTTATTAGTTTTAAACATATTTTCATTTTAATTGATGCAATAATTTTACCTATTTTGTGATATATGATGTGCTATTTAATATATATGCCAAGTATCACGTAGATCTGGCATATCTACTACTTCATATAAAATTTTCTTGTATTAGATCATTAAAATCATCTCTATTAGTTATTTTGAAATATTCAATTCATTATCTCCAGAAGTAACAGAACACTGGTCTAAGCAGAATAGAGAGATCTTGAAATTCTAAAGTTCTTGAAGTTCTAAGTATTCCATTACAAAAATTCCATGACAATGCTAAAAAGCATGTTTGCATGTGTGTGTTTGAATGTGTGTATGATAGTGCATATGGAGTCCAGAGGACCACCTTGGGTATCATTTCTAGGCACTGCCCACCTTTTTCTTGAGACAGGGTCTCTCAGTGGCCCAGACTCACTTAAACAGGTTAGACTGGATGACCAGGAAGTCCCAGGGATCTGCCTGTGTATGCTTCTTCAGCACTGGGATTACAAGCATTCAACATCACACCTGCTTATATGGGTAGCATGATCAGACTCAGGTCCTTATGCTTGCAAGGCGAGCGCTTTACCAACTGAGCTATCTCCTCAGGTCTCTAAAAGGATTTTTTGAAAAGTCATATTTTAGAAAGTGAGACTATATGTCTTGGGGCTAGAATTTGAAATCATAGACATAGCAGCTTTCTCAGAAGAAAAATAACTGGGGACAGATTCTTAGTAACATTTGGAAAAGATGGTGAACCGTCTTTACCATTCGGACACTTGGCAATGCAGAGGATGTGATACAATCCCACAGATGCTTGCTTTACAATTAAGGGGTCACCATGGAAACACAAAAGACACATATCTGCTGCCAGGAAGCCTAGGCATGGAGCATCCACACTTCTCTAATGGAGAAACAAAGAAGAGAAAGTGCATTAGCTGTGCTGAGGGAAACTCTTGGAGTTTTCTTTTTTTTTAAGACAGCACACAATAGTGTATTAATATAATTTATATTACAGTGAGCAAAGAAGTGAGAGAAAACATACAGAATGCCAAAAATACCAGTAGGCTAACCCTGATTTTGAATTCTCAGTGGTCTTGGGTGGTGCTTTTATTTAGTTTGAAAAACAAGAACCTGAGGACCTAGGAATCATGACCCCAACTGGAGGTCAGCACATGTGATCTTATGTCATCCAAGAGTGCTGAGTTGATATAGAATTAAAGCCTGTATTCAAATCTTGCCTCTGCTACTGAGTCTCAATTTCCTCATCTGGGAAATGAAGACAAATGGCATCATGTAACATCTGTTGTTGGGATGAAGAGATACTGTGTCAAAAACTCCTAAAAAAAAATGCTTGAGTATAATAGTAACTCAAATCACAGTTTCTACTCCATCAGCTGGGTAACAGTTTATAGGTACCAAATTCCTATGACATGAGGAATGAGATCTGCAGAAACCGACAGAGGGCCTCTTCCAGAAGTTCAGCTGCATACTGATGGGAATGTAGAATTTTAAAGTCTCTAAGGCTCAGTTTTCACATGTGAAACACTTTAAATGACTCTACAGGTAAAACATGAATTAATTCCCTCCTAAAATTGTGCTGACTTTTTCCCAGAGAAATTCATTAAAAAAACAAACCTCAAAGCATTTGCTTCTAATGTCACCACTATTGCCACAATACTTATGCTTTCCTCCCTCAACTTCCATGACCCATTAGCTAACTGAATATTTAGATATTTACCTTGACTAACTTGTGGGAGAAGAACAAATGCAACTAGAGAAGAGAGTAGAGACATAAACAGGGAGAAGTGAGATGGGGGATATAAATGTTTATGAAGGTATAACCAAGCACCTTTGACCAATTTTAAAGGTTATTTGAAGAATAAAGGGCTTTATTCACCTACAGTCTTACTATGTTGGGGGCATGGCTTGCAGTGTGTTTTCCTCTCTGTGGGGTAATTGGATAGATAGTTACCTTGGTGTTTGTAGCAAATGTTCATAGAAGTTAGACTTGAAGTGAACTCTCTAGGGAGATTCCAAGGCCTGTTCTGTTTCTTTCTACCATTTCCTGTTCTCTCTCCTCCTTCTCCTCTCCTTTCCTTTGTTTTTTCTCTCTCTCCATCCTCTCCTTTACTCATTCTCTCAAATGACCTGAGTCACAGGCCAAGGCTATAACTGAATTGGGATGCTGAGAGTGATGTTCTAAGTGGGAAAGGGAAATGAAAGATAAGGCATCTCTTCATTATGTACATGTTTTCATTGAATTCTTCTCGCCCATACATCTGTGTAAGACTGGCCAAGGGTGTCCCTTTCTTTTTTCTTCTTTTTTTAAATTTTTTTTCTGTTTTATTTATTTATTTGAGAGTGACAGACAGAGAATGAGGCAGAGAGAGAGAGAGAGAGAGAGAGAGAGAGAGAGAATGGGCGCGCCAGGGCCTCCAGCCACTGCAAACGAACTCCAGACGCATGCGCCCCCTTGTGCATCTGGCTAACGTGGGCCCTGGGGAATCAAGCCTTGAACCAGGGTCCTTAGGCTTCACAGGCAAGCGCTTAACCACTAAGCCATCTCTCCAGCCCAAGGGCATCCCTTTCAAGCAGGCCTGGAACTCAGAATCTACAAGGAGACATTAGGAGATGCTGCTAATCCAAGTTCTAGGAAGAAATGCCCTATTGCCCTGGGAGTCCTATTTTTTGTATTGGCCTTCCCAGTTTCTTTATTCCATCTGATGACAAGATGTGAAAGGCTACCCCTGTGTTCTAAGCCTAAAGAGAAACAGGTGACAGATTCCCTTTCTCTGTTGGGCATGATGGAGAAGCACTTCTCAAAGTTTAGCTCACTGAAGCTGGGGCTTATCTATAAGGGACTGGTACTAAGGGTTTACTGTAGTTCAGTTTTTGCCTTTGCTCCTCTCTGATTATCCCTCCTCCTGGACTTGCAAATGTGTAATTCTGAGTAAGAACTTTTATAATGGGAGCAGTGTGTGGTAACCTTCTGATTTATAGACAGGATCTGTTTAGGAATATTTCTCTAGAAGAGTGGGTATGGCCAAATCTACATTGCTAGTGGGGCATGAGTTAGGATAAGCTGAGAGAAGTATGAGGCAGAGTGTTCTAATTAAAGCCCACATGTTTTTTTTTATGAAGGTGTGCAGACCACAATTTCATCTTCCCAAACACCAGGCTTTCAGATCATTGATATGATATGGCCCTGCTTATATGGAATATCTGTGAGTGTTACAAAGAAGAAATGAGTTAAGATCTCCACAAAAGTAACTTCTGTGTCAAAGCTAAACACTCTTGATTAGCTTTCTGTCTCCCTTCTGTATTGGATATCATTCAACTCTTATCTCTTCAATTCCTTTCTTAACAATAATGATAGTTTCAGGTGTTGCATTCCAGACCACCACTTCACAGTTTTTTAAGCTTCTTCTTATAGAAGGACTGCCTCCACATATTTAGGAAGATTGACATAATTCCCTGCATGAGATCAGATCACAATGCTATATCGCTAGAAATCAGCAACCCACCAAGAATCCCAAAGGCCCCTGGAAACTGAACAGCACACTTTTAAACAATAAATGGATAGTGGATGAAATAAAAGATGAAATTGAAAAATTTCTGGAATTGAATGACAATGAGAGCACATTGTACCAAAACTTATGGGACACAATGAAGGCAGTCCTCAGGGGTAAATTCATAGCACTCAATGCCTTCATAAAAAAGACAGAAAGATCCCAAATCAATAACCTAACCACCCACCTAAAGACACTGGAAAAACAAGAAAAATCCAACCGAAAGAGCTCCAGAAGGAAAGAAATAATTAAAATCAGAGCAGAAATTAATGAATTGGAAACCAAGGAAACAATTAAGACAATTGACAAAACAAAGAGCTGGTTCTTTGAAAAAATAAACAAGATTGACAAACCCCTGGCTAATTGATCAAGCAAACACAGGAGAAGCTTCAAATTAACAAAATTCAAAATGAAAAAGGAGAGATCACAACAGACATAAGTGAAATTGGGAGAATCATCAGGACTTATTTCAAAAACCTCTACTCCACAAAACTGGATAATGTGTAGGAGATGGATAAATTCCTGGATGCATACCATCTATCAAAGCTAAACTCAGAGCAGATTAATCACCTCAATGAACCCATCACACTCATGGAGATTGAAAAAGTAATAAAAAAACCTCCCAAAAAAGAAGAGTCCAGGACCAGATGGCTTCTCAGCTGAATTCTATCAAACCTTCATGGAAGAACTCAAACCAATCTTCCTCAAACTGTGCCACACAATTGGAGAACAGGGAAAGCTACCCAACTCCTTTTATGACGCTAGTATCACCCTAATTCCAAAACCAGGCAGAGATGCCACAAGAAAAGAAAACTACCGGCCTATTTCCCTAATGAACTTAGATGCAAAAATCCTGAACAAAATCCTCGCAAACTGAATCCAACAACACATCAAAAGCATGATCCACCTTGACCAAGTGGGATTCATTCCAGGAACACAGGGGTGGTTTAACATACAGAAATCTGTCAATGTAATACACCACATAAACAAGGTTAAACATAAAAACCACATGTTCATTTCGATAGATGCAGAAAAGGCCTTTGACAAGATACAACATCACTTCATGATCAAAACATTGGAGAGAATTGGCATGGTTGGTTCATATCTTAACATAATAAAGGCAATATACAAAGCTCCGAAGGCCCAAATAATACTTAATGGAGAGAGACTGGAGGAATTCCCATTAAGATCAGGAACAAGACAGGGTTGTCCACTCTCACCTCTGCTTTTCAATATAGTACTGGGAGTCCTAGCTCAAGCAATAAACAGGAGAAGGAAATAAAAGGGATAAAATTTGGAAAGGAAGAAGTTAAGTTAGCTCTATTCGCTGATGACATGATTGTATATGTAAGAGACCCAAGAGACTCCATCCCAAAACACCTGCACTTCTAAACAATGTTTTCACTTCTGTTAACCAACACCAGTTGAGTTAATTAGCTATTGTGATGGTTTATATTGACTGTTAACTTGACAAAACAGACTACCTCCCATGAGGGATTACCTGGATTAGATTAATCTCTGTGCATATCAGTGAGGAATTCTTAATTAGGTTAATTAAGGTGGGAAGACCCACCTTAACTGTGGACCACACCATTCTAAGGGTTAGGGTTCTGTACCATATAGAAAAGGAGAGAGGTGCCTAAGAATTAGCATTTATCACTCTCTGCTTCCTCACTGTGAACTGAATGTGACCAGATGCCTCGAGCTCCTGCCACCATGCCTTTCCTACCACAGTGGACTCTACCCTCTGTAATAGTAAGCCAGAATAAATTCTTCCTTCCCTAAAATATGATTTTTTCCCATAAACTTGGGAAAGAGAGGAGGGAGAGAAAGGAAGGAAGGGAGACAACAACAAATTTTGTTTGAAATTTGTCATAATTAAACATAATTCTTTGCATGCTAATAGAAGTAAAGATTATACAACAAAGACAGAAAAGTGTCTTATCCAATATGGACAATATTGTAAAACAGAAAGGGTAGTTAGTTGCGCTTATCAGAGAAGTACAGAACAATTATTCATTTTGTCTGGTTCAGATATACACATATGTCACTCAGCTTTTAATTTTTTAAAAATATATATTTATGAGGGGGTTGTGTTTAGGGACATGCCAGAGCCTCTTGATGCTGCGAATGGACTCCAGACATATGTACCATTTTGTGCATCTCACTTCACGTTGGCACTGGGGAATCAAACCCACGTGGACAGGCTTTCCAAGCACGCTCCTTTAAAGTGCTGAGCCATCTTCCCAGCCCCTCAGCTTTTAATTTATTGACCGTTTTAATTCTATTGTCTCTATAGATTTTACCTTTAATTTCATTGGTTTAGCCGCTTTAGGAGATACTGTTTTAAAAATAAAACCACCTTAATGAAGTTTATGTTTCCGTCACCATGAGCGTCCTTGCTTCCGTTTCTGTGTGCTGAAAAACGCTGACGCACTGCCACCTAGTGGCAGTTCATGAACATTGCAGAATAGAGCAATAGGCTGTCTCACTGGATTTTTCAAACCTGTTATAACTAGGAACCCTCAACTAGCAGTGTATTACAGCGTTCTTCTTCCCACTTCAACATGCAATTATCCTTTCACAGTGGAAGCAGGTTGCATGAGAGTAAGAATGCCCTGTGCTACAGTCGTGGGAAGAGGGAAGGGGTGGAGTGTGGTGGTTTGATTCAGGTGTCCCCCATAAACGCAGGTGTTCTGAATGCTAGTTCCCAGCTGATGCAGATTTGGGAATTAACCCCTCCTGGAGGCAGTGTGTTGTTGGGGGCGGGCTTATGGGTATTGCAGCCACTTTCCCCTTGCCAGTGTTTGGCACACTCTCCTGCTGTTATTGTCCATCTGATGTTGGCCAAGAGGTGATGTTGGTACCAAGACTAGTGTCATTGCTGCTAGAAACCTGACTTTGACTCTTTGAAGCTGATCTTTCCAGAGGACTTGAAAGGAGTTGAAAAATTGGCCCAAGAGACACCTTGTAGCACTGTAAGTACAACTTGATGGACGATTCTCTTAAGAGTTAAAAGACCTGAATGCAGTAAGAACTATGGACTATGAGATTTAGCTTATGATGCTGAGAAAGAGCTTTGTTGGACTGGGCTAGAAGCAGTTTGTGAGAGAGGCTTGCTATTATGCCAGTGTCCTAAGAACTGATGCATATTTGCATTGCATACAAATGGACTAGTGTGAGCAGAGGGATATGGCACAGAAATGAAATCTTTGATTTGAAACTGCTGCATATTCAGCTGCAATTGTATGAGAGATTACAACCAATGAGATTGGGCCAGCTGACCTGCATTAGGACAAAAAGAATGCAGAGTCTTTTGAAGCAGCCTGAATATTCAAGGAGTGTCCTGTTCTTCAAAGTTTGCTTTATTCCCCCTGGATTAACAAATTGTCACCCTACCTGGTATTATGGAGTATAAGAAATGCAGGAAAGAGAGGGTCATTGTATTTGCAACATAGTCTTGTGTTTTGGAAACAGCCATGGACAGTGTGAAGCAGGGTTGCTAAGTATTGCCTACATGGAGACCCAATGGTGTGAGGGTGAACCGTGGATTGCAGTGGAGACCCAGTGGAGATGCCGGGACCACGAGATGGTTGTTGATAAGGAGAGCTGCTGGTGCCAGATGAAGTTTTCCAGGAGTGTGAGTAGCCTAGCTGGAGGGGCAGAATTGGAACTCCAGATACTTGTTGCTGGTTAGAATTATCAGACTTGGAGACTTGTCACTGGCAAGAGTTGTTGGACCTGGAGCTACAGAGTTTGGTGTTTGCCCTGTTTACATCTTGTATTGCTTGAGAATTTTTTTTTTTTTTTTTGCTATGCCCAATGCCATATTTTGCAGTGTGAATGTTTATTCTGTGCCATTATGTTTTTTTTTTTTTTTTTTGGTTTGTTTGTTTGTTTGGCATTACTGCTCAGTTAAATGATCTTGGACTATGGGGATGTTTGAACATCATTGAGAATGATAAAAAGTATGGGGACTTTGAAAGTTGGAATGAATGCGTTGTATCTTACATCATGTGTAGTTATCAGTTTATGGGAACTAGAGGCAGAATGTGGTGGTTTGATTCAAGTGTCCCCCATAAACTTAGGTGTTCTGAATGCTAGGTTCCCAGCTGATGGAGATTTGGGAACTAATGCCTCCTGGAGGCAGTGTATTGTTGGGGGTGGGCTTATGGGTATTATAGCCCATGTCCCCTTGCCAGTGTTTGTCACACTCTCCTGCTGTTGTTGTCCATCTGATGTTGGCCAGGAGGTGATGTCCACTCTCTGCTCATGCCATTGTTTTCCCCTGCCATCATGGAGCTTCCCCTTGAGTCTGTAAGCCAAAATAAACCTTTTTTCCCCCACAAACTGTTCTAGGTTAGGTGATTTATACTAGCAATGTGACCTCGACTGCAGCGGGGTATAAGATGATTTTCCAAAATGTCTCCACTGCTTCTTAAATACAGTTTACTAGAATCAATAGATAACATTTAACTATAGAGAGAAGCATGTGAATAGACCCCAAGAAGTTGACATCAAGTGGTTGTTGAATGCATTCCTTTTGTCAGGAGCTGAACTTAAGTGGTGAACTGCACTTAATCCCCAGCCCCACTTAATTCCTTAAATAAGCAATTAGCAGAGTACATTTAAAAATCATTTAAGTGATAAGTTTGGAAGCAAGGTTGTTATAAGTATCCACATGAAAGTATTGTTCATATTATGAGGTTTCTGAAAAGGCAAGTATCAATATCATTTAAAATATAGACATCTCTGGTGAATATTGAGAGTTATGACATAACTACTTGCTCTCCATCTGAAAGATAATAATTGAAGTCTAATAATGTTGCAATATTTTTTAAGGTATGAGAAAATGGGGACTTCCATAAGAGTACAAATTATATTACTAAACCTTAACCCCTCAGACCTTTTGGTCTAATAATTACCTGTGAGCATTGCTGAGCACATATCCACATACCCTTGGAAAACATTTGTGTTGTTTAAGGTAGAAAAGTTAAAAGAAGGCTTGATGTTCATTTACTGAAAAGTAATTAAGTAGATCAAAATGTATCAAAACTATGAAACAACTATGTTTAGAAGAATGAAATTATGTATATTGACATGAAATGTCAGTAGGCTCTCAAAAAACAAACAAACAAAAAAACCCAATTACACCAACAGCACCACAGGTAACTAAGATGTAACTTTAGTAGTAAAGAAACACAAGGTAATCAAACTACATATGCCAGTATATGCTAGTACACATGGGTAAGTATATAGAAAGTGCCTTAACAAGACACATCACACTCATTACTAGGAAGGAGGTGGGGTTGTGAGGAAAGCAAAGGAAGATCTTTGATTACTTGTACTGATTTCAAATAAAGAAAAGTTTAAAAATATTTTAGGAGAAAATAAGAAGCAAGGTAATAAATAACATTATGGTCAACAGAGAGGAGTCCACTCAGCAAAAAAACTAGTTCCGACAAATTCATACTATATATCTATATATATGTGCAGCTGAGTTACTTGCTTGAGAAACACTGCTCTGACTGATTCTAAGATATGTAGAATAATGACTTCTTTCCAGATAGTTCCACATACCCACCCAATAAGACCAAGCCGGAATCTGTTCTCAAGACCTAAGACATGGCAAGTCATACTCTAGAAATGTGGTCTTTGGATTGAAGACATGGCTCAGTGGTTAAATGCATTTCCTGGGTAAACATAACGGACAAAGATCACCAGAGTTAGAATCTTCGCATCCACATCCAGTCCTACATGGGAGCAGAGAACCAAGAATCATCAGAGCTCATGAAAGAATGGCAAGTTCCACAATCAGTCAGAGTAATGCAGCTCAGAACAAAACCAGGCAGAAGAGCAATGGAGCTGGACACCTGACATTCCACTTCTGTCGCTGTAGGTCACAGCACCCCACCACAAGTAAGCATATGGTATGTAACATGGGCACATGCACACACACACACTGCATGCACACACACGCCTGCGCGCACACATGCAAATATAAATAAATAAAAACATAAATGTAGTCTTCAGGATTGGTGGCATTATTGCACTCTGAGACTTACAATTTTCTCACTTTCCTTGAATGAAAAGTTTAACACTCTGCTGATGACAAGCAGTGCTCTTTCTTGCAGGAAAAAATGATCCTGATTCATCCACATGACCATTTCCTATTGGAAACATAGGAGTCATCTTAGAAGCATGGCATTTCCAGTTCCTAGGGGCTCCTCCTTACAGTCTCCAACTTCACCACTTCAGGCAGCTGTATGGTCTCCAGATTAATCCACACTTCATCTTATTTGATTGAAATATACAGATATAAAAAGACCAACTGGCATATAGCTTCACATACTATACTAATATGCTTATGTTTATTTTATTAAATGTATTAATAAGCTTTAAATATTCCTTACAGTAATTTGTCAGGTACCATCAAATTTTAGTACAAGGCTATAATGTGATAGCTACCTGGTTCATCATCTGTTTTTCTAGGTACATATTTTTCTTAAAAATAATCCACAGAACTTTTATTTCAGCTTTAGGCTAGAACTGAAATTTTATCTTTTCCAGAAATATCAAATATAAATTCAAGCTCTGTAGCTTTTCGTTTCTGGTGTCTACAGAATTACCACAGCATAGACCCTGTTAAAAGTTATAGCTTGTACCATCCAGAGTGTGGAGTGAACCATACTTGGGTCTTCTTGAGTCATGGCTAGGGCAGCTCAGGGATACAGTGATGGAATTAATTCAAGGAGCAGAACCTCTCTAGCTGGTGTAGACAAGTTAATGCTGACGTCCAATGGATATCTCTCTAGAATCCATACCCTTAGGAACCCAGATTGCTTCAAAAACCTCTGAGGTGGGGCTAAAGGATGTATCAGTGGGTAATAATGCTTGCTGTGAAGGCATGAGGACCTACATAAAAGCCTGGCATGGCTGCACAGGCATGTAAATTCCAGCACAGAGAAGAGCACAGAGAGTGAATCTCGGGAGCTCACTGGTCAGTGACTATACCAGAAAATCAGTAAGCTTCAGCATTTGTGAGAAAGACTGCCTCAAGAAAACAAGATGGAAGAGTGATAGAGGACACCTGACATCTTCTCTAGGCTGTGCACGCATGTGTGTGGGGTATGTGCATCTTCACACACACATGCGTACACACATGCTGCTACCCTTCTCCTTGCTGGAATTTGCATGCATGTGCAGCCGTGCCAGGCTTTCCTGTGGGTGCTGGGGATACCACTTGGGTCCATGTGCTTTCACAACAAGCATTATCACCTACTGATACACCTTTGTTAAAAGGTCAGAAGAAGCCAAGTGGTGCATTGGACTTACTCTTGATGGATGTACTAGTTCTAAAGGGAAAATAGACAGGCCAAAGTTGCTGGCCCCATAAGTTATTCTTCCAAAAGGAATTCTTCATTTCTTTCTGAGATCTCATCAGTATGCCTTTTATTGTCCATATTTCTACCAATGTTCTGACAAGGATCAACAAAGTAGTCATGAAAAGATCAAGGCATCCTCTAGAACTTGTGTCTTGTTGTTCCTCAACAACGTGATCTCTTTGTTCCATACACAGTAGTTTGGGTTGTTTCCAGCCAATGCCTCCAGATTCTTCTACCTTCATTACCCCGTTCCAATATAGCTTTAACAATTTTAGTTATGTTATTAACAGAACAGTGCCTTTTCTTGTTACAATTTTTTTCTAAGTCCATTCCATTTTGTTATTGCAGAATACTTGAGACTAGACAATTTATAAAGAACAGAATTTTGGTTCTTATAATTCTAGAAGCTGTGTAGTCCAAGGTCAAAGTTATCTGTTAAGACCCTTCTTCCTATATCATGTCATAGTAGAATACAGAAGGAAAATAGGGCACACCGAAGAAAGAGAGAAAGGAAGAAGGATGAATTCATTCTTCTATCAAAAGCCTGTTCCCATGAAAATGGCATGAATTCATTCATAAAGGAAGAGTTCTCATGATCCAATCAGCTCTCAAAGGTCTCACCTCTTAGCACTTTTGCATATGAGATTAAGATGTCAACATATAAACTTCGGGTAGAGGGTCTATATTCATCCACAGGCAGTGGTATATATGAAGATAGGATGTACAAGGGAGACCTAGCCCCAGTGGTAATGGGAAAAAAGAATGCAGATATACACTGCCATGTGTTCACCTGCTTATTGCCCGATGAGATCTGACCTTTTAAGTGGCTATTGATACCATCTACCAAAACTTATTTTTAAAAAATATTTTATTTTTATTTGTTTGTTTATTTATTTGACAGAGAAAGAGGGAGAGAGAGAGAGAGAAAGAGAGAAAGAGAGAGAGAGAGGGAGGGAGAGAATGGGCACGCCAGGGCCTCCAGCCACTGTAAACAAACTCCAGATGTGTGTGCCCCCTTATGCATCTGGCTAACGTGGGTCCTGGGGAATTGAATCTGGGTCCTTTGGCCTTGCAGGCAAATGCCTTAACCACTAAGCCATCCCTCCAGCCCCAAAACTTATTTTAATAATTCAAGTAAATATTTTTTATAATTTCATTCAATTTTTAGTTTTTTAAAATTCTTTATTTGGGCTTTACAAGGCTCTCACTTGTGAAGCCTAAGAATCCAAGATTGATTCCCCAGGACCCATGTAAGCCAGACACTGGACACACAAGGTGGTGCATGTGTCTAGAGTTTCATTGCAATGGCTAGAGGCCCTGACATGCCAATTCTCTCTCTCTATCTCTCTCTTGCTTGCGTGCCCTCATGCTCTCTCTCATAAAATAAAAAAATATATTTTCAAGCATATATATATATATGGAGAGAGAGAGAGAGAGTGAGCGAGAGAGAGAGAGAGAGAGAGAGAGTAGGAAGACTGACAGAGAGAAAGAGAATGAGTGCACCAGGGCCTTCAGCCACTGAAAATGAACTCCAGATGCAAGCACCACTCTGTGCATCTGGTTTTATGTGGTTACTGGAGAACTGAATGCAGGTCCTTAGGCTTTGATGGCAAGTGCCTTAACTGTTAAGCCATCTCTCCAGCCCCTATTTTTAAGTATAGAAAAAAAAATCAGCTCTAACCACTTGGGAACGTCCAGCTGTGGGTGAATTTTTCCCTCAGCTTGGCCTGGGCTGTGCCCAGGCTCAGCCTGGTTGAGCTGAGGGGAAGCTCCCCTAGCCCTTACACTCCACATGGGTTCTTTATCTCCTCCAGCTCCCCACATGGCAGGAGCTCCTTGAACTTTCTTTTCTGTCTTCTTTTTCCATGGTTTTTCCAGGCCCTCCACGTGGGATCTTTAGCCATGTGGGTGCCTTTCCTTGGCTCTGTACTTCCCTCAATAAATATAATAATTTAATAAGTAAAAAAAAGTTCAGCTTCCCAATACTAGGAGTTGTGAATAGCAAATTAAAAATAACTAAAACCCATTGAGCACTTTATACTTCTAATAGAAAAGACTATTTATTTTCTCTTTTTACCTTTAAGATCTGTAACTTGTAGAAGTCTTTAGAAATTAAAATAATGAGTGTGTCCTCAAATAAATGGAAAATATTATGGTATAAATTCTGAAATAGAAAAAGAATACCCCATCAGTCAGCCTGTCTTAAGTAAAATTTTACTTACTGTGTACATTTTTTGTATCTAGGTGTCCTAGTTCTTCCTGTAAACTGAAGGTAAGAAAGAAGAGGGAGGGTACAGTGATTATACCACCAGCATGTGCCATGAATTTCCTCCCAGCGTATGGCTCAAGTGCACTGTGGGCCATGCTGAGAAAACAGAGACCATAGATGTTGCAAATCTTGCTAGAAATCTTTCTTCCTCTGATTTTTGTTTCTATTCCCCCTTTTCGGTACTTTCTAGTAAACTTCTTCCCCTTGCTAAAACCTTCTGGCCCAAAGAATGTTCACCCACTTGTTTCTATGAATGCTCCATGCAATCCATCCCACAGGTTGTATTCATAAGAAGTTTAGGGATATAGGTAAGTGATAGCAAATACTATTTCCCTTTTATATATAAGAAAAATGACAGCTGATAGCAGAGGCTATGAACACATGCTGTAGGTTTGCTGTGGTGCATTCCAGTGCCTCTTCATTATTAAAGAAAGGAAGAACTTACCTCCACATCCTCAGTGTCCTCAGCGCCTGTCCCCATTTGTTTCACACTGTCAAGATTTGGTATCGCAAATATTGTTCTAAAGCACGACCCTATTAGGTTCATTTGAGATTGAAACTGAACCAAGGGATCAACAAAGCTGATAATAAAAAGGGATCATTATTTAATTGGTTGAACATCACTGAGTTTTATTGGGTTTCTCCTAGTAATGAGACTACTAGAAAGTGAGCCCCAGGGTTTGGCTTTAAATGACATGTAGGTCTTAACTATGATCTTAGCAATAATGCCTTACGTATAAAGGAATGAACTTCATTGAAATACAATGTATAGTTGTTTAGAGATCAGAATATTATTTCCCCAATGATATGCTTATTTATGGACTGGTGACATTCCCAGCCAAATCTGAAAACCCACACTAAACTTTTGACTATTAAGCATATTCTTGCCACATTTGCTTCACTTATATGATTGTTTTCACATGTTAACAGTTCTGATATTAGGATGCATCTTCAAGTTGATTGCAAAAGAAATCTGACCCTCCTCAACTAGAAAGATTATCTGTGTATCCATGCAATACTTAAAGGCCAGGGAAAAGCATAAGAAACAGTACTTGCTGACATAATGTGAAGGAATTTGTGTGATTTTATTTTATTGTTTTAGTTTTCACAATTACCTTTAAAAGATAAAACATTTTAGGGACACTTACTTAGCGAAAGAGAGAAAATTGCATACCTGGAATTCATGGCCAGGATCATGGGTTGATGGCATAACACGTATGAGAAAGCATCCAACAGGGTGTCAGCAACATGCTCCTAAGTATTATGAAAACAGACAAGAAAAACCCGAGATATTAAATGATCAAACATCAGTGGAATTTATAACAGCATGCACAGTTCTTCTTTCTTTTACAGAGAATAAGGGAAACAAATATTATTGTAAGCCCAAAAGTTCATAGACGTACTGAGACTAGAAAAACCATAGCAATCTAGAATAATATGTTGGCCTAGAGGGTGGCCTTTGAAATCCATCCTCATTTTTAGACAGCATTCTTTTAGGGATATTCTTTACCAGATGTACCTCTGTGCACCCCTGCAAACATTGATTGCAATCTACTTGGGGTGGAGTTTACCTATAAAAATGTAAACAGAGCAATTTAAGTCAAAGCTTACTGAAGTCCACCTAAACTCACACTACAGAATGAGGATCAAATGTTAACTCAGTATTTCACCATTAACGGTGATAAGTAAAGAGAACCCATCAGGAATTTATGGTGCTATTTTTTTTTAAGGAATCAGAGAACTGAATTAGCATTATCCAAAGCAATTCAGAGAAAGACGAATAAAAATTATGAAGTGCAATTTCAAACTTAATCACTAAAGTAATTAAAATAGTATTAGCAGGCATAAAAACAGACCCATAGACCAATAAAATGGAATTTAGAGCCCAGAAATAATCTCACCCACAGATGGCCAATTAATCATGGGTGTGGGTGCCAAGAACATAAAATGGGAGAGAATGATCTCTTTTGTAAGTGGTGTGAAGTTTGACCTTCATGTTATATCCAAAAATTAAATAATAATGGATAGAAGGCCTAAATGTAATATTACAATTATAAATACATCCAGAGACTGAGCAGGGAAAAGTTCCCTGAAGCCAGTCTCAATGTTGATTTTTTCAGTGTGACATCAATTCATGAGCAACAACAGTGAAAACAAGATTTTAATAGAACTGAAATGTTTCTGCACAGAAAAGAAGACAGCAAAATCAAAAGATAACATTAAAATGGGAGAAAATACTGGCACAACTTATATCTGATAAAGCATTAACCTCCATACAAGGAACTTAATTCAATATCAAAAATCAAAAATAACCACTGATAATGTCTGTGTATCTCAGCTGAATTCTTTCCTTCAAAAGACAAGAAGGGAGAACACTTCACTTCCTATCAATTTTAGATACCAGAAAGTAAAGTAAATTATGCTCTAAATGTCCCTTTGCAACCTAGAAGGATGGCTACCATAAGCAGTGATGGCTGTGATTGAATTTGTTAAAATCATCTATCCCATGAAACTTTTAAAATGAGAGCACACCAATTCTGTAAAATTATAAAAAACATATAGAATTCATCATTTATCTACCACATAAGTAAAATACCCTTAAGTTCCCAAAGCTAGGAAGTGTTTAGGCTACATACTCTTGCACTAAATGGTATAGGGTAATAGGAAAGAAAACATCGGAAAGGGAACATGGTACATAAAATACATGATGACTGATAACAGATATGAATGTAAGCGAGTTCGAACCAAAAACTTGTGGAAGAAAAAAGGAAAATCTTCATGACCTTTGGATAGGAGAAGCGTTTTTTTCTTGGTTTGATTTTTAGATGTAATACCAAATGCAAAGGAAAAACAAAAAAGTGATGAGCTAGGCTTCATCAAAATATTTTTTCTTGGTCTTCTGGTTAAGATGGTGGCGTAGGTACCGTGCCAAAGCAGCCTAGGGGGGGAAAAGCAAAAAAGAAAAAAATAATAAAATAAAATAAAATACACAATTTTACTAAAAATTGAGGTGTATAGGAAATTGAAATGGCAGCGGAGAAGTAGGAGAGATCCAGAGCATCCAGAGCCCACACAGGCCAGCAGAAGTGGCTCCAGCGGAAATGTGGTGGCACACCAGCCAGCCACCAGGCTGGGCTTGAGCCGCAGGAAAAGCCAGGTGAGGGGATTTTCCACTCACACCAGAGTTCTCTGCAAACTCAAGAAATGTGAAGTGATAACGGCAGTGAACAATGTAGGAGCAGATCATAAGGTAGAAGAACATGTGGAATAGCGAGAGAACTAGAGCAGCATCGGCAGCCTCCCCTCCCCCACCGCCAGTGCCCAGAGCAGCGGTTCAGGGACCCGGCCACACCTACTTGAACCAACAGCATGCCAAAGAAGGACCCAAGCAGGAGCGCAGCTAAGTGAGACCAAAATCATCCCAAAATGTAACTGGGATTGCACCAGGGAAGGGTCTCACCTGGTCACAAGCTGACTTGGAACCCTCTACAGACCAGAAATCTTAACCTCCTTCTTGTCAGGATTAAGGGAGTGGGTGAGGCACCACACAGCCTAAGGGACAGACAGAGGATCTGGTTGTCATAATACCTACTCTTGGATAAATACTTGTGCTGTTTTTCACTGAAAGTGTATTGTTTAGTTAAATTTAAAAAATTATCTGTATTTGGTTCCACTCAGCCTACTTGAATACTCTCATAGCAGGCAAACCCAACACCTAGAGTCACTTTTGTAGATACTCTGAGAGTCTTGAGAGCCACACCTAGCACCTCAAGCTCCTACCCTAAAGATATATAACATCAGATTGATTGATATATCTAATAATACTCAGCTAACTAGAAAATCCAATCATTAAGTAATCCAGGATGCAAAAATATATACATTATAACACAAGAAACACCAAAAATCAAGACAATATAAATCCAACAAAAAGTATTAATGCATCAGAGGTGACCTCCAGTGAGAACGAGTTAGAGGAAATGCCTGAGAAATATTTCAAAAGACTGATTATAAATATATTCAAAGAACTCAAAGAAGAAATCAAAGGAAACAAAGAAGACACAGGACACCAATTTAATGAAATAAAGAGGTCAATACTAGACATAAATAAGGAAATAGAAATAATAAAGAAAAACCTGTTAGAATTACTAGCAATAAAGAACACAGTTAATGAAATAAAAAGCTCTGTAGAAAGTCTCACCAGTAGAATGGATGAAGGAGAGGACAGAATATGTAAGCTAGAAGACCAGGTGGCAGATCTAATACAGTCCAACAAAGAGAAAGACAAACTAATAGAAAAGTATGAGTGGGAATTTCAAGATATTTGGGACACTATGAAAAGATCAACATTAGAATTCAGGGCATAGTAGAAGGAGAAGAATTTCACTCCAAAGGTATAGTAGGCCTCTTCAACAAGATCATAGAGGAAAACTTCCCCCAAATTGGGAAAGAGGTGCCAATGAAGATACAAGAATCCTTTAGAGCACCAGCCAGACAAAACCTGGAAAGAACCTCTCCTTGCCACATAATAATCAAATTACCAAACACACAAACCAAAGAAAAAATATTGAAAGCAGTCAGAGAGAAAAATCAAGTTACCTACAAAGGCAAGCCTATCAGGATTACAGCAGATTACTCAACACAAACTTTAAAATCCAGAAGGGCATGGAGTGATGTATTCCAAGTTCTGAAAGATAAAAACTGTCAACCAAGGTTACTTTATCCTGCAAAGCTATCCATTCAAATAGATATTCAAATAGATGGAGAAATAAGGACATTCCATGACAAAGGCAAGCTAAAGGAGTATTTGAAGACAAAACCAGCTCTACAGAAAATACTTGAAAGAATCCTCCATGCTGAAGAAAAAGAAAAGCACACATATAAGGAACCAGGAAAAAACAAAGAGTACACAAATCCTAGTTAACACAAGAGAGCAAAAGTAAAACTGGAAGATACAAAAAAATGGCAATAATATTTCAATAATATCTCTTAATATCAATGGCCTCAATGCCCCAACCAAAAGACATAGGTTTGTAGACTGGGTTAAAAAGCAGGATCCTTCAGTTTGTTGCCTCCAAAAAACCCACCTTTCTACAAAGGATGGACACTGTCTTAGGATGAAAGGTTAGAAAATGGTGTTTCAAGCAAATGGGCCTAGAAAACAAGCAGGGGTTGCTATCCTAATATCTGACAAGGTAGACTTCAGTCCAACATTAGTTAAGAAAGATAAGGAAGGCTACTTTATATTGATTAAAGGCACTCTCCAACAGGAGGACATTACAATCCTAAAAATATGTGCATCTAACATGGGGGCCCCCAAATTAATCAAACAAATGCTATTAGAACTAAGGTCACAGATAACACCAAACACAGTGGTAGTGGGTGACTTCAACATCCCACTCTCATCAACTGAGAGGTCATTCCAGGAAAAAATAAACAGAGAGGCATCTGGACTAAATGAGGTCATAGAAGGAATGGACCTAACAGATATATGCAGGACATTTCATCCAAATGCTACAGAATATACATTCTTTTCAGCAGCACATGGAACATTCTCTAAAATAAACCATATATTAGGACACAAAGTAAATCTTAACAAATACTGGAAAATTGAAATAATTCCTTGCATTCTATCTGACCACAATGGAATCAAACTACAAATCAATAGCAAGAAAGGGTATAGGGCATAGACACAATCATGGAAATTGAACAACACACTACTAAATGATGAAAGGGTTAATGAAGAAATCAAGAAAGAAATAAAAAAAATTATAGAGTCAAACAATAATGAGAACACAATATGCCAAAATCTCTGGGACACAATGAAGGCAGTCCTAGGAGGTAAAGTTACAGCTTTAAGTGCCTATATTAAGAAATTAGAAGGGTGCAACTAAATGACCTAATGGTTCACCTTAAATCCTTGGAAAAAGAAGAACAAGGCAAACCAAATCTCAGTAGATGGGAAGAAATAATAAAGATTAGGGCAGAAATTAATGAAATAGAAACAAAAAAGAAAAAACCAACAATCCAAAGGATCAATGAAACAAAGAATTGGTTCTTTGAAAGGATAAACAAGATTGATAAACCCTTAGCAAATCTGACCAAAAGAAAGAGAGAAGAGACACAAATTAATAAAATTAGAGATGAAAAAGGTAACATCACAACAGATGCCAGAGAAATTCACAAAATCATAGGGACATACGATAAAAGCATTTACTCCACAAAGTATGAAAATCTGAAAGAAATGGATGATTTCCTTGATTTATATGACCTACCTAAATTAAATCAAGATGAGATTAATCACTTAAATAGACCTATAACAAGCATGGAGACCCAAGCAGTTATCAAAAATCTCCCAACTAAAAAAAGCCCAGGACCAGATGAATTCACTGCTGAATTTTACCAGACCTTCGGGGAAGAACTAATACCTGTGCTTCTTAAGCTTTTCCATAAAATAGAAAAAGGAGGAATCCTACCAAACTCCTTCTATGAAGCCAGCATCAGCCTGATACCAAAACCAGGCAAAGATAGAATAACAAAAGGAAATTACAGAACCAATCTCCCTCATGAACATAGATGCAAAAATTCTCAACAAAATATTGGCAAACAGAATACAAGAATATATCCGAAGGATCATTCACCCTGACCAGGTAGGCTTTATCCCAGAGATGCAGGGATGGTTCAACAGCTGCAAATCGATAAATGTAATACATTACATAAATGGTTTGAAGGACAAAAATCACATGATCATCTCATTAGACGCAGAGAAAGCATTTGATAAAATCCAACATGCCTTCATGATAAAAGTCCTACAGAGACTGGGAATAGAAGCAACATATCTCAATATAATAAAGGCTATTTATGACAAGCCTACAGCCAAGATATTACTAAATTGGGAAAAACTGGAAACTTTTCCACTAAAAACAGGAACAAGACAAGGGTGTCGACTGTCCCCACTTTTATTTAATATAGTACTGGAAGTCTTAGCCATAGCAATAAGGCAAGAGACACACATAAAAGGGATACAAATTGGAAAGGAGGAGATCAAGTTCTCATTATTTGCAGATGACATGATTCTATATATAAAGGACCCTAAAGACTCTACCAGCAAACTATTAGAGCTAACAAACACCTACAGCCATGTAGGAGAATACAAAATAAGCACACAGAAATCAGTAGCCTTCCTATATGCTAACAACAAACACACAGAGGATAAAATCAGAGAATCACTCCCATTCACAATTGCATCAAAGAAAATAAAGTACCTTGGAATAAACCTAACCAAGGAAGTAAAGGATCTCTACAGTGAAAACTATGGAACCCTCAAGAGAGAAATTGCAGAAGACACCAGGAAGTGGAAAAACATCCCTTGTTCCTGGATTGGAAGAATCAATCTTGTGAAAACGGCAATCTTACCAAAAGCAATATACACATTTAGTGCAATCCCCATCAAAATTCCAATGGCATTCTTCACGGAAATAGAAAAAACAGTCCAAATATTCATTTGGAATCACAAAAATCTCGAATATCTAAAATAATACTGAGCAACAAAAATAAGGTGGGTGGTATCACCATACCTGATTTTAACCTATACTACAGAGCCATAGTAACAAAAACAGCATGGTACTGGCACTAAAGCAGACATGTAGATCAATGGAACAGAATAGAGGACCCAGATGTAAGTCTAGGTAGCTATAGCCACCTGATATTCGATAAAAATGCCAAAAATACTCATTGGAGAATAGACAGCCTCTTCAGCAAATGGTGTTGGGAAAACTGGATATGTATCTGTAGAAGAAAGAAAATAGATTCTTCTCTCTCTCCATGCACAAGAATTAAGTCCAAATGGATTAAAGACCTTAACCTCAGATTGGAAACTCTGAAACTGCTAGAGGAAAAAGTAAGGGAAACCCTTCAACATATTGGTCTTGGCAAAGACTTTCTGGATATAACCCCAGTTGCTCAGGCAATAAAAATATTGATTAACCACTGGGACCTCATGAAATTACAAAGATTTTGTACTGCAAAGGACACTGTGAATAAAGCAAAGAGGCAACCTACAGAATGGGAAAAAATCTTTGCAAGCTATATATCTGATAGAGGATTAATATCTAGGATATACAAAGAACTCAAAAAGTTAAATAATAAGAAATCAAACAAGCGAATTAAAAAATGGGCTATGGAGCTAAATAGAGAGTTCTCAAAAGAAGAAATACGGATGGTGTATAAGCATCTAAAAAAATGTTCTACATCCCTGGTCATCAGGGAAATGCAGATTAAAACTACATTGAGATTCCATCTCACTCCTGTCAGATTGGCTAGCATCATGAAAACAAATGATCCTAAATTCTGGCGGGGATGTGGAGAAAGAGGAACCCTTCTACACTGTTGGTGGGAATGCAATCTAGGCCAGCCATTGTGGAAATCAGTGTGGAGATTCCTAAAACAGCTAAAGATTGATCTACCATATGACCCAGCTATAGCACTCCTAGGCATATATCCTAAGGACTCATCCCATTTCCTTAGAAGTACATGCTCAACCATGTTTATTGCCACTTAATTCATAATAGCTGGGAAATGGAATCAGCCTAGATGTCCCTCAACTGATGAATGGATAATGAAGATATCGCACAATACACAATGGAGTTCTACTCAGCGGTAAAGAAAAATGAAGTTATGAAATTTACAGGAAAATGGATGGATCTGGAAAGGATTATACTAAGTGAAGTAACCCAGGCCCAGAAAGCCAAGCGCCACATGTTCTCTCTCATATGTGGATCCTAGCTAAAGATGATTGGGCTTCTGTGTGAGAAGGAAAAAACTCAGTAGCAGAGGCCAGTAAGCTAAAAAAGAGATACAAAGGGAAGAGAAAGGAAGGGAGGAGGGTACTTAATTGGTTGGTATTATATATATGTAAGTAGGAGAATAGATTAATGGGGGTGAAAAGGGCCAAAGTGTGTTCAGGGTTAGAGATTGAGTAAAGGAAAGGTGAAGGGAGGGCTAATGAAAATCGAAGAGGATATAAATAAATCATATGGAATCCTCTGGTTTTGGACGATGGAACACTCAGGAGCCATAGATTGTTGCTAGAAATTTTTCAGTGCCAGGGATGGGATACCTTCCAGTGAGTTGTTGGCCAGGGAGGTCCCTGATGCTCCCAAAACATTATTGGCCATTGCCAAGGCCCTTGGTTTCCCACCAGGAATAGATGGTAAGACCCTATTGCTGAAGACTCCACATACTTGGGCTGCAAGGCCACTGAGAAATCCTGCTGGAACTGAGCTGATAACGTCCTCCATGTAGACCAGCTGACAGAAAGCTGGAAGAAGCCATTCTACATGCAGTTCAATGGGAGAAAGAGATACCACCAGTGAAGATACTCAACAGTGGACACTGAAAGCCTTATAATTGGCCAGCCAGGCCAACTGAGCCGACAGGTGCAATAGTGGCACTTCTATCATGGTGGAAACCAACTGTCCTCCAATTGGACTGGAGGCCTGCTCCATGGGAGGGAATACATCCCTGATACTGAAAACTTAAAACAGGGGTAGTCATGAGCCCTGGGGTGTAACATCTGCTGATGTTTGGATAAATGTATATACTGTGCTTATCAAACTGCCCAGTAAGCACTTCTCTTAATATTCATACCCTTATATTAATGCTACTATCACTTTGGGTAGAGAATCTTCTCCTTTCATATGGCAGTGACCTTGGGATGACTCAGAAGGTATCATAGTGCTGGAAAGAGGTGACTGGAGTACCGAGTAACATCTTGATTACACCTTCCAAGGCTCAGGGTCTAAGGATGCAGAAGAGGTGGGTGGGAGAAAGAATGTAAGAGCCAAAGGAAGGGTAGGACTCCTTACAACATCCTCCCTCTAGACATAAAATGGCCTGGATATCCATGACCTCATAGTGCCTGACACTACCTACACAAGACCATCATAAGAGGAGGAAAAGATGATGACACCAAAATAAAAGAGAGACTGATTGAGATGGGGAGGGGATATGATGGAGAATGGAATTTCAAAAGGGAAAACGGGGGGAGGGAGAATATTACCTTGGGATATTTTTTTATAATCATGGAAAATGTTTAAATAATTGAGGAAAAATATTTTTTTCTCTTCAAGACACATTATCAAGAGAAAGAAACACCAAGCCATATATTGTGGATTCTATGCTTAGTAACAACACGATGAAGAAAATATCTCTAAAGAAAGGTATAATGTTTGCACGAGGATAAAACTTGACTGAAGATTCAATTAAGTGGAAAGAAAAAAAGAGTATTCCTGGTGACAAAGAAAATGGTTTTCAGAAGTAAACTACCCATAACTTAGCCTACAAATTTCGTGTTTTAATCAAAATTTCACAAGAAATTCTGGAAGGAATTTGGCCAATATTAGCTCATTTATAAAGGGCAAGGAATAGGTTGCAAATATTGATACAGAGACGTCCTTGTATCCAGCAGTGAGACTCATGTTATCTTAGAAGCATGTCTTTGAGGAGACTTATAGAGCATCATGCCTTACTTATTTAAGCACTGAGGAGTCAACATCTATCTGCAGTGACCATTGAATAGTGTGTCGACGTCTTCTCTCACTTGTAGCTCTTATCCCCTCCATCCTATGGCCAGAGTTGTGACGATCATTAGTGGCCCCTCATACATCCTTCCAGCAATATAATATGCTAATGACTAAGAAGTCCCAGCTCTGAGGTGTATGTAGGAAGTGATTCTATCTTTTCTTATAACTGCTACCACAGTGCTCTATCCATCTTCTCTGCCAACTCCCTTACCATCTTTTGCTGCTAGATAATAGTCTTCCTTATTGATGATTCCCAGTCCAAAGATTTTCAATGTTTTTGTTATTACATGTCTATATCATCCTTATTAAGTCTGGATCCTGCTTATTTAAAATCTTTACCCTCATAATTTGTTTACTAACCCTCAATATTCAGGACAAGCAAGTCCTTTGATTTTAGGGTCAACAGGTTTTGGTGCTTATACTAGCAACTCTGCAAGTAGACTCTGTGACTTTGTATCTTAGCTCTTACCCTTAAAAGCTATGTGACTGTGTGCAGGCTACCACTTCCCTACCTCCTTTTTGAAGTGGGGATAATAATAGTACTTATCCTATAAGGCTGCTGTGAGGGTTGAATGGTTTTAAAGCACATGGAGCATGTTTCCTAGTATATTACACATGTTGTCTCCATTTTAGCTGTTTTTTGAAACATTTATTTATTTATTTATTTATGAGAGTGAAAGAGGCAGAGAGAGGGAGAATGGGTGTGCCAGGGCCTCCAGCCACTGCAAACGAATTCCAGATGCATGTGCTCCCTTGTGTATCTGGCTTATGTGTGTCCTAGAGAATTGAACCAGGGTCCTTTTGCTTTGCAGGCAAATGCCTTAACTGCTAAGCCATCTCTCCAGCCCTGTTTTTTCTTTTTATTTTTTCATGAGTAGGGTTATTCTCTCTCACTGTACCTTCTTTGAGGCTATAGCTCTGGAAATGAGGAACATATTTTTTGTCCAGGTATAGCATGCTTTATTATGTAATTTCTGTTGGTCATGACTTTTGCTCTAAGCAATTGGTGGCTACAGCATCCCTGCTGATGAGGAACCCATTTGGGGACTGTCACATTTAAGACTTGGTTACATCTTTCAGTTGATTTTTCTGTGTTTTTTTTTTTTTTTTTGACTTTTGAAACATAAGTCCACTTGAGTGTATCAGGGTTCCCAATCACAAGTAACCTCCTACTACATCCTACAAGTCAGAGACCTGGTATACCTTGAAATGAGTCACTTTTTTTTCTAAGAATATCATTCTCTTGGAGCAATACAACTGCTATGATTCAGCAAGTCCCTGTAGGTTTTGATATCTTAACAGACCTCAAAGTAACATCAGTGACTGGGTCTAGGCCTACTACCCTATCTACTACTTGTACAAATTCTCCTCCTCAAGTCTTCATCTATTACTTGTACAATTTCTGCTCCTCAAGTCTTCATGGAAGACATACCCGTAGTCATGGGTAGAGGCTGTGGAGTCTTGTTTAGATCACCCTTCTCCACTCCAGGCTTAAAAGTAACACTTTTCCTCCAGCTTCTGAATGGACTGACAGATGAGAACTTTCTTATGAGTTGTCTCCGAATCACCTCCACCAAAGAGCCTCCTCTCTTAAGATCAGGCACTCTATCTGGAGACAATTTCTGGCTTATAGTTGATGTGAGGCATGAAGCTTCAGTCCCTTTATCTCAAAGGTCAACTCTGAAAGTCCATCTCTGCTCCAGTGCCTCTGCAGGGCTGACAGAGAACTGTTTTGCATCTGCAGGGCATGGCATCTCTTCCCTCTACCTGATTCTGATTCCCTCCACACCTCCAGCCCCAATCCTCAGCAATAGATGTGGAAAGCTCAATAGATCAGGAGATGCAAATATCAAATTAGGAAGCTGTATTGGAGGAATTGTGCCTAAAATCTGTAATCCCACAGCTATATGATATTGTTTCCTTTCCCCATGTGCTAGTTCCTCTTCCTGGGTTATACTGTCATCTGAGTATTCTGCCCACCCTCAAAAATTCATTTAAGTCTTCCCTAAACTGTGGTAAATTTGAAGTCATTTGCCCTGCGTACCATGCCCTGCATACTGTAACTTCCTTGTAACTTATAGAAAATTCTAAGTACTATTATTACTATATGTCTTCTCCATTAGACAACAAACAATGTGAAACCAGTGTCTCAGTGTGAGGTTTTTGTTTGTTTGTTTTGTTTTGTTTTTTGAGGTAAGGTCTTACCCTAGCTCGGGCTGACCTGGAATTTACTATGTAGTCTCAGGGTGGCCTTGAACTCATGGTGATCCTCCTATCTGTGCTTCCCACGTGCTGGGATTAAAGGCATGTTGCCACCACGCCTGGCTCAGCTTCTGAGTTTTATTTATTTTTTTTTGTTTCAAAAGGACAACAATATTTGAAATATAGCAGATGCTGTATAAATGCTTTTCAATCAATTAGTGAGTGGTGAATAAAATTTTTAACTTCATATTTTTGAGAGAGGAATATTATCGAATGTTCTTGTATGCTGGCTGACAAAATTAAAGTCATCAATAAACTATTATCAATTTTTAAAAAAAAATTGTTTTGTTTTCATTTATGAGAGAGAGGGAGGGAGGGAGGGAGGGAGGGAGGGAGGGAGAGAATGGGCACGCCAGGGCCTCTAGCCACTGCAAATGAACTCCAAATGCATGTGTCACCTTGTGCATCTGGCTTATGTGGCTACTGGGGAATCGAGCCTTGAACCAAGGTCCTTAGGCTTCACAGGCAAGCACTTAACTGCTGAGCCATCTCTCCAACCCCTATTATCAATGTTTTAAGAATTATCAGTGACTTTGTCCTAGAGTCCTGAGGAAACTACCTATAAAATTTCTCGTAACCATATGGGCCCATTCCTATTTCTCAAGGCAAAAGATGTCATTTTTCTCAAGGCAGCTCTTTCCTTTGCTATAAATTGGTGGTAAGGTTTATTAAACATCTAAATGAATACCCACTAAGACAATGTCATGTTACACACTGCAGAGAACGGGAAAAATGAATATTCAGCCTCTAGTGGTGGAGGACAAGAAAAGTGCTCAAAAGCACACAAAAATGGAGAAGATAATTGAAAAAGGAAAGACATAAATCAGTATGGCTCTTGAACAAGGAAATGTCATTGGAAGCTAAGAGAGAGGCCCTATAATTTAATTAGAAGAATCTCCACAGAATTTAACAGAAGAGGTATGTGGGTGAAGAGATTTGTAGAGACATCAGGACATAGAGGGTAGATGGGGGAAGAGTAGGAAGGATGAATGAAAATTTTCAACCTTTTGAATCCATGTTGTAGGTCATTTTGAGGGTGAAGGGAGAGAGGGCGTAAATAACATAATGGTGCAGAAAGATAATGAGGTAAAAAGAATTTCCTATCAAACTGCCTTTTCTCCTTTCCACCCACCTACATATTTTAGGTATTAATTGTAACATCTTGGTAAAGTTATAGTGAACTGTCCCCAACCCCAGGAGATTTAAGCTGTATTAAAGTCCTTCTAGAATATTACATACCAAGTGGTGCCACTTCATAGTGGACTGCAGAGCCTGGAGACAGGTCACTAGCCAGAAAGAAAAGGAAGAGTAATTAAAGAACAATGGGCATAATCTCTTACTGTTTTCATTGGATCTATGAACCTGAAACTGTAATGGCTTTTATAGTAAAGGCTCACAAGGACACACACATTCCACAGGCAAATTCATAATGAATATTTTGGAACAATGCAAAACCAAACATAGTGAACATTATGGAAGCACATTGAGATATTTGTTCCGAAAATAGAGGGTATACATGAACTTGTGAGTCAGCCAATGATTCAAGTTTTAACATTAATTGTTATAAACGATATATCTTGTAATTTTCATTGAGGCAACTTTTCGTGATAAGATCTTAACCTTTTCTAGATATCTACTCTTAATAATATAGATATGTGGTTAATTTCTTAATGTGACAGAAAAGCTAGCTCCCCATGGAGGTACCATAGAATATTATCAGAAAAGGACATATATATATGAGTTATGAGTTGTTTGTTTCTGTTTTTTGTATTGTGATTAGAAAATATTTATTATATATTTACTTTTTTGTTTCTATAGAAATATCTAGTGATGTGCAAGTATTGAGAAAGTCCTATGAATATTAAAGCAAAAATATTCTTTGTTAATATTGATAGAATTTAATATATGATCCACCTCCTCTCTGGAAAGTGCACATAAATCACACACACACACACACACACACACACACACACCTTTATCTTGATCTATTATACCCTAAAGCCTTACTTGTTTTTGGAGTCCGGTCCATGATGATAGAAGTAAATTAAAGTCTTCTATTAATGCTGCAAGAGTATTAAGTATTAATATACAAAATGATAACTATAGTTGTTTTTCTCTATTTTAATTCAACTATAGGATATAGATATTACATTAATTTCTTGTTGCTAGGTATATAATTATGGCAAATTAAATGCCTTAAAAAAGACACCACTTTATTATCTTACATTTTCTGAAGGTTAGCTATTTGAGCTCAGTTTATTGACAGCCTCTACTCAGGATATTACTCCCAGCTGAAATTAAGACTACTGTCCTATCTGAGACTTAGAGTTTTCTTCCAAGGTCTCTTAGTGTATTGGCAGAATTCACTTATTTAAGCCCTTCAGACTGAGGGCTCTGTTCTCTTGATGGCTGTGGCTAGGGGCATCTTTCAGCCCTGAGAAATCATCTACAGTTCCTTGTCACAAGACCACCTCTTCCATGGGCCTCCACAACATCTTCTGTTTCCAACAAACTTGATCCAGAATCAAAGAGGTCATGAGAATAAGTTGGGCTCACTCAGAGAAGTTCCCTTTAGATTAACTTAAAGACTCCTTACTGATATGTAATCACTCCTTTGAAATACCTTTTGCTCGGATATGTAACACAATGATGAGAATGGCTTTCCATTTATATCAGTTACTTTTCTCATTTGACTGATCCAAACAACATAAGAAAGGAGTTTATTTTGGTTCACAGTTAAAGGGGACAGTCTACCATGGAGAGGAAGTTATGGTGCCAGAAGCTTGAAACAATTGGTCACAGTATGTCTTATATCAAGTGAAGAATGATGGTGCTCAGCTCAGTTACTACTTTGTAGTTGATCTACAACTCTAGTCTATGGAATGACACTTTCCCCACTTAGGCTGGGTCTTTCCATCTCAATTAATACAATATAGAAAATCTTTCACATATATGCTTAGACATGTGTTACCATGGTGTTGCAGTCAGTTTCACACTGTTGGCAGAAAACACCCAACCATGAGCAGCTTGTGGAAGAAAAGAGTTTACTTTGGCTTACAGACTCTAGGGGAAACTCCATGATGGCAGGGGAAAATGATGGCATGAGCAGAGGGTGGACATCACCTCCTGGCCAACATCAGGTGGACAACAGCAGCAAAACGTGTGCCAAACAGTGGCAAGAGGAAGCTGTCTATATAACACTCATAAGCCAGCTCCTCACCAATACAGAATCTCTAGGGGTCTCCAATTTCAAAATTGCCACCAGCTGGGGACCTACCATTCAGAACATATAAGTTTATGGGGGACACCTGAATCAAACCACCACACCATGGTGGTTCTAAATCTTGTCAAGTTGACAGGTATAATTATCTATCCCACCCTATGTCAATTCCACATCAAACATATCATTTATAAGCCATAAACTTCCAGTCCTTGTCCCCACAGACACGTGGTTATCAAAATGCATTTTATGCAACTTCAAAAGTCCCTATAATCTTTAACAGTTCCAACTTTTTCTTTTTTATTTTTTTTTTGAGGTAGGGTCTCACTCTAGCTCAGACTGACCTGGAATTCACTATGTAGTCTCAGGGTGCCCTCTAACTCACGGTGATCCTCCTACTTTTGCCTCCCAAGTGCTGGGATTAAAGGCATGTGCCACCATGCCCGCCCAGTAACAGTTCCAACTTTGTTCACAGTCTAAGTGCAGAGTCTTTTCTAAGATTCAGTAAAACTCTTAATTGTAAACTTCTACATCAAACACAAGTTGCATACTTCCAACATAAAATGACAGAGAAAACATGCCCAATCCCTAAAGGACAAATGAGGGCATTAAGGAGGACCTTCAAAGAGAGATCAGATCAAAGCAAGACTGAAACCCAGCAGAGAAAGCATGAGACCAAGTAGCTCCATGTCAGGTATCTGGGGCTAGTGACAGAATCATCCCAGCTCCAAAGGGTCTGGGTAGCTTCCCCTCTCCTCCCCCCCCCCCCCCTGGTTCTGCTGCCTGTAGCACACATAATCTCTCTCTTGAGGCAATTCCAATCCATGCCTACAATTGTCCTTGGCAGACAACCCAATGTTCTAGCATCTCCAATGTCCTGGACTCTCCATTTCAATTTAATATTCACCCTCATCACTTCCCATAGAGGCCTTTAAGGGGCTCTTTTAGAAACTCTGACCCTGCCATGCATTGCTTGACATGATAATCTACAGGTCCATACATTTTCATGCAAGTGGCACAATTCTTCCTTGTAGTTGAATAACACCCATTATGTATATATGTGTTGCAGGTGCCTTCACGATTTGTTTATCTGGTCATCCACTGTTGCATAACTAGGCTGATTCCCATAACCTTTAGTCTTATTCTTTTCCAGCTATTTTATCATTTTACAAAGTGATTATAGAATTGATGCTCATTCCTTGTAATACTTGTAAAAACATCTTGTCAGGGAAATTTTCTGTTTAGCCCAGTCTTACTAACTTCTCCTTGGTCCAAAATCAGAACCAAAGAAAGCCTTTTATGTACATAATACATTTTTTAAAAGTTACTTGTTTATTTTATTTATGTGTGTGTGTGTGAGAGAGAGAATGGGCATGCGAGGGCCTCTAGCTAGAGCAAGTGAACTTTAGACACATGAGCCACCCTCTGCATCTGGCCTTACATGGGTACTGGGGAATAGAAGCTGGGTCCTCAGGCTATGCAGGCAAGTGCCATAACTGCTGAGCCATCTTTCCAGACTCCACCTAGATTTTGTCTCTTTTCTAAGCTACACATCCTGTTTTCTTCATTTTCCCCATCTCATCCTGGCAAAAGTCAGTGCTTCTCCCCCAGAATGCAACTGTATCTAGTGATGTAAACTGATTAAAAGCCTCATTTCAGACCTGTCATGAGTTTTTAATTAGCATACAAAGTGTTAGGTATTATTGCAACATTTTCAAACCCAAGTTGTTTTAGTTGATTATCCTCATCTCTCCATTCCCCTTTCCTCTTATGTCATCATCCCCCACTGCCTCTTTTCTGCTCATGTCACATGATAGACTTGTCTTAGCTATACATAATTCCACTATTATTTCATAACAGGAATATTTGCATTTTTATTTTCACATATTCTATCTCTTACTGGATGTATTTTTGTAGTCTGTCAATGACTTTATTTTAGCCAAAGTTTGTTCTCCAAACTTCTCACATAAGGAAATTTTGAAACAGGCCTATAATATTTCCCATGATATAATTTCTATCTTGTTTATTTTATGATTTATTAATAAATATTGGCCAATACTTTTTATTGAATGAGCCCACACTGGCCTTGAACTCATGATCTTCATGCCTCAAACTCCCAAGTGCTGGGGTTACAGGCCTATGTCACACCATTAGCTTTTAATCGATGCTTGAACTACTTAACCTCCTGAATTTTTCACTACCTAATGAACTTTTAAAGTTTGTGACTCAGTGAAATTCAATTTTAATGAAGAAAATGAAATATTTTCTGGTGGGAAATAAAATTGTAGAACTAGGTTACTCAGGAGATAAACTTTGATGGGAACTCAGAAGTAGGCAGTTTAGGCAGCTAGCAATTATCATAAGTACCTTGAGATGCTCAGGTAGGAGAAAAGTGGTCAATAGGAAGGAAAGAGGTTAGTCGTTTTAATGGCAAGTTCTGAGTATCAATTTGATTGGGTTATAAGATTCTGAAATAACTAAACATTATTTTATAATTGCCTGTGAGGATTTTTCTGGGCAATACTGCATTTAACTCTGTGGAGTGTGTAAAGCAAGCATCCCTACCCACGGTAGGTAGAATTTGAGTAGACACTAATAGCAGAGAAAAACACTTCATTTGCTTTCTGTTTAGCTGCAGCACTGATTTTTCTTCTGCCTTCAGTACTTTGTCTTAGACTTTTAGAACTTGGTTAGCATCTATATCATCAGCTTTCTGACTCTTGTGATCTCAGATTTCAATCTGCATCCCTGAGTCATCAGCTTGCAGGCCACAAATTGTGGGACTTGTCGGCCTCTGTAGTCATGTATGCCATGAACCTATGGTGAAGTAACCTTATAATATATCCACAACAACATAACAATAGCAACAATCTCAATGTAAGAGAAGCAGTCAGAATTAGAAAGAACATAGGTGTTTGATTTTAATGAAGGATTAATAGGAAACCACTTACTTGTCTTTAATTTCTCTGTATGGCACAAAGCACTGAAGACAAACTATTATACAACGGTAAAATGCTCTAGAGAGTTATCAACCATTAAACATTTTTAAATGTTTTCACTTGTCATGACAACCACTTAGTTCAAAGATTCCATTGTGGAATGGATGGGACACTTGGCTGGAATGTATTGAGGAGTCTGCCTCGCTGCTCATTCACTATTGCCATCAAGCAGGGGGAGTTCTGTATTTATGTATCTCATTCCCCTGGCACTCAAAGGAGTTTTACAAGCAGCCAAAGAGAAGTGTGGCAAAGGGCTTGAATAGAAGAGTCATACATGAAAGGCTGATCAGTCTCACCTGGCTTCATGGAAAAGCAAGGCAACTAAGTATTATTTCTGACGTGATAAGTAAATTAAGAATAAAAATAGATCGTTTCAAATTCTGGCAAGGATAAAAAAAAGTTGAATTTTCTCACACTATTTTTTGAAATACAAATGGTTGTAAACAATACATAAAGCAAAGTTGAAGCCTACAACTCAGAATTTCCAATTGTAGGTCTATTGACTACAGAAACATTTATATGATTGGTGCCATTGCCATGCAGACTGTATCTGTTACCTTTCTCCTTGCTGTGACTAAATACCTGCCAAGAAGTGACTGAAAGAAGGAAGGGTTTATTTTGGCTCACAGTACAAGATTATAGTCTATCATGGCAAAAATAAGAGATAAGAGAGGGAGATATGCATTCTTTTCTGTCAAAGGGTTAAAGAGATGGAGAAACTCAATTCAGAAAGGACGCCATTATTTGGGAAGATCTCTTTCCTGAGTTAGCCAGTCCCTGAGACAAAAAGAGTTAAAAATCTTTATGAACAAATGAGTCAAAAATCCTTGAAACCATATCTTCTCTTTCTGCATTTGGTAAAACGTTTCTGTTCCTAAAAGGTTTCCCCTAGAAACTGTGCCATGTTGATATTTTAGCCAGTAGTGTAAGAGTGTGAAGTAGGGCTCTGGCTAACCACAGTGTGACACAGGAAATGTTCATGTCAGGAAATCAAACCCCAGCAGACTTCCTGTTGGGTGTGCTGGCCTGTCTGGACTCTTTATGGTTATACACCCTTCTGTAGAGTAAACACGCCATTGTCAATATACTTTAGATTGCATGATCACTCTAAGACCCATTTCTTTTTTTTTTTTTTAAATATTTTTATTTATTTATTTGCAAGGAGAGAGAGAGAGAGAGGGAGAATGGGTGTGCCAGGTCTCCAGCCACTGCAAACGAACTCCAGGTCTATTTGTGCATCTGGCTGTATGTAGGCACCGGGGAATTGGACTCTGGACATTAGGTTTAGTAAGGTGCGTTGGCCACTGAGCCATTTCTCCAGCCCCTGGTAATGGATTTTATCCTGTGTCGCATCAAGTCTTCTTTTTTTTTTTTTTTTTTTTTTTATTAGTCAGTTCTGTATTCAGCAAATACAGTCAGTTTGGTACCATTATTAGGCTCATCCGTGACCTACCCCCTCCCCTTGGCCCCTCCTTGTTGAGGTATGCGGGTCGTGCATTGTGGAGTTAGCCCACAGTTATGGGTAAGCTAAATGTCTCTGCATATCATGACCCAACATGTGACTCTGACATTCTTTCCGCCCCCTCTTCCGCAAAATTTCCCTGAGCCATGTTGGGTTCATTTTTGGTCTGCTTCAGTGATGAGGTGTTGAGGGCCTCTGAGGCTCTGGCTCTCTGATTTGGTAGGAGTTGATTTTTCTCTATGCTGATCTCCTTCCCCCTTGTGCTGGTGTCCGGTTCATCAGGAAAAACAGCCCCCTTGCTTGTTTCTCGAAGTTTTCTTAGTTTCAGCCGGAGCCCTTTTGAGGTATGATGGGGTGGCTCTCTCCTTAGGGTCTACATCTATCTGAAAAAGAGAAGCAGATTCTCCAACGGAGAGTAAGACCCATTTCTAACACAGGAAATGTGTGGTGGCGGAGCTCGAGCAGCTGGTCACTCTCATTCCACAGAGAGCAAGTAGAGAAAAATGAGTGCTCATGCCCAGCTGGCTCTCTCCTTTTTATATTGTCCAAGACCGGGGCCCACGGAATAGTGCCACCCACAGTTAAGGTGTGTCTTCTCACCTCAATTAACCTAATCCAGATCATTCTTCACAGGCACGCCCAGAGGTAACCTAGTCTCAATAATGCCTCACAGGTGCTTCTAGATTCTGTCAAGTTTAAAACCAGTATAAAACCATCACATATGGTATACATATACATTAAAAAATCACAACCTAACAGACTTGGCTTTAGAATTACAGTTTTATGTTATTGTCTTCTTAATCTGATAAAGCAAACCAAAATATACTTATACCACCTTTTTATTTATTTATGTGGTTAACTACAATAGCATACTCCCTGTATAGACTTGGATTACTGTGTAGTATCTTTTATTTTAGCCAATATCTTTATTTCTTATATAAAGACCTGCTACCAAAACAAAATTTTTATCTGTGAGTCAGTTTTGAAGAATGATAGTACCCTATTTAGAAATCTTGTTTGACGTTCCCCCCCGCCCGGGTTCTTTGAAAATATCGTCTCACTGACTTCTACTCCCCAGGGTCTCTGGTCACAGTTCAGATTACTTTGTTTGATGGTGTTCTGTTGTAATAAGATGCCTTTTACTTGCTTCTGTAAGATGCCCTTTTTAAAGTCTTAAGATTTTGTTGAGCTTATTTAATATGTAAATTTATGATTTTCATTAGATTTGGAGAGTGTTTGGGCCTTATTTTTACATATCTTTTTCTTCTTTGCTCTTTTGCTGAAGTATGTATTGTGCATACGTTAGTGTGCTTTATGGTGTCTCCCAGTCATGAGGTTCTATTCACTTTTCCATATTCTTTTTCTATTTCTGTTCTTTCAGCTGGATAATATCAATTGATATATCATCAAGCTAAATGATTTTTCCTTTGGTTAATCAAAAGTCTGTCTAATTAGTTCAACATCTTTTTAAGTTTATTGAATACTTTTTTTCTGTATATGGTACATACAGTCTATTAGAATAAGGATGCAGCCATTTGCAGAGACCCTGCTCTCAAGAACACCAAGGGAGGAAACAAGACCAGCCCTCTTGTTGCCAGAGACACCCAGGGCCACTTGGTCTTGGCTCCTATGGAGTGCCTTTCTCCTCAGACCCTAGCTGGTAGACTAGCTGACATGGCATGGAAATTCCCCTCTGCCTAAAACAATAAAAGTAATGAAACTTTCTGTGTTTTTCAGAAAAACTGAAGCCTCTCTCTCTGGCTTGGGTGACCCTTTCATACTCTTCCTGTTTGCATGATAGCATTTTTACTGAAACCTAGACACTTTAAATATCGGAGTCCAGTAGTTGTAAGATCAGATCCAACTACTTCCTACAGGTTGTTATTATACCTGCTAATGTTATTAGGTGCTGGATTTATTTTATGAAAATATCATTTTTTTCCTTTATCATAGGTGACTCTGCAATCTTCTGCTTAGGTACCTTAGCAATTAATTGACTGAACAGATCCAAAAAATTTTGATATGAGCTTGAGTCTCCACATCATCTATGAAAAGAAGTTTCTTTGATTAAAAACGAGAGCAGCACTATTATACTCAGAGAACATTGTGGAAGAAGTGGCAGAAAGAATGCAAGATTCCGAAGGTGGCGGCAGGGCGGTGGGGGGGGGGGCGCTTTGGGATATTTTACTCTGGATGTGAGATGGTCACCACGTTCATGACCTCACAGCGGCTATTGCTACCTGCAGTGTTGGGCCCATAAACATGTCCTTGTAGTGATGAAAGAAGACAAAAAATACAATAAAGGTATCACAACAGTAGAAGGACTGGTTGGAGGGAGGAAGGGGTTCATTAAAAGGGAAGTGGGGACATGGGGACAAGAGACAGTGATGGGAGGAGACTGATCAAAAGACACCATGTGCATATATAAAAATTGTTAATAAAAAATCAAACAACAAAAAAAACCCACTTTGATCCAGTAAGTCTTCCAGCATTTTTCAAGGGGCTGTGCATGTGTGCATATTGGAATATCTTCAAAACATCAGCAGTTCACAACTCCACCATAGCTTTTACTTAATGAATGCAAAGAGACTTTTATGATCAGCCTGAAGTGAGAAACCGGGGCTTTCTCCCATAGTTCTTGGCTTGCAGAACCCTGCATATGAGCACAGCAGTTTAGGTCCCCCAGGAATATGATGAAGCTCTCAAAGCCACCCTGTGGACACCTGCTTCCCTCAATTTTTTTTTTTCCATGCTTTTCGGTCAATTGCTTGCTTGACACACTTGGAATTGTCACTCGAGACAGCTGACAAGTTAAACAGTTGTCCCTGATTGTTTTCTAACAAATGGTGTGGAAACAGATGTTTGCAGTGAAGGAGTACAAGGCAGAGCAGATACAGGCAAATTTTGTGAATGCTGCTTGTAGGGGAGTGGTTAGGTCAAATGGTGATGGTTTCCTGAAGAATTTGTGGGGAGATACACATCTTTTCTACCCTCTATAATAATACTGGCTAGGCTACTGGTTTTCACAGCTCCTTTGGCTGTGAGATTGATAGCTTTTAGGTTTACTGTGGACTACAGAGAATAAGACAGGAATGAAGTAAATTAAGAGGCTACAAACCCCATATTCTTACTGAGCTTCAGTAACCTTTCTTGAGCAAACACATTTTAGATTATTCCAACTGTTTGATTTAATAGCTTGTGTTCTAGAAAAGTTAATTTTTACAATAATGAGTTTGCTCTCATTGCTTTCATAAAGGAACAAATTTTCACAGTCCCTTGTTGTACCTTTTCAAAAGGATTTCAATGACCTTTGGTTTTTCTTTATGAGAGTGTACTCTATTTATATATTTATTTCCACTTTGCTGAGTGGTTAAACATTCACTAGTAAACATTTTCCTTTGAAAAAAATTATTTCCATCATTATTTCATTAGGACAATGGGTCGAATCCTTCTGCTCTGCCTTGATGGGAGAGGTGCAGTCTATGGGCTCCCACTATTTTCAGACCTCCCCAGCCTCTTCTGTCTCAGCTTCAGGCATTCTTTCCAAGCCTCCCCCGTCGTTTTCATTTTCCATCCCAGGGCCTGCGCAGTGCAGCTTGGGCTGATAGTCAGAAACAGGAAGAGGCAGCATCCATAAACCCGAGTGGAGGAATCAGGTCCTTGCTCTGAGCAACTAGAGCCATAGGCCATAACCCTAGACAAACAAGGGTGGAATTATTGTGGTAATCAGCAGTTGGGACGTGAGGCATGACATTGTTTTTGATTGGAGAAACACTACCAGAATCATTTTCTGACAGAGAGTAGACAAACTGATTTTATGAAGATCATCAATGGTCAAAATAATGAACTCAGGTTATATATCCACATATGAATAGCTATTAGAAAAGTTTAAGAAAATCAAATTTTAAAATAATATCTATAGCATAAAGTATATATGTAATTAAAATACATAATATTTTGTTTCCAAAATAATATTTCCATATGGAATGGATTATGTTCTTTTAAAAAAGGTACTGGAAAGTTAAATACTGCATGAATGATAGTGATGTAAAATGCGACTGGAATGAAAGGAAAAAAATTATCTCTTTCCCTAATATTTTTGTTCTCTTATTAAAGGAAACCTGTCTACTATATTATTTTCAGTATTTAAAATTTAAGAAGAAAATCATAATGGATTATTCTCTTTGCTCTTTGAGATTCCTTTGATTCTGTCCATTTTTTTTATGACCTATGCGTGGAAAGAAAACAGTAGACAAGAGTAAAATAAACAACTGTGGGAACATAGTTGGGCCTGTGATTGGATGGTTTTGAAATGGCTTTCAAATATAGAATGTCAAATTCTGGTCTTCATTCTGCTTTTAAATAATCACAAGTTCAAACAGAAAAATGTGAATCGTTGGCTTCTTCCACCCAGAAATCTTCCCAGTATTTCTCCGTGCCAGCCAGGCAAGGCGGATTGCTGACGTGGCTCCTCCTCCTTCCGCCTCAGTGTGGGCTGGAACACCTCCACAGTCTCTGAGAAGAGAAGGAAACTATTTTCCAATCCCAACCACAGGGAAGAATTTAGACTGTCTTCCAGGGACCCTTGACACACTGATATGGATTAAGAGCAAGGTTGCTTCTCCATCTCCCCTAGGTAGTTAGCTAGGAACTAGCCCAGAAACATGGATACCACCTTGCCTGCCCTGGCAGGACTAGAACCTGCGTCTGGTCCAGTCTCAACCAAGATGGATGGAAGCAACAACTCCTCAGCACAAGCTTTCCACTTGCTTGCCAGGCGTGGGTGGGTGTCCTAATCCCACGGAGTTCTCTCCCACATCAGTACTGTTGAGTTGGGAACAAAAACTGTCAGTTCTTTTGCTACAAGTAGGAAGTGAAAAGTCTAAATTACCTTGATACAGTCATTTGTTTCCCTTGGCCTATTAGCCAGAGAAACCTTCAGTCAGAGGACTGTCATTATAACATGTGACCACTAGATGTCACTCACGACAAACTTGCAGCGTTACGTTGCAAGGAGGATGGCTAAAGGGGAAAACAATTGTCACTCTTACATGACCAAAGAAAGTGGCCTCTCTACAGCCCAGAACCCACAGGATATGGCTTCGCACCCTTTGTGCCATATCTGTGTAGTGACTTGAACCAGATCTTGACAGAAAAAAAAAATAATGAAATAAGCTCACAAAACTCAGAAGGTATACTGTATAGTGATAACTCAGTGATTTAAACGGGGTTAAAATTCCCAGCCTTGAATTTTCCAGGGTCTGAAGTTGTTTTATTTATTTATTTGAGAGAGAGAAAGGCAGAGAGAGAAGGAGAGAGAATGGGTAGTCCAGGGCCTCTAGCCACTGCAAATGAACTCCAGATACATGCAGCACCTTGTGCATTTGACTTTTGTGGACCTTGAACCGAGGCCCTTTGGCCTTAATGGCTAAGCCATCTCTCCAGTCCAATATCTGAAAATTCAACAGCTGTGCCCAGGTGGTAATAAGCCAGATGATTTAGAATCTCTTTAGATAGAATTAAGATAATGATTTTTAGCATATCCATTTCTACTGTGGTATGATTTTTTCTTTTTATTTTCTGAAAACCATCACTGTACTCTTATGAAATTAATATGTGGATTGAAGGAAGGAAATTCATGCAGATGCAGTGTCCTGTTGTCTTTATTTCTATGCTTTACTTTTGATTTTTAACATAATCTTCACCAAAAAAACCATGGAAGGTATTTTTTGTGAACGCTATTTTATACATGCAATATTCATGTGGTAGGATCATCAGTGCTCTTTACTTTTATTTCCCACTTTCTTTTTAAAATTTATGTAGGAAAGTTCTTCCCCTACCTGGATAGAAACATCAGGCATACCCAAGATATTTCTGACTTCTTATCGCTACTTAAAAACTGTTAGTTACAAGCAGGGTGTGGTGGCACATGCCTTTAATCTGAGGTAGGCGCAGGAGGATCACTGTGAGTTCAAGGATAGTCTGGAACTACAGAGAGTTCCAACTTATGCTGGGCTACAGTGAGGCCTTACCCCCAAAGCAAACAAACAAACACAAAATCCTTAGTTACTTTAAGTAGCAGAATAATTATAGCTTTGTAATTTAATTGTCGAATTTCACATAGTAACCCAACTTATTTCATTCAAAAAGCACAACTGTTCTCCACCAAATGAGGGATGGCTACAATCAGCAGCACTCAAAAGGTGGTGAGACATTCACTCCTTTCTACCCCCTACATGGGTTAGGGAGGGAAGGGAGAGAGAGATGAGTTTCTTCCATTTGAGAGATGCTTTGAGGTGTTCAGAAATCTTATAGAAGCGTGTAGTGGGAACATCTCCCTGCAATTCCCAATATACAAGCTAGGGAGAGTTTTACAATCTTTCATTTTCTTTAATGAGGTAATGTATTAGCGAATTTGTTCCTTCTATCGAAATCCAGTCTCAATTTTTTGCTGAGTAGATGGCTGCTTGAAATAATGGCTACACTTTCCAGACTTTTTATCATGGTCCATGTGTGAATTCCTGGAAGCCTGTGGAAAAGAAGGGGCTCACCTGTTTTCCCCTCCCTCCCTCCCTCCCTCCTTCCTTCCTTCCTGAGGATCTGTTCAGTGAGGTGGTGGCCCATGCTGAGGCCTGGCTCACAGAACTGACTGGTCAGCCTTGCAGCATGTCTTTGAACTTTATTCACCTGAAGGATAAACTTCTCACCTGATATTTCAAGTTTTTATCATTTACATAAAATAGGATCCTAACTGACAAAACACAAATTATTTAATTTTAATATAGTTTCTGCCTATAAAGTCAAGATTAGAAAAATGTGCTTTATTCGTATATCCTGATTTCTGTCGCCCCCCCCCAACTTTTTTGTGTATGAATGGCATTCTGTGAAGTTCTGGAAGGAGGTAAGAAGTGTGCAAAATTGAAACAAGGTAGCTGCCCTATCTCTGGGCATTTGGCAGCAGTGAACAATGGCAGCAGGCAGGCAGGAACAAGGGCAGGTGACACCCTTTAGTATCACAGCTTTCCTGCAGGCCTTGGCTATCTGCGAGTGCCTTAGCTCTCTCGCAGGCTGGGGAAGCTGGGGTTCCTCAGTCCTCTGCTGTGTCTGGCATTGCAGCTTGCAAGTGGGCTACATACTGGGATTTTTTGTTTGTTTGTTTTTTTCAAGGTAGGGTCTCACTCTAGCCCAGGCTGACCTGGAATTCACTATGTAGTCTCAGGGTGGCCTCGAACTCATGGTGATCCTCTTACCTCTGCCTCCCAAGTCCTGGGTTTAAAAGTGTGCGCCACCACGCCCGGCTTGGGATTTGATTTTTTTTTTTAAAGCTCCTGACCAGTGTTAACAGCTCTTGGGCCAGTGTGTCTGAGAGCCTTGGCCTTGAAAACTGGACAGCTCTCTGGAAATCTTCTGGTAACCAGGGGCTGCAGGGTTTCTTTCCTGATTCCCGTACAGATGTTTCTCCTTCAGCCCCACCTCTCGCTCTCTCTGGCTATCTCTCTAAAACTGCTTTCTTCTCCCCGCCCTGGCCTCTCAAACTCTTCAGCCCCTGCTCAGCTCGCCAGCCGCCCATCGCCTTGCGGATGATGACTGCTTATCTGTTGCTACCACTGCAGCTCCAGTGACTATGCCCTGGCCAGAGCTCTGCTCTCTCTCTCTCTCTGCTGCTTCTTTCCTCATGGTGCCTCTCAGCCCACGTGACTGAGTAAGCAGAGAGAAGCCAGTTACTGGGACCAATGTTGCAACAGCAGGGAAGGCAGCATGAGAGAGCATCTACCAGCCACTGCACAAAGTGAGCTGGGATGTTCAGATCCATTAGTGCTGCTAGTTTGCAAACAGAGGTTTGTGTTTCAGACCACAGCCTTGCCTCTTTCAAGCCAGCCACAGCACTCCCTCCTCTAGGCCACCAGGGGAAGAGTCCCCACTCTGGCAGAGGGGGAAATGACTGGACTGTCACCTACAGTTAACTGAGGGCTCTAACAGCAAAAAGTCTGGTTGATAGTCCTGGCTGCGGCTTCACCTTCAGGAGCCAGGCTAATCATTTATGATCATGGTCCTGTTTTATCAAGGCTTTTGTGGAAAGATCAAAATTACAGATACTACTTTTTTGTTACACATTTATCTTGCACATGAATATAGTAGAGTGGCTGACAACCCCAAGGAGAAGGAGTGTGTATACTATTGTCTGATTATGCATTTGCCTATCAGATCCAGCATTGTCCAATCTCATTTGATTCTGGAGAGCTTCTGTGTTGTAGCAAATACTAACAGGCATTAACAGAGTCACCTGTGCATTCTGGGCATCCCAAGAGCTCCTGAAACTTCTTGTGGCAAGGATCTCTGAGTTTGGCTTCTTGTTGGATTGGATAATGATAATCTTTATCTACTGTGCAATTAACAGCAAGTAGAATAGAGAAAATTTCCTTAGGTTTAAACTGTGATCTCATAAATTTCACTTAGCTATTTGGTGCCAGTGATTTTCTGCCTGACAAAGTAAGTGAGCAGCAATAAGCATTATTACTGGAAATAAAATTAAAAACAACCAAACACACTTAGACTTATGGCATATTATCTAGAAAAAATTCTTTGGCTGTGATTTTTGTATTATATATATGTATACGGCATCACATATCTGTTAGAAAATTATCCTTAGACTTGTTAAAACACATTTTAACTCTCTTTCATGGTTGATCTCAAGAAGGTTACCTGAGAGACTGGAAACTATGAGTTCTTTGGACTGAATGATGAGCATTGAGGAAAGAGGGAAGAAGAGGGGCAGTCCTGGTTGAGGGAGGAAGAGGGACAGTCCTGGTTGAGGGAGGAAGAGGGGCAGTCCTGGTTGAGGGAGGAAGAGGGACAGTCCTGGTTGAGGGAGGAAGAGGGGCAGTCCTGGTTGAGGGAGGAACAGGGACAGTCCTGGTTGAGGGAGGAAGAGGGACAGTCCTGGTTGAGGGAAGAAGAGGGACAGTCCTGGTTGAGGGAGGAACAGGAGGAGGACATGAAGTGTTGCTTCTTTGTCCTCTAACCATCTAAGCTGTTTGCTGCTATGGTCTGAATATGACTTGTCCCTTCTGAAACTCATGTTGGAGTTTAATCCCCATTGTATAGTATCAAGATGATGGAAACTTCTTCTATGTTTAGAGGAGGAACCAGGTGGTGATTGCGATTTGATACAGCCAAAAAATGGTAACACCCTCATGATTTAGTAATGGGTATTAAAAGAAGAAGGAAAGAGACTAGAAAACACATACTCACACATACACCATATCTCTACTGGTGTGGTGTTCTGCATAACCTTCAGACTCTACACCAAGAGGGCATCACCTGGGTTGGGGGGATGGCTCAGTGGATAAGTACTTACCATGCAAGTATGATTACCTGACTTTGCTTCCTTAGAATCCATGTAAAGTTGGCTATTGTAATGTAAGTGTCCGTAATCTCACCAGGCCTAGGACAAGCAAGGAGGTAGAAACAGGAGAATCACCCTGAAGCACACAGGCCAGCCAGCCTGGTGAATGCAGTGATGAACAATCAGAGACTCTTTGTCAAAACAAGGTTGTCCTCTGACCTTCACACACATGTATACACACATGTACACACATACACACACCAAAAGGTCACCACCACATTTGGGCCTTCCAGTCTTGAACAAGAACTATAACCCAAAACAAACCTCTTTTCTCCAATCCTTTTTAGTTTGTGGCATTATGTTAATAAAATGGACTGATTCTTCTAAGTTCCTACATTTATAAATGGCTCAAGAGAAACATCATTGTTTATATTCTTATATTTTCTTTCTTTACTCAGCCATGTGTCAGACAAGTTGTTTGGTCTGTATTTTTGGTGCTGGGAATTGAGCCCAGTGTCTTGTGCATGTCAGGCAGGTGCTCTTTCCGAGTGATCGACATCTCCAGTACATCCCCCTTTTCCTCTTTACTTTTCTTATCATCATGTATCCAAATAAGAAAGATGTGGTCAGGATGAGTAGGGGCCATGCTGATGCATTTACCATGCAATATTTAACTAAGTATTAATGCTGGAAGCAATTCCAAAATGGAAAGTTAGACCTCATATAAAAGACAAGGGGAAAGAAGATGCTGGCTCCGTTCCAAGTTTGTCCATTAGAGTGTGGTCCTATCATGTTGGGCTTTAAATTTAGCCATTTTATATATTTATTTTAGTTAATAAGACATTTTCTTTAAAACTACAACTAAATAATTGTGCCTGGTTTTTCTCCTAAAAGTGCTCACTATCCACACTTAAGGAAAATTTCCCAAGTAACAGCCATTAATTTTTTATTCTCCTTCTGGAAGTGTGGAAATTTGGCAGACAGGGAGACTAATTGCATTGCATTTACGTTTTGACATGGTGATTCTTAGGATACCTTATTGAATTTAGAATAAAATTCTTATAATGGGAAATAGAAAAAAGGAACGTCTATAAATAATAATGTTACACACTCTATTACATTGTTTTTTATAGTAAAATTTGAGAAGTATTGTAAAGAGAAATTCAAGATTCTTTCCAGTCTTTAAATACAAAACATATGTAATGGTCTCAGGACCCTGCCATCCAGTTATTTTTAAAGACTCATGATGCACAGGGCAGGAGGACATTGTATAATAGCTTTTCTTGCCTTTCATGTTACCAAATTTTAAAAATAGAACAAAAGCACAGAACCTTGCCCACATTTAATAAAATCAAACAACAGAAACATCATTTAAAATTCATAATCTTGGGCTAGAGAGATAGCTAAGTGGTTAGGTGTGCTCCTATGTAAGCATGTGGGCCTCATGGGGCCTCAAGACTGCCTGAGTTCAAATCTCCGGATCCCATATAAGACATCTGGGAATGGCCGTACACATCTTTAACCCCAGTCCTGAAGGGGAGCAGAGACCAAAGAATAGTCAGAACCCACCGCCATGTCCAGAATTAGCACAAAAAAAGGCTCAAAACAAGACCACGTGGAAGAGCAATGGAAAGGTTCACTCCAGCCATGGCAGGGCAGTGGTTCCTGCCACAGGTGAGCACATGGCATGCCACAGAACACATACACATACATACACCACATGTACACACCACATTACATGCAAACCACACTGCCCTCCACATTACCACAGGGACATGCACACGACATAAATATACAGAAGCAAAAACAAAATTAATAATCTTGTCTAGTATCTAGAGAGTTTTGTTGATGGCATTTAATAGAATAACTACTTTGTGTACTGCCACCCAAGAATACTGTGATGTAACTGTGAAGTGTAAAACCCTCGAGACAGTAGAGTAGTCATCAGTGAGAGGAGGAAAGAGAATTCCTGCACTCATGAGGCTTTGACAGGAAACAGGTATAACATACAAAATATAGTGTGTTTTTTTTATTGAGAACCTTAATATATGAATATATGGTAATTTAATCATGTTCCCATCCCTTTTCCCCCCCTCTGTCCTCCATCTCCAAGGACTCTGCTCTTTCAAGGTAGTCCATCTTTTGTTTTGTTGTCTCATTCCTTTTGTCTCCTGTCCTTCATGTTAAAATGTTGATGGACTCGGAACCAGGCTTGTCTTGTGGAGGTACTGGTAATGAATGTACCAGTCAGTTCATGTTGGGAAGATAGTACTCCCAAAATATGCCTAAGCACCTTGTGGCTCTAACGTTCTTTCTGCTGCTTCTTCTGCAGTGCTCCTTGAGACTTGGAAGATGTGGTAGAAATCTGCTTTATTGTTCAGCTCTTGACACCATCTTATTTTTTACTTTGATGAGCTTTGAGTCTCTTCAGAGACGTTTCTCAGGTTAGAAGTGAGAGCAACACTCATGTACTTTCAGAAGCTACCTCTGCAATGTCCCATGAGCCCTGGTGACTATGATAGAGATGACTCTTCCAGTGCTAAGCGCTAGGATTTCTCTTTTTATTGTCATTTTGATGAATCTTAGGTCGTCCTGGTATTTTCTGCCAATTGTTAAAAGAAGGTTCTATAACAAAAGTGAGAACAGCATTAATCAAAAAGTGTAGGCAGGGCTGGAAAGATTAAGGCATTTGCCTGCAAAGCCTAAGGATCCTGGTTCAATTCTCCAGGGCCCACGTAAGCCAGGTGCACAAAGGGGTGCATGCATCTGGGGTTCGTTTACAGTGGCTGGAGGCCCTGGTGTGCCCATTCTCTCTCTCTCTCTCTCTCTGCCTCTTTCTCTGTATCAAATAAATAAATGAATAAAATATATATATATTTTTTTATTAGTCAGTTCTGTATTCAGCAAATACAGTCAGTTTGGTACCATTATTAGGCTCACAATGAAATTTGAGGAAAAATGGTTGAACCTGGAATAAAATATATTTTTTAAAATAGTATAGACATACACATTTAGAAGGCTTTTTGATGGGTATTACATTTTCATTTAGCTCAAGGACAGCAGAAACTTCGCTCTACGGTCTATGCCTTTCCTAGCCATATGCTGTTAACCTGGTTCTCATTACCAGGCATGAAGTCCCTCTTACTGAGTAGGTCTCATACTCAGTCAGAAAGCAGTTGATTGCCTCCATAACTATGTACCATTATTGCACCAATGGGTACATCTTGTGTGGCTGGTTGCCTCTGTAGCTTTCGGGATCCATTGCTTGTGCAGATTGTAGATAACTTTTCTCCACCAGCAAGTGGCATACCACCTTCCAGCACTATGACAGCTATCTGGCAGGTAGAGGGCTTCCATCTCAGTTCTAGCTTGATTTCTCAGTGTCCTTTGCTTATTGGTGGTGTCTTCAGCAATAGGATCTTCCCATATTGTTCTGATGGGTACCCAGGTGCTTTGGCAATATCATGTGTTTTCTGGAGGACTCCTCTGATCAAGAGTTCACTCTGTGTGTGTGTGTGTGTGTGTGTGTGTGTGTGTGTGTGGCATGACCCACCTCCACACTGGGATTCACCTGCAACAATCCTTGACTTCAGAATAAAACTTTCTCCACACCATGAGGGTACTCCTGCCTAAACTACCTCTCTTAAAAATTCTTATATTGGCTGGAGAGATGGCTTAGCAGTTAAGGTGCTTGCCTGCAAAGCCAAAGGACCTCGGTTCGATTCCCCAGGACCCACATAAGCCAGATGTGCAAGTTGGCACACGCATCTGGGGTTTGATTGAAGTGGCTGGTGGCCCTGGTATGCCCATTCTCTCCCTCTCCCTCTTTCCTTCTCTCAAAATAAATAAATAAATAAAAATTAAACAATTCTTATATTGATTTTTCAACTTTTATTTATTGATTAATCTTCAAAAAATAAATAAAATATAAGTAATACTCCTATCTAGTATATGTTATTAATTAAAACACAGGTCAATATTCAAAGATAAAATAACATTATTAGCTTATAAGTCTGTTTTTAATCCAACTGCTATCATATGGGCCTCAGTGGTATGTTTTAGTCCAATTTAAATATTAAGCCCTCAACTTCTACTTAAGTAATTGAAAACTGCCTAATGAGTTTCACTAATGCACTTAAATTATCCAATGAAAGAGGTTTCTGTGGTGCTTATTCATACTGTCTTTAAATTTATGTACCTCACCCCACCCTTTTCCTTTTGTTCCCCTGCCCCCTTTTAGAAATTCAGGTCAATGCCATAGAAAATTTTGTCAATAAAATTACAGAAGAAAAAAATTTAAATCTTACCAATAAAGAAATCCATCAGGGTATAAAAGGCTTTTTATTATGGGAAGTTATCTTTCTCCTCCTATTTTGAGGGATACTATTGCTGGATATAGTAGTATTGGGCTGGTATCCAGGGTCTTTAAGTATCTTAAATATTCTATTCCATGTTAGTCTGGCTTTTGGACTTTACATTGAAAAATGATGTCATTCTTATGGGCTTACTTTTACAAGTGATGAGTTGTTTCTCTCTTGCAGCTTTTTAAAAAATATTTAAAATTTTTTGTTCATTTTTATTTATTTATTTGAGACTGACAGACAGAGAGAGAAAGAGGGAGAGAGAGAGAGAGACAGAGCGAGAGAGAGATGGAGAGAGAGAGAATGGGCATGCTAGGGTCTCCAGCCATTGCAAATAAACTCCAGATGCATGCACCCCCTTGTGCATCTGGCTTACGTGAGTCCTGGGGAATCGAGCCTCGAACCGGGGTCTTTAGGCTTCACAGGCAAATGCTTAACCACTAAGCCATCTCTCCAGTCCTTTCTTGCAGCTTTTATTACTCTTTCTTTGTTGTCTGTGGTTTAAATGTAATGTGTCATGGGAAATTTCTTCTCTGATCCTGTCTATTAGGCATTCTACATACCTCTAGCCTATGCTGGTGTGAACACACATGTTTGTCCTTCCTGCCACACAGTTTGGAAATGCATATCTAGTGACCCAACATTATACTTCAAGAAATCTAAAAGAGAGAGATCCATTCAAAATCTGATTTACAAAGGCATTCATTACAGTATTTCACATTGTGAAACACAGGAATAAAAATACTAACAAAAGGAAATTATTACCTCTATTGAAATATACTTAAATTTAAGAATATGATGCAGCTATTAAAATTATTTTAGATAATTTTCAATGTAGGGGATCCTAATGAGGTAGTTACTGTGATAGTAAGTCTTGTCAACCAGACAGGATTTAGAATCACCATGGAAACAAATCTCTGGTCATGTCATTGAGGTATTTTCTAGATTTCATTACTTGAGGTGGGATGACTCACCCTAACTGTGGGCAAAACCACTCCATTGGCTGAATTCCCAGACTGTATAAAAAGGAGGAAGCTGTTTGAACATTCAGCATTCATCTCTCTGTACTTCCTCCCTGTAGGAGTGACAGTGTGATGCTGGCTATCTGCTCTTGCCCTGATCTTTCCATTACGACTGACTTCCCCTTGAAACTGTGAGTTGAAGATAAATACTTTCTTTCTTTAAGCTGCTTCTGGTGAGATATTTTGTTTGGGTCACAAGAAAGTAACTGATACAGTTTTTTTAAACTAAATTAAATGATATTTAAAACCTTATACTATGAATCCACTCATAAAGAAGAGAGACAAAAACATCTCCCTATGCACAAAAAAGAATGAATACATAATTACCTAACTTAAAGCACATAGGTAAGTAAGTATAAGACAAGTTTTCACAGTAGGGATGTAAGATAAGGCTATTGTTTGGGCTCAGAAGTTGGTACAGTAAGCACTGGTGCTTTAGAATGCTGAGAGACCCTAGAAGCTGCCTCATAACTTTCTGGCATCATCTTTTAGCCCTAGCGCCACCCCAGATGCAGGGAGAAGCTATCTCTGTACCTCCCTCATCTGGGGGGAGGGGTGCAGTTATCTTAAACCCTCTCACAGGAATTCTCATCAAGCAACTAGGAAAGATTAATCACTGGGGAAAAGTACAAAAGGTCTCTATGACTAGCACCCTTGCCCACACACTTTTTATCTATTCTTCTGAGGATACTGTCTCTGTAGTAAGACAGCCTTTGTTCCACCAGCCCTTTCTTCCAGGAAACCTCCATATGCTATCATCACCATCTCCAAAGGACTCTAAGCCCCTTTCCCCATAATCTAAAAGACCATTTCCCTTTGGCCTTTGGGGGCAGCTCATACTCTGTAGGGGTCCTGTGCTGTACCGCGTCCGAGTGCATGGTAACACATTTGTGAACCTTCTCCAATCAATCTGCCTGTTGTCAGTTCATTTCAGCAAACTTCTGGAATGAGAGGGAAAGACTATCTTTTCTCTGCAGCACTATCCTAGATAAGCTCTAGTAGAGAGGCTCCAAGCTGGCAAAACCTTCTAGTCAACTCATGGGATACTCAGAATAAATCCTTTTTTCTTTAAGCCACTAAATTTTGGTGTGATTTGTTACAACACAAAATCTACTTGAGACATGTTATTAGCCAAGCCCCTGTACATTGCTGCCCTCTCTGGGGAAGGAAGGGCTTGACTCCTGCAAGTGACACTGTTGAACCAGCAGATGAAGGGCTTTTTGTGTATGTAACTGTTTACCTCGTCTCATACTTTATATTAAAAAGAACAGGCTTTATGAGGGCTGGAAACATCTTCTTAGCATTGAGAGGCCACTGAATGAAGGCTCATCGGAGCCTAAGAGTGTGGTTGTCACTGCAGCTTTCCAAATATTCATCGACTAGTCCTGTAGACACTTGGAGCTCCTTTAATTTATGCAATAGGAAGAAAGACTAGACTTTCATTCAGTGAATCAATAAAATCCCATGTCAGAGTAGAGAAAGGCAATTAAGTATCAATTGTATTTGCAGGTGTCTAAGAAGAAAAGGGAGTTCAAATGGCTTCTGCATGTTGGGAAAACAAGTTGTCTGTTCTTGGCGTCACATTCTAATGACTTCTTCAGGATTTTGGGTAGAAACTATTTCCTCTCTTTATTTTTCAGCTCATTTGTATTTCCAGAGAAATTCAACTCTGTTTCTGATTCATTTACATGTTACTCATTAAATGTTTTTCAAGAACTACTGCCAGTGTGTTGTGAAAATACAATTTCATTTATTGGGAGAATGAGTCTTAAATTCTGTCTTTTTCCAATAGCATTCACACTAAGAGAGTATAATATTCTTTGGAAAATTATCATTTTTGAGACAGGATCTCTTATCCCAGGCTGATCTAGAACTCACTTTGCAGCTGAGGCTGGCCTTGGACTTCTGATCCTCCTGCCTCCAATTTCCAAGTGCTGGGATTACAGGACTGTGCCACCAAGCACAACCCTCCTGGGATAGTTATATAATACAACCTCTTCCATCAAATATGACTCAACTACTGATGTGCTTTCATGTTCCCTATTCCTCATGGAACTAAATGAAAGAAAGCTGAATATCTTGGTGGCATGCATGCACCCTTCTCTCCCCACATATATATTCAAATAATTTTTAAAAAACTTGATTCAGAAAGACAAGTATCTTGGGCTGTAGAGATTGTTTAGCGGTTAAGAGCTTGCCTGTGAAGCCTAAGGACCCCAGTTTGAGGCTCGGTTCCCCAGGACCCATGTTAGCCAGATGCACAAGGGGGCGCATGCGTCTGGAGTTCGTTTGCAGTGGCTGGAGGCCCTGGCGCGCCCATTCTCTCTGTCTACCTGTCTATTTCTGTATCTCTCTCTCTCTCTCTCAAGTAAATAAATAAAATTAAAATATTTTTTAAAAAAGAAAGACAAGTATCTTGTGCTTTTTTTTTTGTATGAAAAATCTAGAGAATCTTGCCTTTAATACCAGCATTTGGGAGGCAGAGGTAGGAGGATCACTGTGAGTTTAAGGCCACCCTGAGACTACATAGTGAATTCCAGGTCAGCCTGGGTAGAATGAGACCCTACCTTGAAATACAAAAAGAAAAAAAAAAAAAAAGACATGAAAACAGAGAGAAACTAGTAGAAGGGGATCAGAGGGTAGACGGGAGGGTAAGAAAGGGAAATGGGAGCTGTATATCAAAGAATATACATGTATTAAAATGTATTATTAATTTTGTATGATTAATCTGCAGTAGAGAAAACATTCTCAATGCTCATTAAGTGAGTCAGTGTGACAAAGTATGCTTTCCATTTGAGCTGCACGTGTAATGTATAAAACCTGGTAAATTTCATTTAAACTTCTATTATCTGCTATATTATTTTAGTGGTAAATCTTTGCACAGTTATGAGATGGGTAGTATAGTTGTCAGCCAATGCCACCAGTTTTTACATTTCATGGAAATGTTAGGTACAATTCTAAAATAAAGAATTGCTAATTTTATACTATATAATAAATTGGAATTCTTTCTTAATCTTGTTCTGTAAAGTGCTGACAAATCAAGAATCTTCTCATAGTGGTGCTGAGAATCTGTGTTTCAAACACCAAATTCTTTTATAACTTTTAATTTATTATTTTGTATTAGATTCATGTTTATTCCATTCCTTAATTTTACAATTGAATTTGTAATTATGTCATATCCCAAAGAACAAACTTTAAATATTTTCTGTTAAGTGTTACCTTTGACACAACTCAGGTAGAAATTAACATTATCTTCTTTTTTAATTTTATTTATTTGAGAAAGAGAAAAAAAGAAGAAGGAGAAGGAGAAGGAGACAAAGACGAAGACGAAGATGAAGAAGAAGAAGAAGAAGAAGAAGCAAAAGAGGCAGATAAAGAGAATGGGTACACCAGGGCCTTCAGTCACTGCAAACAAACTCCAGATACACACAACCTTATAAATCTGCCTTATGTAGGTCCTGGGGAATCAAACCTGGGCCCATTAACTTCACAGGCAAATGCCTTAACTGCTAAGCAATCCCTCCAGCCCAAGTTTCTTTCCTTTTAAAACCTAAGCTAAGATTTGTCTCTTGGTTATCTCCTGTACTCATTCTATGTTATGTGTTTATCTTAAAATACATTCTATGAGAATTAATATATATGGGATATTATACTACTGGGCAGAGTTTTAAAGTGTCTTCAGGAGAACCCTGGAGAATCCTAAAGCCCTGTGAAGTGATCCATGAGATCAAAACTATTTTCATAGTCATGTGCTGATTATATTTCATAATATGATACTATTTCATAATAATGTGTAAAATTGTTTAAAAGCACTAGGGAAAACTGCTAGTCAGATCCACACCAGAAAGCAGGGCAGTGGCATTAAGTTCTCCTAGTAGCTACTGTATTCTTCACTGCCACACAGTAGAAACAACCAGCAAACATACATCAAAAGCCCAAAGCCCTGCCATCTCCTTTAAAATTACTGTATAGTGAACTGGGAGGCACACAGGAAGATGTCTGGCAAGATGAGCTCGATGGCCTCATGTTTTCCAGGAAAAGGACTTATGAGAGTATTTGAGTTGTGAGCTGAACTCACCACTGTATCCATGAAACATCTTTTATTACTTGAAAAGACTGACAGACTGTGGTTATTCAGACTTGGATATTTGGCAGATGTTTTCTAAAATGTGAATGAAGTGAGTCTGTCACTTGAGGGAAAACAGCTCTCTTGCCAATGACAAAATTAAGGTTTTCAAGAGAAAATTAGAATCATGGAAATTTTTGTCCACCACCATAAATTTGAAAGTTTTCCAATACTTAAAGACTTTTCTGATGAAATTGATGGTGATATTAATAAGAGTGATTTTGTGTCAACATTTGGAAGATTGATGTAACTTGGTAAGCCAGCATGTTTCAGATTACCAATGTGCAATGCTACAAAATTGAGTGAAAGATCTCTTCATAGTGCATGACAGAAAATTGAATTTTAATGCAACTGAGTATGAAAGGCTTATTCATATAATTTAAGGTTATACATTATAACTATCTTTAATAAATTACTTATGATATTTTAGGGTAGGAAGGTAGGAAGTGTGTGTGTGTCTGTGTGTGTGTGTTAAGATGTGATATCAAGGGGATTAGATATAGTTCAATAATTACTAGAATCATGATTCTCTTGGCATCAGAAATGTTTTATGGTGAAGTAAGTACTTATTCTGGAAAATGCTTCTCTAAGAGTGGTAACTACTTCATGGTTTTTCTCTCCTATCAATAGCTTACAGGATAAGAAAACATAAAAAGGGATTGGTAGACTTTTGTAAAGACCTATTCTGATCATCACTACCTTTTGAAAACTGCTTTGAATAATAGCTATGATTTTAATTTCATTACAAACATTTCTACAATTACAAATTCTGAAATCTCCCAAGAAAAACTGGCCTATTGAAAGATAAGTTTGAATATGACTTTGAAATATTCTTCTCCTCTCAAGAGCCTCCTAAGATGAAAGCTTTGTTCTAGGCAGTTCAGGAAACAGTCATTTTTGAAAACTGGTACTGGGATGCTTACTTTGGATGTTCCTTGTGAGTCGTTAGGACATTCTCAAGTAACATAAATGTTTTATTTTAAAGGCAAATTTATGGTATTTTCAAATATCTCCAAGGAGACCTCAAAATAACCCATGCCATTGTCATTATGGAGTTATTGGAATGACCATTCACAGGGGTCTTATTAGCTAGGAGTGTTTAATTAAGAAGGAAAACCAGAGGACATATCTGGCCAAAGATTTAGAAATAGATTCTAGAGAAAGGTATGTAACAGACTCCTCTAAAATTTCTGTTATATGGTTTCATAGCACAATGATACATGAATGATGGATAAATTTACATAATTGATAATGCAAAAACAGTTAAGGTGCATACCTGTGAAGCCTAAGGATCCAGGTTCGATTCTCCAGGTCCCAAGTAAGCCAGATGCACATGGTGGCGCCTGTGTCTGGAGTTTGTTTGCAGTGGCTGGAAGCCCATTCTCTACTCCCACCCCCCGTCTCTAGTAAATAAATAAAAACGAATCTTACAAAAGAGTCAATATAGCTTTCTGCCTGTTTTTAACAATGAGGCTAACAAATGTGACTTACCTTTGGTTTCTGAGGCAATGTACAGCCTAAATTAGCGACAACAGATGCATGTGTTTAATTTGGGGAGAGACAACAAAATGGAGAGCACGCCAAAATACTAAATTTATATGCCATTCTTTCAACAACTTATTAGGTATTATATGAAATGTAGTTTAGTTTTCATACTAGTTTTTACTCAAATTTGGATATATTTACTCACTTTTATAAAATCAAGAAATATTGGGTTGGAGAAATGGCTTAGTGGTTAAGGCACTTGCCAGCAAAACTGAAGGACCCAGGTTCCGTTTCCTAGTACCCACAGAAAGCCAGGTGCACAAGGTGGCGCACTTGGTGGAGTTCACTTGCAGAGGCACATATGTTCTCTTTCTCTTTCTCATTGCCTGTTTCTTTCTCAAAAGAAAGAGAGGAAGGAAGGATGAAAGAAAGAAAGAAATGTGTACTAAGCCTTCACTATGTTGCTCTGCTAATCACTGGCTGCACCACACCAAAGAAAATAAATTTTCTGCTTTCCTTAGCTTCTGATGAAATGGAAAAAGGAAAAATTGGCAATTATAGCAATAACACATGAGCCAGCAATGACACCTTAGTTGTTTATGAAACTCACAGAATGACTAATCAGATAAACGACAGTAACTTTATAAAGCTTACTAAAGCATGATATTTCTACTTATTTTATGATTATTACATTTTCCTAGAGTAATTAATGCCTAGCAAAAATATCACCTGATTTTCATCAAGTATTGAAGGAAACTGAAAAATTTACAAGCTTGAATCACAGTGACTGACAGGTGCCATTCCAGGATTTCCTGCAAGGAAATGAGAAGCAAAAATTGACAATGTGGGGCTTTGAAATGTGAAATGATGGCAAAACTTTCCTATCAACAAAATATTTCTATTTGATTATGATACCAGGGGCTATTTTTTCCATCAGATAAAGAATTAGAAGATGGGAAGATAGGTATAACAAGGTGGAAGTAAGAGTTTATTAACAGAAAAGCTCCCTTAGATGTAGGGAGGGGTCCCAACCACCAAGGTTGCCATGGACTACCAAAGGAGATTAATATTACTTTAGAATTTATTACTTTAGAATGTCCCTCTCCCCATCCTTGGATTGGTATTCAGAAGTGAAGGCTCTGTTCCTATGCAGTTTCTGGGCTTGTGATTGGATCGATTGCCTTGGGACATGCCAGAGAAGGGCGGAACTGATGTTGTCTAGGGGAAATAGAAATCACATGGAGGAGATCCAAACCTTGAGAGCCAGAGCCCCAATGTCATCCCAGAACCAGAATCCAAATGGGGAAGATCTGAGCTTGGCAGCTGAGGCCAGGTAGCATCTGGGAACCCCAAGGGATGGTGGGAATGTGTGCAATCAATTCCAGACGGCATGGGCTAGGTGTCATCTTACCTTTCTAGGGCACCCACAATCCTGGAGCACCCAGTACTGTGGGGCCATTGGCCTCAATTATACGTACTTGAAATGACTGACATATTTTAGCAACATATTCAGCATCTATATAGGTGGAGCCTATTAGTTGGGACCAAAATACATTTTCAGAACTGTGATGCTACTGTAATTCAATCACAGTGCTACCTGTCCTTTCCATTCATTTGAGAAGTTCCTTCTCTCTGTGGAGAAAGAAACTGATGATGTGCTGTTGGGAGCTGAGGACGTCAAAGAAAGGGAAGCAAAGCCACACAGCCTGAGCAAGAAAGCACTAAGACGTGCTCTCACACCACCAGTCCTTTTAGGAAGGCGGTATTGGGAAATCATTTGCCTCCAACTCTGAAGCTGAGATAACTTTTTCCTTTCTCACTGGACATGAGTGAAGTTAATGGTCTTAACAAATGACACAACATGGAATTCTTCAGTGAGAGATACTAGCATTCCTGAGTTGAGGTATAACTATACCTAGAGACTATCAGAGTCAACAAATGTTTCTATTTCCAACAATCTGCAACTGCGAGTTGGGTTTTATTTAGGAGCCAAAACGTGCAAAAAATGAGCCTTCCATGGGGCTCCACATTGGACAGCACCCCTGTAGGATTTCATTATTCCATACAGTTGCATTGAACAGTGCTGCTGTCAGGAAGGAGCTGAAGGTTGCTGTTGTCTTGGCAGAGAATGTACTAAAAACTGTGTAAGGAAAACAAGCACCCTCACCAGCAGCCATCTGCAGCAGCAGCAGTCTGTCCTTTCCTCACACTACCAGATAAGATTCTCTCTGGAGCTCACTCTTCCTCACCTCTTGGATGAAATCTACAGCAAGCTTTATGTTTCCCTGATCACCGCTTGTTGAAGTCATGTTCTCATTGCTGGCAGAAATCACTCGAACAAGAGCAGCTTGTGGGAACAAAGGTTTATTTTGGCTGAAAGACTCAAGGGGAAGCTCCATAATGGCAGGGGAAAACGATGGTATGAGAAGAGGGTAGATATCACCTCCTGGCCAACATCAGGTGAACAACAGCAACATGAGAGTGTGACAAACACTGGTATGGGGAAACTGGCCGCAATACCCATAAGCCCACCCCCAACAACACACTGTCTCCAGGAGGCATCAATTCCCAAATCTCCATCAGCTGGGAACCCAGCATTCGGAACACCCAAGTTTATGAGGGACACCTGGATCAAACCACCACATTCTGCTGCTGGCCACCATAAACTGATGACCACACATGTTATAAAATACAATGCATTCATCCAACTTTAAAAGTCCTCATAATTTTTATCAATCCCAATGATGTTCAAACATCCCCATAATCCAAGGTCTTTTAACTGAGCCATAATACCAAAATAAATAAATAAATAAATCCCCCCAAACCATAATAGCACAGAATAAACTCTCACACTGCAAAAGATGGCATTGGGCATAGCAAAGAAATATTCAACCAATTCAAGATTTAAACAGGGCAAACATCGAACTCTGTAGCTCCAAGTCCAACAACTCTAGTCAGTGACAAGTCTCCAAGTTTGATAATTCTAACCAGCAACAAGTCTCTGGAGTTCCAATTCTGCCCCTCTGTCTAGGCTACCCACAGTCCTGGAAAACTTCATCTGGGGCCAGCAGCTCTCCTTGGCAGCCACCTCATTGTCCCAGCATCTCCACTGGGTCTCCACTGCAGCCCATAGTTCATCTTCAGGGTTCCATTGGGTCTCCGTGTAGGCATCCAGCAAACCTGCTTAACACTGCCCATGGCCATTTCCAAAACACAAGACCACTTTGCAAGCTCATTGACCCTCTCTTTCCTGCATTTCTTATACTCCACAATACCAGGTAGGGTGCCAATTTGTTAATCCAGGGAGAATAAAGCAGACTTTAAAAAAACAGGACACTCCTTGAGCACTCAGGCCCCTTCAAAAGAGTCTACATTCTTCCTGTTGTCCTGATCTCAAAGGTTCTAATCACTCATATAATTGCAGCTGAATGGCCAACAGTTTCACCCAAAGATTTCATTTTTCTCTGTGCCATATACCTCTGCTTTACACCAGTCTGTTCCTATGTAAAGCAAACCTGCACAAGTTCTCAGGACACAGGTATAACAATGTCTCTTGCACAAACTTCTTCTAGCCCAGTCCAGGCAAAGCTCTTTCTCACTGTCACAAGCCAAACTTCATAGTCCATAGTTCAAGCCTTTCAACTCTGACCAGAATAGTCCATCAAACTGTACTTACAGCACTGCAAGGCATCTCTTAGGGCAAGGTTTCAAATCCTTTCACATTTCTCTTGCAAATCATCTCTAAAAGGTCAAAGCCACACAGTCAGGTGTCTAGTAGCAAATGACACCATGCCTTGGTACCAACATTACTGTTGCAGTCAGGTTCACATTGCTGTCAGAAATCACCTGACCAAGAGCAGCTTGTGGGAAAAAGGTTTATTTTGGCTTGTGGACTTGAGGGGAAGCTCCATAATGGTAGGGGAATGCTATGGCATGAGCAGAGGGTGGATATCACCTTCTGGCCAACATCAAGTGGACAACAAAAACAGGAGAGTGTGTCAAACACTGGCAAGGGGAAACTGGCTGCAATACCCATAAGTCTGCCCCCAACAACATACTGCCTCCAGGAGGCTTTAATTCCCAAATCTCCATCAGCTGGGAACCCAGCATTCTGAACGCTCAAGTTTATGGGGGACACCTGAATAAACCTCCACATACTGAATGTAATTTTTAGTTGTTGAATTATAATTATTTTGTCTAATTTCGTGTAATAAACAGAAGTCCCATCTTGCCTTCCAAGAGCTCCCTTAGTGTGGCCAATTTTCCCTGGATGATCATGTGTAACTTTCCTCTCTTCTTTGAGTCCTCGGCTCTTTGTCAGATTTACTTCTGAGATGATTCAAAACTTGTCCTTAGAGAAAACTCATTGTTATATGTGAGTGAATCTAACAATGTGTAGCACTAGTAACGAATATATGTTTGTCATTATGTAAAGGTGGTCACAGAATTTGAGGTAAATGAAGTTCAATTTTACATTCAATTATTCAGCAGACACCCACATAATACGTGGATTCCTTCCAAGATATAGAACATGTCAATCATTCTGTAGATATCTCTCCTGCTTCTTTCTTTCTTTTAAATTTATTTTATTTTTATTTATTTATTTGACAGAGAAAGAGAGAGGGAAGGAGGGAAGGAGGGAGGGAGCAAGAGAAAGAGAGAGAGAGAGAGAGAATGGGCATGCCAGGGCCTCCAGCTACTGCAAATGAACTCCAGACATGTGCGTCCCCTTGTGCATCTGGCTAACATGGGTCCTGGGGAATCGAACCTGGGTCTTTTGGCCTTGCAGGCGAACGCCTTAACTGCTAAGCCATCCCTCCAGCCCTTTCCTGCCTCTTTACAGCTGGTCCTTACTGCCCATGCCATGGGTGACCCCTATAGCCAATCCCTGTTGCCCACGTATTGGCCCACTCTGGGAAACTTCATTCTAATTATTTTCTACATAGATTAGTTTTAACTGATTCAGAACACTTGGATGAAGATCAATCTCTATTTAATGAAATCAAACACTGCAGATGTTTTTGAGCCTGGCTTCTTTCTTTCTCAGGATGTTTGTGAGGGTTCCATTGGAGGGGTGTTTTACTTTGTCCAGTATCTGTTGATGTATGCATAATTTGGGCCATTTTAAGTTTTTTTTTAATTTAATGTTTATTTATTTATTTGTAAGCAGAAAGAGATAGAAGAGAGACAGAGAGAATGGGAGGGCCAAGGCCTCCAACTACTGCAAAAGAATTCCAGATACATGCGCCACTGTGCATCTGGCTTTATGTGGATACAGGGGAATCAAACTAGGCCACTGGGCTTTTCAGGAAAGAGCCTTAACTGCTGAGCCCTCTCTCCAGCCCCATTTTCAGTTTTTCTAAACAGGTATTAACAAATCTTCTCTGAGCATTTCCTTTATTTTATGACATATTTCTACTTATGTTTGGTAAATATCTAAGAATTGGGCTGCTAGATCCTAAGTAAGCATATACTTACCTTTGAGAAAGAATGACAGAATATTTCCAAAGTGGTTTTACTATATGATATTCCCATCAGAAAAATTTGATAAATTAAATTTCTGCATAGCCTCATAAAGAGTTGATGTTGTCAGTTTCTAATTTTTAATTATTTTACTGGGTATGAATTTTTATCTTATAGTGAGTTTACTATACTTTTACTTAACAACTAATGATAACATACTTCCTCACATATAAAATAACCACTCAAGAGCCAGGCGTGGTGGTGCACGCCTTTAATCCCAGCACTTGGGAGGCAGAGATAGGAGGATTGCCATGAGTTCGAGGCCACCCTGAGACTACATAGTGAATTTCAGGTCAGCCTGATCTAGAATGAGACCCTACCTCAAAAAAACAAAGTAAATAAATTAATTAATTAAATAAAACAACAAAAATAAAGTAACCACTCATATTCTTATGTTATTATTTTTGATTCTTATATACATATATACAATATAAATACATATGTAACATATAATATATACATATATAATACATATATACATATATATAATATTGAATATGTGCATATGTATCATATTTTCAAAAAACTGCGTGCAAAAAGGTTTCTTTTGAGTATTATTTTTAATTAATTAATTTATTTTTTGGTCTTTTTTTTTTGAGATAGGGTCTCACTCTAGCTCAGGCTGACCTGGAATTCACTCTGTATTCTCAGGGAGGCCTAGAACTCATGGTAATCCTCCTACCTCTGCCTCCTGAGGGATGGGATTAAAGGCGTGCACCACTACGTTTAATTTTATTTATTTATTTGCAAGTGGAGAGAACAGAGACAGAGAGAGAGAGAATGTGTGTGCCAGGGCCTCTAGCCACTGCAGATGAACTCCAGATGCATATGTCCCTTGCCACTTCTGCATCTGGCTAATGTGGGTCCTGGGGAATAAAACCTGGGTCCTTTGGCTTTGCAGGCAAGCACCCTAACTGCTAAGCCATCTCTCCAGCCCAAATTTCAAAAAGTTTTGATGGAATCTGTGAGACTGTTCTTTCTTTATGGTTATTCACTCTGTCCTGTAAAATAAATTATTGTCAACACTAACATCATGAAGATCTTTAACTTTTTTTTTTCTAGAAAATACATAGGGTTTAAAAAAAGTATTTTATTTATTTATTTGAGAGAGAGATTAAGGTAGAAAGAGACAGACAAAGAGAGAGAGAATGGGCATTCCATGCTTCTTGCCACTGCAAATAAACTTCAGATGCATGTGCCACTTTGTGCATCTGGCTTACATGGGTACTGGGGAACCAAACCTGGGACCTTATGCTTTGCAGGCAAGCACCTCTACCACTAAGCCATTTCTCCAGTTTGAAGTAAGTACATAGGTTTAGAAGGAAGGGAAACAAAGAAGGAAAAATAAGGAAGGATCCTGGCATGGTGGTGCATGGCTTTAATCCCAGCACTCAGGAGGCAGAGGTAGGAGGGTCGCTGTGAGTTCAAGGCCACCCTGAGACTAAATAGTGAATTCCAGGTCAGCCTGCACTAGAGTAAGAAGAGTGAGACCCTATTTCAAAAAAAAAAAAAAAAAAAAACAAGAAGGACAGGGGATGGAGAGATGGCTTAGTGGTTAAGTGCTTGCCTGTGAAGCCTAAGGACCCTGGTTTGAGTCTTGATTCCCCAGGACCCAAGTTAGCCAGGTGCACAAGGGGCACATGGGTCTGGAGTTCATTTACAGTGCCTGGAGGCCCTGGTGTGCCCATTCTCTCTCTATATCTGCCTCTTTCTCTGTCAGTCGCTCTCAAATAAATAAGTAAAAATAAGCAAAAAAGTTTTTATAAAAGAAGAAAGGAAAGAAAGGAGGAAAGGAGAGAAGTAAGAAGGGAGGGAGGGAACTAAACTGTTTTATGTCATTGATCTATTTGCCTATATTTTCATTAATATAAACTCTTCTCTTATTTTGTGTGTATATGTGTTGTATGCATGTATGTGTGGATGTAAGCACCAGATGTATGTGCAGGCGGAGCCCAGAGGAGAATGCTAGGTGTCCTTTTCTTTCTCATCTATGATTTCTTTCCTTGAATTGAGTTTTTCCCTCAACCAGACCTGCTATCCACCAGCAAGCCTGAACCCCAGAGATTCCCTGGCCACCCCACTCCCTGAACTGGGATTACAGATGTATGTGATCACACTCAGCTTTTTGCATAGGTTCTTGGGAGTCAAATTTGGCAGATTATTGCCTGGGAGGCCTAGGAGGCCCTCATGCTTGACTTTATTCTTATACGTGTAGAGATCCAGTTTTGCCAGTGTCATTCGTTAAAGAAGCTGTATTTTCTCCACCATAATCTTGGCCTCTTTGTTCAGAAGGAGAAGACTGTATATATATATATATATATATATATATATATATATATATATATATATACATATATATATATACATATTTCATTTCTTAATCCTCTGTTCTATTTCATTGACCTACATGTCTATTTGTTAGCCAGTACAATGTTGTTTTTGTTGCTACATGTCTGTAGCAATATTTGAAATCAGATATTACAATATTTCCAGTATTTCTCTTTTTTCCTCAAGTTGTGGTGTCTATTTAGGTCTTTTGTGCTTGACATGAATTTTGGGATTGCCTTTTGTTCTGTTCCTGTAAAGAGTGTCATTGGTATCTTTATGGAGATTGCATTGAACCTGTAGGTAGCTTCTTCTATTTAGCTATTTTCATAGTATTAATTATGTATAATACTTCATATATTACAATGTATGGCTACTAAATAAATGTTATCTCATGTAACTACACTGATTGTTCTTAACATTTTCCATTTTAGGGAAAATTTTAAAATAGACTATAAACTTTATTAAAACAGACTGACTCTGTTAATATGTTTATAGTCCTAGATTAATTAAAATTACAATATTGAATTTAAATTTATGAACATGATATACTTCTCCATTTATTTATGTTTGCAATTTCTTTTAGTAGTGTTTAGTTTTTAATGTGTTTGTTTCACATACATATTACTGAATTTGGCTTTAATTGAATGTTGGGTAATGTGATAGTTAAGGTGTTGTCAACTTGATCTGTTTAGTAATCCACAGGTTGCTTCTAGGAAGGATCAACTAAAGGAGGAAGTCTTTCCCCCAGGGTGAGCCCTTCCCCCAGAATGGGCGGCCCCGCCCAGAGGGGGACAAGGAAGCTCTGGGTAAAAAGAGTCCCTTCCTTCCTGCCTGCCTTCCTTCCATTTGGCTGCCAGAGCTGCTTGCTACCTTCCAGCATGGATTGAAGACCAGTGCTGACGAAAGAACAGCATCAACTGAAGACCCCCGTGGATTGAAACCCAGCAGCTCCTCAGGAAGCCTCCAGGCTTTCCAGCACCATCTGCAGTGCCGGGTCGGGACTGCTGAGGCATCTGGCCATGAGGACTGAGCAACTACCAGGTTGGGTGATTCTTGGGCCTGCAACTGCTATTGGACTACTGTAAGCTGATCCAATAAATCCGCTTTTAAAATAATTCATTCTAGCAGTTCTGTTCCTCTAGAGAACCCTGACTAATACAGGTAACTAGTCCAAATGTATTTTAAAATTTTTATTTTTTAAATGTCATTGTCATTATTTAGAAATAAAGATCACATATACTTATTTTGTATACTGTGACATTGCTAAATACACATATTATCTTTAATAGATTATTTGCATGTTTCTCAGCATTATATATTATCATGACCATGTTTCTTATTTCTTCCTTTTCAATATTTGATATTTTTATATTTCTTAATTTATTCCATTGGCTAGAGTTTCAAGCATAGTGTTGAATAAAGAGATGGAGTATATCTCTTCCACAGTATGTTCCAGAAATTTATACTAAAATTTGGCTTAGTCATAAGCAGAAAACAGAGTAAACTCAACAAGTCATGGAAAATTGAAGTTAAAATAATGGAGAAACCACAAGTAGCTGTTCCCTCAAAGAGAAACAATTCCAGAGGCCACATAGAATTGAAAAAAAGATTCAAAAGTTTGAAATAGAAGGTTTTATAAATGCTGAGCTGAACAGTTGGTGACTTACTGTCTTCACAATGATGAGAAAGAGAGAGAGAGAGGGAGAGAGAGAGAGAGAAATTTGATACTCTTCACTTATCTGTCCTTTGATGGCTTACTATCCTTTTAAAGTAATAACTAATAAGAGAATCACATCTTCCATATCTTCAGGGGTTGAACAGGCTCATTCAGACTTGGTAACAGCTCACCTCACTCCTTTAAACATTCATTTAGCCATTCTACTATAAGAACTTAGGAACATTCTTAAGTGTTATGTAATATTAAGAAAATAATCCCATATTATGATTATAGAATCATATTTATAGATATTATTCAGAGGCATGAATAGAAATTTGATAAGATAAGAAATGATACCCAGAATCAAAAGAAAAGGTCTAATAATGAGACAGTAAATTTGGAAGACAGAGTCATATTCCATAGAAAATTGTAAGAGTACCAACATTAGTTCATTAAAGTCCTGGAATACACAGTACAGAGAAAAATGCTTTTGCTTGAGCAGTAGAGAGGATGGCTTAAATGATTTTCCTCAGTTTTGCCACAGTTGAAAATAATGATAAAGACAAAAAGAACACCAAAAACAAAACCTGAGTTCTCAGCTTTGCCAAGACTAATAGGAGGATGACTACACCACCCATCAGCACATAAAAATACAGTGATTCCTCTACTAGTTTTAAACTTGGGGTCTTAACATTACCTTTAAACATGCATACAGCCACTCACTGTAATAGCTGAGGGAACATCTTAATCATGTTAATTAATATTAAGAAAAACCTGTACAAGGATTATAGTACCACATCAACAGATATAATTTAGGGCTATGAACAGAAATTTCATTAGCTTTGAGAAAGTGTCCAGAAAAAAACAACAACAAAATAAGTGGGAATAAAATCAAAGCTAATAGGTAATTACATCAATCATTTACCTTAGATGCCTTTTAAATTTTTATCAGAAAATAATCCATTTGCTTTGCTATCTCTTTGGACTAGTTGGAGAGTCACATATTTTGAAACACTTTGGACTGATGATGCTTATCTTAGTCATGCGGTTGCTTCATCCAGTGGGTCCTTTGGGAATTAAGTCAACATCCATGAAAAGAGGTCTCTTTAGTTCTTTCTGGCTCTATTTGATTGGCAGAAGCTGAATAACTGAGGGCAATGTATTAAGGATGACACAAAGTAGTATACAAGTTGGGGCATTACTGTCTTCTTAGTATGAAGCACATATGGTCTTTCTCTGTTTTTTTTTTTTTTTTTTTTTTTTTTTTTGGCTAAACCTCAACTTAGCAAATTGCAATTGCATCTGTTAAGAGGTCAACCAATAGTTCAGTAGTCTGGTGAAATTTTTATAAAAAGTCTTTAACTAAATCTATCTTACTTTGAGTTGCAGAGTCCTTAAAATTGGGTGGATCTAAGAAGTTATGAGATTAGTCAAAGAGACTAAAATTGGAAGAAAACAAACTGGCTAAAACAAGTGTAAAGACAAAGTGGGATCCAAAGTAGGTGATAAGAACTGGGTCATGGATGCTGGAAGATCATAGGTCTAGAAAATAAGCACTGGGAAAAACAGGTTTAGTGAATAAGTTGAGCATGAGAGGGTGGCTAGAGAAAATACAACAGAAAAGTGTTGTCTTTAGCAGGAGTTTTACTTTCTGGTGCTAATATGAAATTAAGACAAGAGGAATCTTATAATTTATATAACTATTTAACTAATTATATATATATATATATATATAATTAAAATGACCTAAGCTGACCTGACTTGGACTAAATTAATACAATAATTGAACTTGACTAATATAGATTATTGACTAGTATGATTTTCCTTTAGAAATAGATAATTTTATAGATAGATCACTATACACAACTATAAAATTCAGACAACACACTTTTACTAAATGGTTCTTAATTACTTAGGCTGGTAACAGATAGTAAATGCATGCAGGTCTATCTTCTTGATCTGTTAATCACAAAAAAGTATCTCTATGATTCAATAATGTAAGAACACAAATGCAGAGTTTTGGCATTTTAAAGATGATCTTGTTAGTTTTTAGTTGCCATGGGAAAGAAAACCTGTGATCTTGCTTCTGCATACTGGTTTTGACCCAGAAGCTTTCTGACATGACATTGTAGTCAGCTCTATAAGGCTTCTCCAGTCCCAAGTACCAAGTACATGCACATTCCTCCAGCACACAAGTTCCAAAAGACCAAAATCTACATGGTCAGATCCATCACAGCAAGTCCCTACTCTCTGATACCAAAAATCTCTTGTAGTCAGCTCCACATTTCTGGGACAGCCAACCTGATACAGTTTATAAGAGGAAGGGATTTATTTCTGGCTTACAGAGTACAGGGGAATACATCAATTGCTGAAGAATCTGGATCCCTTTAAGAGATCCAAGCAGAGAGACATTACCAACAGCCAGCACCACAAGCAAGCACACACTGCCAGAACTCAACTGCTCTCTCCACACCTTTGGACTAGAATTCATATCTTTCCCCGATCATGCTTTAGAGCTGGACAATAAAATCAGCCCCCAGTGACACACCCCACTGTAGCAGGGATCTGCCTGCTAGGGGCTCAAGTAGTAAGTGTAATTAAAAATTGCCCCAGTCTATGGGGCCATACAAATGACCACATTCAAACTACTATAGATATCATGATAGAATATACCTCTGTAGAGTCAATGTTAAGACTCTCTGAAATTTAAAACCATTAGGGGCAAACATAAGGGAGACTCTTCAAGATCTATGAACAGGCAATAGTCCTGAAAGAGCCCAGAAAATAATAGAAAGAGTTGGCAATGGGATCACATCAAATTCCAAGGCTTTCACACAAGCAGAGACACGATCAACAAAGTAAAGGAACAACTTACAGAATGGAAGACAATGTTTGCCAGCTCCTCATCTGACAAAGGATTAATGCCAAGAGTAACAAATAATCCAAAAAGTTTAATATCAAAAAATAACTAGACTTTGGGTATGGCCATCAGGGGTTCCAGAGTGAACTTCTGAGTGGCTGCCCAGTGCACATGCACCCCACACCCTCTGACCATGCCCCGCATGTTCTGGGCCACCTATGTGAAAATGTTCACAACCAGCCTGTGACCATGTGCAGCCACCCAATTGATGCACAGAGGTACTACTGGCCTGACTTGGGCCACACACATACTGGGCAAGCACTCTATCACTGAACTATACCTCCAGCCTTGAACTGTAAACTTTAAATGGAGATTTTGGGACTAAAAGAATGGCAACAGAAACCTCAAGCTTCATAGCAGCAGAAACTTCAAAATACAAACCAGTTAATAGTTCTGTAAATAAGTCTCTCTATATAATTTTATTTGTTTGAGACAGAGAAAGATGGAGGAAGAGATTGAAAGAGAGAGAGGAGAAAGAGAACACCTACCAGGACCTCTCGCCACTGCAAACGAACTCCAGACACATGTGCCACCTTGTGCATCTGGTTTTACGTGGGTACTGGGGAATTGAACCTGGGTCCTCTGGCTTTGCTGGCAAGTGCCTTAATGATTAAGACATCTCTCTAGCCATATTTAGATGATAGATAGATAGATAGTTGAATAGGTACATAGATGATAGATAGGTAGATAGATACATAGATAGATAGATAGATAGATGATAGACATTTAAATGTACTGAGTAAAATCACTTATCCTTTAGCACCTAATTCCAAAAACTAATCACAGGCCGAGCTGCACAATTAATATGAACTGATAAAGGTGAGCTTGTAGTATGATTTGACCAATATATCTCTTTTATTTTGTGGCAATGTCTCACTATGAAGCCCAGACTGGCCTTGAACTCAAAGTGATTCTTCTGCCTCAGCCTCTGGAGTTCTAGGATTATAAGCTTAAAGCTTCACACCCAGCCCAGCATCTCTTGAAAAGTGGCAGAGCTCATATACTCAGCATGCATATGGTTTGGAAGATACTTTAATATCACTTCAAGAATGAGCATGTGTAATGTCTCCTACTATTATAATTCTTATTTCTCTGAATGAGCTTGATTAGAATGGCAAATTATAAATTAAGTAAATGAAAGTAAGAATGATAATGACTGAGTATTTATGGTGTATAAGTTAATATTTCTATAAACATTGGAAAGTAGTATTGGTACTAAATTGTATTAAATAAAAATAAAGTTTGAAGTTACTTTGGAAAAAAAATAGCTAAGCTACACACAAAAACTAAGTAAGTTAGTTTTGTTGTGTGGCACGAGCCTACAATACCAGTTCTTTCAGAGGTTTAGGTTGGATATTAAGGTCAAGAGCTGTGTGGACAAATTATTGAGGCTCTGTCTCAAAATAAAAAGTGAAAAAAGAGGGCTGGGAATATAGTTTGGTGATAGTGCACTTTCCAAGCATGAGCGAAACCTTAAGTTCACTCTTCATCACTGAAAAGAATGGCAAATTATTTGAATAGAAAAGAAGTACAAATGGCCAAGACATATGTGAAAAATACCGAATGAGAGCCCAGCGTGGTGGTACACCACTTTAATCCCAGCACTCGGGAGACAGAGGTAGGAGGATCACTGTGAGTTTGAGGCCACCCTGAGACTACAGAGTTAATTCTAGTTCAGCCTGGACTAGAGTGAGACCCTACCTTGAAAAAAATAGCAAATGATGTTAGCCATCAGGGTAGTGCAAATCAAAATTACACTGAGATTCCTTCTCATTCTAGTCAGAATTGCTATTATCAAAAAACCAAAAACTTAACAAATCCTGGCAAGGTGAATTGATGAGACTGTAAATTAGCATATGTACTATGGAAAATAGAGTGAAGGTTCCTCAAAGAATAAAAGTAGAATTTCATATAATCCAGATGTGCCATTGCTAGAAATTTGCCCAAAGAAATCTAATTCAGCATAAAGTGGAGATGTCTCTCACCCACATTTATCATGGCACTCTTCACAGTAGCCAAGATATAGAATTAGCCTAGGTACTTGTCAACAGATAGATGAATAAAGAAAATATGGTATTTATGGACTATGGAGTTATTGCTTATTATTATATCTTCATTAATTGACCATAATAAAAATGAAATCATGTTATTTGCAGGAGAATGGGTGAAACTTAATGCCAGGCATTATATTAAGCAAAATAAGACAGACAATGCAATATAAGTATCACATGGTTCAGATGTTTCCTGTCATACGTGGAAACAAAAAATAAAAAAAACCCTTAGAAACAAATGTTAAGAGATGACTTGAAAGGAAAGGAGGGGCTAATGGAGAGAGGGAGAGGATGAGGGCGAGGAGGAGAGTAAGAGAAGGTATAAGAGAGGGCTGACATGATCAAAGCACGATGCACGCCTGTATGAAAAAGCAAAGCAAAACCCAGCAAACTGCTATTAATACACATTTGTGAATAAACACAGAATTTGTGAGAATAAGATCCTTACCAAAACATCTCAAAGGGATAATGAATACAAAAAGGTGGGATAAAATTTAAATTATAGATTTAATAAAACAGATTGAGAATGACTGTGACAGCACCTCTTTATTATTAAGACCATACTTTATATGGATACATCATGTGTTGGTACCATCTTTTCCCTTGTCCCTACCCCCATTCCACTGGGAGCCCTCCTCAGTGGGGTTGCTGGTATTCCCCATGGAGCTATGGATTATGTGTTGTGGGAGAAGCTGTCAATTATTGGCGGGGGGGGGGAGGGAGTCAATGCCTCTGAGGATGACATCCCAACCTGTGGCTCTTACAATCTTTCGACCCCATCTTCTGCAAAATTCCCTGAGCTTGATGAGTGTTTCTTAATTCTAGATCAGTGAAGAGCTCTTAGGAGTCTTTGCATTTCTGCTTTTGTATGTGATGAGTGTCCTCAGCATCTGTCTTGTTTATCCTGGCACTGATTGTCAGGCTGACCATGGAAGCAGCACTCTTGCCTGCCTCCCCAGTTCCTCTGTGGTTTCACCTGGCCCTTGGCTTAAATGAGAGGGGTGATTAATCTCATCAGGTCTTGATACCTTCTGAAAAGACAGAGTGAAGTCAGCATAGGTTAAATAGGACAAGCAGCATTAATTAGGGAACTTTTGATGAATATAGCCGCTATTTCAGCCAAAGATTAAAGGGGAGCTTGACATTGGAGTGCATAATCTTTGTCTCCATAGGATTCTGACCTGGTTCCCAGTTCTAGATATGGGTTCCTTTCCATGGAGTAGACCTCTTAGCCAATCAGAAAGCCATTGGTTACTCACCAACGCTGTGTGCCACCATTGCACAGGTGCATACATCTTGTCAGGCTGGTTGTTTTTGAGTAGCTGTGACTCCTACTTGCTCACACCACTGTTGGCCACTTTCCCCCAGTAACTCATGTAGCGCTTTCCAGCACTATACAGGTTATTTGTCTAGGGATTGGCTCCCTTTTGGATTCCAACTGGGTTACTCCATGTTCTGTGTCAGCAGCATATAATGTCTTCAGCAATAGGGTTTTACCTTTTGCTTCAAGTGGGTAATCAAGTGCTTTGACAGAAACCTGTCTTGTTTTGGGGACCTCATAGGTCTCTGCAATCAACAGCTCAATGTTGGTAGCACTGATTTCTGGTGCTGGGAATTACAGGCCAGAGCCAAAATATTTTGTAGTTAGGCTTTATCCCACTCTGTCAAGGACCCTTCTTTTCAGATGCAGGGAAGGCATGAGTGTCAGATGGCACAGGGTGGTGGGGAGGAAGTTCGCAAGGTGCTGGGATTATCTAGGTGGCACTGGCATCCCCTGGTGCCTAGGCCACTATTGTTGGTGTGGAGGCATGAGTCCCACCTCCTGCACTGCGCACAATGCTAAGGGGACTGGTTCCCTCTCTGAGTGCATGGGGCATGGAGGAAAGCCAATAGTCAGACTTCCCTGTGCCTAAACTCAGCAGGTGGCATTAGGTATCAGCTCATCCCAGCCTGTGGTTTTGCCCTAGCTGTGTCTGAGGGTGCATAGGAATTGGCAGGTTTCTGAATGTGCAGCACTCCTTTGTCCACCCAGTGGAGGCCCTTTAAGACCCCCTGGCACTGGAGCACCCCCACTTCCTGCCTGGTTTCACCACGGCAACTCTAGTGTGGTTATGCTTCGGCCATCTTGACTGGAAGTCTCCCCCTTATTCTTTATTTCATTTTGTTAATAGATCATTTCTTTGCTTTTATATTTAATATTAAAGTGTGTACATATTCCTTTTATCTTATTTGGTGTTCTCTGTTGATCACTATTTCTTTGTTCTGTTTTTCTTTTATTTTCTATTGGGTTAATAGAGTTCAATGTAGTCCCCTTGTGTTTGTGTAGAAACTAATTATTTATACTCTTTTAGAACTCGTTTCTAATTCTCAATTGTTGTACGTGTGTAGTGCATGAAGTGTATGCACATCTATGAGCCTTTGTAGCACCTGTGCTCCCACCTCTAGGGGTGCTCACCTGTAGTGGCTGGCGTGCAACATCTTGTGCAGCTCCAGCGCTCTTTCTCCCATCCTTATTTGAGATGGATTCTCTCCTTGATACCCAAGATTCCCTGGGCTCTGATCCCTTTTGCTGCTCTGGGGTTACAGATGCACCTAGCTGTGCCCAGCTGTTTAAGTGGCACCTGGAACTTGGGTGGTTTCAGGTCCCCTCAAATACCCTCATGCTTTCACAGGAAGTACACTTAACCAATAACCATCTCTACAGCGTACTTTTTTTTGTTGTGCATCATAAGCTCTAATTGTGTGTGTGTGTGTGTGTGTGTGTGTGTGTGTGTGTGTGTGGTGTTTATGCCTGCCTGCCTGCCTGCATGTTGTGTGTGTGTGTGTGTCCGTGCATGTTTGTGGTGTTGTGCAAATGTGCATGCATGCATGTGGAGGTGAAAGGAAAACTTTGAGTGTCTTCTTCAATCACTCTTCACCTCAGTTTTTTAGCCAAGGTCTCTCACTGAACCTGGAATTTACTAATTTTGGCAGACTAGCTAGCCAGAATACCCTAGTGATCATCCTATTCCACTCCCTCAGTGCTGGGATTAGATTTGCACTGCTGCCCCCAGCGTTCAAGTGTGTGTTAGGGATCTGAACTAGGGTTCTCATGCTTGCATGGCAAGCATCTTATCCACTGAACCAGCTCCTCAGCCCAAGCTCTAAGATTTTAATGGTACAGTATTTGTACCTATTTATATTTTACTCTTGTGGCAGACCAGCTTTGTAGCATGTAATATAGAAACTTTCCTAGTTTTGTGTCAGTTTTACCATTTTAACTTATACTTAGTCTTAAGTTATATAGTCACACGAATTTCAGGCATGGTTAATTAAATATAACACCTACTTTGCTTTCTTGAAATTCTTTCTTTTCCCTATGAATTTTCTTTTATTCTAGGCTTTCCATAGCATTGAGAAAGCCTATCAGTAGAACCCAATTGGAAACCCCTGCATTATATATGTAAATATTTAACAGTTTTACATAGAGACTATAAATTGTTTTTATAATGATGATTTTTAGGTTTTTATTTTATTTGAGTATATATATATATATATATGTATATATATATATATATATATATATATATATATATATATATATCTCCATATGTGTGTGTGTGTGTGTGTGCATGTGACATGTGCATGGGTGTGGAGACAACCTTGGTTGTGTCTTCGCTTCCTATCTCTTGCTACTATGGTTTGTGAACTGTAGCATGTGCCACTTTGTATCTGGATTAATATGAGTGCTGATGAATTGAACTCAGGTCACCAGTTTTGTATAAGCAAGCACCTTCAACCACTGAGCAATCTCTCCAGGTCCAAGACTGCAAGTTATTAAATGAATACTATTCTACCCTCCTTCTTGACAAATATACCTTCCCAACAACCTGGAATGTCATGTGAAAACTGAATTGTCTTGTGCTTCCAAGCTAGAAAGTCATGGTTTGAAGACTGAAGCTATGACCTTTGATCTGCAGCCTGCACCAGTTCCCTCTCCTAGCTCTATTCCACACAACTCAGGGCCTCTTATGCTACTTTATAGTTCTCCCCTTGTACATATCCAAGCCAAATTTACAGTGTCAAAGAACCACCTCCACAGTCTGTAAATGTGACCACTGGTGATACCACTCACTTCAGATAATAGAATAGGGGAAGATACCTTTGTAGAACCATATGTGGGACCTGGTCTGTTTTATCAGGATGCTCTAGGATTTAAAATATTTTATTTTTATTTATTTATTTGACAGAGAAGGAGGGAGGGGGAGAGAGAGAGAGAGAGAGAGAGAATGGGCCTGCTAGGGCCTCCAGCCAGTGCAAATGAACTCCAGACACGTGCGACCCTTTTGCATCTGGCTAATGTGGGTCCTGGGGAATCGAACCTGGGTCCTTTGGTTTGGCAGGCAATCGCCTTAACCACTAAGCAATCCCTCCAGCCCGATTCTCTAGGATTTAGATATTTAGAGTAGCATCTAGAGGAGGGACATTCCAAATGTGTACAAGAGTTCTACTTTGAGGATAGATTCAGAGAAAAAAACTTGCAAACCAATGGATTGCTGCCTGCACCAAAAAATGACAGTGTCACCATGCATACCCTTTCCTTATGGTTTTGGTGAGAAACTGTATAGCAAGCTCTGTTTTTCCTTTTAAACTAAACCAGGAATAAAAATCCTGGTTTCACAGTTAGTTTTATTTAGTACTTTGAATATATAACTCCACTGTCTCCTCTGATATCTATTTTTCTTGTTGAAAACCTGCCTCTAATCTCACTGTTCTTTTTCGCATTACTGGCATTTAAGTTTCAGTGTTAGTACCATTCATCAGTTGTTGCCTGTGGTTGTATGTGCATAGCAGCTTCATGGATCCATGGACTCAATACCAGGAAAGACTTTACACATTCTTTGTAGAAGAAATGCATTCTTTCTTTTCTTGCTTTCTAGCCACTACCTGCTTGTGCCTTGATCCATTCAGAAAGAAAATGTGACCCTCCTTTTCTTTGGTTGTTTTTCTTTACTTTGAGTGGCTGAGGTAGGTTGACTGTTCTTATCCATGAACATTATTTATTTAAGTTATTTTGGAATATATTATGAAGATCCAATCACTAGATGGAGTAGGGAAATGACTACTCAGAGCAGATACAAAGCCATAGGTGCTCTAGTGTTGACTTGGCCAAGATTCCTTGTAACTGAAATGCTGGCACAGGTTCTTGCCTGACTTGCTAATTATTCTTGCTATGTTACCTCCTTCCTCAGAAATCAGTGAGGTGGGGTCAGGGTAAGATCTAGACACACAAATGTCTTCCTGAAATTATTGCTAGCATTAAATTCAGCTCCTTAAGAAGGTAGCAGAGATGATGTAACTGAAGTCCAGAGGCGTGAGGTGATGAAACCAAGCTTAGAAAGTTATTTAGTGCAGTTCCAGGAAATAGAGCCAAGGTAAAATTCTAGCAATTCTAGCTCAGGTGTATGTTCAGTTCCTGTATCTTTTAGCTTCTTTACTATATCCTGAGTATATTCTTTTACACAATGTCATTTTTTCACCAGATTCTGACATGATTCTTAAAACACACCACATTAATTTAGAAAGAGCAGAAATCTTGGAGTCAGAAGGAACTGAGTTTGAATTCCCCTTCTGTCATTTATTAGCTCTGTAGCCTAATGACATTAATTTTTTTAAGAGTCAATTACTCATTTCCAAGCACCTTTATAAGGTCAGGGTCCTTAGTACAATTCTTGGCACATAGTAGACACTAAGTAGGTGGAATTATTACTTTTGTTGTTGTTGTTACTGTTTTCAACTTAACACATTGTCTTTGTCCCTATCTTGTCAATTTGTTTTTGGAGAAACTTACTCTCTCTGTGTTTGTGTGTGGTGTGCTTGTGCTTGTGTGTGTGTGTGTGTGTGTGTGTGTGTGTGTGTGTGTGTGTGTTTAGGTTTTGAATAAATTTTAATGGGATGTTCTCTGGGTAGAGACAGATCTAGCTGCTCTGGATGGTATTCAGTATGCTGTGGATGATGACTGATATATCATGGTTGATATTATCAAGCAATAAACCAACAGCTGAAAAATAGATTAGAGCCATTCCCAGGGTGAGTTAGTGCTTTCAGTTTGTTCACAGCTCATTAGCCTGCACAGACCCAGCAGTGATTCACAGCTGCCGATGCCAGGATCAAGAACATAGCACCCTGCCTCACATTGGAGTACATCCCTTCAGGAGCCACTCATTAGCGTGAGTGTGCTTAGATGCTCAGTCACTGGTCACTGCACATTACTATCTCTCAGTTGGTTCTCTTCCCCAGTTTTCCATCATCTCCCTCCACACTTGCCTCTCCCCAAACTTCCTCTCACATTAGATTCCCACAGGAATTCCTGACTGATTTCTGGAAAGTTTGAGATGGGACTAAATTATGAAAGCTTAAGAGATTTTATTACACTTCTATTTAAATCATCAGATGAAGAGAGCCTGGGATAGATGGGTGGTTTTCTTTACTTTAAATGCTGCCAAGTCCATCCAACCTGATAGGATAACATTTTAACTCTGAAAGAAAACAAAATACATTACTTAGGCTTATGATTCTTGGAAAATGATTAGGATATATGCTTCTTGGATGGAGCCCATGAGATCTGAAAACCGCAGACATGCAAGCTTCAGGAAACCTGGCTTAGAAGATGTAGTTGCTATGAAAGGTCTGGTCAATACAAAACTCCTGTAACTTCAAGGCAGAAATGGAGATGAGAACTGTCATTTCCCACATGATAAGGTGGTTTCAGAGTTTTAAATATGTGGCCACAAAGTCCCTGAGTATGGCAATCCTTCCTATAGCACAAGCTGACCCTGGGTATAGCAATTCTTCCTATAGATCAAGCTGAGCAGTCATAGACAATCCTTTAAGACTGACCTTAGTTCCTCATTAAGTATGGGAACTTATTAACTGATAAATCCAGCAAGCGATTTTTTTTCATACATTAGTTTCAGTTCATCCTCTGAACATTGCAAATATGTAGTATCAGATCCCCAGGGAATTTTGTTTCTTTGCTTTGAGAATCAGAGTTCATGTATATAAAGCATGCATCACAGAAAATGGAAATATATCAAAGTTCAGTAAATACTGGTTTCTTTGATGGTAGCCAACATATGCATGCTGCTGAGTTAAATTAATCAAATATTTAATAAATGCCAACTCTTAACCAGACACTTTGCATCTAGGCACACAGATGAAAATGAAAGTCTATGCCTTGACCATTTATGTCCAAGATATTGATCATGTTGAATGGAGGTCATAAGAGAAGAGACTTCTTATGTCCTATATTTATGTATCTCCAGGGTGTAGGAGAGTGAATAAATTCAGTAAGTATTAATTAAGAGTGTATTTGTAGTAGATACTGTTCTTGGTTTTTAGACTCATAAGTGTATAAAACAGCAAAATATATCTTCAGGAACCTACATACTGAATGAATGAAGGGAGGAAGGATGAATGAAGCTACTTAGTCTACATTTATTAAACATTTCCCATGAGCCAGTTATTGACATGCAGGTAGGAAATTTCCTTAGAGAATAGAGACAATTTAGAAATAATACTCTCCCAGATAGAGTGTTGCTACTTATACAGATGCTGCAACATGCAAAGCTACCAATGCTTCTAATGACTTTTATGAGAGTGATGTGTGAACATGTGGTCTAAAAGAATATCCCATTCTTTAGGGAAATGGGTTTTACACTGACGTATCTTAGAATTCCTGGTCTCTCATCCACCAAATGGCTTCATGAGCCCACACCCTAGAAGACAGAACTGTGGCATTCATGGGGCCAGGGAGGCTTGCCAACTTGCTCTGACTGGTAGGTGTGTATCAACTGCACTTCAGGGTCTGTTTCTGCAAGGGAATATGTGCCTCCCTCATCAAGAAAGCTGCCAGCATTCACAATTGGAACATAAACAGGCCAGCAGGTTTTGATTAATCCAAATTGGAACTATTCAAACAGTCACAAAAAGAGATCTTTTCCCCTGAAGGAATTTACATGTGAAGAGAGACTAAGATGGGAAATAAACATTTCTATAATGATTAAAGTTAATTGGCTTGAAAGGATGCCTCTGAAAGAAATGCTTTCTGGTTTTGGTTCCAATCTATTTCGGGACAAGCCTGTTTTTCATAAGATTGGTAACTGCAAACAGATACTGCCCTTTCATTGGAAACAGATGGCACAGGACATAATTAAAGAGGTATGCACTGGCATCTCAAAGAACTGCTTTCAATTACAGCATTTCAAGAGTATTAAGGGGAAATATTTTAAACAAGACCACTGCAAAAATAGATTTTGTCATTAACTTTGAAATAATATTTGACTTAAGGCTGAAATTTGCATGTGCCAGGTCTGGATCTCACCGGCTGATGCTGATTGGTGAAGGAGAAATTGAATCATTATGGTCCTATCGTTCAGGGAAAATTCTTTTTAATAGTGAGAAAAAAAGTATTTTTCTCTGGTAAGACTCATATTTTAATTTGCACTTATATTTCAGTTATATTTCACGACACTGAAGAACTTTCATCATAAAACCATTTCAATACTGATCTAAGTTTATCAGTCTGTCACTAATGTGTGAGTCTGTGTGTCGCCTGTGGCTACAGCTGGTGGCCCACCACCAAGCATAGTCACAGGTCCTATAGACCACACTGGTGAGAATACACCTGGCAAGTTCATCCTAACATGAATTTGTAAAACTCCCAAACTAGATATGGTGCAAACTGGGAGCTTGTCTGAGCTGATACATCTGATAAGTCTGTTGTTTTTTTTTTCATTGTAATTCTTCTCATTAGACACTAGTAATGAAGATGATCATAATTATATTTATATAGATTTCTCAATTTTCAAAATGCTTCAGCTACACTGTCCTGTGTAACATTTGGAATGATGTTTACCTCCCTCAATAAATATTTATTGAGCATCTAACTCCTGGTGGGCACTATGTAGAAAGATAAAACAATGAGCATGACAAATGTTCACTTCATTCTAAAGCTTATTATCAAATGATGGAGACAGACAAGAGGACAATCAAAATGCAAGATGGTAAGTGCACAAGAGCAAGGTAGGGTGGCACAGAAATACCTACCAGGGGTACTTAACCAAAGAAATAACTTTTACCAAATTACTTTAAACTCATTATTCAACAACCAAGGGTTGGAGACATGACTCAGTGGTTAAGGCACTTGCCTGCAAAGCCTAAGGGTTTGACTTCCCAGAACACACATAAAGCCAGATGTGCAAGGTGGTACATGTGTCTGCAGTTTGTTTGCAATGGCTAGAGGTCCTGGTGTGCCCATTTTCTCTCTCTGCCTCTATCCATTCCTCTTTCTCTCTCAAATAAATAAATAATAAATAAAAATTTAAAAACCAAACAGAAAAGCAGCAGTAATTCAATGACATATGCTTTCTGATGGGCTCCCAATGAGTCTAGTAGTGGCTAGGCAAATAAGATATAATCTAATGTATTGATTACTTGTGAGCGTAATTGGTTAATAAACAGAATAAATTTACTTTTGATTATATGTTTGCATATATCCACATACTACATATGCATTTACACATGTAGGCAAAAGACAGAACCAGAAAACACACATGAACCACTATATTTCTGACCAGCAAATCAAGTTGTGAGGGATTTAGTCTCTGCTTTTAGTTAGTGATGCATGTTAGACTAGATCATGTGCACACCTGCCTTTCAGTGATAGTTTATATACTTTGAGGATAAAGATAGGGTTGTGATGAATAATAAACAAGGGTCAAAATCCTGGCCAGTCTACAGTTCTTCTTCTCATTCTACGAGGAATGAGTAGAGTGTTGCAATTTGAATTTTGGAATATTTCTTTTTCACTAAGAACAGTTAAGCCCTAAAACGCACAGTAATTTTCTTCAAGATTATTCTATATGTCTAAAATCTCCATGAAGATATTCAGATTACTCTTACCCAATAATTAGCTTTTCCTCATATTAGGATTGTTTATTGTGAGCGTGCATATCTTGTCTTAATTATTTATGAGGTATGTCTTGAAATGGTACCATAAATGCTAGAACCATTCATTCAAGGACAGACTGTAAAGATTTGATCCCAAAGAATTAAAAAGAAAATATGATACAAACAGTAATTATGTTTTTATAAACAGTGAAGAGAGAAAGTTTCCAGTCTTAGCTAGCAAATGGAAAGAAGAGAAAATAAGCTGGACGTGGTGGCGCATGTCTTTAATCCCAGCACTCAGGAGGCAGAGGTAGGAGGATCGCTGTGAGTTCAAGGCCACCCTGAGACTACATAGTGAATTCCAAGTCAGCCTGAGCTACAGTGAGACCCTACCTTGAAAAAAAGAAAAAAGAAAGGAAGAAAGAAAGAAAAGAAAGAAAGAAAGAAGAGAAAATTCTGAGCTCTAAACAAGGGAGATTTTGGAATTTTTAGAACCTTGATTAATAATTTTAAAAATGATGGGAGAAAAATTCCTGTACTAAAAAAAACCCTAAAAATTCTTTACAGGAGAACGTTTTGTTAGCTGATGGCAGGGACTTGTTCTTGATAACACCTTATCATAGGCTCATCACGGGTGGAGTCTGTTCTCTTGGTTTTCAGACTCAAGGTTTTGCTATGCGACTTGTCTTGACCATCTTGGGAGACGTGACTGGTTCTGTGCTTAGGCCTTTAGAGGCCTTTCATGCTGTTTTTCTACTTGTTTCCTTTGACTCTCCTCCCTTCTTGAGGAAGATGTTTCTTGGCCACTTCTGGTGTCCCAGGACAATGAGAGACATGGAACGAAGCCACTGCAGATGGCTCACCAACCTACAGTAAGAAGCAGCTTGCAGCAGATCTATCCAGCTGAGCTCAACTTCAGTTCAGCCAACACACACCTGTGAAAATAAGTGATTGTTTTTTATGCCACTGAGTTTGGGGTAATTTTTATTTTTATTTTTTTAACTCAGACATATTGTAGCAAAAGCCTAACAACCCTGGTTCAATTCCACAGTATCCATGTAAAGCCAGATGCACCATGTGGCTCATGCATCTGGAGTTAATTTGCAGGGACTAGAGGTTCTGGTGTGCCCATTCATTCCATTTACCTATTTTCTCTCTGTCTCCTACTGGTTGTGAATAAAAATACATTTTTTAGAAGAATTTTTTTTTGTTTTAAATTTCAAAGACAATCCAAACAGTTTGGGATGAAAGAGCTACTTTTTTGTGTGGGGGGTCAAATATTGTAAGTCTGATAATGACGTGAACAACAATATAAAGGTAAATGGATCAGCCTAGAAATATCTCTGATTTTTATATCCTAAAATAACATGCATGTTCCTCGATAGTAAAGCCTAACTCCAGTTGTCCTTTTGCCTAGTTAACTGAAGGCTAAATGCTAAATGTTCTTGGGCTGCAAGGACTCTGCTTCAGAATCTGGCAATCAGTTGAATGTTTCACTTAGAGTTTTTTGTCCCTCTCAAATCACCTTGTATTGCTAAACAGTTTCCTAATTTCTTCTTACTAGGATTTTTCTCCCCTCAAAATATTGGATTTGTGTCACATAATTTCTAGAGATATTGGTAAGGTTGTGACTACTGAGACTTTGAATGAACTATCCCCCTTGGACTCAGAGAATCTAGACATTTATTGGGAATGAAGATTAATTACTTGAACAGGCATCTGTTTAGGATACATGATTGATGGACAGTGAATAGTTTTTAATCTATTTTCCAGATCAATGATATATATTTTATCTCTCCTCTCACCTGGACCTTGTAAAAAATCCACTCATGCTGTATAGGATTATAAACTGTGGTCGTGGCTAGATATCCAAGAGGAAATGCCTTGTCTTACCAGCTGAACTTCACTGAAGATTTGCATCTGGAAATAATAACAACAACAAAAATGTTTTCTGAATACAGCTCTTTACCTGTGTTCGTCTACTCTGGCCTCACCACCATCCTTTGAGGAAGTAACCACTACCAACCCAGAGAGAGGTGGTGACCACTACAAACCCAGAGAGGTATGACCATTGCCAATCCAGAGAGGTAGTGACCACTACTAACCCAGAGAGGTATGACCATTGCCAATCCAGAGAGGTAGTGACCACTACCAACCCAGTGAGAGGTAGTGACCACTACCAACCTGGAGAGAGGTGGTGATCACTATCAACCCGGAGAGAGGTGGTGACCACTACCAACCCAGAGAGAGGTGGTGACCACTACCAACCAGGAGAGATGTAGGAACCATTACATCCCATAAAGGCAGTAACCACTACCAACCTGGAGAGAGGTGGTGACTACTACCAACCAAAACAGGCTTTACCAGTCCAGTTAATAAGTCACTGAGGCAGGAACTGAATGCCTTGGTCATTGTTTTTCTCTACTTTACTAAGAGGCATTAGTTGAAAACATAATTTGGGATATACTCTCAAAGGACCAAGAATCTCCTTTATATATGCTTGTCTTTTTCACAACTACAGAGTAGTTTTAGTCTTACTTTACTCCAAGTCTTTTTCGATAGCGTTCCAAAATACTTCAAAACTTCTAGATGTGGTAAGGGATAACTCTACTCCTTTTTAAATTTACAATCTCTCTTGTGGTTCCCCTTAAGGGTCACCCATTTGGAACCTTCAAACAGGACTGTGTTAATGTTAGAAATACAGAAAAAAAATCTGGTTTGTTCCCAAGCACATTGTAATGGGATAGGAGCAAAGCTACTTAGCTGTTCTGAGTTTTATCATAAATATTGATTTAAAAATTAGATATCAGGGCTGCGTCTGTAGCTCAGATGTTAGGATGCTTGCCCAGGTTGCCAAAAGTCATGGGTTCAAACTCTAGCACTGAATAAAGCCAGAGGTAATCTCAGCACTCAGGAACCAGAGGCAGGAGGATGAGAAGTTCAGGGTAATCCTTAGCTGTATGGAGAGTTCTAAACTAGACAGAGATATATTGAACCCTGCATAAAAAATAAGAACAGGATGGACAGATTGCTCAGTGGTTAAAGCCACTTGCTTGCAAAGCCTGACAGCCTGGGTTTGATTCCCCAGTACCCCCCCAAAGCCAAATGCATCTGGAATTCGTTTGCAGTGGCAAGAGGCCCTGGTGTGCCCATAATCAATCTTCCTATCTCTCTCTCTCCCCCCCTTGTAAGTAAATAAAAGTATTGTTTTAAAACTTTTAATATTTATTTTATTTTATTTTTATTTTTATTTTTATTTTTTGGTTTTTCAAGGTAGGGTTTCACTCTAGCTCAGGCTGACCTGGAATTTACTATGTAATCTCAGGGTGGCCTCAAACTCATGGCGATCCTCCTACACCTGCCTCCCAAGTGCTGGGATTAAAGGCGTGCGCCACCACGCCTGGCTTATTTTTTTTTTTTTTTTTTTGAGAGAGAGAAAGAGAGAAAGAGATAGAGAGAGAGAGAATGGGAATGCCAGGGCCTCTAGCCATTGCAAACAAACTCCAACCATATGTACCCCTTTGTGCTTCTGGCTCATGTGGGTGGGTCCTAGGGAATCAAATCTGCATCCTTTGGCTTTGCCTGCAAGCACCTTTACTGCTAAGCCATCTCTCTAGCCCAAATAAAAATATTTTTTGTTTGTTTTTTGATTTTTCAAGGCAATGTCTCTCACTAGTCCAGGCTGACCTGGAATTCACCTTGAACTCACGACGCTCCTCCTACCTCTGCCTCCCGAGTGCTAGGATTAAAGTTGTGTACCACCACACCCAGCCAAATAAAAATATTTTTTAAAATTAAAAACAAACAAATCTCACATGTTTAATTTTGATCATTTCTCCCTTCTGAAAATAAGAAAGTATTTCTCAGAGATTATCTGGGGCCAGGACAAATAAATCACTATATTGATCAATCCTAGGCTTTGAAGGTTTATTCCAACAATTTTCATGTGTAAAACTATCTTGGTTCTACTGATGGGATGACTCACAAAGGTTATTTTTTTAAGGCTTTGTTTTTTTGTTTTTATTTAAGACTATGAGAAAAGCATTGCTATGTTCTATTTAGAGATGCTTGGGAGACTGCTTTCCCCTTGGTAAATGCCACAAAGAGACATTTCTCATGAAAACTTAGCTGAGAGACAAGCTATAGTATGGTGACAGATGGCCTCTGGGAATAGTCATGAGAGAGACTGTGGAGCCAGGACCAGTAATTATGAGACACCAATGAAAAAAAAAGTAGAGGTTACATACATGTGAAATATTCTGAAAGCAATAATAGAAGTGGAATGAAAGGAACAAAGAACAAATTCTTTGAAGAAAAGTAGTTATCATCATAAAATACATAGCAAGCATTCACATCTGGAATAGCAGAAAATATACCGGCCTTGGACATGTCCTTGATAATCCATTGAAATCTTGGACCTATTAATTAAAGTTATGCAAAAATAGAGAGTACTAGATTTTTGAGTCTTGGAGTCTTACTTATAATGTGAGCAACCTTGAACAGATGTGTACATCAGATTCATTATTTGCAAATTGAAAGGCATTAAAATGCTCATCTAGAAAATCTAAGTATATATAGTAGAAGTAAGAATGCCTACAATGGCCAATAGGACTTGAGATATAATGTTCAGATATCAGAGTTAAAGAACTAAAACATCTGGTTAGCTTCAGGAAATAATGTTAGTTTCTGTTACAAAGCAAAAAATACAACATGTGTCACTGGATCAATGGCTCAGTTGGTAAAGTGCTTTCCATGCAAACATGAAGACTGGAGTTTTGACTCCCAGCACCATGTTAAATGTTGGGTGGGTGAGGTGGCCTGTCTATAATCTCTGTGTTCTGGAGGTGGAGAGAGGAGATCCCTGTGGTAAACTAGCTAGTTAGACTAACTGAATCGGTGAGCTCTGGGTTCAAGTGAAGCAATGCCTCAATAAATAAAGTGGAGAGCAAATGAAGAGACACCTAATGTCAATCTCTGACCTCTATATGCATGCATACATGCATACACATGTGTACTCACATACATATGAACACACATGCATGCACACACACACCATATACACAAAATATAAGAAAGAAAAAAATGCATCATGTGAATTTATTGTGTGCCTACAGGGAAGTAGATGTGGAAATAAAAGAGGCATACCAGGCTGGAGGGATGGCTTAGGCAGTTAAGCTCTAAAAAGGTAAAGGACCCAGGTTTGATTCCCCAGGAACCATGTAAGCCAGACGCACAAGGCGGTGCATTCTTCTGGACCTTGTTTGCAGTGGCTGGAGGCCCTAGTGTGCCCATTCTCTCTCTCTCTCTCTCTCTCTCTTTCTCTCTCAAATATAAATAAAAAAAGAGGCAACCAGTGGGACATCTGTTAGTCAATTCCATGAACAGAATGCAAGCTTTTGGGTCAGACTTGCTTTTCAAATATTGACTTTGTATGAATTTAAAATAGTATTTCTAGCCTCAGATCCTTCATCCATAGAATGGGGGTGAAAATGCACTGCAATACTTTTTTTAAGGATCACAGATGATTTATGACAAGCACTCAGCAGTTTGTAGATGTCTAACACACAGGAGCTATTGTTACTTGAAAGGTCACAGCTCCTTTAGAGCAAAGCCTGAGTCTCATGAATCTTTGTCATCTCCATTGTGTTCTGCACAATGCCTGTCATAAGTTAGGTATAATAAATCTTCATTGCATGGAGAAATCACTCAGAATCTGGCTTAATGCTCTTTTTGGCTCTAATTGCCATCAGATGGAGTTTTCCTTGGTTTAGAGGATTTTTTTTCCTCTTAAGGCCCAACTGAGCATCACCTTTGCCCTTAGAGCATATCTCCAAGAGAGAAAAACGACAGTAGACATAAATTGGCGGTTGGAGCTTCATGGCTGCTAATGGCACATCGCCACCTAAATGCTGGATATACATTTGGTTTCAACCTCCATCTTAAACTTAATTCTCAGTACCCATTATGTCTGGCAAGTCATGTTGAGAAAGTTCATTACCTCTTTGAAATTCATTTCCTCATTCATAAATAATCACCTGCATACTTGGTGTGAAGATTAGATGGGAGAGCATTTGTATGTTACATATATGATTTCCCAAAATAAGGTTTTCTAAGCTCACTGAAGAAAGGAATCATATCTTGTTCAGAACCACTTTGCATATAACATGGTGCCCAGCATAATGTAGGTCAAAGAGTAGCTGTGTAATCAATGCTTGTGGAGCTGAATTGCTTCCAACTGTTATTCATATGCTGAGCGAATCAAGAACTTCTTTTTTTCAGGAAAACGTGACTTTAGGCACTAGGAACCATAATTGATTCACAAAAATAAGGCATACTAAAGAAACTTTATCCTGCCTTCTTAATATTATTAGAGCAATTTTCTAAAAGAAAAAAATACAGGCATAATGTTTCTTAATTTTAAGAAGATGCTAGGCAAATTGAACAATTTGGAGTGGTTTTATATGCAAGTAACAGAAAACACAAGTTTTCATGAGAAAGTTCAGTGTTTGGCCCACATATGTGGAAGTGTGGGTCAGGATTGGTTGATCCAATTCAGCAGTTTAATAATGAGACCAGGAATCCAAGATCTTTCTGCTTTCTGTTCTGACAACCAAGTTGGCATCATCTTGGATACCACTTGTCCTCCAGTGGGAAGTAGGGTCCATGTATCCCATTCATATCTGCAGAGTGAAGTGCAAAACAGCCATTCCAAGTACCAAACATAAGTTTTGCCAATAAGATGTGCCTATTCCTTCCCTAGTCATTGTTACCAGTGAAATGCTATGTACTGACAGGCTAAGATCCTAGCAAGGGATGGGACTACAAAAAGGGCCAGTTTCTCATATTTCATTGCTTCTACACAAGGGTGGGAGTCGAGCAGGAAGAGTATACAATGAGGACACAGTCACATATCTCTAATGAAGGTTATAACCTTCATGGCAAAGGTATAGACATTTGGACTAGATGACACAGTTGGGTCAGTTTGTAGCTATTAAAACAGCTTTACAATTAACAAATTAGTCAGAGGTGGCAAAGTGCATAGTACAGAAATCTTCCCTACCTTTTACCCTGTCAGCTTGGATTGACTTAGGTGGTCCTCTGTCATGCTTTCATTCAAAAGTATGAGTCAGGCTGGAAAGATGGTTTAGCAGTTAAGGTGCTTTCTTGCAGAGCCTAAGAAACCATGTCCTACTCTCCAGATCCCGTGTAAGCCAGATGTACAAGGTGACACAAGTGTGCAAGGTCACACATGCAAATAAGGTAGCACGTGCTCTGGAGTTCAATTTCAGTGTCTGAGGCCCTGGTGTGCTGATTCTCTTTCTCTCTTTCCTCTCTCTCATTCCCTCTCTCATAAAGGTGTGTGCCACCATGCCCAGAAAAAAAACATATTTGTCATTTTATAGCTATTCGTCTAATGAATTATATGTTTATGATTATCTTACAATCCAACCACAAGGTTTTAGAAATCAGGAAATGTCCTTATCCCTCTTTCTAATTTCAATACATAACACAGAATGATATGATAAGGATAGAGCTCAAGTTTCAAATATTAGTTAATGAACAGCAAATGGCTAGAAATTTCAGGAGGATATCTGATCTTATATATGTATGCAAAGGAAATGGCCTAACAATACGTTTCTTGTAAATTTTATTAGCAGTGTTCAATCATTTAACTGTAAAAAGATGTATATTGTATTAAGGTTTCATTGAAAATCTTTCTGATCCTGGCATTCAATGATTTGCAGTTTACTAATGGTAACTGTAGTGTATATGTTGTGATGGTGGCCCAGATGCCTCCCTTGTACAAGTTACAACATGCTGGAGAACACAAAGGTCCTGGAGCTGTTTGGCTCTTGAGAGTCTGAACCTTCTTTCCAGAACCATTGACTCCACAAAGGGAGCATATTCCATTCTCCTTGCCAGTGGAGATGACTCGTTGTTGCCGATTGTGATCTGACACGAAGTTGACATTCTCTCAGTCTGCTTATGGGTCAGATGTCCAGTCACCACGAACCATAGCTGGAGGAAGTTCATGAGCCAATGCAGTAAATTGGAAGAGGAAAGGGATTCTTATCAGCAAGAGCAATCCTTAGCTCAAATTATGGGAAGCAGAATAAATAAAAGCAGAAATCACCATGGCAGACAATGTTTACCTAATCCTGAGTAGTGGGCAGACACTCTAGCTAAGAGGATAATATCGACTTGGAGGCAAGGTTTGGCCTATCACAAACTAGAATTTAATTACATATTTGCAAAACACAAATATGCACACACATACAGTACCAAACAACACCCAAGTCAGCAAAAGGGGTGATGAGAAAATATTCAATCCAGAAATGTGCTATGTCAAGGTAACCCTGCTATCCTGCACTAACCCCTTCCATCCTCTCCATTTGCTTCTATCATCTGTACTCTCTTGATTCTTATGATTGATATTTCATAGAACATAAACACTATATAACAAAAGTATTGTGGAAATAATGACATGAAAACTGTCTGTACATGTTCAGTTCAGATGCAACCTCTGCCCCAACTCTTCCCTCTTTACTCCTTGTCCCCCATCTCCCTGTTGCAAGGATTGACTTTCTTAAGACCCTTGGCTCCCTGAAATATTTCATGCAACTTCAGTGATGACTTTTGGAGATACATTTTGACACCATATTTATAGATATAAAAGTTATGCATCACTCATAATCTGATCACTTAGATATCCTTAGCATAGCAGTATATATATATTTATCATGGTATTTATATTTCTCACTTGCTCTCTTTCTCTCTCTCTACATATGTGTGTGTGTGTGTGTGTGTGTGTGTGTGTGTGTGTGTTAGAGTGTGTGTTAGTGTGTATTCCTTTCATTCATTTACAGGGCTTTAAGCATGTTTTTCCTAGAAATATATATATGTAAATACATTGAAAAATATTTGGAAATATAGATGCAAATATGCTTTCTTTTCAGCATTTTAAAATTAACTTTGTGTGTGTGTGTGTGTGTCCCTTAAAACACCACTCACCTTTTTTTCAGACAGGATCTCTTAATGGCCTGGAGCTCACCAATTGGGCCAGCAAATGCCAGGTATTATCCTGTCCTTGCCTCACCAGTGCAGGGATTATAAGCACAAATTGCCACATTTGGCAATTTTCTATGAGCACTGGGGAGCAAACTCAGTTCCTCATGCTTATGAGGCAAGCACTTTATCAACTGAACTCTCTCTCCAGCCTGCAAAACATGTTTACTGTTAATCTGATGCTTCAGTTATAAGCATCATTATTATAGTGCTGAACATATTTTCTATTCTCTTTCTATACACACACACACATATACACTCATTTCTTTCACTAATTTACCTTTTACATACTGTCCTTTGAACAATTTTTGTGCATCTACATAAATATATGAGGAAATCTGAAAAGATAAATACAAGCATGAGAGAGTGTATTAAGACTTTTATATTTTGTTCCATATACTTCTAAGTTATTGTTTTAAACAACAAAGAAATATTTAGGTAAACTTGAAAAATTTTCTGAAAATAGAAAATAAAAGTTCTGTTCTTTGTTGCTGTTACTAATTAAAAGCTCTGGCTTTTGTGTTAGCCAAATTTCAGTTGCATTGAGAAACTTCTAAAATAAATAATTTGAGGAAAGTTTTTCATTGGGACATGGTTTCAGAGGTATTAGTTCATGTCATTTGTCACTGAGGGCCTGTGATAAAACAGAAGAGCTGTGGGAGGGCCAGCTGCTCACCTCCAGACAACACTGAAGCAAACAATGCAGGAGCCAGGTGGTCCAAGCTCCCATTCAAAGGCACACCACCAATAACAACTGCCTTCTATTAAGCTCCACCTCTTAAAGGTCCTTCATCTCCTAATAACACCACAGGCTGGTGACCAAGTCTTCAAAACATAAGCTTTTGGGGTTCACTTAGGGTTCAAACTATAACAGTTTTTGAATTAGACACAAGGAAAATGATTGGTAGAGTCATTGCATTAATTAAAGCATTCAATCTTCGTGTCCAACACTTGTTTTTACAGTTAAGAATGAGTATAAGGAGTATAAGAAAGCAGCAACAATCTAGGTCTTCTACTATAGCCCAAGGAGCTGAAGGATCAAAGAGCAAATGTTGGGTGGGGAAGATGCCTTTAATACCCACACTCCAGAGGCAGAGGTAGGAAGACTGTCCTGAGTTTGAGGCCACCCTGAGACTACGTAGTGAATTCCCAGGTCAGCCTGAGCTAGAACAAAACCAAAACCAAAACCAACCCCCACCCCCCCCCCAAAAAAAGAGCAAATGTCGGCAGATGAAAGTCCTTCAAGCTAGGGAGGGGATTATCCTTACAGGGCCCCCTCTAAGGATGGGACTTTGTGGAGAGCAAGCAGATCTGATTGGAAAGGAGGAGGTGTGGGAGGAGGTGTGAGTTTCAGTTCTACTTCTGTTAAATCCAGCTCTTTGAGAATTCAGGCTCCACAGAATCGCTCCTGGCTTCAGTTCTATACTCAAAAAAGAACAGCTAATTCTCTATTAGTTAAAACCTGAGAATGATTGAGGATTCTCAACTTCTTATATTATCAACTAAGTGAAGTAAAAAGGAAAAAGCAAACAAACAAATAGCAAAAACAGAAAACGCATCAAACCCAATCATCATTTCACAAGAGAAAGGGAAATTTTATCCTCCCAAAATGGAGGAATATAATCTCATGTTTTAAAAGGTAAACTTTAGCTTGAGGCCAAAACTTTACTTTTGTTTGACTCTTTTCTCCAACAAGCAATGGCAAACGTTGACATAAGCTTCATTTGGGAACTTTACAAATCCACCCGCGAATATTCTGTCTGATGCTATTCTGCTGGCATGCTGTGAACCTGGGCTTGACCTTGGCAAGCAAGATGGGCATTAAATGACAATTTCAGGGATGCAGAAAGGCAATTAGAAGTTAGACTGCGGAGCAGAAACGTTCGGCACTGAGAGAAGGCTCTGAAGCCATTGTGGAGTGACTTCTCCATGTCAATATTCTCCTGGATGAGGACACTCCACAGAGAGCAAGATGTGACCCCAAAGAGCTTATGTTCTAGAAAATGGGACAGAATATTAATAGATGCTTGTACAAATATACACTATGCCACATAATAATTAAACAGAAATCAGGTTATTACAGGGAGAGTCACTCAACTGTGGAAAGTGACTAGGGAAGGCAGAGTCCAGAAGGAAAAAGAGGAGGAAGTGAGGAAGTGAAATTCACGTATGAGAGAACATTGTTGGCACAGAGAATAGCAACTATCAATGCCAGAGTGTGATTGATTGGTACTGAGAGACAGAAAGAGAGAGAGAGAGAGAGAGAGAGAGAGAAAGAGAGAGAGAGAGAGAGAGAATGAATCAGAGATAGTTGGATAGTTGAGGGCCAGATCGCATGGGATCTTATGAGTTCCAGCCATAAGTGACTTTAGTGAATGGTGCACCATGAAAGGACATTGAGCAGAGGATTGACAGGTTGGCTTATCCTTTAGCAGAGTTTTTCTGACTTCTGTATGAAACAACTCTATGTGGCACAAGCAGAGGCAGGGAATTGAGTCAATGCTACTGTTTCCAGTCTGGGAAATGATAAAGAATAATCATAGCAGGGAGAAAGGGGATGCCTGGGAAACATCCCTGGGCTGCTGTTTTTGCCATTGCTTTTGGACTTGGAGAAATAAGAAAACAACATTAAAACTTCCATTGGGAGATGGCTAAGATTTGGGAATATTTGTCATATATATATATGATATACATAAAATATTTCGCTATGAGAATAAATAAACCTTTGGCTCCTAGTTTTCCCAAACTAGTGGTTTATACTTTTAGATTTACCAGGACTTTCCTTTATATATTTGTTTACTTCTTGTTAACATTTCTATAATGCATGGGAACTTGTGTCTTAGTTACGTGCAAGGCTATACCTCTGTAACAATAAAACCTCTCAATTGTCATGGCTTAATGCAGCAGAGCATATATCCAATGTGAATCAGCAGAGGAACTTGGATTATCTTGACCAACTAAGAGATGCTCAATTATAATGTTTGGATTCCTTAATTGGCGAGGCAAGAATAGGATGCATGAAAAATTCTATAATGTATTGTAAAACTTCCTCCATAGAGCAATATATACTATTTTCCTTCACATTTCACTGGTGTCAGTAATAAATGTCTGACCTCAAATGAGTTAGGAATGTGATGAATAGTAAGTGGAAAGAGGAATATTTTTATTGAGTCCTATACTATAGTCTGGCTCTGTATCTGACTGAATACTCAGTCCCCTGTGCCTTCATCTTTATAATTTGTCTTTCCTTGTTTAACTTAGCTAGAATTTTTACGACCTATGCATTTTAATTACTTATCCTCTCATATGACATTGCACATCGCCTTGCACAAACACAGAACTGACATCTGCTATTCTCAGTACATACATACCTCTTTCTTGGTAGAATCACCTCTATAGCCAGAAAATCAACCCAAAACATTCCTAAGAAGGACATGTCTCTCAAAGACAAAAACCAAAAACAAAACACCAGATATCTGCTGCCTGTAGTTTACCTCTGCTGTTGAGATGTCTTTTTGTTTTAGATTTCTCTGTTCTTTTCTGAATCTTAGTAGTCACATCTTAAGCCCACTTGGGTTTTCAATAAATACATGAGTGCCAAAGAGCGAGCTAAGACTTTTTCTCCTGCCTGAAGCTCAGTCCAAAATTAGTTTTGTCATTGGCTTGCTAGCAATGAAAAAGCATTAATACTGGTGTTTCATCTTCAGTCGAACCCACTAGTTAGTGGCAAGGTACTATCTTGAGCAATAGCAATTGATGACCAACTCTAAAGACAAAGTGCCTTAAGCAAAAAACGTTTGAATTTTCCAGGTCTGAGATGTATAAGCCATGCTGCCATCAGAAAGTAAGACTCTGATTTGTTTTCCTCAAACATATTTCAGAAATTCATGACTGTGTGGCAGAGACCAGGACAATGCACAAGTCAGCTAAAACCCTGGAAACAGGGACCTATATTTACTGGCTTATTAAAAAATATTCACCAGATTTATTAGATGCACTGATTTCTACAAAGTAAGTCCTTGGTATGTGTAATACGAAAAGTAAAATGTCCAATGCTGTTTACCTTACTTTTCTGGTGTTCCGTTGAACAATATAGTGACTATTGTTAGCAATAATGTATGCTTAAAAATTGCTATTGAGCTTGCCCAATGTTCTCACCATGAAAAAATAATGTTTGAGGTGATACAAGTGGTAATTACCATGATTTGGTTATTATAAAATACAACATGGATCAAACCATACTGAACCTCATACATGCACACCTATTTATAATATGATATTATAATACCATAATTATAAATTATACAAAATTTCACCACAATGTCAGTTAAAAAGAAACTAAAACTTAAAAAGCAGTGGCTTCTCTTACCTAGCTAAGCAGCAGAGTGGAAGTTGTTATTTTTCCAAGAAGGAGTATGAAGGCACAAAGCATACAGGAACAATATGATTTTATTGCTTAGGCTGTAAAGTGTGGACTTTCAAAGTGCTAAGGACAAGGTATTTCCTTTCATTTGTTTTACCAGGTAGTGGAAATATTTTCATTTTTCTTTCTCATATGCACCCAAACACTTACCTTCACATATAGAATGCCTAAATGAACCATGGTCTAACAAAAACTGGAAATTGCTTACTTTTTCTATCCAACAGGTGGCACTGCTGTTTCAAAAATTGCTCTGGAACCAAAAGTCTTCATTACTTTTGGATTGAGTTGTTGGTACTTTTGGTTTTGATCTCAGCCATTTTTCCGAGTAGGGTCAGCATGAGAGGTTCAAATATTCTAATATTTAGAATAATTTTGTTTTTGAGAAGACATATATAAGTGATGAATTAATTCTATCACTAGTCACTACCTTAATAAATGATAAAAAAAATTAACTTCCTCCTTTGACTCCTCTGGATAAACAGGGAAACAATTCCATTTTTCTCCTCATTTCTGTCAGTGAACAATTTAGGTATAATTCATACCACTTGAATTCATGAATTAATTAACTAAATCACATGTGCACAAAGAAAGCATTATTTACAGAATATGGCTTTCATATTACTAGTGCAAAGCTAGAAAGAGAAAGCAGTAGAAAAGAAAAACAAGACCCTATCTTTATTCTCTGTAATTAAAAATATCTAAGTAAACATATTAAACATATACTACTAGTGTTAATCTACTCAGGATAGTCTTATTTGGGGGAACTAGTGGTTAAAAATAAAACTATTTTATTTTTATCACTACTGGGTATATATCCAAAAGAAATGAACTAAGTATATCAAAGAGGTATCTGGGGATGGAGAAATGGCTTAGTGGTTAAGGTGCTTGCTTTCAAAACCTAGTGACCCAGGTTTGATTTTCCAGTATCCACATAAGCCAGATGCACGAGGTGGTGCATGCATCTGGAGTTCATTTGCATTGGCTAGAGACCCTGGTATGCCCATTCTCTCTCTCATCTTCCTCTCTCTTTCTCCAATCAATCAATAACTATAATAATTTTTAAAAGATATCTGCATTCCTATATTCATAATAATACTACTCACAACAGTCAAGATATGTTCTTTTTTATTTTTGTTTATTTATTTGCAAGAGGCAGGAAGACAGAGAGGGGGGGGAGGGGAGAATAGGCACACCAGGGCCTCCAGCCCCTGGAAACAAACTCCAGACACATGTGCCCACCTTGTGCATCTGGCTTACATTGGTCTTGAGGAATCAAACCCCGGTCCTTTGACTTTGCAGGCAAGTGCCTTAACTGCTAAGCCATCTCTCCAGCTCTCTGCTATAAATTTGATAACAGTGCTTAACAATAGCTCCCTTTTCACATTCAAAATCACTAGAAGAGGGGATTTTGAATCTTCTTACCACAAAGAAATTATAAGTGTTTGATAATTTGGATATGCAAAATATACTGATTTGGTTATGATTATTACACAATATATACATGCATTTAAATATCACACTGTACATCATGAATACTAACAATTTGTGTTAATTGAATAAAACTACATAAATACAATGTAAATGAAAAGTAATACATAGTAATAATTCAGGATGCACTAGACTCTCTTCTGAGCATTTACTTGGTTCTTGCAGCAATTCTGTGAGATGGGTTCTCTGTGTTTTAACTTTGAGGAAACCTTATAATTCAGAGGGGATTTGAGTCCAGACCTTGAAACTTCACATAGTAACAACTGATACTGACAAGAAACTCATCAAGTGAAACTTTGAACGAGGTATTAACCATTCCATTTATGTTACTTTTGTTTTCTACTGGAATTTGTTTTTACAGACAAAATGTGAAGGCATTTACCTTTCAACTCATTAAAAATAAACATATAAATTTGAACAAACACTGTTTTTAACTTTAATGTCAACTAAGCTCTAGAGCAACAACCATTTACTAGGTATCAAAGGAGTATGCAATTTTTTCATAAAGCTCATAACTTATATTCCTTCCAGGATCTTAGAAATAATAAAAATAAACATCTACAAATTTTACTGCTTTCTCTTCAGAAAATGGCCAAATGACTTATTCGAATCTGAAATGCTGTTTACTTTGATATATCAGTATACCTCAAAGCCTTTAAAACAGGGAAACATTTATGTAAAATATACAAATAACGCATACCCCACAAACTAAAGCACAACTAATACTTTTTGTCTATAATAAAAAAAATCATAAACTTCACCCATCTCTAACCCTTTTTCTGGCTAAAAAGAACCATAGAACATTTTAGTACAGAAAAAAAAGTAAATCCAGAGGGAGAGGGAATTGAGGGTGAAAGCAAAAGATTAAAGAGAGAGAGAGAGAAGGAAAACTGGGCATAATTTAATGATTTCTAACCGATGACAAACATTAGCAAGAATAGGAAAATATAATAATCTTATTTAGAAATTTACCAAACCCATTTGACAGCTCATCTCATAAACTCACAACTACTTTTCCTCATTGTTGGGGAATGGGATATTCTGGTTAATACTTGCCACGGGAACTTATAAACTCAAGACAGCTGAGTTTCAGGCTTCCTAATTAGGCAGCTGGCCATTTTACATAGAGGCTAAAATGATTTTATTTTTCAAAGGAAGTGACTAAGTATTGTAAATATGTATTTTAAACTTCTACTAAAATATTGGAAGAAATATTATGGTTCTCCCTTGTAGCAAATTAGACCTATAATAAATCACTAGAAATCTGTAGTTTATTTATCTGGAATTAAATTCATACTTAAATGCTTGCCCAAACCTCAAATCAGAATTAAAATTACATTTTTTTCTTATAATTCCCATGCTTATTTTTAAGTGGCTGAGAGGCAATTCCTTCATGTTTTTTTTCTTTAAAAACAACACAAGTTGAGAAAAAGACGAAAATGCTTTAAAATATTTTTCAACTTACATAAAGGGAAATCTGTGGCTCCCTGGAAGTCTTAAAACTATGTTTTTTACATGTTTATTAAGTGTCATTAATCAGGTTTTATTACTTGTTGTCCAATCAGAGAATAAAAGATTCAGTTTCAGGGGATAAAGCATATGGAACTTCATCTTTATGGTTTTTAATTTCTGCTGCTTTTGGGGGAAACCCTAAAACCCAATCTATCTTACTTTCTACCACTGTGAAAATGCTACAGAAGTTTCTAGATACTTCCGAAGGCAAAATACATATTCATGTAGCACTGTAGAATGAGAAAGGAGAGATTTTGAATTTGCATTTCTACCATGGACATTTGAAAAATTAGAAAGAGTACCAATACTCCAGATTAGCAAGCATTCTCACACTGTTAGTGGGAGGAAACAACTCACGAATTTTAAGAAAGGCCCTGAGCAACTTGTGTTAGAATAAAGTACGGCTTAAGCAATTTAATTTTTGACCCAACAAGTGTGCCTCTGAGTTTATATTAAGGAAGCAGATGGATTTTTGTACAGGAAGGAAGGAGAAGGAGAGCCATCACAATGTTTTTTAGCATGGTTAAGAATTCAAAATAACTCAGTGACTATCAATAGAGGTTTGAATACATAAATTATCTGCCTCTACAACAGGATATATTATATGGTAAATCAAGAGCAGTTATTTATTAATTTGGAGGATGGCCATGGCACATTGTTGAGTGACAGAAAAGAGATTACTGTGCAAAGAAATGTGAATGTAGGTGAGTATATATCATTTGAAATAACAATAAAGGCAAGGCTATCTAATTAAAATTTAACCATGGCTTTATAGAAAATTTTATAAATTATATTATTTTATTCATAATTATTTACTATACTTTAAAATATTTTTATACATGTATACTCAGAGTAATAAGGCTGTTTACATTTAACTCACAATAAAACAAAATAAAAACAGCCATTGAGATAATAACCCCATTCTGATTGCCTAACTTTTCAATCAATACCATTAGCTCTTAATTTAATGCATTACCTTTTTTAAGTTTTGTTTATTTTTATTTATTTATTTATTTGAGAGCAATATACAGAGAGAGAAAGAGGGAGAGAGAGAGAGAGAGAGAGAGAATGGGTACACCTGGGCTTCCAGCCACTGCAAATGAACTCCAGATGCATGTGCCACCTTGTGCATCTGTGCATCTGGCTTACGTGGGTACTGGGGAATCAAGCCTCGAACCCAGGTCCTTAGGCTTCAGGGGCAAGCACTTAACAGCCAAGCCATCTCTTCTGCCCTAATACATTACTTTTAAGCAACTGTTTTGTACAAGGCACTACACTGTGCACTACACATGATTCCCTCTTCTCCTCTACAATGTTCTCATCCATATTCTTCTCCTATCCCCTCATCTTCTGGATTCCATGTCACCCTCCTGCTATCTTTCTTATTTTTCCATGCCTCTTTTCCTTGTCTCGCCACCCCTACACCTCTGTCTTGCTGCAAAATCTGATCCCTCCCCTTGCTGAACAAAAACACATGCAGGTTTAGTCCATACATCAACAATGTCTGTAAGATCATTTGACTCTACCTGATTTTGCTACTTCCCATCATGGTAATGTTTTTCCAGCAAACTATGGATGGACTTATAACTGCAAATCCAATAATTTCATGGTTTTTAATAAAAGGCTTATATTTGCAATCTTCTGGTCTTTCCCTGTATGCATAAGTAATAGTATATACTTATGGTTAAGGACTGGGCTCTGGAGTCAGTCCTGCTTGTGTTCAAGTCTTAAACAATGTGTCCTTCATATTTTTTATTAGTAAATTGAGGAGAAAATTTGACACACAGAATATAGTATCTATACCCTAGGACACTAAGGCTCAGGGAACATGAAGTTACTGTTGCATTAATGACCTCATGAATTGGTTGTTACCATCTAAAGACCTGCACAATATTAAGCCATTTTGTCAACATTTTGTCATGAATTATGGGGAGGATGTAAAATTATCAAAGTAGAAGAAAGACCAACTGGAAAAGAAGGGTACAGTGGGAAAGTATGGTGGAAGAGGGACAAAAGAAGGTAATGTGAGAGAATTATGACCAAATTATGTTCATGTATGCAAATTGCAAATAAAAGGTGGTTTTTTTATAAAAATAAAAAGGCTAGAGAGATCATTTAGTGTTTAAGGCACTTGCCTGCAAAACCAAGGAACCCAGGTTTGACTCCCTAGGATGCATGTAAGCCAGATGCACAAGGTGGCTCATGTGTCTGGAGTTCGTTTGCAGTGGCTGGAGGCCCTGGAGCTCCCATTCTCTCTCTTTATCTGCCTCTCTCTGCATTTTTTCTTTCCTCTCTCTTTCAAATAAATAAATAAATAAATAACAAGATAATAAAAATAGGCACTACATATCTCAATTTTGATTTTGAGAACTAAAGAAGGCCCTGAGAGTGTCATAAAAGAACAAAATTATGTTTACTGTTCCCTAGCCCAAAGCAAATGAGATTTAAGTTAGGGGAAAAGAATAAATCCAGAGAAAAGAGCTTTCAAGAAGGCATGAGATTAAAGCATCTAGGAGAAATTAGCATAAATACTGGATACTGGGTACCTAGAGACAGGAATGAGAAGTGGGTCCACAGAAAGAAGCAGGATAACTTGCTTTCTAGCTACCACTAGCCCCCAGTTAGGCTGAAATTCTTTAAGTATGGAATGCTGTGAGAGATGATTTACTAAATGTGGATGAATTCTAAATGCTCTCTGGGCATTGTATTACTTATTTTCGCTTCTGACAAAATTCTGACACAGGCATCTTAAGAAGGAAGAGTTTTGCTGGCTTTACAGTTTGAGAAGATACAGTCTGTCATGGTAGGGAAAGAATAGTGACATAAACATGAAATCACAGGTCACATTCACTCCACAGCCAGGAAAGAAAAAGAGAGGAATGCTGCTGTTCAGCTATCTCTCGCCTTTTTAGTGCTGTCTAGGTCCCCAGCCCATGGCATTTAGGGCAGGTGTTCTCATTTCAATTAACCTAGAAAATCTTTGACAAGTATGGACACAGATTTGTTACCATGGTGATTCCAAGTCCTATCAAATTGGCAAACAGAGATTAACTATCAGTGACATTGAATTACTTGAGACATCTTTCAGAGCTGGGCCACTTATAAAAACTTATTTCATTCTATTTTGCATGTCAACCACATAAGGTGTCTTCAGCAGTAGGGTCTTACCACTAACCTTTGGTGGGTCATCAAGTACTCTGACAGAAATCTGTCTGTCTTTTAGGAAACCTTGTAGGTCTCTCTGATCAACCAGAAGGTGCTACATGGGCGACTGGGGGAAAATGACCAATATCTGTCCAAGCAACTCATGGTCTAACCTACTTAGCAGCAAATAACTTGTTGTGATTCCCACACAAATACAATAATGGCACACAGCCATGGTGGGGAACCAACTGCTCTTAATTTGGCTAACTGATCTCCTCAGTGGTACGGGACCCATAGCTGGAGCTGGGAAACAAGTCAGAACCATATCCAAACATAAACCCACTCGCCAAAATCAAGCTACCATCAATCATGGGCTACAAGAGGGCCTACACCTATTAAATTCTCTATTAAAAAAAAAGGGCTATCTCTTTTGTCCTGGTGCTAACTTACTCTCCGTTGGAGAATCTGCTTCTCTTTTTCAGATAGATGTAGATCCTAAGGAGAGTGCCACCCCATCGTACCTCCAAAGGGCCCCGGCTGAAACTAAGAAAAATTGGTGAAACAAGCAAGGGTGCTGTTTTCCTGATGAACCGGATACCAGCAGAATGGGGAAGGAGATCAACACAGAGAAAAATCAACTCCTACCAAATCAGAGAGCCAGAGCCTCAGAGGCCCCCAACACCTCATCACTGAAGCAGACCAAAAATGAACCCAACATGGCTCAGGGAAATTTTGCGGAAGAGGGGGCGGAAAGAATGTCAGAGCCACATGTTGGGTCATGATATGCAGAGACATTTATCTTACCCATAACTGTGGGCTAACTCCACAATGCATGACCCATATACCTCAACAAGGAGGGGCCAAGGGGAGGGGGTAGGTCACGGATGAGCCTAATAATGGTACCAAACTGACTGTATTTGCTGAATACAAAACTAACTAATAAAGAAAAAAAGGAAAAAAAAGAGAAAAATAATTTACAAGATAAAAAAAAGAAAGTATGAAGTAAGTATCTGCTAAAGGAAAAAAAAATCACTATAGTTAGCTTGCAGTCATCTAAAAAAATGTGAGTACAAAAAGAATGATCTGTAACTGTTCTGGATTAAAAGAGGATGGTGATGTTAATAAATTTCCCACAGGTCAAGTTTCCCCAGAAAAAAAAAAAACTTATTTCAAGATATTTTTTTTACCCCTAGCTTATTACTAATTCGAAATCTTTTACTTTGATCCCCATGCTAGGGTATCTCATGGATTATTCACTAAGAGTATCTACAAACGATAACAATAGTGTAATAGCACTGAATAAATGGTAGACCCACAATCCCCAATGAGGAGGGTCACTTCGGAGGGGGGAAGACAAGGAGGAGACTAACTATGGTACCAACATGACTGTTTACACACTGAGTATGTACATAACTAATAAAGGGGAAAAATGCCAAAAAACCAGTTGTGTAATAGTCATAATGTAAGCATTTCAACTACAACTGCTATAGCTAACATTTCATTGACCATTAATTGTGTGGCAGGCAGTGCATAAACCAAAATCTACGAGTTACTTGGTCCACCCCCATTGTTTTGAGCCCTTACCTACTTACTGAAATTACTACTTAGCCAGTTATCTCATCCACATGGAATATCTTCTAACAGCTGTCTGCTTTTTATATAGATAAACATCTTCATATCACAGATTTTTAAACAATATTTTAAAAATATTTTATTTATTTATTTGAGAGAGAGAGAAAGAGAGAGAGAGAGAGAGAGAGAGGGAGAGAAAGACGCAGATACAGGACGAACAGGGCTGGAGAGATGGCTCAGTGAATAAGGTGCTTGCCTACAAAGCCTAAAGACCTAGGTGTGATCACCTGGAACTCACACAAGCAAAATGCAGAAAGTGGCACATGTTTCTGGAGTTCAGTTCTGGAGGTCCCATTGTGGTGATTCTCTCCCTCTTACTCTCTTTCTCTCTCTCTATCTCTCATAAATAAATAAATAAAGCATTAAAAAAGGAAGATGAAGATAGAGAAAGGTTGCATCAGGGCCTCCAGCCACTGCAAATGAACTCCAAATGCATGTGCCACCTTGTACATCTGGCTTCATGTGGGTACTGCATGATCAAGTCTGGGTCCTTTGGCTTTGCAGGCAAGCGCCTTAACCACTAAGCCATCTCACCAGCCCAGAACACAGATTTTATTGTGCTTCTTCCATGCTTAAAACTGCACAATGACCTCCCATTTAGGTAAGATAAAGAAGGAATTCCTTAATGTTGCCTAGGAGGCCCCATGTCAATGTTTGGAATCTAATCTAACTCCTCTACTTCACCTGTGGGTTTCAGTGAGCTTTCTTATTCCTTGCATATTCTGGCTCCCTCCAAACAGCTCTTGTTCCTTGCTTCTCTCAGTCTGAGTGGACCCTGTCTTCAAACATGCAATGTAATTCCTAGCTAATCTTCACATCTCAGTTGGAGCATTATTTCCTGAAGGAAACATATCTTGATCCTATGTTGGGGGTTGTATTTACCAAATACAAAACAGCATTCATTTTCTCCAAGGCACTAAATTCACATTTGTTAGTGTGGCTTTTTGATGACTATCTCCTGCCTAAGCTGAATGATACATCTGAACAGTAAATGTGCATCCATGTACTTGGCACATAATATTTATTTAATTGGTATTTGTTAAATAGCCCTAAAAGACAAGTGCTATGGTCACTGCTACATCACACAATGCTACTGATGACAGGCAGTTTAAGTACAACCTGCATTTATAATTGATTTGTGACATGAAAAACATATCTGGATTGGTGCTATAAAATAGCTAACAGCACAGATTCTTTGATTTGATTCCCTCCTCGTCACTCAGCCGCAAGACTGTTTGGGGCAGAACGAGAAACAGTTCTGATGAAGTACCATGAGGTGAGAAAGGTCTATTCACATTCTATGCTAGCGTCCCCAGGAGGTCAAATGTACAGAAGACAGATGAGAACAATACAGATCTTTCATTAGATACTTGAAAAAAATTAAATTACATTGCAGTGTAAACCTAGAAAGTGCATTCCAAGCTATTTACCCAAGAGAAATGAAAATATAAATACATGTCCACAAAAAGACTTGAACATAAAAGTATGGAGAAAAAAGAAACTCAGATGAGAGCAGCTGACATGTAGAGATATTTTGCTGATTAAATTTTTTGCAATCTTGTGAAAAAATCTCTCATGGAAACCATAGCGGTGTATGGTTGTGACTGGAATCCATTCTGAACCAGTTTGTGCTACTCTTTAGTGTTACACCCTTATAGTGTTCTTTCTCTTCACTTCTCAGTTCTGCTTTTCACCTCTCTGTTACTCCTTTTCTTCTCTTAGGTTGTTCTTCCTACTCCCTCTCATCAAAGAGGGGTCTGTACAATATATATTGTCTCCTGTATCCATGAGGAAAACAAGGTCTCCAGGAGATTTCTGAAACTATATAATGTTAAACCCTATATATACTGTTTATGTCCCATCATGTATCCACCTGGAAAAGTTTAATTTATAAATTTGGCACAGTAAGTGATTAATATCTATAACTATTAATATAAAGGAACAATTATAATTACAGGTAGTCCTTCTAAGTCTCCCCAAGCACTCATCCCATTGTCCCCAAACCTCTGTCATCGCCCTAATTCAGTCACTTTCCTCTACAGTTTATTACACCCATCTTATAACTATCTTTCTGTCTCCCTTTTTCTGTTGCTTTCCTTTCTTGTGGCCATCATTTTTCTAATGTTCACCTATTATGATGCAATCTTTACCTCAAATATTTTGGGGGGCATGAATTTTTTTAATTTTTTTGTTTATTTTTATTTATTTATTTGAGAGCAACAGACACAGAGAGAGAGAGAGAGGCAGAGAGAGAGAGAATGGCTGCGCCAGGGCCTCCAGCCACTGCAAACGAACTCCAGACGCCTGCGCCACCTTGTGCATCTGGCTAACGTGGGTCCTGGGGAATCAAGCCTCGAACCGGGGTCCTTAGGCTTCACAGGCAAGCGCTTAACCACTAAGCCATCTCTCCAGCCCAGCATGAATATTTTTAATGATCTCTCTTTGCATAGAGAATAAATTCAAGCTCCTTATTCAACCTTTCAAGGTCACATTGTAGCCTACACTTGACATCTTAACCCTATTTACTAGTACTGCCCCATGTCCTAATCCATATTCCAAACAAATAAAACCAGCTGTTCTCTCCTTCTTACCCATTTAGACCTGACTGAAATGCTTCACAAAGTGCTCCCTGACTTTCTTAATGGAATCGATCTCCCGCATGTGTAGGAACAGGAACAGTTCCCCTTGATGCTCCCTGAGGGGACTGAATGTTTTCTCTCCACTTTCTCTCTGCTCTCCTTTACCCGGTGTCGCCCTCATCCGCTGCTGACTGAGGAGAAGCGCAGCTATATCTAGTTTATCTTTTGTCTCTCGTGGTGCTTAGCAGAAAGCCTTGCAGAGAGTTGAAACTAAATGAACATTTGTTTATTTAACTAATGAGAGCCGCATGGGAGAGAAATGTACGTTAAATAGAAATGCAGATATTTAGACGTAGGTCATTCGTTAGCACTTCTATTACTCCATGGTTAATTTGTTTCATGTGCGACTTCTTTCCCCCTTTGCTGCACTTCTCTTAATACCAGTCGCTTCTGGTGAAGGGATCTTGCTTTTTTTCTGAGTGCATTGTAGGGAAGAAGTATAGTTCTCAGAAGCCAGATAATAGCACAGCCTGAAAACCAGCGTAGTCATGCTGGTGAATGATGGCATGCTCAGGTGCACTCTTCCAATGCTTATGCTCAGGTGGGGAGGGGAATATCACAGCGGATTTAACCCCAAAATAGTTTTTGCAATTTAGGTCATGTCAGAGACTGGCATGAGTCTACACTATCTTGTTATATTCTCTATTAATCTCAAATTCACAAATAGTTTCAGATTTCAAAGGGAAAAAAATCTCTGCAGTATAATCCAACATTTAAAACTACAAAACAGTAACTAAATTAGTTGAATTGGGCCAGATTTAAGGGTAAGATGGCCCTTTATCATGAATGAAAGTTAAACTTAGAGCTAACATTAACACTGGGTTATGTTTAGCCATGATTTCATTATAATACTAAAAAATGGAAACCTGCCAAGCCAATTTACTGGTTAGGGAAACTTAGTTAATCTAGAGGACTGAGAAGAGAAGCAGATTCCCAGCTGCCCCCGTCCAGTGCTCCTCACACTATTTTAAGATCATATAGTTGAGTAAAACAGTTGCCTGAAATGGTTTTCCCTCATTTTAAACTATGATAGTAAGAATAATTCCTGATCATATCATTTCTTGTATGTACCAGGCTCTGAAATATATAACTTACCTACATAATCACTTTATAATTCTTCCTATAACTGCCTTTTGAGATGTTATTAATTCCATTTCACAGCTGTCAGTGCTGGGAAACCATCTCCCACCTCAGGAGTTCACAGTACAGTGCAGGAGAAAGAAGTTGTAAGTTTAATTTCACCTCCTGCTTCCAGGTTTCTTAAGATGATTCTAGCTGATCAAAATTTCATTGCTGTAGGCAAGGGAGGGCAAGCAAAAGCAGTGGTCTTCCTCCCGCTCCTCACGCTTCCTCTTACTGGTTTTGACATATTTCATGAGCCCTATAGATTCTCTTTACCCTGTATAAGAAAGAGTTTTCATGTCCTTGACATTTACAATTTAGTATTTACCACACAAACACTGTAACCTGTCACAAGTTAGCAAATTTTGGAAATATATTCGTCACTAGACTCAGGATTTCATTCAGGTGGAGGGTGGATGACACAGCATCATTTCAGAAGACAGTTGGTGAAGACTAAGTATCAGGCTGAATCTCTAGTGTTTGTGGTTGTTTTCTCTCCCTCACACTGGCATTCATCATCTGGGATACCATTCAGGTTCTTCCTCATCATGATGCTAAAGTGGGCACAATCATATTCCCCAGTACCTTTTCAGGGGAAATTGGGATTACCAATTGAGCTCATCCCTGCAGTGTGCCAGAATAGGCACAGTTGGAATGGCTTTGTATGGCTGTTCTGTGTAGGATGCTAACGTCATGAATGATGCATGTCAGGAATTTCAAACTTTGTCTCAAAACTTTATAACTATTCAAGCCTGTGTTTGCAGCATCCCTATTCCTACTATAATCTATCACTCCTCTACTTGTTATCTAGCAGAAGGGTGAGATGGTTTGGGAGAAGCCCAAACAATAATGGCTTTGATCACTGTCTTAAAAACTAATTTAGTGGCTGGAGAGATGGCTTAGTGGTTAAGCACTTGCCTGTGAAGCCTAAGGACCCCGGTTTGAGACTCGATTCCCCAGGATCCATGTAACCCAGATGCACAAGGTGGTGCATGCATCTGGAGTTCATTTGCAGTGGCTGGAGGCCCTGGTGTGCCCATTCTCTCTTCTCTCTCTCTCTCTCTCTTTCTCTCTCTCTCCCTCTTTCTCTCTGTGTCTGCTTGTCACTCTCAAATAAATAAATTAAAATTAAAATAAACAAAAAAACTAATTCAGTAGCTGCTTGAGTTTGGATACCTTACTTAATGTCTAAAAACCTCTATTTCTTTTAAATTAAGTAGGTGTCACCTTGTACGATTTTTGTGATGATTAAATTGAATAACAGGTGCCAACCACAGTACATTTCACATAGCCCCATATCTCAATAAGTACTAGCAATTATTATTCCATCATGATATCATCCTCCACCTGACAACTGAGACTATGTACAAAGACATGAGGCAGTATAAAACATGGGAACAGACAGAAAAAAAAAAGATCAATCTAAGGGCAATGTCATGGCCACAGTTGCAAAAGGATATTATAACCCAGTTATCAATAAGTCTTATCCTTAATTGCCTACAAATCTTTGGTATATGAATAAAGCTTCAGTTGCCCACATTTCACAAGAAAATGTAGGCATTAAAACAAAGATAGGAGCTAGAAAGGTGGCTTAGAGGTTAAGAGCACTTCCTACACAAGTATGAGGACCTGAATTGGACAAAGACACTGCTCAAGTATTATTCCCAAGATCCACATGACTAGCTAGGTATGGGTACATGCATCTGCAACCCCAGTTCCTTAAGAATCCTGGAACCTTGGGGAAAAACAGCAAGTTCTGGAATTAGTGAGATACTCTTGCTCTGGCAGAAGGGTGATAGAGCAGAACACCCAATGTTCCACTCTGGCCAATGTAGGTGAGTACCTGCCTGACGTGTAGGCACTTACACCACACACACAACACACCCTACCACACACAAACAAACACCATATCACACACACAAGCAACAAACAAACAAGCAAGAAACCAAGGGTAAAAGGCACATTTGGCTATCTTTGCATCAGCCTGTTTTACATATGGGCAGCTGAGAAATAGGAGACAGGGAGAAGAGTTAGAATGGATTCCTTCACTTACACTTTACTCTTTACAGGCATTGAAATTGACAAATCAGAGGATACTTTAGTCTGGGAAACTGACAGACAGTAGCTTATCCATGAGTAGAAAGAATTGGAAATAAGTTTGTTCTTTAAAGAGGAGGGTAGATAAACTTGAAAGAAAATGCAGTTTTAATGTAACAATGACTTTGACAGTGACCAAGTAGATAAAATGCACATCCTGTTTTGTTAGAATGCTATGCTCTTACCTGATGGACGTATACTTACATGTCATTTAGTGCTATAAATATTTGACACTGCCAACCTAGGGTTCATGGTAGTGATTTTCAAGGGAAGTTTTGTCTTAAATGACTGTGTTCTCTGCTAGGGAAGAAATCTGTAACTGAATTTCTACATATTCCTTTCCATTTCTTACCAGGAACTTAAATATGAGCTAATTCGGTCTTCAGAATTATGTTATACTGTAGGTAACAAGTTGATATCATGAAAGTACCTTGTGTCTGGGCCATAGTTAAATCACAGTAAGTCTATGCTTCTGTTCCTCAGACTGCTTCTCCCCAGTGTTAGCAAGACTGCCAGAATCAATGGGAAGGAAAGTAAGCAATAAGCACTATAAAACACCTGGGTTTCTTTAGTAGCTGGGTGTTTGGAGGGGGAAGTCAGAAATGGGGAAAGGAGGAAAACACACTACCTCTCCTGCCACTTATCAGTATGTTCTACCACCCCTCAAAAAAAAAAACTATGATTTTAATTTCTAAGACTGACCACCAATTAATGTACTCAGCAAATATCAACCACAACAGGAAAAATTCCCTGCTCAACGAAAGTATGCTATAAGATCAGAGGTTTAAGGTAGGGATGGGGTGGGAGGTGAGGGGAAAAGAAAGGACTGGTCATGTAGGCTGTAATAAATACTCTGTGTCTGATGTTGATTGATATGGGAAAGTCTTGGAATGTCCTGCACAGAAGGGGGACATCATCTAACATATTAGTAGTTGGTATTGATTTAGTCTCATTTTATAATTAAAAGTACTGTGGTTTAAAAGTAGAAGTAATTTCCCTAATACTGCCCATCTATCTCATGGCAAATCAGCACCTCAAACTCATCTCTGTCTGGTTTCAAAGTAAACCTCTTTCACAATACTACTTTGACTTCTTTCTGTGACTATAGTGTAAGTGCCTTGCAATGGGTAAACCGGTGTATTTGTGTCTAAGAGAATATCCCCAATTCACAGAGAAATGCATTGATGTTCAAAGAGGTGACAGCCTGGTAGGTACTAGGATCAGTCCTAAAGTAGCTTATTTCAAGCAAGAAAGAACCAAGTTATTCCTCTTACCCTGGACTGTACAATTGATATGAGCATTTGCAAAACACTTTATAGGTAACAAATCATTTTCACATATAACATAATCCTTGAGTAACTCCTGAAGGAATGTAGTTCAGAAAGGCCAACAAGTCTCCCCTGTCATAATTACTAAGGTATGAGGCAGGACAGATCTTTGATCTTTTACTTATTTATTTATTTGCAATGAGAGAGATAGAGAGAGAGAAGAGAGAGAGAGAGAGAGAGAGAATGGGCACACCAGGGACTCCAGCCACTACAAGTGAATTTCAGATGCATGTACTACTTTGTGCATCTGGCTTTACATGGATACTGGGGAACTGAACTCGGGCCATTAGGCTTTGCAGGAAAGTACCTTAACTGCTGAGCCATCTCTCCAGCCCTGGTCTTTTGAGTATGTCTAACCCGCCCATCACTTCAACATTCATTGAGGATGTCCTGCATGTCAACATCATGAGAGACTGGGAACATACAGTAGAATACAGCTTAGTTATAACTTCAAAGGCCTCCAGCCTATTGGGATTTAATTTAAAAAAACAGAGAGTTTTATTGCCATAGAATGTTGGAAGCCCTTACTCTCAGCACAGCCACAGTGTTCCCATAGGACATTTGTGAAAAAGGTCCTGCTTAGTGGAACTACTAAGGTATCAATAGTTGGACTGACTCCTTACTATACTCCATTCTTCATCAGTTTTAGTAGGGGTGTGTGTGTGTGTGTGTGTGTGTGTGTGTGTGTGTGTGAAAATTAAAATAAAACTATGTTTCCATTGAAGCCAAGAGGAAATGGTGACTGTATAGCAAGTTATGATTTCCATTTTCCCATAGTTACCTCAAGTATTTACCTCCTCTCATAATCAAGACACCAGGTCATTCTACCTCCCAAAGTTCCTCTCAGAAACTAGGAGTAGGCCCAAAGAAGGAAGCATATATTCTTGGTGAGGTGAGAAAAGAAAGAGACACATTCTGAAAGAACAGAAAAAAAATAAAAGGATAAACACAGTATTTCATGGGTTCTAATATTTTTAAAAAATCTTGTAGAGAAAAATTATTTTCTTAAAAATCCTTTCTGAATCGCGTGTGGTGGCACAGGCCTTTAATCCCAGCACTTTGGAGGCAGGAGTAGGAGGATCGCTGTGAGTTCCAGGCCACCCTGAAACTAAATAGTTAATTCCAGGTCAGCCTGAGCCAGAGTGAGACCCTACCTCAACACCCCCCCCCCCCAAAAAAAAATCCTTTCTGAAAAGGAGCCAGACAGCGCCGGTCAAGTGTAGCTTGGAGGCAAGCTTCCATGGCTATTTTGGGATGTCCATAAGGGTACACCACAGGAAAAGCACAGCTGGGCAGGAGAAAGCCAAGAGTCTCATCAGCAAAGATCTCCTTTTGACTTGCTTTGCACAGAAACAAAGGTGTGGAGGCCCTTTGTTCTCCCTCAGGGATGTGTTGAATATTCAAAGCACTAATTTTGGAACACTGATGCCTACAAGTTGGAAACAAGCTCACTTAGAACTTGATTGGACTGGCAGAGAGCCTCTCTGGGCCTCCACATGATGCCATTCCAAGTCCCCACAACACTTCAACAGAAAATCAAAAGGACACAAAGTCCAAACCAGAAAATACCCCAATGGACTGCACACTCTGGGCTCCCAGATGCTTTTTTAACAGTGTACAGAGTTACAGCTAGCCATCTGTTGGACTCTCTAGTAAGGTAGAAATTTATCAATTACTTGTAAATTTTACAAATTAGTGGATTATAGGTTTTTAAATGATTTTCTGATATCTGTTGTAATGTCTCCCCCTTTTAATTTCTAATTTTATTCATTTTGGTATTTTTAAAATTTCCATTGTTTAGTTTGCTAATGATTAGCAGATATTGTTTATTGTTTTAAGCCCAATTTTGTTTCATTGAATTTTTTGCATGTGTATGTGCGTGACGTGTGTTCATGTGTGTATGTGTGTTCATGTGTATGTAGGCACATGTATGTGTGTAGAAGTGTGTGTATGTTTGTGTGGGCATGTAGGCCAGAGGTGGGTATTGGCTTTTCAATAGCTCTTCACCACATTCTTTGAAACAGCATCTCTCACTGAACCTACAGCTCACTGATTCAACTAGACTAGCTAGCCAATCAGTCCCAAGGATTCCTTGTCTCTTCCTACTCAACACTGGGGTAACAGGGGTGAACTACTATGACCAGAAGTTTTGTTGGTTCTGGGGAGGGGTTCAAACTCAGGCCCTAATGTTTGTGTGGCAAGCATTTTAGTAACTGAGCCACCTCCCTAACCCCTATTTTATTAATTCTTTATATTTATGTTTCCATATCATTAATTTCTGTCCTGATATTATTTCTTTGTGTCTATTGCTTTTGAGCTTGGCTTGTCCTAATTTTCCCATGTCCCTAAGGTTTATTTTTATTAATTAGATATCTCAGATTTTTTAAATATAGGCACTTTAAAAGTTCCTTCTTGCTTCTTTCAATGAATCATTAATCATTCGATAGCATGTTGTTTAAACTACCTGAATTTTTTTTGCATGTTTTAGTGGTCATATTTTGGCTTATTTCTATAGTTATTCCACTGTGGTTAGATAGAATACAAGACTTCAGTTTTCCTTTATTATTTTTAGGCTTACTGTGTGCTAATATATATATATTTGGTTTTTTGAGGTAGGGTTTCACTGTAGTCCAGGCTGACATGGAACTCACTATGTAGTCTCAGGGTGGCCTCAAACTCACGGCAATTCTCCTACCTCTGCCTCCCAAGTGCTGGGATTAAAGGCGTGCGCCACAACACCCGGCTGCTACTATATATTTTACAGAAAGTTCCATGATCTGCTGATAAAAATGCATAATCCACAGTTTGGATGGGATATTTTGTAGATATATATTTGGTCCATTTCATTGAGATCCTTTAACTTAAATGGCCATTTTTATGAAATTGATTGCACTCAGTTTTGGAAGGTGTAGGTTTAGAATTTTCATGTTCTCTTGATGGATTGTTACCTTTACTCAGTATGAACTGCTTCATCTCTTCTGACTAGTTTTGGTTTGTTTATTTTATCAGTGATACCTACTAATTATCTAGTTTCACTTTCTTAAAATATCTTCTTTTTTAGATCCATTAATCCTAAGGTTTTGTTTGTATTTAGTGGTGGAGTATGTTTCATGGCGGCAACAAATATGTTGTTCTTAATCCAAACTGTTAGTCTGTGTCTTTTGATATGCAAATGCTTAGTGTTCTTATTAGAAGGTATGGATTAGTTCCTGTTATTTTGCTGATTTTGTAGTGTTTGGTTTTTTCCTAATCTTAATTTGTTTAACTACTGTTTCAAAGTGGTTTGCTATTTCCTGTAGCCTTATAGCCTTTAATCTGATGGGCTTCTTCTAGTATCTTCTGTAGATACCTTCTTGTTGCTGGGACAAAACACCCAATCAGGGGAAGTTTATGGAAGGAAAGGGATTATTTCAGCTTGAAGTTTTGAGGGGAAGCTTCAACATGGCAGAGCAAACATGGCAGGAGTAGAAAGCAGGCTCACAACGTCATGTATCAGCAGGAAGGCAAGAGATGGAGATCCTATGAACACACAGATGGCCTCGACTATTAATAAGCCTTAAAGACTGTACCTAGTGCCCCACATCCTCCAGCAAGACTACACTTCCCAAAGGCTTCACCAGCTACGAATTTAGTACAATGATGAGAGAGGCCACAGTGCTGATAGCAATCACTGTGGATCACCCCTGTGACGCCTCCAGGCCAAAGAGCACAGTGCAAGTGCAAGACAGTCAGTGACCTGTCCACGGGCCTCGTGGGAGCAGAGCCAACTGCACCTGGAACTGGGTATCCTGCTGAGAGGGGCATGCAGGCACCCAGACGTCAAGATGGTCATGGGTTTCAAGATGCAGCTGCCATATTTGAGCCCTGTCCTGCCACAGTGTTCACAGAGGCTATGGATGGCAGCAACCTGAGCTGCAGTCCCTGCAAGCACCTGTGTCCCTGAGTAAATGGCTCAGTGCCACAGGGGCGGGCTTGGGTGGCATGCGCGTGGAGCCCGTGCCTGGCCATGATAGGTGGCATCTGGGTGTTAGGGAAGTGGAAGAAGGGCCATTCTGCTGCTGTACTCCCCTGAAGAGAGAACCAGTGCCTCCTCGTCCCAGGATTCATCTGAGAAAACGAGAAAAGGAAAGGTCAAGGGAGCCACCCTGCATCAGGCACAATGAATGCAAACAGCCAGAGGAAGAAAAATCACAAGGGATGAATGAGGAGATGAAGTAAGAGCTCCACCGTTAGCATAAGGGGAGGGAAGACAGAAATTGGAGACCCTATAAATCCCCAGTCTCAGAGCCTGCTCACATAGATTCCCAGCTCTGGGACCCCTCAGATTCCAATGGGAGCTTTTTCTTATAATAAAACCAGTTACCTACACTTTCTGCCCTTCTCTGAGTTTTTCTTGAGGCTATAGACGACACTCCATATTCCAGAGCTGGCTGATTAAATTGACATTGAGTATTAAGTACAGGAGAAATAATTGTCAAGGGAGAGAGCTGGAAAGGAACATGAAGTGTGAGTGTGGTTCCTCTGCCTGATGATTGATTCTGGACTTGACTTTTGATATTCCTGGGCTTCCAGATGTCAGTCATAACCCTGAGTAATCCTTTGCAAGGCTGAGTCATAATTTCTGGTCCCATCAGTGGGAAGTTCTTTATGTATCTAGTTACCTGTGCCTGTCATACTTATAGGCACTCCTTCAGGGGTCAGGTTTCTGGCACTGGCCATGCTCCTAAGCTATCCTTGTTATCATGGTTGAAACCTGTGTCTATGTTCTGGCTCCAAGTAGGTGTCCATGTTGCTGAGTTCTACATGGTTCTGATATGAAGCCTCTTCCTTGCAGTCTCGAAGTGTTCTATGAGCAGGGTTTCAGCAAACAGACCAATACCACTTACTGTAATTTTTCCATGTGTATGGTTACTGGAAGGTCTAGTGTGGCTAAGCCACAATCTCAGCAGGGATCTTTTAATGACATTTCACCATGGCTGTAGTTATCAAGTGCTGAGAGAGTTTCCTGGGTCCTCCCCTCTTTCCGAATGCAACATTTATCTCCCTCCTACCTCCTTTACTGCTTCTTCAGATGTCTGTTAGTGAAAGGACAGTTGCCCAGATTTTCGGAACTTTCTCAACCTGTAGCTCTGGTGATTTTCTCTCACTCAGGGAGGAAAGCTGTCCAAACCACACTAATCCATCAGGAATGGACGCTGGACTTTTTTCCTGTTATGCTTTGTGAATGATCTTATTTTATATTGCTATTGATATTTTTTTTGCCTTTACTGATAGCTGTTGTCCAACTATCCCTCATTTATTCCCCAAACATTTTTAGCAGACCATGTCTGTATGCAGCTTACCATTTTCTGATTTCCAATACTCCTTTAAATGAGTTCCTTTAAAATGAGGTAAATATTACCATTCAGGAATAAACTTTGATCACACATTTACTTTTGCTTTTAAGGAATTAATTGTTCAAATCCAGGAAATGAAGTTCTAATTACAGCAAGGTCAGAAGCTCCTACTTTGGCCAACAAGACTAGGCTGAACTGCATAGGCAGGAAAAGCAGACCTGCACATTCAGATGAAATGGCTGAGCGTGAACAGTATAAAACCACATAAAAAGAAGAAGGAAATAGTAGGGGAAAAAAGCTTCTTTGTCTTCAGGTGTTTTTCTTAAAGTTTTGTTTCCTCATTTGGATGCAGTGCTGGTTAATGATGGATTGGCTAAAGCTCAGTTGGTGAGATTCCAATGTTCTCCATCTGAAACTGAGGTTTCACTGCTCTTTTTCCATATTCTAAGACTCCTGATTGAATTTATTTAGCTTTTAAAATTAGCATTGTTTTCATTTTTCATATTTACTTCACTTTGAAATAAAATATTTCTGTCTACCCTTTGTATAGTGTTTCCAAATGTTATATGTTATATAACCATAGTACAATTATCAAAACCAAAAAACAACATGAGTACAATATTATTAACTAATCTCAGACGTACTTAATTCAAACTTCACTGGTTTCCTCACGAATACCCATTTTGTGCTCCAAAATTCACTGACTTGTCATGTTTTCTCAATTTCCTCCAAGCTGGGACTACTTCTCAGTCTTTCTTTCATGACTCTGAAGTTTCAGCAAGTTCTTCAGTTTTGTTTGTCTGATGCTTTCTTCAAAAATGCAGGGCACTCAGTTTTAGCAAGGATACCACAGAAATGGTTTGCTCCCTTTACAGCATAAAATATGAACAAATCAAATACTGATATGCATCATTGCTGGTGATGTTAACTTTGATGCTGTGGCTAAAATAGTTACTTCTAGGTTTCAAAAGTATGAAGCAACTGTTTTTCTCCTTGTTAGGAATAAGCATCTTGTGGAAGATACTTTGAGAAAACTTAAAGATCTTGTTCTTGTATATTTGGTCTAAAAATTTTTGTATATATGATTCTTTCCTATAATAATTATCCATGTGGTATTTGGGAAATAATAACTTTGTATAGCCTTGATTCTTTTATATGATTCTTCCCTTTCCTTTCCCCTCTTTTTTCTTTTCTTTCCTATTCCCCATCATGTTCCTTCCATTTTCCCTTTCTTCCTTTCTCTTTTATTTAGTCCTGTTGCCCCTTCCCTCTTCTCCATTCCTCTTTCTTCCTTCTTCCATCCTTACCTCCCTCTCTTTTTCCCTTCTTTCATTCTTTCTTTCATTTCTTCTATTTTTCCCTTCATTATTGTTTTAAATTGTCCCATATTAGACATTGGGAGCTCCTTTGAGTTAGCTCCTACATCTTTTCAACACAACTCTATATTATTTTTAAGCATTTCTCTTATTTATATTTTTCTAATTTACTGACACAATGGAATATTCTAGATATATTCATCTTGTACTTTGTGTATCCCAACTGTGCAGACATCTACTCCTCCAAGTAACCTTGGTTTCCTTGTAGTGTTATGTAGAAACTCAAACCATGGTGCTCAGTTATATTCACTAATGCCACCGTGTTTAAGCCATCTCAGCAGAGAAATAGGAAATGCATGCATACATATGAACATGTGCATGTACCTATTTTGACTAATTATCATCATCTGTTAAAGATCACAAGGTCATACTAATAGCTTCACTTCTATTTTAACAGCAGAATGTTCTATTTTTCCAGTTTTCTCCTTTCTCTGATAAGGGGAGATTTTGATCTCCTTATGTACAATATATCTTCCTGTTTGTTCAATACTGCAAAATATATAAAGCTTTCTCAAAACTTTAAACTCCTATCTTATTCAAATGAGTTTGGGCTGGAGATATGGCTTAGTGGTTAAACGCTTGCCTTTGAAGCCTAAGGACCCCTGTTCAAGGCTCGATTCCCCAGGACCCACATTAGTCAGATGCATAAGGGGGGCATATGCGTCTGGAGTTCATTTGCAGGGGCTGGAAGCCATGGCGCACCCATTCTCTCTGTCTATCTGCCTCTTTCTCTCTCTGTCACTCTCAACTAAATAAATAAAAATGAACAAAAAAATTAAAAAAAAACAAGTTTATTAACTAGAAGCTATGTATTCTGCATTCTTCTCACATTTATCATCTCAGTATATAGATGATCCTTGACTTACAGTGCAGTTATAATCTCATTAACCCACAATAAATTGCAAATATCATCAAGTCAAAATGCATTAAATACATCCAACCTTCTGAACATCGAAGTTCAGCCACACAATCCTCAGTAAAGTATCAATTATTAACTTTCATGACTGAACAACCACTCAAAAATCACAAGATTGTATTGTATCACAGTACCTTCTACCACTAGTACATGAAAATCAAAATTCAAAGTACAGTTTCTTCGACAGAGTATAGCTGCATGTTGCAAAGCTACAATCTATCTTAAATTGAAAGACAATATAGGCAAATCCTGTTTTCCAAAGTTATATACAACAATTGCCTTATTCCCTAATCCCTTCTCTGTGGTTTGGTTATTTATTTATTATATAGTTTGGTAGATACATTACTATTTGTGTTTCATTTGTGTTTACCTAAACTCTGAGGTTGATTCAATTTTGGGGGGGCTCTATTAATTTTCTGTTGCTGTGGCAAAATACCTGAGACAAATCAATTCTTAAGAAGGAAAGTTTTGCTTTGGCTCACAGTTTTAGAGGTTTCAGTCCTTGATCACTTGACAGCATAGTGCATCATAGCAGGAGTAAAGGCAGGAGAAGCCTGTTCACTTCATGGTGGCTCTCTCTCTCTTTCACACACACAGACACACACACACACACACACACACACACACGAGTGGGGCTTAGGGTCATAATATCACCTGCAAGGGCATAGCCCCTGTGATATAACTTCCTTTGATTAGGCTTCACCTCCCAATGGTTTCATCATTTCCTAATAAGGTCACAGTCTGGTGACCAAGCTTTTATTACATGGTCTTTTGGAAACCATCCAAGATCCAAACTATAGTAGGATATATGTGAAGTATCATCATGGTTCTAAAAGTCAAACCAAACAAAAGTATATTCCCAGAAAAATTGAGCTGAAAGCTTACATTTGGTATTTATTTATTCATTTGTTTAGTTTTGTTACCTGGTATTTCAACCAAATTAGTGCTTAACATTCTTTTTAAGTCATCATCCCAGATAGTTCATAGAATGAAACACTAGATATAGGTAAAGTTCAATATAAAGATATCCATGAAAATTTATATATGAACAGAAATAATTTTCTACTTCAAATTTTTTCAACTGTTTCTACACCAAAAAATGTTTCCATGTTTCCACAGCATATGTATCACAGCTAATGTCAGTAAATAGATAATCAGATGGTACTAAGGAATGTGTAGAACTGTTTACCAAATCCTGCTCCACTCAAGACCATGTATATATGAACATGAGGACACACAGTGACAACAGTGGCTAGTTGGGAGATTGTTTCTTCTCCTGGCTGATATTGTAGGCCTTCTTTGAAGTTTTTGGCCATGTTGAACATTCCTCTAATTTTCTGGCTTTGGTAACACATTATGCATATGATAGCTTTCTCCTTTTTCTTCCACTGATATTTTAAATTCTTGTTCTTCATCAGAAAATGTCTTCTATAATTTTCTGTCACAAATTCTGAGAAAAATATAAAAATAATGAAAGATCAAAGATCAAAACTTTGTCTTATTAATAAATATCTATTCATATTCTTTCCTTTCCCTCCAAACTATGGCTGAAAATTTTCTAAAGATATCCAGAACAAGTAGTTCAAAGCAAATAATATGCTATTTAGAGAGCAGCAAATCCTCCACAATCTTGACCACAGACAAAGCTTCACTAAAAGTCAATGAGAAAATAGAAACAGGGAGACAAACTGTGCAAGTGGACATCAGTAGTCCATTCTTCCTCTAGAGTTAAACTGCCAAGTCTTCCAGGTAGGAAGGCTCACAAATGCATGAAACTTATCTTTTAAGGAAATAAAGTCAGGGCTGGAGAAATGGTGCTAAGGTTAAGGTGTTTGCCTGCAAAGCCTAATGACCTGGGTTTGAATCCCCAGTACCCACTTAAAACCAGATGCATAAAGTGGTGCATTCAACTGGAGTTCATTTGCAGAGGCTAGGGGCCCTTTTGAACCCATATTCTACCTTTTCTTGCAAATCAATAAAAATACAATATTTAGAAAATAAGAATTACTTTAATATATCTCTAAAATTCTTGCAGTATTTTAAAGTTTGAACACTGTGAAATGCATTATTGTATGTTGCATTGATCTCCTACTATGATGCAGAAAGGAAATTTCACCCAAGATTTCTTTGTGATAATTATGTTATTTTCACAGTGTCAATACATAAGTCATTTGCCTCCCACTCTCTGCCATCAATACCATAGTTGTTTAATTCTAAATCTGTACTTTCAATCAAGTTACTAATTTTTACCAGTCTCTGTGTGGTTGGTATCCTGTTTCTGACATCTTGGTTGGTTTGATTTTTCTAGGGAGTATGTTTGAAGACAAGCTACATAGCTATGTTCTTAGACTTCTTACAATGTTGACATCAGGTGCCTGTGACCAGGACAGTGCTTTGTCTACCAATGACATACTGTGATTTTACTTTCATTCCCTGAATGTTTTGGTGCCACTGTTCCTCCATCTTCTACAATTGGCGGCTACAATGGTCAAAACTGGCTGCAGATGGATTTTCCCTTTGTAATTGACTTGCATATCTGCCTTGCTTATGACCTAGATCAGTTGACACTCCCCTTCAAATTCAATAATTTTAGTAAGATATTTTTTTCATCTTCACATTCTATACTAGTTTCTCCTGATACAGTTTGTCCTTAGGTCCAACCCATCTTCTTGTCCACTGTGTATCATCTCAGATCACCTTTCATTTCAGTCTTTCTGCAGTAACTCTTCTGTAAGATGAGATGTGTACTTGTACAACTCTGAAAATACAGGGGAGTCAACTTTGTCCAAGGAGGCACCTATAACCAAGGGGACATAGGCAAGGGCCACGAATGAATGCTTCTCACTTCCCTCTTAAGCAGAAGATCCCATAGCAGCTCCCAACTTGGGATACCCCATTTCCTGGAGTCACTTCCTGCAAAATATACCTTAACATAATTCTTTATATCAAGTTCTGCTTTATGAAAGAAAACATTCCTAAAAATATCCTGGCGTTATTGGTCTTTATCTTTTGTTTATATTCCTCACACCCTGAAAATTTTCTCTACTACAAATGTATTGGGCACTGCCAGGCACAGGCTGGAGGCGTCCAGACAGGGGCCTGAGCTTCCAGGCATGGCTTTGGGCCCCCAGGCCACAGGAGGCCACTCCCTCTCCAAGCCCAGCACACCTGAACTTAGGCTTTGCCCATAGCCCTGTGACCTTTGGCCAGTTGCCTAGGAAACTCCTTATCAGCCAGCAGCCTTCACAGAGTCCTGAGCCCCTAGGTCACCCAGACCCTAGATCACCTAACAACCCCCCTGCCATTGCCTATGTGCTAGAATGAATGTCCCCATATGCTAATAGAAATGAACTTGGTATGTCCAATCCCCTTAGGGTCCTCTCCTCCACGCTCAGATGCTTATAAACCCATTTCACTGACAATAAACTGAGAGAGCTATTCAACTATCTCCCAGGAGTGTTTCTCTCTTGTCAGGCGTTCATCCACCCAGGTTTCCTGAGCGCCTTCGGCCGGGGGGGGGGGGGGGGGGGACATGGCCAGGTCCTGGAGGACACACAGGAACCCACACAAATGTCTTCCTGTATTTACTTTTTTCCCATTGTATTTCCTTTTCTGAGGTTTCCCTAAGTACTTCTCTGTGTATCACAGAAAGGAAGATAAGTTGGTGTAGGGATGCAGGAGCTTGGAGGAGAAAAGTGGGGGAGGGGAGAGAGATCCTCAGGAAAAAAAAAAAAACACCTCTGGAGGTATCAACATACCTGATATAAATATATTAGAAAGCCATAGTAACAAAAACAGCATGGTACTGGCATTCTGCTGCTCCCACAATGCATAACCCACCACCCCAAAGGGAATACCTGCAACCCCACTGAGGAGGGTCCCCAACGGAATGGGGGCAGGAACAAGGGAAAAGAGGATACCAGCACATGATGTATCCATATGAAATATGTTGTTAAGAATATTACTACTAATAATAAAACATTTAAAAAGTTGTTGAAAACACCATATTGAAACCTAATTCACCAGCCTATTTTTGCTCCTTTTCTTAGATTATATCCTCTTGGATTCCTTGTTTTCCCTAATTTTTTTCAAATTTCATATGCTCACAATTTACATAGGTATAATTAATTTCATAATGTATGCTCTCCACCTGGCTTTCGCTTTTGCCATGTTCTTAGGCCCTGCTGATTATTTTATCCATGTTCATTCTCTGCCTTACCTTGTTTCTATGAATTGGCCATTTAAAATGGATCAGTAATTCTTTGGAGAGTGGGAATAAGGGTGGAGAAGATAAAGGAAGTAGTTTGTGTGTTAGAGTCCATATTATTTTTCTTTCTCAGGGGTCATCTCAGCTCGGGTTTCAACATTCAGAATGGTTCACTGAAAGCTCTTATGTCACTGCCTGTGTGAAATAGCCATGGTATCTAATTTTCCCCATTTACACATTTTTTAAAAAAGCCTCTCCGGCAGTGTCTCTCAGCCAAGAGGGTATATTATAGATAGTATATACTTCTCTTGTGTTATTTTGGCATCAAAAGTAACAATCCTTATTTTCTAGGGCTGATAACAACCTTGAGAGCGTCTTGAATTGACTAGCGTCAGAGAGGACTTTCTGCTTGCCACATTATAGTCCCTAACAGTTCTATCAGTTACCCATGGACTTGTTACAAGTGCAAATTCTCATGCCCTTCCTGCCCAATGCTGAATGAGAAAGGCTGGTGGTGGAAGTCAGAAATCTGAGCCTTAAGAAAACTTACTCATAACACTGAAGTGGATCAAAGTTTGAGAGCCACTATTTTTTTTTTTTTTTTTTTGCAGATATTTCTCTTCCAAATCAAGGACCAAGATTTGTATCAATCCTCAGCTTACTGCTTCATTTTCATCCAAGAAAATTTCATCCATAAAATTTGGGATTTAGGATGGTACATTAGGGTGACAGCTCTTTGACCTTGGAAGATGGAAGATATTTTTCCTTCTAGTTACCTGGGAAATGATGGGTCCGGACCTGAGGCCACAGTTCCAGTTTAGCCCCAAATCTGCATCTCATTAGCTGATGACCTCAGACAAGCCACTTAACCTCTCCTGGCTCCTCTGGGCCATGTAAATGCCACATCACTGAGCAACAAAAGTGCCCTCTGTGTTTCCTCATTAGCTGAAGTTGAAGTGCCTTGAGTGAAAAGGTTTCTGTTTCCCCTCCTGTGAGATGTCATCATTGAGGAGTGCTCTCTGTCGTAGCTTTGAAGCTCAAACTATTGCTGTCTTAATTTATGAAAATTCATTCATGTTCAAGAACAGTGACAATTTTCTCCAGGTCACGGTAATTAGGTCAAATTTCAAGTCTTCTTCCAAAGCAATGCAGCAAGGGAACGCCTGCTTTCCATTTGGCTTTTGCTCTGCTTCTCTGAGGGTTAGAAAGTGCAGGAGGAATGCGTCTGAACCCTGCTGTCACAGGGCAAGAAGGGGTGCAAGACACTCTAAAACCTGCATGCTGTTTCTACCTTAGCAGTGCTTATCCCCTTTTCAGCTGAGGTCATCACACTTCTACTTCTTTGACCAAATGCCTACTGTAAACACTCTTGTGTAGTTTGTGGTGAAAAATGTGTGTCAGAAGTGTGCACAAACAGAATATTCTCGCCTCATCATTTCAGGAGATTCCTGCTCCAATATCCAAATGGGTTTATCCAGTCCTCTTGTTCCCCTTGTTCTTCCTCATTGTTATCGTCCTCCTCCTCCTTCTTCTGTTTTTTTTTTTTTTTTTTTTTTTTGTGGTTGACTAATTATTTAGGAAAATACTCAGTGAAGTGTGTCTGTTGGCCCAGCTATGACTGTGTGACCAGTTTGTGATCAGACTTAGAGAGTAAACATTAGGAAAATTAGACAGTAATGTAATGGTGACACTGATTTTTAAAAATGTTCTATTCTTTACCTGGATTCTGAAGTTTAAATTTTTAATAGCATCCTTACTTTATAAGCCAAAAGTCTCTATGATAACACAATTTAATAAGCTCATGATTTATGCTGAGATATAATAATCAGTTAATGCTATCTATGCACCTGTAAATGAACTGTTCTCACTGAGACCAATGTGGATGTGATTAAGCTTAGAAGATGACTTGCATGTGGCCCAGGTTATTTTCTTATGCTGGAAAAGACTGGTTATATAATTTTGAGGGTGTAATACAGTGAAAATGTATATTTATTATTCAAAATAATTCATACTTTTTAAAATGGCAGGGGCAATATATCAAACCAAGAATCATGTAGAAAGGACTCTTTTCTAAGTACATGGCCCCATGCAAATACACAGGTCACAAACCCATGAAGCTGGGCCTACTTGCATTCTAGGACCCATTTTATTATTTTATTATTTTATTTTAGTTTTTTTGGTTTTTCGAGGTAGGGTCTCACTCTAGCTCAGGCTGACCTGGAATTCACTCTGTAGTCTCAGGGTGGCCTCAAACTCTCAGCGATCCTCCTACCTCTGCCTCCCGAGTGCTGGGATTAAAGGCGTGCGCCACCACTCCCGGCTCCTAGGACCCATTTTAATATGACATTTTAAAGTTGATTATTTGTGAACTGCAAATTTATCAAAATCTGAGCAAATATAAGTATGTTTATTGATAACCTTCTGTATTTATATCCAGTCTAAATTTAAATCAAACCTGTTCCAATTTAGTGTAGTTTAGTTAGTGAATTTGTCTTTCTTATTTTTAACTCTCAATGCAGACCATTCATATTCCACTGGACTTTCTGTTGAGAGAAATCACTTCTCTTCTAAATGTGGCAGTGGCAATAAAATGACTGATGACATTGGAAGATTTTTGTTTTTAAAGATTGAGCATCCAAATAATTTACATTAGTTTTACTTAGAGCAGTGATCCTCAAGGACTGAGTTCCATGTTATAGTCATATTGAGGTCCAAGTGTGTCATTACAGATGGATTGCGCCTGCTCTTGAGTTCACTACTGCCCAGCTTGAGGTGGAAGAGTGGCCTGCCTGGTTCTAAGCAGACCCAAGAAAGATGGAAATAAAGTTTCTAAAAGTTAAAAAAGCAAAAAAAAAAAAATAACAATTAATTAGATAGTATAGGCTATTAAAATTAGACATGTGAAAGTTAGTTAAAAATATAACATTTAATTAAATCTACAAATAAAGCATTATTGAATAAAAAATGCCAAGTTTACAAGCTTCTTGAGCATATACAATGTTGAAATACGATCCCTGTATATTTGAAGGTATACAGATATATGTGTAAGTTTCTCCAACTTCTAAGTACATATCCACAGCACTGTGGATTGATTGTTTTCTTATAAAGTGATACGCCATGTTGCTAAGAAGAAATAGACAACAACAGATCCCATGTAGGGTTTTTGACCATTTAAATTTCTATAGTTAATTTATGTCTGCAATAACACACTTCAATCTTACTTAATACATTAGCTTAGGAGTATATAGCAGCTTAGAAACTGTGATGAGTCTACAACTAAGAAGAGATGTGGGTATACCTTTCCAGGGGCGTCATAGTTCAAAATGTTCAGAAACTTGCCACATAAAACAAATGTAGCTAGCAAGTGAGTGCATCCTGGCAAATGCATGGATTTGCCTACATAGCGGTTTTTACATGTGCAAGGTAGTCAGACTGGCACAAAGGAAAGATTTTGTAGTCATTCATGACAACCACAACTAATTCACAACTATCCAAAAGTAAAAGGAGTTACACGGTCCAGAAAGGTGATCAGGAATGTGAGTTCTGTATAGGAGAATGTGTCAGTGGCAGCACCTCATTGACAAAGCCATTCTGGAATTCACATGATATTGTGGTGCTTGCTGGGCATGGTGGCGTACACCTTTAATCCCAGCATTTAGGAGGCAGAAGTAGGAGGATCTCTATGAGTTTGAGGCCTCCCTGAGAGGACATAGTGAATTCCAGGTTAGATTGGGCTAGAGCAAGACCCTACCTCAAAAAAAAAAAAAAAAAAATTGTGGTGCTTACACCAAAACACAACTAACATACTAGTTCCTTCACTGATAAAATTCCACTGTGGGAAAAGTAACTGAATGAATGTGTGATTAGTGACAAAGTAAAAATTATTACATACTTTAAGATTAATATGTAAAATTTGAGGTTATTCACTCCATCATTGTGTTAGGTTTTCATCATGCGACAAAATCCTAAGAGAAACAATTTAAAGGAGAAAGAACTTACTGATTTATTTATTTTTGATGTTACAGTGTCTGTGTGTGCTCATGTGTGTCTGCAGGCACGTGTGTGCCATGGCACACGTGTGAAGGTCAGAGAACAACCTCTGGTTTCAGTACTTATTTTATATCTTGTTTAAAGCAAGGTCTCTACTGTTCACCACTAAGTTTGCCATTTCTAGCCAATAAGCTTCTGGGGAATTCTTCTGTCTCCTCCTCTAATTTTTCCATAGGAAGACTGGGCTTTTTTTTTTTTTTTTTTTTTTGGTTTTTTTTTGAGGTAGGGTCTCACTCTGGCTCAGGCTGACCTGGAATTCACTATGTAGTCTCAGGGTGGCCTCGAACTCTCGGCGATTCTCCTACCTCTGCCTCCCGAGTGCTGGGATTAAAGGCGTGCGCCACCACGCCCGGCTCTTTTTCAATGTTTTTTTTTTTGTTGTTGTTGTTTTTTTTTTTTTTTTTTTGAAGACTGGGCTTTACAGGAGCTTGTGCTACAGCATTTGGCATAATGTGAGTTCTGCGGATCTGAACTCTCCTCTGGTATTTTGGCTCATGGTTTCAGTTCATGGCTTACTGGTTTCATTGTTTCTGACTAGGGTGAGGAAGAACATCATGGTGAAACGTGAGTGGCCAAGCTGCTTACCTTGTAAGGGCTAGGAAAGAGAGAGAGAGGGAGAGAGACAGAGAGACAGAGAGAGAGAGAGAGAGAGAGAGAGAGAGAGAGGGAGGGAGGGAGCCAGGCAGTGTTATAGGGAGAAAGGTATATCTTATCTCTCCAGGGCATGTACCCAGTGACCTACTTCCTAGGCCCCATCACCTGTTTTCCATCTCTTCCCAAAACAGGCCCCCAAGTTGGGGACAAAGGCTTCAACAAATGAAATGGCAGGACACATTTAACATTCAAACCATAATAAATCAGCATGACAAATATGGGCCAGATCATCAACTCTGTAACACTCAGGATATCACAAAGCCTGACTGCTCAGAGATGTTACTAGTGCAGCATGTAAACTCCAGTCATGTTCTGTCTGCCCTCCAGTGGCTGCAACAGATCAGAATTGTCCCACCTGAGGATATAAACAGTTCACATTTTATTCTGAGATACAATAGTTGTCCTAGGGTAAAGTTCTATATGAAAAAAAGCTTGTGCTTCTGTAATATATATAATCATTTTCTTTCTTTCCTTTGCTTCCTTCCTTCCTTTCTTATTCTTTCTTTCTTTCTTTACTTCTTTTTTTTTTCTTTCTTTCCTTCATTTCATTTCATTTGAGAGACAGAGAGAATAAGAGGTAGACAGAGACAGAGAGAAAGAATGGGCACACTAGGGCCTTCAGCCACTGTAATCGAACTCCAGACCTTGTACATCTGGCTTATGTGGTTCCTGGGGAATTGAACCTGGGTCCTTTGTCTTCACAGGCAAATGTCTTAACTGCTAAGCCATCTCTTCAGCCCTCTTTCTTTCTTTTGAAGAAGATGAATTTAAAAATAAAATTTTCTGTACAATTTCTTCAGCATTTTTGATGATCCCAATACATCAGTGCAAAGAAAGAATTAAATGCATTTTCAGTGGTATATAAAACTGAGGGAAAAAAAGACAGATAAATGTAGATCCTAAGGAGAGAGCCACCCCATCGTACCTCCAGAGGGCCCCGGCTGAAACTAAGAAAAATTGGAGAAACGAGCAAGGGCGCTGTTTTCCTGATGAACCGGATACCAGCACAAGGGGGAAGGAGATCAGCACAGAGAAAAATCAACTCCTACCAAATCAGAGAGCCAGAGCCTCAGAGGCCCCCAACACCTCATCACTGAAGCAGACCCAACATGGCTCAGGGAAATTTTGCGGAAGAGGGGGCGGAAAGAATGTCAGAGCCACATGTTGGGTCATGATATGCAGAGACATTTAGCTTACCCTTAACTGTGGGCTAACTCCACAATGCATGACCCATATACCTCAACAAGGAGGGGCCAAGGGGAGGGGGTAGGTCACAGATGAGCCTAATAATGGTACCAAACTGAATGTAAAAAAAATAAATAAATAAAATTTAAAAAAAAGCTTGAAAGGACAGAATTCCTACAGATTATTACAAAATTTAAATAATTTCTCATGAAATAATTACACTGATTTTGACTTGCATATCTCCATAATGTTATCTACCTCGTGGCTTACAATTTGATGGAATTTTGGGTTTTATTTTCTAATGAAAGAATTATTTATTGAGGATGATACAGGAATTTGAGATGTCAGATTGACAGAGCCATACTCCATTCTTGATTGGGCTTTCACCCAGGTACTTGGACAGTCATGGTCACACAAAACTTTTACTGAGTCAGCAGAGTCCAGATTCTTGTCTTATGAATTCAATGTATGAAATCCACAGAACATAGAGGGTGAAATTTGGAAAGATTTTTATCAGAGAGCTTAAGCAATGGAAAGAATACAGTTTATACAGGAGGAGGGGGTCCCCAGAAATAGGAAACCCCCATTAAGGAAAATAGAGCAGAAAGTACCCAGGTGGGAGGGGTCCCAGTAGGGAAAATTCACCTGGTGACTGTAATGGGAGTCTTTCATGGGAATTCCATAAGATGGGGGCTGATTTGACTAATTGTTTAGTTAAACATTCCGGCTATCTAGAAATAGGGTAAAGTTTCCAGAAAAATGAGCAAAAGAGGAGCTCTTTTGGGGAAGAAGAAATTAGGAAAGAGCAGACCTTTCTATCATTTCTGGTCTCCAGCCAGGTGGAGGCTTCAAGTACTCCTTTAGGGAAAATTATTAGATAAAGGACTGGATTCCCCTTTACAAGCTCCAGGACATTTCTTTTTTTTAATTTTTATTTTATTATTATTATTATTTTCTTTATTTATTTGAGAGCGACAGAGAGAAGGAGGCAGAGAGAGAGAGAATGGGCATGCCAGAGCTCCAGCCTCTGCAAATGAACTCCAGATGCGTGCGCCCCCTTGTGCATCTGGCTAACGTGGGTCCTGGGGAACTGAGCCTTGAACCGGGGTCCTTAGCCCACATTTCTTGCTTTTAGCTATTTTCATTTAATTCAGGAATGCTGCTAACCCTTAACTGCCTCAATGGCTCGGGAATCTTTTGTTCTTTCTGTGAAAGATAATTTAAACTTAACTAGAAATTTTGTGATAATTTATTGGAACTGAGTACGGATGGACTGAATTTTGAAAATTCAGCAATGCTTGCTTTATTTTTGGATAAGATAAAATTTAATGTATCTTCTCCCATTTTTTTTCAACAAAGTTTTGTGGGTCTGGTTTCCCTCTATCTTGAGTGTTATAAGGATAAAGCAGAAAAATAATTTGGATATACATTATGTTACAAAACCAATAATTTTCATAGGCCCAGTTTTGATTAGATAATCTAAAAGAAAAGCAAGCCCATTTATCATATCAAGACATTAAATATTGATTTACAAAGAATACATTAAGAAACAAGAATGTTGAGCCTGGTGTAGTGGTGCATGCCTTTAATCCCAGCACTCTGGAGGCAGAGGGAGGAGGATCACTATGAGAGTTCAAGGCCACCCTGAGACTACATAGTGGACTGGGCTAGAGTGAAACCCTACCTCGAAAAAAAAAAGAAAAAAGAAGCAAGAATGTGGCATTTGATCAGACAATGATTATTTTAGTCATAATTTATTGTTCAGCTATAATTGAAAATGGTCAAAAATAAATGCAATAATTTTCTCTGTTATTCATATGTGTGTGCATGCATCTAGTAGTATTATTAACTTTTATTATGTGTAATTATTCCTGGTTTAATAAACTACTGAAAAGCAATAGAAGACTATTGAATCTAATACAAAAGACTAGATTTTTAATTTTATTTTTAATTATTTAGTTAAACATGCAAAATAATATGTCTCTTTATTACACTTGTATATATATTCTCATTATCTCTGCCCTTCCTTTTCTTGTTTTTAAAATATTTTATTTATTTATTTATTTATTTATTTATTTATTTATTTAGAGAGAGACATATGTAAAGAACAGAGAATGGGCTCACTAAAGCCTCTAGCCACTGCAAATGAACTCCAGATGTATGGTCCACCTTGTGCATCTGGTTTGAGTAGGCATTGGGAAATTGAACCTGGGTCCTTAGCCTCTGGAGGCAAGTGCCTTAACCACTAAGTCATCTCTTCAACCTCTGCCCTTCCTTTTCTATCTCTTTCCATTCTTACTGGTCCATTCCTCCCCCCAAATAGCATCTCTTCTGCTTACATCTAATATATATGAAATACATATTTTTAAATATATATTTAAATCTAGATTCCAAATATGGGATGTGATCTTTGTCTTTACATTTCTCCCCCTTATCCTTCCTTCTGCACTTCTACCTCCACAACATCCCTCCCCTACATTCATGACATGAAATATATGAACATGGAATGCATATGTATATATTTAAATACAAAATCTGTGTATGAGAGACTATATATGGTATCTTTCTTTCTGAGATTGCTTATTGTACTTAACATGATGATTCCTAGTTAAATCAAATTTCTTGCAAATGACAAAATTTCACACTTCTTCATGGTTAAATTAAATTCCATTGTGTATGTATATTCATTATTTTCTTTATCCATTCATCTGTTCATTGGCATCTAGGCTGATTTCATATGTTTGCCACGGTACATTGCTATTAAATATGGCTGTGCAAGTATCTCTTTAATGAGACCTAGAATCCTTCAAGTATATTGCCAGGAGTGGTATAGCTGGATCAAATGATAATTTAGGGATTTTTGTGGAACCTATTTCCATACTGGCTTTAATGGTTTATAGTCCCACTCAGTGGAAGTCTTCCCCCCCCCCAATATCTAAATTAAGATTTGTTTTCATTTTTTATGATAGGCATTATAAGTAAAGTGAGATGGAATCACAATGCAGTTTTAATTTTCACTTTCCTGTTGGCTAATGCTCTCAAACATTTTTCATATACTTATTGACCATTTGTATTTTATTTTTGCGAATTATCTTCTCAATTCTTTTGACCATGTATTGATTGGATGGTGTGTTTTTCTGGTGTTTAATTTTTTGAGTTTTCTATAGATTCTAGATATTAATCCCTTGTTATTCATACAGTTGGAAAATTTTTCCCATTTTCTGTGGTAGACTTTTACATCTGCTCTATTATCTCCTTTATTATATAAAAACTTTTTAATTCCATGCAATCCCACTTTTCAACTATTTCTATTATTTCCTGAACTATTGGGGTCCTTTTCAGAAAGTCCTATATCTATATCTTGAAGTATTTTGCTGATTCTTAAAATTTTGTTTATTGTTTTATTAATTGGTAACTTTGATTATTGCTTGTTCTTTTCTTTATTGTGTTTCTCCACTGTTGAAGTATGCTGGTTTTATATGTTGCAGATATATATGTAATATAACATATATAATATTCTCTTTCTTTGTTCTTAGTTATCTTTTGTTCATCTATTCCTGTCAGGAAATTTATTATATCCTGTAATTGGGACTATTTCTACTCCTCTGTACAGAAAATTCCCATTCCATTTATCTTGTTTGTCTTCCTTTGTTCCTTTACTGAGGAAAGAATGTCTAGTACACTGCTACTAGAAGTGATGATCATGGACACGTTTGTATTATTCTTGAACTTCAAAGGGAATATTGGATATTTACTGTTTAGTATGATATTTATTTTATATTTCTTTTTAAAATATTTTATTCTTATTTATTTGACAGAGAAAGAGAGAGTGGGTGAGAAAGAATGGGTGCACCAGGGCCTCCAGCCACTGTGAACAAGCTACAGATGTATATGCCCCTTGTGCATCTGGCTAACGTGGGTCCTGGGGAATTGAACCTGAGTCTTTTGACTTTGCAGGCAAATGCCTTAACTGCTAAGCCCTTCCTCCAGCCCCATATTTCTTTTTTTTTTTTAAGCACCTTTTTTACAAAGGAAGTTTGTTATGTACTTAATTTAGGCTTAATGTGAAGTTTAACCCATAAGAAATTTCCACTGAATTTAGGGAGTATTTACAAGATTTCTCTTGGAAAGCTCAAGCTCTAGTTTTTGTCTTTCTAATAGTTGAGTTCAGCATAGCACATTTGCATAACCCAGGGGTCCCACTGCTAAATATGTGCACAAGAGAAATCAAGAGTTATGTTTTTCCAAAAGCATCTATGAAACTATTTATATGGCTGATTTACAGTCTTGCAGAACTAGAAATAAATATCCTTCAAGTAGTGAAAAGATTAATAGTGAAGCATTCATACAGTATATTATTACTAAATAATAAATGGGAAAACACATAAACACAATTTGGATAGATGTCAAATGAATTATTCTAAGTGAGCAAAGCGAGCCTCAAATGACCACACACAAATTAGATCAGTAAGACAGAAGAAGTAAGAATGCAGGACAGAAAACATACTAGTAATTTCTTGTTCTTGGGTTGTGAAGGGTTTGCTAAAAAGGTTGCAGGAATAATATTAATATTTCTTTTCTTTTTTTCTTAAATTTTATTTATTTATTTGCAAGCAGAGAGAGGGAGAGAGATAGAGAGAAGAGAGACAAACAGAGATAGTGGGCATGCCAGGGCCTCCAGCCACTGCAAACAAACTCCAGACCTGGGTCCTTTGGCTTTGTAGGCAAACGCCTTAACTGCTAAGCCAGCCCTCCAGCCTTCATTTAATATTTCTATTATTTCAATCATGATCTTATGCATTTGTAGAACTCAGACTGTGCACCAAGGAGAATTGATTTTTATCACATTTACTAAGTGCAAACTACATCCTAAAATGAAGAAACAGGATAAGAAAAACCAGAAAGGAGTGCATTTAATTCACAGCAACATTATTTGCAGCAGGTAAAAGGTGGCTGGAATCCAGTCAATGCTCATTAATGGACGTGGCAAAATGTGAGTGATACCCACAATGGGATATTATTCAGTCTTAAAAAAGAAGGCAAATGATAGTCATGGTGGCTTGGGAAGCAGAGGCAGGAGGATCACAAGCTTGGCATCAGCACAGCTAAATGGTGAGACCCTGTCTCAAAAAAACTAAAGGAAGAAGGAATTCTGACTAGTAGAGCAATGATGATGAAACTTAAGAACATTTTGCTGAATGAAAGAAGCCAACCACAAGAAAGCCAAGGTCTGTATGGTTCCCCTTCTATGAGGACAAGAAGCATGTAGACAGGATGGAGTTTCCAGGGATGAGAGGGAGGAAGGAATGGAGAGTTACTGTTTAACAGATGCAGAATTCCAGTTTTGCAAGATGAAAAGTATTTTGGGGATTTATGGTGATGCTGGTTCCAAACCCAATGTGAATGTACTTAATTCTATCGAGATGTACACTTGAATTATTAGAATGGTAGGTTTTATGTTAGGCATATTTTACCACAATTTAAAAAAAACATTAAAGAAAGATTTACTACTGAATTATAGTAGTCCTCCTTTATTCATAAGCAAGTATCCCAAGACAGCTAGACGATGCTTGAAACCACAGATACCGTATATACCATGTTTTCTTTCCTTGCATGCATTCCATTGAGAATGACTAATTCACATATTAAGCACAGTCACAGAGTAACAGTGATAATGTACTATGCATAGACCTTTGCAATCTCAACATATAAGAGGTTTTACTCTTCTTATTGTAAGTGATAACTTTCATCTTTTCATTTAAGAAGGGCTCTTCAAAGCTTCCCTTTGGCATTTCTGAAATGCCTGTATCAATAGTTTTGCACTTGGCATTGTGATTAGGTACAACCACCAAGGTGACCACTGAGTTATTAAGAGACATGATGCATATATGGGGTGGATGTTTGTCACACCTTGGATGGCTTGAAATCTTACCACACTATTAAGGATGGCACACAGCACTTACAAATTCTTTCTGGATATTTTCATTTAACATTAAAAAATATTTTATTTTTATTTATTTATTTATTTGACAGAGAGAGGGGGGAGGGGAAGAGACAGAGCGAATGGGTGTGCCAGTGACTCCAGCCACTGCACACAAACTCCAGACTCATGTGCCCCTTGTGCACCTGACTAACATGGGTCCTGGGGAATCAAACCTGGGTCCTTTGGCTTTTCAGGCAAATGCCTTAACTGCTAAGCCATCTCTCCAGCCTTCATTTAACATTTTTGGACTGAGGCTGATTGTGTGTTGCTGCAAAATGATGAAACTGAAACTCCATATAAGGAAGAACCACTATATAATGAAAATAGAATGTAAAATATGTGGAGTACAGCTCAAATAATGTTTGAAGGAAACTAAACAAGCCTTTTTAAAGTATAAATATAACTTGAGAAGTTTGTCATAGATTACAAAACAAACTCCAAAATAGAAAATGGAGGATATAATTAAAAACAAATAGAATAGGGCAATTAGGAAAGGAATAGTAGGGTTGGAGAGATTGCCCAGGGGTTTGCCTGCAAGGTCTAACCACCCAGGTTTGATCTTCTAGTACCCATGTACAGCTGATGCACAAAGTGGTGCATGTATCTGGAGTTCATTTGCAGAGGCAGAAGGCCCCAGTATACCCATTTCTCTCTCTGTCTCTTTTTCTCCTTGCAAATAATTAAATAAAAGTATGTAAAAAGAAAAAATAATCTCAATTTAAATATGAAAAAAAATCACAAGATAGATGAAACTCATAGGAATCATCAACATGAAAGATAAAATATAGCAATAAGCAAAATATGAGATTAAAATGCAAACAAAATAAAGCATAATAGAATATTTATATACATAATGATTTTGAACATCTATTTACTAACAAATTTGAAAAAAATGGAGACCCTACAATATTCTTATACAATGTTGAGAACTTTACAGACTATTTGTATTTAAGTATAGCTATTTTGAAGGTAACCAAAGAATTCATCCAAGACCTAGGCTCATATAATTAATATTTTGGGTGAATTCTACCATACTTTTTTGTGACAGGGTCTCACTATGCAGCTCAGAATGGCCTGGAACTTGTGATCCATCTATCTCAGTCACCTAAGAGCTAGAATTACAGAAATGTTCCAACCTCTTTGTACTTACTAAGAAATCCAATTTTATCTTGTTCAGCATGTGCTCTCATGTAGAAACAGAGATGAAAGGGCATAAGCATTTTTGAATTTCATTTCTACTTAGGAACATGGATGCAAAAATTCTAAACAGATGGTGAAAAATCATAATCAACAGTGTATATAATATATAAATAATAATAAAATATTTATATTATAATGACATACTGTTTAAATAAATGTATAAAATATATATGCTATACAATTATACATATGTATGCACATATACAAATATATGTTTGAGTCATGTGTCATATTGCAGTCCATGCTAGCCTGCACTCATCATGTAGCCAAGGCTTTCTTTGAAGTTATAGCACTCCTCATGTGTCATCCGTCTCAGTGCTGGGATTATACATGAGCTACCACACCTGGCTTCAACAGCGTGTTTTTAAAATATTAAGTGTAACCAGTAAGATATTTCCTTATAATGAAGATGTGATTTTCATCATAAAGTCAACAAAATCATAGTAAATCTTTGACTATCTCAAAGATAGATAGGTTTCTTAAGATCAGCACACATTAGTGATTTGTTTTTCAAATTAGTCTATAAGAACTATTAAAGATCTTCTTCAGCTTGATAATATTTGAATTAAGCTAGTAGTCCAATTATTTTAAGATCTATAAAAACATTATCCTGATTGTATTTGAACTTTATATTTAGACAAAGGATCTGGAACCACAAATCAAACATACCTGTTTAAGACTGATTTGGTCAAGTGTGTTAGAGTTCTCTCTCTCCCTACATATAGTATTTTCTCATAATGGGGAAATATCCATATGTGTGTGTGTGTGTGTGTGTGTGTGTGTGTGTGTGTGGTGGTGGTGGTTTGATTCAGGTGTCCCCCATAAGCTTAGGTGTTCTGAATGCTAGGTTTCCAGCTGATGGAGATTTGGGAATTAACACCTGCAGGAGGCAGTGTATTGTTGGGGGCGGGCTTATGGGTGTTATAGCCAGTTTCCTCATGCCAGTGTTTGGCATACTCTTCTGTTGCTATTGTCCATCTTATGTTGACCAGGGGGTGATATCCACCCTCTGCTCATGCCATCACTTTCCTCTGCCATCATGGAGCTTCCCCTTGAGCGTGTAAGCCAAAATAAATCTCTTTTTCCAAGAAGCTGGTGTTGGTTGGGTGATTTCTACCAGCACTATGAACCTGACTGCAACAGCAAAGTGGTACCAGGAGTGGGGTTGCTGCTAGACACCTGACTGTGTGGCTTTGGCCTTTTGGAGCTGATTTTCAAGAGGAATGTGGGAAGATTTGAAACCTTGGCTTAAGAGATGCCTTGTAGTGCTATAAATACAGCTTGATGGACTATTCTAGTCTGAGCTGCAAGACCTGAATGCAGTAAGAACTATGGACTGTGAGGTTTGGCGTATGAGGGTGAGAAAGAGCTTTGCTTGGACTGGGCTAGCAGTTTTGTGAGAAGCTTGCTCTTATGCCCATGACCTGAGAAGTTGTGCAGGGTTGCTTTTCATAGAAATGAACTGGTGTGAGCAGAGGGATATGGCACAGAATTACAACCTTTGAGACTGGGCTAGCTGAATTGCACTGGGGCAACAGGAAGAATGTCTATTCTTTTGAAGGGGCCTGAGTACTCAAGGAGTGTCCTGTTCTTCAAAGTCTGCTTTATTCCCCCCTGGATTAACAAATTGGCACCCTACCCGGTATTATGGAGTATAAGAAATGCAGGAAAGAGATGGTCATTGAGTTTGCAACACAGTCTTGTGTTTTGGAGATGGCCATGGGTAATGTGAAGCAGGTTTTGTTGGTTGCCTGCATGGAGACCCCATGGGCCATGAGGATGAACCATGGCTTGCAATGGAGACCCAGTGGAGATGCCGGGACCATGAGATGGCTACCAAGGAGAGCTGCCGGCCCCGATGAAATTTTCCAGGACTGTGAGTAGCCTAGCTGGAGGGGTGGAACTGGAACTCCAGAGACTTGTTGCTGGTTAGAATAATCGGACTTGGAGATTTGTCACTGGCTGGAGTTGTTGGACTAGAAGCTACAGAGTTTGATGTTTTCCCTGGTTGTTTTAAATCTTGTATTGGTTGAATGCTTCTTTGCTATGCCCAAAGCCATCTTTTGCAGAGTGAATATTATTCTGTGACATTATGGGTTTTTTTGAGTTTATTTTTTGGTATTATGGTTCACATAAAAGATCTTGGACTACAGGGATGTATGAACATCATTGGAATTGATAAGAACTATGGGGACTTTTAAAGTTAGATGAATACATTGCATTTTACATTATGTATGGTTATAAGTTTATGGGGGCCAGGGGTGGAATGTGGTGGTTTGATTCAGGTGTCCCCCACAAACTTAGGTGTTCTGAATGCTAGGTTCCCAGCTGATGGAGATTTGGGAATTAACACCTGCAGGAGGCAATGTATTGTTGGGGGAGGGCTTATGGGTGTTATAGCCAGTTTCCCCATGCCAGTGTTTGGCACACTCTCCTCTTGCTATTTTCCATCTTATGTTGCCCAGGGGGTGATGTCCACCCTCTGCTCATGCCATCACTTTCCCCTGCCGTCGTGGAGCTTCTCCTCAAGCTTGTAAGCCAAAATAAATCTCTTTTTCCCAGAAGCTGCTCTTGGTTGGGTGACTTCTACCAGCAATGTGAACCAGACTGCAACAATATAGAAGGAGAAGGAAAAGGATTATAAGGCATTGACACATGCAATTTACAGGTTTGAAAGTCTCAATACATGCCATCAATGGCCACAGATGCCACTTGTGGGTCATCACGACTTTGCATTTTATAGATACATATTAATGCCAGCTACTATGCCAAGTGATAGAGTTAGGGTGCCAAAATGGCAATACTTCTGTTTTTGTGGGCAGCTGGGTTTTCTTGGGTGGAAATCAGATGGGGGTCTGTGATAATTTCTATTAATTGTCAACTTAATAGGACATAGACTCACCTGTGAGGAATTACCTAGATTAGGTTAGCTTCAAGACATGCCTGTGAGAGATTATTTTGATTGCAATAACTGAGGTGAGAAGACCCACCTTAACTGGATAGTATCATTCCATGAGCTGTGGTCTAGGAAAGGGGTACAAGGCACTGTACTCAATGGAAGATTGTTTTAAAGAAGCAGAGATTCATGTTCCTATCCTACCATTCCATACCCATGGTTTTGTTCGTATAGCTGTTGTTCATTGAGATTCTAATCCTACATTAGTAATCTTCTCATTGCTGTCACAAAATGACCTAAGAAAAATCAATTTAAGGGAGGAAGGATTTATTTAAATTTGTAGCTCTGTGTTACAGTCCATCATGGTGGCAGGAGCTTCAAGCTGAGCTGGTCACATTCAGTCCACAGTGGGAAGCAGGGAGGAATAAACATCTATACTCTTCTCTCCCTGCCTCACTCCAGAGCTGCACAGAGAAATCCTGTGGACCAATGTCAGAAACTCTAAGGGCTTCTTCACCAAGCTTCCTCCATGGACAGTATCCATCAGCTACTATTCCAGAATGAAGACATTCTACTGAATGTAGTCTGGGATGTATTTTGGATCCAGACCTGATATATTTTCATCTGTGAAAGCAATTTCTTCTGTCACAGGCAGGGGAGATGCAAAAAAAAAAAAATCCTACAAGTAAATGTCATTCCTTAGCCAAGTAAAATCTTCAGGCCACTTGAGGTTCATATGTCAAGCTATGCAAACTTCCCTAGAGATGAGGTTATATTTTGTTTTAAATGTGTAATTTAGGACCTACACCTGAAAACATGACCAACAGGCTTCTCTTCCATAAGCTAACACTTCTTTCAAAGATGACATATTTCATATTCTCCAGAGGATGATGTGAAGCAGGCTACAGACATGAGTTAGAGTTCTGATGGGAAATGGGGTGTGAAAAGCCGGCACACAGCAGGTTTTTATTTCAAGGCAGTTACATGTGCTTTAGAACAAAGTGACCCTAGGGAATCATCCTCCAATGTCTTAAATACTTTCAAGACAAAAGCATACATGGGGAGGAGTTACATTATCTGTGTGTAAAACACTGGCGATAAGAAAACTAAGAAATGTTCCAGGGGAGGTCATTCTCAGTGTAATAGTAATGGGGCTAGCTCTCCCCAGAGCTAGATTCATGTTTATACAATCTATTTTATATGTTGGTCATAGGTGTTAGGCACTTGATGCAGGAGCAACACTTATATTTTAAAATCCAGATTTAAGGAAGAAAACTACCTAGCAGTGTTATTATCTTCCAAAATGGTTGATCTGTACTTTATCTGGATGATCCTCAATGCATTTTAGATAGAGTTGGTGTTCATTCAGGGTGCTTTTAGTTGCAAGAAGGTAAAAAATAAAAACAAAAATGTGGCTATTAAATATACAGTAAGTAAGGTTTAGTTGCTCACATAACAAGTAAACCTGAGTTAGGACACCCCTGAGGCTAACTAGATTCAGCACTCAGGGATGTCACTGAAAACTAGATTCATCTGTCATTCCTCTCTTCTGTCCCCAGATAGTGATACTTCTTTTTGACCCCAAATGGGCAAAACATAGCACAAAATACTGATGATAATATTTAGAGGCAGAAATGACATAGCTCTTTGTTGTGTTCTTTTAAAAATTATAATTGCCCTAGGATAGACTTTTATCAAGTGTTTTTGGCCAGTGTTTTATGTGACCATTTCAAAATGAGCTCTTAGAAATGGGAATAGGGGAAGGCAAGGTGGCATACACCTTTAATCCCAGCACTCGGGAGGCAGAGGCAGGAGGATTGCTGTGAGTTTGAGGCCACCCTGAGACAACATAGTGAATTTCAGAATTCCAGGTCAGCTTGGGCTAGAGTGAGACCATACCTCAAAAAAAAAAAAAGGAAGGAAGGAAGGAAGGGGAGTAGGATTCTTAGACTAGTGGAGATTCTCTTTGGAGGTTGGGTGACCTCAGCTTTTCTAAAATACAAGCTCATCAAATGTCTGAAACATTTTTAAAGAAACTTTTTAAAAAAATTCATTTATTTGAAGGATAGAAAGAGAGTATGGACACACCAGGACCTTTTGTCACTGCAAACGAACTCCAGACATTTGAGCCATTGGTTTTACATGGGCACCAGGGAATCAAACCCAGGCTGGCAGACTTCACAGGCAAGTGTCTTCAACCACTGCACCAGTGCTCCAGCCCAAGGAGCATTAGATGGCGACTTGATAATAGCCTTTGGTTTTTGTAATTGTCTTAAGGTATACCTGTGTATAAAAGTACCTGTGCATAAAGGACTGCAGAGCAACCCATTTATAGACCCCTAATAGTAAGGAGCGAATTGGAAGTTTCAAGAATATGTGCTAAATTATGACATGAACTCTGCATTACAGTGTAGTTCCAAGAGAACTGTAGCATTGTAAAGTGAGCACTAGACTGGAGGTTGGAACCTGCCCCAGCTATTTCTCAGTGTATGCCTTAGACATACAAATTTCCTTAACCTTAGTTTATAAAGCTGAATAATGCTGCTTATTTGGTGGAGCATTTGTGTGGGTCAAATGAGATGATGCATTCATTCATTGAAGAATTATTTAATAAATGTTTACTACTTGTGACACAGCCATTGATAAAGAATCATAGCCTAGAAGGTAGAAGGGAGGAAACATGATGTTAAAATATGGGTAAGGGTTAGGGTATTTTGCGATGGGTCATTTTTGTCTCAGGCAGATGTCATGCTCACTGAAAGATGTTTAGCAAAATCCTGTTCTATACCAAGTATGGACCATTAGTTTCCCAGCACCATTAGTAGCAAAGATGACCCCAGACAATGCCAAATGTCTCTTAGGGGATCCGATCATCCTAAGAACCCCTGGCACAGGGCTTGTTTTGCTGCTTATTAGTGACCCACCTATATGTTGCTTTTCTGGTCTCAAGGATTGCTTCTGGAACATAGCACATAATTCACACCAAGAAAATGTCAGTGAGGTTTCTGGAAGTTCCTAGGAAATTTTTGTGTGTTTCTAAGAGAGCTATAAGAAAGGACTAGTTTTCTTTTTCTGAGCATCGCTGTATCAAAGTGGAACTTGGATGAACTTCCCCCACCTGGCACTCAGGGGGTTACTATTACAGCATAGAGTAGGAGCCACTAGCTTTCTACATCACAGAGCCCCAAACCTTCTTCAGAACTCAACCCAGTTTGAGTTGGGGGTCCTGTTACATTTAGCCAGGGACTTCTAAACTACCCAGTGGCTGGCCAGAAGAGGATTGTACATGATTAGTTCCGGAACAGAAGCTAGACTGCCGTGCTTGACAACTAACATGGAGGTGAAGACCAGATGGAAATGACACTTTCAAAAAGCTCAGCAGTTGGGGGCTCAAGATATGACTCATGATTAAGTGCACTTCCGGTGTAGTCATGAGTGCCTGAAGGGGCCTGGCATCGTTAGAGTTTGAATCTCCAGAATCCATGCACACAGGTAGGAATGGCCACACATTATAATTCCAGTCCTGTGGGGAGTACAAGACAATGAAGGCGGAATCTGAGAAAAGTTTATTTATTTAAATATAGTAGAAAAATAAAATTATAAAAGATGAACATGGTGGCTCATGCCTGTCATCCCAGAATTGGGAGACTTGACGGTTGCCTCAAGTTCAAGGCCAGTCTAGGCTGCATAGTGAGTTCTAGGCCAACTTGGGTTACAGTATGAGACACTGCTTCAAAAATCCAGTGAAATAAAATAAAAATGGTAGAAAAATGTGTTTAAATGCTAATGGAAACAGAACACTGAAAAAAAAAGGTTATACATAGAGTATGAGTGAAAATTTTCAACCGAATAAAGTCCATCCCTAAGAAGACAGAAGGTAAGACAGGGTGAGAACTGGGATGGATGGAGTCACCCCTCCTGGGGTGAAGGAAAAATACCTCCATTTTCTCACATTAGGCATGGAAAAGAAGATGCTGACAGCTTCGTGGAGTAAAGATAAGATGTTAGGGATGTTCTTTGATTATTCCAATGTTTCTGTGAAGTAGCACGGGGCAAGAAGATGAAGCTGATCAAATGCATGATAGGAATTCTCAGAAATGCTTAAGAGATATTAGAGCCTATGCTTGTGCTACTTATGTTGGGCTGAAGTCAGCTTCCTGAAATCTCATGTACTAACTTGAATGATCCCCATAGCAGAAGTAGCTCTCTTGATAGTTTAAAAATAAATGTCAGGGGGGCTGGCATGATGGCTCAGTGGATAGAGCACTTGCCGCAGAATGCCTGAATTCTGATCTCCACAACGTACATAAATCCCATCCTGTTGTGCCTATGGCAAGAAATCAAGTGGAGACTGAAGAATCCCCAAAAAGCTCACAGGCCAGGTAGCCTGGTGGATTCAATAATGAACAAGACATCCTGCCTCAAACAAGGTGAAAGGTATGGACCATCAGCTGAAGGTGTCCTCCGACTTCCGCATGCACAGTATAGTAGCACATGCAGGCTCTCAAGCACACATATGCACACAAACAATGTCAGATAGAATTCTCGGCATGAGCCTCATGTAATATAAGGTTGTAAACGTTAGAGGGGCTTCCTGAATCCTGGGATGCTTCTTCTGTCTGAGCTATATTATCCATTATGGTGCCTCTTCTGAAGATGGAGTTCAGAGCTGAGATAGCCATTAATGGCTATTAATAATCGAACAATTGAGAGCATGACACTTACTTTCTCATTGCTGGGACAGCATACCTGACATAAATCAGGCCAAAGGAAAGAGAGGGTTTATTTTGGCTTACCATCTCAAGGGGAAGTTTCATCATGGCTGGCAAAGCATAACAGAGCAGAGGCTGGCATCACATCTGGTCATATCAGTTGAGAGAAAGCAACAAGAATGAGCTAACTATGCCCAGTGGGGCTAGACTAATAAATCTCAAATCTTACCTCCAATGACACATCAAAGCTCCCCCAGCTGGAGACCAACTCTTCAAAACCCCTGAGACTATGGGGGGAATTTTATTCAAACTACCACAGTAAGTATCTTGTGTGTGTGTGTGTGTTAATATGTGTGGTATACGTTAGTGCATATCTGCGTATTCATACAGATGCATTATAAACATGTGGAGGTCAGAGGTTAACATCTGTGTCTTCCTTGATCGCTCTCCCCTTTATTTACTGAGGCAGGGTTCATTACTTGAACCCACAGATCACTGATTTGATTAGTCAAGCTAGCTGGCTTACTCTAGGGATTACTTTCTATCTGCTTTCTGAGTGCTGAGATTACAGAAAGACTGTCACCTTTGCCCAGCATTTACACTGGTGCTGGTGTTCTAAACTCTCATCCTCATATTTGTGCAGAAGCACTTCATCCACTGACTCATCTTCCCAGCCCTAGCATCTTCTTTCTTTCTGTTTTTTTTTTTTTGTTTGTTTTTGTTTTTGCTTTTTTGAAATAGTGTCTCACTCTAGCCCAGTCTGACCTGGAATTCACTATGTAGTCTCAGGGTGGCCTCAAACTCACAGAAATCCTCCTACCTCTGCCTCCGAAGTGCTGGGACTAAAGATGTGTGCCACCATGCCTGGTCCTAGCATCTCCTTTTAAAAGTCCCATTGACTTTCTATCAAACCTCCTGTCTGAACTTTAATAACTGAATGTTTGGAAATCATTATGTAGCTGCCTTGACTTGTTTAATGTGATGGCCCCCGACATTTCATCGAGCTGACATAGGATTTATGTCTCAATAACACAATAACCCTAGTGAGCAGCGTGGTTTCAGAATGATTTATTTCTGATCTGCCATTGGAGCATGATTTACACCCAGTGAGGTGCAGAGTTTCGGAGACTCCACTAAGATGCTCCACATCCTGTTGCTGGTCTGCTTTTCCACTGGCTTGGGTGGAGGGATGCTAATATCCATGCTCTGACATATTTCCTTGATAGGTTTTCATTAGAAAAAAAAATTAGAAGTCTAAGTTAGCTTGCTTCTAGCTTCAAAATGTTTCCGATCACTCTTGTTCTCATTAGTTATTTCTGCAAACTCCACATTGGTCTTGGACAGTACCAGGATAAAGGCCACCCCAGGAACTCAGCAGAGACGAGATGCTTTAACTTTTGTATCCCTAATCTAGCTTTGCTGAGAGAATACTGCAGTGGCCAAGTTCTGCTAAACAACTGACTTATAGATTGTCTCTATGCCAAGGTCATGGCATGATTTTCTCATGCCTGTGCTGATTCAACAAATCAACAAGCATATTCCCATGATGCTATAGAGATAACATTTAGGAATGAATGCGTCCGTCGAGATACAGAGGCAGAGAAGTTCTCTGTGATTCAGAGAGCAAGTTCCAGACTGGGCTTGCTGGGGTCTGCACCCTGGATGTACATCCATCGACTCTGCAACCCTGGCCTGTTGCCTCGTCCGTTGTGCCTCAGTGTTCTATCTATAAATGATGCAATATGGGATATCTAATTTAGGAGATATTCAGAGAAAATCTGACTCAAAGAAGCTCCAGAAAAATTACCAGTGAGGTAATTAAAAGAGAGGCAGGGTCTGAGAAAGGAGTAAAGATGAGAAATTAAAATCAGCTTGATTAGCAAAGGAAGAATTGGACTGGGCTTAAATTCCAACTCTGATTCTCCCTGTCCATGGAAATGATAATAGGCATGCCATACTGCTGATATGAGAAAGATATAAGAAATCATTCATGGGACTGGGGAATAACTTGGTCCATGAAGTGCTTCCTTGAAAGCATGAGGACCTGAGTTTGATACCCAGAACATATCTAAAATAAACGGTGTGGTGTGGTGGTGCTTGCTGTGATTCCAGTACTTGAAGGGTAGAGACAGACAGATCCCTGGAGCTGATGGGCCCATTGGTCTAGCCTATCTGTTACTTCCACATCAAGGAGAAACCTTGTCTGCAAAAGGTCTGGGGTACCCAAGGAAGAGCATCTAAAGTTGTCCTCTGGCCTCCACGTGCATGTACACACACGTGAACCTGTACACACAAACATGCACATACACAAAAGAAGAAATTATGATATCACTTACTGGCAGATACCAAATGTATGAAATTTTCTTCCCTTTCTTGTCAAGCCAAAATGAAAAAATGGATACACAAAAATCTTGGTTACCAAAGTGTCAGGCAATGAGCACAGTATCTGTTCCATAAATTCAAGGCCTTCTTGCATATATTTGTGAAGCAGCCTTAGGTCTCCTCTGGCATTCTTTCTCCATCCAGGAGCAGTGACTTCCTGCCTCCACAAAGCTGTGTCTGTTGAATAGTCTCAAGTAAGTAGTAATACTTAGGTATTAAGTAATAATGACAAAAGGTTATGAAAACCAAGGTACTAAAATATTGAGCCAAAATCCAAAGGGCGGGGAAAGAAACTCATGGAGTTTCTTGGACACTGTAATTCAAGTGATTACATTTTAGAAAGACTTTTTGGATTCAGAGTTGTCCTAACCTTTTACTTTCTCCCATGTAATCTGGCTGGATAGCTTGAGGGCTCTGTAGTCTCCAAGCTCCTTCCTTTTCTGGCCCATGACAATTCAGACACACTTGCTCTTCTCTTGTCGCCTCACTAACCCTAGTCTCTCATGAGTAGATTCTGTTCTTCACTACTTAGGTCTCCAGTCAATTTGGGAACTCTCATGCCTTGAGCAGACAGGAGGATGAGATGTGGGTCAGAGTCCTTTCTTTCCCCCTTTCCCTTCACCACATACTCATTAAATGCCCACACAGATTCTAGTTACAATGTAAACTTTCAAGATTCTCAGTACTTTCCATTTCTACGTAAGAGCAATTTTCACAGGTTTCTGAACTTAAACTTCATTCGAGTATTTGTTTTCAAACCAATAAGGAAATAGAAAGTAAAAACCACACAGTTTTCAAAGAATGTCTCAAAATTTCCTAGTGATTTTCTTCCAGCAATATCCCATCCTTTGGATCTGGGGGAATGTAAATAAGATTAGATTTGATTTACCTTAAGCAAAATTTTTGAAGGCGAGAAAAGTGGATTGATAAACAGATCCACCATATTCCTTCCCACTCTTCATGGAGAGTGGAGTTTCAAAGGGGAAAGGGGAGAGGGGAGGGAGGGAATTACCATGGGTTATTGTCTACAATTATGGAAGCTATCAATTAAAATATATAAATAAAAATAAAATAAATAAAAAGATCCAGCGTTACAATATTCCTTCAGTTCAGTCTGTAACTAGTTACTTGACAGATCCTGGAATGTTGTTGGATGATGTCCAGGGTACAGTTCAGACTGAACTATACTTCCTGAGTGATAAGGCCTTTGGCATGTATGCCTAGTACTGGGTTACACCGGATTGTATGCAAATTACCTGCTTAGATCATCCATCTCTTTTCACTAGGCATTGAACTATTCCAAGGCAGGAATGTGACTTAAGTATTTTTGTGGTTCTCATATCTATTATCCTCTGTTCTATCCTCTCAAGTCAGTTTTAATGCAATTTTCATTTCCCAGAACCTACCGAAAGCACTATTAAACAACAGAAACTTTTCCTGGCATTCAAATCACGAATGTGCCATCAAACCTTTAAATGTCCTCCATCAGACATGGGTTTTCTTAAAATCTTCCTGTCTCCCTTGACAATCGTGTCATTTACAGGTCTGTCCAGGCTCAAAGTTCTCCGCAAAGAGCAAACACCTTTCTCCTGCACAAAGACACTGTCTGCTTTGCAAACCATGGGCCATAGGAGCCACTCGTCACCTCACAAGAAGGATTTTCCTTTTCCTGCATCAGTTCCAATGAGGTAAAGGCCTGCCTATTCTCTTTCCTCCAAACCCATAATTCCATCTCATTGTGTTAGCCCCTTTCTTGCCCTAAAGCCCACCCTCACTGTTGCTAAACTGGGGTGCAGTCAGATGACCAGTGAGAATTTGTTGTTGCTATATTTGATTTGTTATCCCTAACACCATCTGGCACATAGAAGAACATAGAATATATATGTGGAATCAAATCACAGTTAGAACGCAAGCTTTCTTAATAAGAAACAAGTACAAAACATTCTAAGATCAATGTCAAAATAACATTAGTGACAACGAAAGTCAATGTGGTCTTTAATTGGGGATGACATTTTTGCCATGGAGAGTTTTTTTTAATAGCTTATTTATTTATTTAAGAGAGAGAGGCAGATATTGAGATAAAGAGAGAGAGAGAGAGAGAGAGAGAGAGAGAATGGGACACCAGGGCCTCTAGGCACTGTAAACAAACTCCAGATGCATGGTTTACCTTGTGCATCTGGCTTATATGGGTACTATGGAATCAAAACCTGGGGTCCTTAGGCTTCACAGGCAAGTGCTTTAACTGCTAAGCCATCTCTCCAGCCCCAGAAGTAAATGAATATTAAGTGACCTATGTCAATAGGAAATGATGTGTCTTGAAAAAATTTGCTATTGCATCAACATAATTCTTATTAAAATTTTTCTTTGCATATGTATGTACGCATGTTCATATGTGTGTGGGCACACGTGTTGTACAGGTACATGTGCACATGTGCTATGTATGATATGTGTGGAGGCCAGAGGTGGAGGTTAAGTGTCTTCCTTAATTGCTGTCCACCTTTTGTTTTTTTTTTTCAGACTGGGTCTCACTGAATATGGAGCTCACAGATCTGACTAGACTAGTTAGCCAACATGCTCCATGCCCTGTCTCCATCTCCCCATGCCGGATGACAGGTTCTGGCAGCTGCATGGCTGTCAACAATCTGAATTCAGGTCTTAATGCCTGTGTAGTAAACACTTTACCAACTGAGCCATCTCCCCAGCCTTAAAATCTCAATTTAGTCATGTGAACACTTTATCTTTTTATAAAATATCAGTAAAAATATTTGGCTTACAGCTCTCAAATTGTTAGTAAAATTTAGCTTAGAACAATTGAAACATGGCACCAGATTATTGTCCACTAGCATTAAGTTTGAATTACAAAATGCCTTTATGGAGAAATATATTTTTCTTATTTCCTACTGCTCAGCAGCTTCTAACTAGGGCAATAAAGTTTTGTTCCATGCAGAAACATGAGTAAAATGTCTGTGTGAAAATATAAATGTTTATAATCAAAACATGAACTACTGTATTGCAAATAGGGTTTCCTGAGTTTGGGAAATTTCCTCTCATAATTAAGCCTCATTTTTTAAAATATAATTTTAATTTATTTATATTCACAAGCAGAGAGAGAGAGAGAGACTGTCTGTACTAGGGATTCCTGACATTGCAAATTAATTCCAGACTTCATGTGTCTTTACATGGGCTCTAGGGAATCAATCTCAGGCCATGAGGCTTTGAAGCAAGTGCCTTTAACTACTGAGCCATCTCTCTAGTTCATAAACATCATTATTTCTTTTAATTTTCTTTATTTTCATTATTTTCTTTATTTATTTATCTGAGACAGAAGGAGAGAGAGAGAAGCAGATAGAGAGAGAATGGATGCACCAGGGCTCTAGCCAGTGCAAACAAACTTCAGACTCATGCATCACCTTGTGTATCTGGCTTATGTGGTACGGTGGTTTGATTCAGGTGTCCCTCATAAACTTAGGTGGCCTGAATGCTAGATCCCAGCTGATGGCAATGTGGGGGCTAAAGCCTCCTGGGGGCAGTGTATTGTTGGGGTGTGCTTATGGGTGTTATAGCCAGCTTCTTCTTGCCAGTGTTTGGCACACTCTTTTCTTGCTGTTGTCCATCTGATGTTTGCCAGGAGGTGATGTCCACCCTCTTCTCATGTCATCGTTTTCCCCTCCCATCATGGAGCTTCCCCTCAAATCTGTAAGACAAAGTAAACCCTATTTTCCTACAAGCTGCTCTTGGTTGGGTGTTTTCTGCCAGCAATGTGAACCTGATTGTAACACGTGTGTACTGGGGAATTGAATCTGGGTCCTTTGGCTTTGCAGGCAAGCACCTTAGCCACTAACCAGCCCAAACATAATTATTTATTTTTAATATTGTATTTATTTATTTATTAAAGATAGATAGCGATTAGAGAGGGAGAGAAAAAGAGAGAAAAAATGGGCATGCCAGGGCCTCTGGCCACTATAAATGAACTCCAGACACATGTGCCACATTGTGCATCTGGCTATGTGAGTACTGGGGAATTATCCTGGATCCTTAGACTTCATAGGTAAGCACCTTAAACAGTAAGCAATCTCTCTAGCCCCATCATTATTTATTAATAGAAAATTTATAGTCATGTAGTAAGCTGTTTATAATCAATCTAAGGCAAATTTCACTTTTACTTCTGCGCCAATGATTGCTTTCTCATATCTCCACACAAAATCAGTTATTTCTTCCTTCTTGTTCAGTGTAGCTGTTTATGTAGCATTACTTTTCCTCCTGCCACATCTCTGTACCATTGCCTCTGCTTCCTCAGATACCCACACACCCAGACATACACATACCTCAGGGAAGAAAATATAGAAGAGCCACTATTGTAGGTGGTCAAGGCTCATAAAAGAATGAGTAAAATTCCATTTACCTGGAAATACCTACACCCCATGCATCATCCTCTCACTTACAAATTCCAAGTTTAAATCAAACCAAATCTCAGGATGTCTGGATTCCAAATCTTCTCCTCCTCCTCCTCCTCCTCCTCTTTCTTCTTCTACTTCTTTTGATAAATCTTGTACTCTTGGGTCAAAGAAAAGTAAGCCTTTCATTTTGTAAAGGGACTCAAGGCTTCTTGGACATCGAATGGCTTTTACAAAGTACCATTTTGTTGAGTGCAAAAGAATAAGAAACAGCTGGGTTACATTTCCTTTGAAATGCACACTTAGTTAAAATTAAAGACAAAAAAAAAATTTAAAAAGTACTAGAGAAAACACTTTTTGGTTTTGCCAAGACCCAAACCATTTAAGAAAAGGAGGGGATAAGAAAGAGAAAAGAATAGTCCTAAATGTACTTGCCAAACCAGTTCCCCCCTTCTGTGGTACTGAACTTCATTAAGTCCAAAATAAAATGGCAGAAGAAGCAGATTTAGTTTGAGCAGGTTCTGGAACCAGTTATGGGTCTGGTAAGCATGAAGCGCTTCAACAAATACTTCCCTGATCCCTTCTACCCCGAGAATAGCTGCAGTCATTATTTGTTTTATTACCAGTTTCTTCCTGATAGATAGAAGATTTCTAAATGGAGATATTGGATTTAAGTAATAAAAAAACCTACATTCTAGTTGTTTAAGTCCCTGGAAACTTGTTTGTACTACAAATAGGAAATAAATAATAAAAATGTTTCCAAGGAATGAAAACTTGCTAGCTCCCGCCAACTTGCTTTCATCACACAACAGAAAAACACAAAGTCAATCTTGCCCATGAATTATAGGTAAAATAAGCCCATATGTAGTGATGTTGACTCCAATTCAATTTAACAAACTCTGTTCAGCACCTATACTGCTTGACTCATAGAACATGTTGCTGTAAGAGGAATTTAAGAAGGGAGCTAGGAGCTCAGAAATGGCTGGAAGGAAGAAGAGGGGGAAAACTAAAACCAAAGGACAAAATAAAATCAAAATTAACCCATTTATTAACACAGAAATTGGTTTATTCAATTCAAGAATTCTCAAGATACAAGACTTCATGAAATCATATGAAATCTGTATTAAAAGCCTTGCATACAATGTATCATGTTTTATTCTAGATAGGCAGTGTTTCAGAATGGCTGAATTTGAAGTGATTGTGTTTTATTTGACAATCTCCCTTTAGAATTTCCAGAACTAATCTAGCTAGCAAAGAAAACATTATCTTGGAATCATACATGTGTGAAGCAGAAATTTACCTGCCTCATCGCAGTGCTGACAACATTGAGAAAAGTTAATCTGAACTTGATTTTTTTCGCGTTTTATGATTTCCTTCCACCCAACCCAAACCCAACAGACTTACCTTTCTTACTTGTCTACTATGCTTCTGTATTTATCCACTGAGTATAGGGAAGCAGATCAGATATGTCAACTAACACTAAAGTGATATTATTTTTGTATTCCTGAAAGTCTTTGAGGTTTTTTTTTTCAAGGTAAGGTTTCATTCTAACTTAGGCTGACCTGGAAATCACTATGTAGTCTCAGGGTGATCCTCCTACCTCTGATTCCTGAATGCTGGAATTAAAGGCATGTGCCACCATGCTCAACTATCTTTGATTTAAAAAAAAAACTTTTTTTTCTATATTTTATTTATTTATTTATGAGAGGGTGAGGAGAGAATGGGCATGCCAGGGCATCCAGCCACTGCAGACAAACTCCAGACACATGTGCCACCTAGTACATCTGGTTTAAGTGCGTACTGGGAATCAAACCTGGGTCTTTGGGCTTTGCAGGCAAGCATCTTCACCACTAAGCCATCTCTCCAACCCTGAACTTTTTTTTCAAGACAGGGTTTCACTCTGTAACTCAGGTTGGCTTCAAGCCCACTCTTCCTGTCTTTGCCTTCCAAGTTCTCGGATTGCAGGTATGTGCTACAAAGCCAGGCTCTTGTACATATATTTACATAGGTTATAGTCTTGTGCCCCTCACCCAGTCCCCACTTCCCTGAGGGCTCGCCTTTACTAGGGTTATTGGTGTTCACTATAGGGTAATTATGGCTTCTGTCAGTCTTGAAGGGCTGTGCCTCAGGATATTTCTACCCACCAGGTGGCTCCTACCCTCTTCCCTTACTCTCTTCCACAATAGTCTCTGATCCTTGGTGGGCGTTAGCAGTTTGCTTTTAGTGTTGAGTTCCCTGTGGTCTCTGTGTTTCTGTTAGGATTTTGTTTCAACTCACCTGCATGTTTGCTGTGATTTGCCTGGAGGTGGTTGTCAGCCTAGTGTTGGTAGCAATACTCCTGTTGCTGCTTCCTCTGCAATTTCTTCTGGAACCGGGTAAATGTGTTAGAGGTGGTGTATCTCTTGGTGAGCAGTCAGCTGTCTTTCCTTGTCAAACTAATGGATCTTGGATCTTCCCAGTATTCTTTGTCATTTGTAAAATAAGGCATGTTTGGCTTATACTTTTAAAAAAGTTACTTGTGAGAGGGTTTAAAGAATCTTGAAGGATTATTTCCCTTCAAGATTTGGAAGTCAGAAAGGTAGGAGTTACAAAGCCAGGGTGGCAAAAGATAGATAGCATGGCTGGAGAGATGGCTTAGCAGTTAAGGTATTTGCCTGCAAAGCCAAAGGCCCCATCTTCGATTCTCCAGGACCTATGTAAGCCAGATGCACAAGGTGGCACATGTGTCTGGAATTCATTTACATTGGATGAAGGCCCTGGTGCACCCATTCTCTCTGCTTCTCTCTCTCTCTCTCTCTCTCTCTCTCTTCTCCTTCTCTCTCAGAAATGAAATAAAAGTTCAGAAAATGTTTAAAAAAAAATAGATAGCAGTCTGTCAGCAGCAGGAACTCAGTTGTCTGAAGATAGAAAAGGTAGGAGTTGAAGAGAACACATAGAAAACTAACAAGTTTCCAAAAGCAGGGTCCAGAAGAAATGCTGCAGTGTACAGTGGGACAGCTCATAGGCTTCCTAGTAGGATCCATGACTAGGGCCATTGAGCAGAGCGTAAGGCAGAATTGGGCCCAGAAACAAGAGCACCAGATTCTCAGAGCTACGTCATGTTTGTGAAGCCATCACAGAACAGAGAACTTAGAACAAATGAAGAAATTCTTTCAACCAACTCTGGAAGTGATTGACTCTTTAGTTTCAAGCATGAAACCAGTGGCCAAAAGAAGACCAAAGGGGAAACAGAGACAAGAAGCCATGTCTGGAGCTGTCAGGAATGTGTCTCTGTAATAGTGACAGAAATTGACCAAGAATGAAAGGGAGGCTGTGCCTGATGAGCAGAGGTAGCACCTGTCTAATGGACACTGAACTTTGGGGACATTCATGAATATTAACTAATATAGTATTCCTTTTCTTCCTTTCAGCAAAGGTTTCTGCTTTCCAGCTCCCAGAAGGGCAGTGGATAACCAAAACCTCAGCTTCAAAAGTTTAGTACAGAGGGATTTACCTACTCAGCATCCCAATAGGATAAAATTTTCTTTTATTTTTGTCCAAGTGATGAAACTTGATAGTAATGTCATAGAAAATAAATTCTTGGGTAAATTGGGGATAGTGAAAGCATTAAGATTAGTACTGTCTTAAAACCTCAGGAACACTGGAGATGATTATTTATTTATTTGTAGAGAGAATGAGTCGGCATGCCAGGGCCTCTTGCCACTGCAAGCACACTCCAGATGCACATGCCACGTTGTGTATTTGGCCTTAGGTGGGTACTGGGGAATCGAACACAGGACAACACAGGGCTGCAGGCTTTGCAAGCAAGCATCTTTAACAGCTGTGCTATCTCCCCAGCCCAAAGGGCTTATTTCTTTAAGAGAAGATTAGTGTGAACCCATGTGCTTAGAAACTGCCTATGTGTTGGTAGCAAGTGACTATTCCCATAACCTGCCTTACCCAGCTTTTGCACCATTAAGATAAAAATATCATTCTAGATTACACAGATTACAGATTATATTCTGAGACTTAGTCTTCATATCCAGACCCAATCTCCATGTTTCCTTCCTGTTTGTCCTGCTTATTAATGGCTTGCCTCTCACCATCTAGTCACAGCCCAGTACCATCCCAGCCACATGTCTGACCTCACTGCAGAGCTGCCTTGAATCCAGTTTCTCTCTCTGTCCTTTGACTGGACTGAACAATGCTTGGCACCTTAAAACATGCTTAAAACCTTTAATAAATTGAATTCAAATCTTGGCTGTCTGTTAACAGGAAATAAAACCAGAACCTTAACATTATCCTGTATTTGTTATATTTCAAGGCCTTAAGGACAATACCTTGGGTAAGAAGACCTACAATTAAGGGTGGGGCTTGAAACTCACACCAGTTATGCCAAATGTGTCCTGTGAGAGAAAGTGTGCCTCCCTGTGGTGTTAGAAAAAACTGATACCAATTCTATGTGTTATTATAAGGATCCAAATGAAATTGATAGGAGGTTAAGAAAAAATAGAAAAGAACAGTTTTTGCGAATGTTATTAGATCATAGCACAAACTTAAACATCATTTGAAAAAATGTATTTCTGTGGTATATATTTGTATGGAACTGTGTGAATGAGAGATTGCTGGATTTGATTCTGTTTTTCATAGAACACAAACAATTCAGACTTTTGGGGAAACCCTGCAGGCATCTCCAGTGATGCTGAGCATAGCCACAAGGTCCTTATCCTATAGGCTGGAATTCTAAAAGCCTCTTAATGGCCAATACGCTGTTTGGTAGCAGAAACCTAAGCCAGCCTCTTGCATGAAGGCAAGGTGCTGTTGTTGCCTCTGCTGCTCAATCATAATGTTTCAAGAAGGAACTGTTTTCCACTTTTCTTAGTAAGGCTCTTGGGAGCCTTCCTGTACTCTTTCCAGCTGATCCTTCACCTTCTCTCCTACCCTGTGTGTTGGGAGCCATAAAGCAAAAGCCTCTCCATTTTGCTTGGGCCTGTTCTTAAGTTGACTCATTCACCAGAAAGCTGGTCCATCCAGCTTGCAGTTAGGAATGTGGTCTGCACAGGCCACATTTGCAAAAGGCCAGTTTATGATCAGGATGTCAAGCCATTAAGGCAAGATTAGGAAAACACCCGGATACATCTCCTCTAGGTTCCCTAAGATTAGATAAACACCCAGTTTCACCTCCTCTTAGTTTCCTAACAATTCCGGCCCTAAGTCATGTCAGGCAGCTTACTCCCCCCTTTTCTTCCCCTATATAACCACTGTGTAAAAAATAAATAAACAGACCTTGACAACTATTTGCTTGGTCTTGTTCCTTCTTTCTCACCCATCTTTTCACAGGCCTGGTCCCCCTCGCGTTCCCCGAATAACTGAGTCCTGCTGGACGGGACAAGTGGCGCCCAACGTGTGGGGCTCGAGGTACGGACCATTCGCCGGACGGACCATACATTTCAGCGTCCCGGGACATCATCGCCGATCGCGGCTTCGATTTGAGAACGTCCTCACCGCTCATGAAGTGACGGATCTCTGGTGAGTAGCTTCATCCGTCACATCAAAGATGGGTCATTCTATTTCTAAAGAGGCACTCTTTATTAAGGATATTAAGGCCTCTCTCAGGGAAAGAGGAATTAGAGTATCAAAAAAGGAATTTTCACAGTTTTTCATGTTTATTTCTGATGTCTGTCCATGGATTGTTATTAATGGTCCTAGTATTCACCCGTATACTTGGGCAAAAGTAAGTTGAGAACTTAATGAGTTGTTACATAAGGAGGGTCCTGACGCTGTCCCTCACCATGCTTTCACTTATTGGAATGTTATTAATAGCCTTCTGCATGGCCCTCATTCTACCAAAATTTTGTTGTCTGCAGAAGAATTTCTCAAACTTCTTTCTCACGCTACTTCTGATATCTCCCTCAAAACCTCTGGCTCACTCTCCCTTCATAGAACTACAATCTGCCACATTAGCTTCTCCATAGGGCACTACAGGATAAAAAACTTCAGCTGCAGCTTCTCCAGGAACTCGATTCTGTCACAAAAGAACTTGCTGCCTTTTCTAATCCTTCCTCTGACAGCCATAGGTGCAAAACAGAAGCAGATCCACACACCCGCAATAGTGGCCTTCTTGCTTTTCCTGTTATGGTGCACTGAATTTAATGAAAACTGCTCTGACTTTGCTTGCCATAATTTACAAAATGCTGTTTCTAAAAGTTGGACAAAACAAAAATTGTTGGGGGAACATCCCTACGATTCCAACAAACGGCAAGCACGCTACCCCCCTGGACTTTTAGCCCCAATACAACAGGCAGGCCTCGCCGCCTGGCGGTGCCTCCCTCCTAAAGGGGCCGCCACCGCCTCCCTGGCTAATATTAGACAGGGTCCAAAAGAGCCTTACAGTGACTTTATTAGTAGACTTAATGAAACTGCTGAGCGCCTTTTTGGTGTTGGGGAAACCAACAGCCCCTTTATCAAACACCTGGCCTTTGAGAATGCTAATCCTGCTTGTCAGTCTATTCTCCGCTCTCACAAGTGGGAGACCATATCTGATTATATCAAGTTATGTGCAGGCGTGGGCTCCTCCCACGCCATGGGCTTAGCAATTGGAGCTGCTCTCCGTTCTGCTGGTCTCACTCAGGGTACGAAAACATGTTATAATTGTAAACAACCTGGACACTTCTCTCGTGAATGCACCGCTCCTAAACAGCTCTCTGCTTCTTTCACAAATGAATATGGTTCTTTGTAGCCCCAATAGTGTTGTCACTTCCCAAATGCTTAGTCAGGGTTTTATTCCAGGGAAAGGACTTGGAAAAAATTTACAAGGCATAACAGAGCCCATTTCTCCTCCCCAGAAACTCGATCGCTCTGGCCTTGGATATGCCCCTGGGTCTTCTTTTCCCTAGCGGCCGTTGCCATCCCTGCACCCTATGCTGATAAAATTACTTGGAAAACCCAAAGCCCTGTATGGTTTGACCAATGGCTGCTTTCACATGAGAAAACAGAGGCTGCAATGTTGTTAGTGCAGGAATAACTTGCCGCTGGCCACGTCGAACCTTCTACCTCCCCCTGAACTCCCCTATTTTTGTCATTCAGAAAAAATCTGGCAAATGGCGCTTGCTACAGGACCTGAGAGCTGTTAATAAAGCCATGGTCCCCATGGGGGCACTCCAACCAGGACTTCCTTCCCCGGTGGCCATTCCAAGGGTTCCTTCAAAATAGTTATTGATCTAAAGGATTGCTTTTTTACCATCCCTCTACACCCTGAGGATAGGCCCTGCTTTGCCTTCAGTGTCCCGCAAGTAAATTTTCGTGGCCCTATGCCTCGCTTTCAATGGAAGGTTTTACCCCAAGGTATGGCCAACAGCCCCACCCTCTGTCAAAAGTTTGTGGCCATGGCCATTGACCCCCTCAGGGAGACTTTTCCCTCTGTCTACATTCTTCATTACATGGATGGCATTCCTTTAGCTGCCTGTGACCACAACCTACTTTTCTCCTGCCTCCAGCGCCTACTGTCCAATTTGCAATCATATGGGCCTCGTTGGCTCCCAGAACATCTAGTTCGTCAATGGACACCACCCTCACCCCTTAAAAATTCACCCTCTCCCAGGGAAGGCTCCCCGCCCCCCTGAGGATTTGTCCTTTCCTTTTCAGGACTATGGCTGCCCCTGCCTTCATTGGCCTCTTGCTCCTGGCATCTGGATTGATCACCACTGACCATCGACCCATGAATTTCACCTGGACCATGCTCAGTGAAGTCGGTGATATGAACTGGGCCAACTCTATGGTTTCTCAGACATCCCCTGGCCGACTTTGGAAGTGGACGTCTGCAAATTAGCACTAGGAGCTGATTGGGGAACACCTGATTCCTTCATCCCACAACTTAAAGCACTCGAGTTACAGGACTCTAGCACAGACCCAGGATGCAGCACTACTGTAAGGAGGGCTGCCCTTGCCTTGTCTAAAGGATTCTATGTCTGCCCTGGGAATCATCGAAACCGTGCTCTTGCTAGGACATGTGGGTTTGACTCGGACTTCTTTTGTAAAGCCTGGGGTTGTGAGACCACCGGTGACACCTATTGGAAAACATCCCCTAGGTGCCCCTCAGGGCGCTCCTAAGTTAGATTTCTCAGTCCTGGCCACAGAGCATCGTTCCTCCTGGTTTGGCAAATTGCTCAAACGATAAAACAAAACAGTGTTCTCAAATCTTTGGGTGTTTTGGGCATTTTCCTTGCTCAGTTATCCGGTTCATGGGTCCTTTCCTTCCTTTACTCCTTAAACTCGCATATATGATTCCCTCCTACAAAGGAGCTGCTTAGGCGCCAGACCTATGCATACTGACTCACCTCAGTGAGTACAGTATGGGCACCGACATGGGTGCGAGGCAAAGCACCGCAAGGGAAGGTCCCCAATCTGACCATTTCTGGATTCCCTGAGAGTAACACCTGATTTGCAAGGAGGTTGGTACCATAGTACATGTCATCGCAATGTCGGCCCTGCCTCCCCTCCCCAAAAGGTACCAAGGGCCCAAATTGTGGGTAGTTCAAGGCCCACGGGAGGAATCAGGTCCCTGCTCCCCCAGTCGGTTATAAGCCCACCAGGGTATCCTGGTCCATTGGAATCAATAATACAAAAAAGGGAAAAAAATGTTGGAGACCGAGACTGAAACTGTAGCTTGTGAAAATGACCATTACAGGAACACTGTGACCTTTTGTTGGTTAAAGCCCACCGCTGAAAAGCGGGCCTCCCCCCTCTTTTGTATAAAAGAAGGGAGGAGATGTTGGGAGCCATAAAGCAAAAGCCTCTCCATTTTGCTTGGGCCTGTTCTTAAGTTGACTCATTCACCAGAAAGCTGGTCCATCCAGCTTGCAGTTAGGAATGTGGTCTGCACAGGCCACATTTGTAAAAGGCCAGTTTATGATCAGGATGTCAAGCCATTAAGGCAAGATTAGGAAAACACCCGGATACATCTCCTCTAGGTTCCCTAAGATTAGATAAACACCCAGTTTCACCTCCTCTTAGTTTCCTAACAATTCCGGCCCTAAGTCATGTCAGGCAGCTTACTCCCCCCTTTTCTTCCCCTATATAACCACTGTGTAAAAAATAAATAAAGAGACCTTGACAACTCTTTGCTTGGTCTCGTTCCTTCTTTCTCACCCATCTTTTCACAGGCCTGGTCCCCCTCGCGTTCCCCGAATAACTGAGTCCTGCTGGACGGGACACCTGTGCACCCCATCAACAGGAGCGTGTCACATAAGAACTCAATAAAGAAGGACACGTGTGCACTGTAAGGACAAGCCTGTCGACATGAAGCAGTTGAATCCCGATCACTAAACCTCTTCTTCTGGCTGCCTGTTTTGCAAAGGGCAGGAAGGGGCCATGGTTCTTCCAAGACTGATCTTCTTAGAGTACCACAGTGCTATATTAGGCTGGTGCTTCTCTCCCTCTACTCACCCCTACTCTGTCACATGCTCAGATGTGACAGATTGCTAAAATAATTCAGTCCTAGTTTCTTCCAGGTCACAAGAAAATGGGCTCCAACTCATCTCCCATCCCAAAGGGAGATTTCCCATCCTGGATTTACAGAGAACATAGCTGACTACAGGCAGCAAGACTGCAGGGTGACATGTTTGAGAGCATAAGACATTAGAAGTAAAAGTACTCACAGAAAATAGGACATTTAAACAATTGATTTTAAAGTGAGCTTTTTTTTTTTTTTAACCATCCACACTACCTCAGAAAAGAGGCACTTGGGAAAATTTGATATTGTCCCTGGCTCACACCTGAGAGATCCGAAAGTCAAGAGACAGCTGCTTTCTTGCTGATGGACAGCGGGGCCATGGGGCCATGGGGATGATTTACAATTTGAGTGTCAAGCAGAAGGTGGGTAACTTCCATGAGAGATGATATTTCATAATACCAAATAAACTCTTTTGGTACCAGCTAGGAGAAAGGTATGAGGATGGGCTCTAATCCTGTCACAGGTGTTGAAAGAATAAGAGGTGAGACCGGGGTGAACCACACAACTGGCCACTACAGGTGGACCTCAGGTGCCCATGAAAACTTTTATGTGGCTCGCTGGCCTTAGTCATTTTACGAACATGTACTGATCTGAAATTTTAAAAACATCTTCAAGACTTCTCCTTATCTAGTGTCTTAACATGTGTTCAAATTGTTTCCAGACTTTTTGAAGGCTGACTGCGAACCCTTGTTCTCACTCCTATGCTATTCCTCCCACGAGGTGAAGAACTCCTGTCTTAACCTCACCCATTCCACACAGGTGCCTGACTGTTTCTGCTGTTGACAAGCTCCTCCTGAACCCCTGGTCTTGGAGCCCCGCATTCCTGAGTCCATTTCCCAGCCAGGATCCCTTCTTCCTGGTGTCAGGACAGAAATCCTTTCTTCATTGTTATCTCATCTTTAGATTTGATCTATTGCTTTGTACCCCCCTTGACTACAACTCCTTCTTACACAGACCTCTACAATATCTACTCCAGCCTCTGATGACCCTCTACTTCCCATCCAACATCTTGGTATCCATGTCCAGAGAACATGCCTTTGAAAATTTTTGCTTTAGCTTCAGGACTTACTCTCTATTTTAAAAAATATGTATGGGAGAAGTAACACTTAAATAACTGTCTTTCATTTGCATTTCTGAGTTAAAAAGGTTCTGAGACCTTTGAGAAGATGTTTTTAGGAAGTGTTTGAGAATTGAGTATATTGGGGAGAATAAATTGATAAGAGAGGAAAAGGAGCTTTAGAAGGTAGAGTGTAAAATTATTAATTTTTTTCCATTCCATTTTGTTGTTACCAACACTAAAAATGTCTAAAACTTAAGACAGGAACAGCTTTCCTGACAGAAAACACTGCATATTTCTGAGTGTTTGGGGGACGGTGTGGCATGCTGCCATGAACTTGACATTGACTATCACAAACTAAGAACTGTGTGTTTATAGCACCAATGTGTGTCTGATGAGCCAGAAACTAAACCACTGCGTTCTACCCAGCCCCAAGGCTTAGGCTCTCTTGAGACATAGAATGGATGCAGCATATCCCAAGGTTGCAGTTCTCCCAGGGTCAGTAACAGACTTAGGTCAGTGCTATGATCAAACCAGACAGCATAGCTCTTTCTTCCCCAACTGAAATTTGAATTTATAAAATATATTCACATCTCATCATCTCAGGATTTATGCCTGCAAGTCTACTATCATTAAAGACTTACGTCCATACATTCCCCTTTCCATGGTAGGGATTACAAACTCGTAACGATAGTAAATTATTCTCTTCTGTGCTGTATACTACGATTACACTGTGGAATTTTCTAGACTGTGTTGTAAGGCACTGCAGCACTAATGAAGTGTTATTTATACTACACACTGATTTTATGCTTTGTTTTTCTTGAAGTTTCTCCTTGTTCCATCTCTTTTGATTTATCATACACTTAGCAGACCTAAGTATGAAAGCCATTTTCTGTCATTCTTCAAACATTAAATGAACAAGACTTTTTATGAAGTGTAATTTTCAATAACAACGAAATAGTAGAAGCCCTTCTCAGAATCCCTTGTTCTATTCTTGTCTTCAGTTTTTCTTTTCCTCTCTCTCTCTTCTCCCCTTATTACTCTCTCTTTTCTCTCTCTGTCTTTTCTTCTTTCTCCTCTTTTCATTCGTCTTCTTCCTCTTCCTTTTCTTTTCTCCTCCTTCCTTCTTTTCTTCCCCCTCCTCATCCTTCTCTATTTTCTCTCTCCTCACTCTTCCTCCCAACATCCCTATCTCCTTCTCTCTCTCTCTTTCTCCCAAAATGCCATACCTCAGATATATGGAAGTAAAGGTCCAGGTAGAAAGGATCAAAATATTTTCTGCTATTTGATTTATACAACACTAAGAATAAAAACAGACATATATATAACAGGCTGTTTATATACAACTAAGGCAAATGACCTTACTTAATTCTGGCTGTTGAGAGAACTAGAGCTACAAAAAGTAATTAAAAACTTTCCAGAAGGACTAGAGAGATGGCTTAGCCAAAGGACACAGATTCAATTCCTCAGGAAGGTGGTGCATGTATCTGGAGTTCATTTGCAGTAACTGGAGGCCCTGGTGTGCCCATTCTTTCTTTATTTCTCTCTCTTATCTGCCCTATTGTCTTTCTCATACTAAATAAATAAATAAATATTTTTAAATAGCTTTCCAGAAGATGACAATGTTTCTTAGATATTTGTCTCTTTATACCTGTCCATAAGGTAAATTGCTACTATCCTCTTCAAATGACTGAAGAGAGTATACTTTCTAAGCAATCAATTTGGATTTGAGTAATCACTGTCATGTTTGGACTGTGTCATTTAAAGACCTCTGAGTGTCTAGGAAATGGAAATATACAAAAAAAAGTGCTATTCAAGAATACAATACAAAGTCTGTAAGAAGAGTATCATAATTTATATAAAAAATGCTCCAGACATCTTTCTCCCTTCCCCTCTTGCCTCTACTTCCCTCCTAACCACTATTTCCACTGGCCATTTTAGAACATTACAGACGAAGCTGGCTCCAGTACTGGCAGACAGACTTTCTTGTCTTCCCAATAGGCATCACCATCACCCATTTCACAATGGATAACTTTATTTCTGCTTATTAAAGGGAGTAAAGTGGGTCATTGTCAAGTTCAGCTAATAAGCAATCCCAATGTTTTGTAAAGTGATTTATATTTAAACAAAAATGTATGCCTTAAAGCTAGTTGTTAGCACATGCAGTGTGAAGACTAAGGGGAGGGAGTTTACTCTAATGAAAGAAGAGATTTGTGGAGACGTCCCTCCTATTCTTAAACAAATGTGGCCCCTCTGAAGCTGCTACAGCTACCTGTGTCTCCGAAGCATGTAATATCATCAGCATATGCTACAGAATTGAATAGTGGAAATCCCTGAATACATTCCTGTGTAGCTCAACAACCCTCCTTCAGATTCTCAGCTCTCCATTCTCTACAGTGGGCATCAGTCAACTGCCAAAGGGTTCCATAGACCCAAGTTCAAGTCCCAGATCTGATTGTGCATCAGACTGGACAAGTTATCTACACCCACAAGTCTCAGTTTCCTCATTTGTACATTAGACACAGTATTTAGCCCCCCTTTTATACTAATGTGAGGATTTGACAGACTCATGCAGAATAATGCTTGGTAGTAAATCTTTAGTTAAAATTATTTTAAACATCAATTCAAATGCTAACAACCATGATTAATCCTCTTAGTATCAGCAGAGCTTTCTATGGAAAATTTTGCTAAAATCCTCACTGGTCTCTAATATTAAACTCTGCTACTCTGTTTGTCTACCCTGAAGCTATGGACCCCCAGGAGAATGGCTACCCCATTATACACACTCACACATCAAAGGAAATATGAAAGGGCCTCATGTTCATGTGATCCAGTGAGGAATTTGTGGTTTGGCTTGAAAATGTGAAGCCTGAACAGGCTTTTTAATTTTGGGAGGGGTAGAGGACCTGGGACTGTTAATTTCCTCTTGAATAACTCTTTCTGACACAGCATCCTAAAGTCTCCTCTTTTGGCTCTTCCTGTAACTAGCCCCAGTATTTCTAGTATGAATTGTAAGTCAGGATCCGCAACATTAGTTGGTCCAGATTCTTTTTATTTTGTTGTTGTTTTTTATTTCTTATTCTCAAGTACTAGAGAAAGCTAGTCTTTTTTCCTCAGTGATCGTCAGGGTTGTTTGTTAGTTCCTTTCTCATTGGTGTTCTTCTTTCTTTCTTTCTTTTTTTTTTTTTTTTTCTTACACTTGAACTTCTTGGTTCTTTCCCAGCCCCCTAATCCTCTTTCTGTTTATTTTGTAGTATCTCAGTAACCCATCAGTCTGCACAGAAATATCCCAAATTTGAAACTTGAATCTTTCTTTTCTGTACTTACCCTGGTGAGCTAGTTGAGTTCAGGCACAACCAGACAGAACAGGTCATGCCAACAACTCCATTTCTTAGGCTTAAAAAGTATATTTATTGCTTTTGGTTGCAAGAAAAGTCAGGAAATCTTCCAATAAAAAAAAATTCTTAAAAAGAATGATTAATGGATGTTTGTCAATTTTTATTCTTGGCTATCTAATTAGAACATCCTCTCTGGGTTTAGAAACCTGACAGTGTAGGCTTAAATAGCTGGTTAGGTGCCTGGTCTCCATAGTACCTAGCTCACAAGGGAATAACCAGGCCTGCAGCACAGTACTGTCACAGAGAAGCGGAGTCTCCTTAGAATCTGCTTTGGTGGCTGCAATGGCAGAATCCAGAGAGTGGTGGCTTACTAACCAAGCTGTGCTGCTGGTCACTTGGCTTCTCTTCTCGGGCTCACCCTACCATTCTATCCATCTGAGAGGTACCGGTACCCTCCTCCATTTGTTCCTAAGGGCCTGAGTTAGCCAATTCTATTTCCGTTACTTTTGTCTGCATTCAATGAAAACATTTTTTTTAAAAAAAAATCAACAACCAAAACCTCTCAGTGACACAGTTTACTCTCTATTTCATTATGGCATGGAAATGGCAGGGTCTTTCCAGTGAGGGTAGAGGGGCATGGGATTAAATTTTCCCATTTATGTGTTGGCAATCATAGGCAATTATGTCAATATCCCAGAGGCTCAGCTTGTGCACCTGAAGCAAAGGGAAAATAATATCAAGTTTACCATGTTTTTGAAGGGATGAAACTTCTCGTGTAAATGCTTAGCTTTTATAACATTAAAGTTTGGTTTCCTGTTTCTTCTAGGTATTTACAATTTAACTGGAAAAGTATGCAACACAGCCTTATTCAGAATAGATAACACTTCATGCCCTATAGTCTCATGTGTGTTCTCAACAGACTATTATGTTGATGGATACACTAGACTTTGTAGCATCCTTGTGAAGTAGATGGTAATTCTCAAAACTTAGAGGTAAGGAAGCTAAAAATTCTACAGTGGTCAATATTGACAGATGCAATTCAAACCCTGGGGCTCTTGTTGTACAGCCTCTGATGCTAACCAACTAACCTATATGGAAAGATGGTTTAATAAGAAAATAGCTATGCAGTCAATACAACTGGCTGTGCTCCTAGGATAGAGCAGTGTCTCAGAGAAGTGAGGAAAGGCTTCAGAGGAGGAGAAGGAGGCCACATTTCTATGATGACAGGTTACAACAGTATCAGAAATCCCATTTAGCATAATGTGGTCACAAGTTCTGTCTTTTTTCAATTCCTGTCTATCACCTCTGGCCTAGTTAAGTCTCATTTATTTTGAAAACTTGGCCAGGCATCATCCCCTTCAGGAAGGCATCTCTGCCTTCCTTGCCTGCATCAGAGAGCCCCTTCTTTAGGTCCTCACAGTTGGCACATCCTTTCACAGGTCCTATCAGTATTGGCTCCTTTGTTGCATATAATTATTAGCGTGTTGATCCTGTGAACACAAGGCAATGTCTGTCTTTTTTATCATTCTACATAAGGCATCCAACACAGTACCTGGCACATGGTAAATAATCAGTGCTTATTGAATGAATGTGGAATGAAGGCCCCAGCAGAGAAAACCACAGACAACTCTGGCTGAAGCAAGCATGTTTAGAGTACAGCGTTTTCCAGGGCCAAAGCTTTAACAGTGTCAAAATATCCTGGCCCCTTCCAGAACTTGATTTCAAAAATACCAGTGATCAAAGATTATCAATATAATTAAATTAGAAGAAAGGCCAGAGAAAAATTCTAATTAAATTATAAGAGAGGAGTTTTATTAAAAAAATGTAAAAATGAATTTTTGTAAATATTTCCAATCTGAAATAAAAAATACTTCAGCCTGCTCATAACTGGTCAGTTCGAACAGCTGGGAATTATAAGCTTAGCCTAGGGGCTTGAGCATGTGTGTGTGTATGATTGTGAGTGCACACACATGTGAAGTTGTATATGCATATGTGTACTCTTCAGTCAAATTTTGTGATTATTAATTTTGTAGACACTCAGAATTCCATATGCACTGCTGTTTTGTCCTGAGATATTCTCTCAAATGTCTCACACTCAGAAATAATATTGGCATTTTTTCCACATAACATTTTGATTACACTGGCTCCAGCAAGTCTGGGTTTGTTCTCTATCTGCATGCTTGTTGAAGAAAAAGCATTTTGGTCATGACAGATCAATATATGCACCTGAAAATTGTTTGAATAATCTAAGTGTTAGGAAATGTGCCAAGAAGAAGGATATAGGAAGAGTTATAGGAGTTGAGACATGGCAGGGCAGAGTGAAGCAGAAATATTAGGGAATTCTTCATGGGTAAAAGAATAGAAACCACGAATGCTTTTCAGGGTCAATTTCAGTGGAACAAAGAACAATTGGCCGAATGTTGTGAAGCAGGGAAAAGTGGGTTGGGATCACTTTTGAAAAGTATGGCAATAACCAATAGAATGTAAGAAGGGGAATAATATTTTTATGACCCAGAAAATCTGAGTGGGTACTGAACCCAAGGATTATTTTCATTAACAAATGATAAAATGGATCTTCTTCATGATCAGTTTTATTAACTAACACACGTGTGTGTTCATGTGTCCACCACTGTTATTAGGATATAGAATTGCTCCAGCACCTCCAAAAGTTATATCCACTGACAGTCAGTCATGCCCACTGACAATCATTAGTGTGATGTCACCATAGCACTCTATCTTCAAGAATATCATATCAATTTTCCTTAGTTTCAGCCGGGGCCCTTTTGAGGTATGATGGGGTGGCTCTCTCCTTAGGATCTACATCTATCTGAAAAAGAGAAGCAGATTCTCCAACGGAGAGTAAGTTAGCATCAGGACAAATGAGATAACCCCCCTTTTTTTTATAGAGAATTTAATAGGTGTAGGCCCTCTTGTAGCCCACAATTGATGGTAGCTTGACATTGGAGAGTGGGCTTATGTTTGGATATGGTTCTGACTTGTTTCCCAGCTCCAGCTATGGGTCTCATACCAGTGAGGGGATCAGTTAGCTGAATTGAGAGCAGTTGGTTCCCCACCATGGCTGTGTGCCACCACCGCACTTGTGTGGGCATCACAACAAGTTATTTGCTGCTAAGTAGGTTAGACCATGCGTTGCTTCGACAGATATTGGTCATTTTCCCCCAGTCACCCATGTAGCACCTTCTGGCACTAGACGCGCTGACTGTCTGGGGACTGACTTTCTTCCAACTTCCAGCCATGCCATTCTAATTTGCATGTCAATCACATAAGGTGTCTTCAGCAGTAGGGTCTTATCACTAGCCTTTGGTGGGTCATCAAGTACTCTGACAGAAAGGAAAATTGGAGAAACAAGCAAGGGCGCTGTTTTCCTGATGAACCAGATACCAGCACAAGGGGGAAGGAGATCAGCACAGAGAAAAATCAACTCCTACCAAATCAGAGAGCCAGAGCCTCAGAGGCCCCCAACACCTCATCACTGAAGCAGACCCAACATGGCTCAGGGAAATTTTGCGGAAGAGGGGGCAGAAAGAATGTCAGAGCCACATGTTGGGTCATGATATGCAGAGACATTTAGCTTACCCATAACTGCGGGCTAACTCCACAATGCATGACCCGTATACCTCAAGAAGGAAGGGCCAAGGGGAGGGGGTAGGTCACAGATGAGCTTAATAATGGTACCAAACTGACTGTAAAAAAAAAAAAATGAAATAAAAAATAAAAAAAACAAAAAAAAACAAAAAAGAATATCATATCAGTACAGTCATGCACTATGTAAGTTTTTTAATATTTTATTTTATTTTATTTATTTATCTGAGAGAGAGAAAGAGGCAGATAGAGAGAGAGAATGGGCACACCAGGGCCTCTAGCCACTGCAAATGACCTCCAGACTCATGTGCCCCTTGTGCATCTGGCTTACGTGGGCGTTGGGGAATCAAACAGGGGTCCTTAGGCTTCGCAGGCAAACAAACACCTTAACCACTATGCTATTTCCCCAGCCCCAGTATGAAAAATTTTAACATTGGCTCTTTTCAATCTTCATAATGCCTGTGAGATTCATTCAACTATTCAATCAGTTCATTCCTTTACATCAGTTAAGTAATATGAACTGCATAGAGGAACAGCAGTTTGTTTATCCATTCTGCTATTAAAGGAAGATTGAGTTGTCTCCAGCTTTTTGATATTTATACCTATTACAAACACTCATGTACATTTTAAAATTTACTTATTAATATGCACATGTGTGTGGGTGCAAGCAGGAGTATGTGCACAGCACACCGGGGTTTCTTGCCAGTACAAATGAATGTCAATCTGGCTTTTTTGTGGGTGGCTGAAAAACTGAATATTGGCTACCAGGCTTTGAAAGCAAGCACCTTTAACAATGAATCATCTCCTCAGTTCCCCATGTACAGAGTTTGGGGTGCACATGTTTTTATTTCTCGGAAGTAAACACATGGGAGTGTGGCAGTAAAGTCAGAGTGTGTACTTCCCTTTATAATTACAGATACTCTGCTTTCCACAGTGGGTAGGCCATTTTGCACTCCCAACAGCAGTATTTCTGAGTTTCAGTTGCTGTGCATAATTTTTCAACTGTATAAAAGCATCTTATAATATAAACTTGCATTTATTTAGTGACTCAAGGTAAACAATTTTCCATGTGATTGTTTGCTATCAATACATCTTTTTTGGTGAAAAAAAAAATCAGTTGCCTCTTCCTATACTATCTACACTCTCCCATTAATTTATATGTTGACTCCTCTGAAAATACAGTTGTATTCATTGCTTGAGCCTTAAATTTAGTGTGATTCCCTCCAACTTTGCTCTTTAGTTGTCCTAGAAACTCTTCATTTTAATACAAGTTTTAGAATGAAGCTGTCAATTTCTATTAAAAAAAACTTTTGGAGGACTGGAGAGATGGCTTACCAGTTAAAGTGCTTTCCTGTGAAGGTTAAGAACTCATGCTCTACTCTTCAGATCTCAAATTGCAGTGTATCAAGGCCCTGGTGTGCCAATTTTCTACCTCCCTCTCTTACAGAAAACAGGCCAGTCTATTAAACTTGCCTCAAAAAGTAATCTTTGGAAAATTCACTGAGTTCTGGATCAGTAGGGGGAAATTAAATGCTACTTATTAGTGTTAACTGACTACCTTTTATATGTGCTCATACAAGTTTGTGCATGTTACTGTGTGGGGGATGCATTTGTGTGTGGAGTTGAGCACAGGCTAGAAGACAATTTACCATACTTTTCCTCAGGTGCCATACACCTTTTTTGAGGCAGAATCTCTTATTGACCTAGAGCTCACCCATTAGGTTAGGTGAACTAGTAAATAAACCCCAGAAATCCTATCTCTGCCTCATTGGGAACACAGGTATATGCTACCATGCCTAGCATTTTTATGTGGATTTAAGGGGTCTAACTCAGGTTTCATTCTTATCAGGTAAGCACTTTATTACTAAATGATCTATCTCCCTACCCCTTGATTGTATCTTTTAAACAAATCTTTATCTTCAAATTTTGTTTTCAATAAAAATGTTCACCATTCGTCTTTACCCAGAGACCAATTGGATGGTGTTACCATTATGGTTGAGAAGATAAATTCCCAGATAATTACCCACAGGAGATCAATAGCACAGACCTGAAACATCTCCTTAGCCTATTCTGTCATATAAATTAGAGAGGTCATGGATTAGATTTGATATAGCAGTCTTTAGTTGAAAACACTAGTGTTCACGTAAAACCAAATAATCTAAAAACCTAAAGGCAGAGTTAGGTCAGACTACTCTGAGAAGTGAGGTTGAGACTCAAGGCTAGACCACATGTTTATGGTTCAAAATTGGATTTTCATCCATATGAGTAGTACTTATCTTGTGAATCAATTTTGAAAAAAAAATTCTTTGGACAGTAAATACAGATATGGTTGGTTATTCTTTGACATTGCCAAGAAAATTTGCTTAAATCTTGGAAGATATTTCTTTTAGTTTTCATAGGGAAACTATCATTTAGTTATATATAATATATGTTGTGCTGGGGAGGCAACCCAGAGCCTTACATATGCCAGGTAAGTTCTTTACCACTGAGCTGCATTCTTAAGCCTTGGCTTTTTGAGACAGTCTTGCTATGTAGCCCATGTTGTCCTTGACCTCGTGACCCTCTTGCCTCAGCCTCATTAGGTGCTAGGATTACCAACATGTACTACCATGCCTGGCTAAAGCTATATTTGAATTGAGAAGCTTTTTTTTAAAGCATATATCAAGATGATTTTGTGATATAAAAGATAACCCCAAAAATATAGCTTATTCCCTGACAGGACATAACCAGATTTTTATCTAACCAAACAAGTCATTCTATTTCATTACACATCACATAAACATTTAGATTCTCTAATGATCTTTGAATTATTCATATGCATTAGTTTGCTAAGGCTACCATAGTAGCATACCACATTCTGGGTGGCTTACATAATAGAAATTTATTTCTCACAGTTCATGGGGTAGTTGTTTAACAGCAACATGCCAGCAGGGTTTATTTTTCCTAAAGCCTCTCTCCTTGACATGTAAATGGCTGTCTTCTTATATGTCTGTATGTGGTCTTTTCCTCTGGTGCATACTCTTGGCCTCTCTATATGTCTCAGTAGGGAAACTAATCAATTGGGCTATGACACATTATACTGACCTCATTTTATCTTAAGCACTTTATTAAATATCTTATATCTCAGTGTATTTATGTTTTTAGGTACTAGATGTTTTGGGTGAGTAAAAATCTATCCATAATACCATGTCATAAACTTATAACCTCATAATTAGTGAGCTGAATAAAGTCTCACATACTCTTCATATGCATTAAAAATCTCCATTTTAAGGCTGGAGAGGTGGGTTAGTGGTGGTTAAGGTGCTTGCTTGCAAAGTCAAAGGACCCAGGTTTAATACTCCAGGACCCATGTAAGCCAGATGCCCAAGGTGGTACATGTATCTAGAGTTCGTTTACAGTGGCTGGAGACCCTGGCATACCCGTTATCTCTATCTTTCTCTCTCTCTCTCTCTGTCTCTCTCTCTCTCTGTCTCTCTCTCTGCCCCTCTCTCTCTCTCTCTCTCTCTTACACACACACACACAAATAAATATTAAAAAATTGAAAAGAAAAAAATCCCAATTTTAGCCAGGCATGATGGTACATGCCTTTAATGGCTCCTTTCCTGAAAATGAGTTTTCTCTTCATTTCCCTAGGAAAAGATATATATTGAAGTCACCTGCTCACTTCAATATCATAAACTTCCTAAACACCCATGTAGATAAGTATCCTGTAGTTTGCCAATCATTTTTAGATTCCCACTTAAACTTCTGCCCAGATTCAACTTAAAATAACATAATTCTTAAAACACCTCAGAATGGACTATATTTACAGCAAGAAGACTAAGGCACAGTCCCATTAGGCCACTTACTCAAGGGATTCCTAATTCCTAGATTTAAATTCATACCTTATAACTCCAAATATAATTTCCTTTTCCATCAAACTCTTTACAAATGCTTATAAATCGTCTAAAGTGACCACCTGCCAACCTGACCAGCAGTGCTGGTGGAGTCAGTCCATCCACACGCCGCTGTGCCTGCCGACTGCAGTAAAGCTGCAGCAGGATCTGAGTACAAGTCAACTTACGCACACTGTCAGTAACGCTTGACAGCAAAGACACGAAGGCCAAAGACATTGTAGCCTCAGAAAACCCAGTTGGAACTCCACCTCTGCCACTTAAAATATGTCTTAAATTCTCTCAGCCTCAGTTTCCTCTGAACCAAATACAGGTATAACTTCCCCATAGGATGGTTAAGAGGAGGAAAGAAGTTGGCATGTCCAGTTGTTAATCCTCTTCCTAAAATGTAGCACTTCCTCAGTAAATGGCAATTGCTTATCGGTTTATTAATTGATGGTATATTTGGGAAATATTATATAATGTGTTAATTGTATATTTGAGCATATTAGGTAAATCGTCTCTGGTATATCTTATTTTTATGAACACGAACATACCATGGGTAAGAAGTTTCTGTAACTGACATGGTCTTCACCAGTGGCATTATGATCAATTTTGTAAACAGCACACAGGTATCACTACACTGGGCTGCAGATCAGGATTTAAGATATGAGATATGGGGTTGGAGAAATGGCTTAGCAGTTACGGCACTTGCCTGCAAAGCAAAAGGACCCATGTTTGGTTTCCCATGTTAGGCAGAGGCACAAAGGTGAAGCAAGCGCAAGATTGCACATGTCCACTAGCTGGTGCAAGTGTCTGGAGTTTGATTGCAATTGCTGAGGCCTTGACACAACAATTCTCCCTTTCTCTCTCTCTCTTTCTCTCTCTCTCTCTCTCAAACAAAGAAATAAAAGTAATGAGATATGTTTTTAATTTCCTTACCAGCATCTCCATTCCCTTTTCTTCTAAGAAGGAAAATAAAAACCATCAGTCTTTTCCTTATAATCAGTAATTAGATTTGCTAAAAGCTATACTTTCTCCAGATACATTTTTCCTTCTATTTTTTGTAATAAAACAACAGATTAAGAAACAAACACTACTTTTCGCAGTAATTGTATGTAAACAATGATGTTATGATCAAGTTATGTTTCTCAATATTCATTTGTATACCTCTAGTGAATTGTATTATGTTTGCTCTGTGTAGATGTTTGCTCTAAGTACATATGTATGCATACACAAATGTACATATTATATATACATATAATACATATATAATATTATATAGGTGATAGATAATAGATAGATAGATAGATAGATAGATAGATAGATAGATAGATAGATAGACGGACAGATAAGAGACACCACTAAGGGTACAAATAAATTCTGCCTGGGACATATTAAGATAGAAGTAGTGACAGTTTTGAGTGAAGCTCATAACAGCAGAAGGTTGTTCAACAGGTCCAGGCTACTCTTCCACTTGGGCCATATGATCCAGCAAATCCATTGGTACTTGAGTTGTCAGTGGTACTTAAAGTAATGGAAGAATGCTGTTTGAACCCTTTGGCAGGATCCCATAGGTGAATCACAATAGAAACCCTGGAGACTTTCAAGGAAGTCCCTGTTATCATCTTCAGATAATTATTCTCCCTCTTGAGCCACAGCTCTTGCCTGCCTGCCACAGGGCTTAGTGGAAACTGAATGCTTCATGATGAGCCAAATTATCCTGTGACCTGAGCTGTCCATTATGAGCTGGGTGTAATCTGACTCGCCAAGCCATAATGTTGGACATGCACAGCAGCAGCCATCATCAAATGGAAGTGGTATATATGTGATAGGACTCAAGAAGGTCCTGAAGACCAAAGAAAATTACAAAAAGGAATTGTCCAAATGCCTATGACCCTACTCCTGCTAAAATGTCTTCTGTCCCCAAGCGTTCATCTATGGTATCATGGGGTATCTTGTGATCAGCTGACTTAAGAGGAGAAGACTAGGGCATGGTTTACAGATGGATCTGCATGCTATGCAGCCACCATCCAGAAATGGACAGCCATAGCATTACAGCCCCTTTCTGGGAAAACCCTGAAGGACAATGCTGAAGGGAAATATTCACAATGGGAAGAACTTTAGGCAGTGCACATGGTTGTGGATTTTGCTTAGAGGATGAAATGGCCAGATGTGTGATTATATACTGATTCATGGGCTGTGGCCAATGGTTTGGCTGGATGACCTGGGACTTGGAAAGATTACAATTGGAGTATTTGTGAGAAAGACATTTGGGGAAAGGAAATAGTGATAGATCTCTCCAAATAGGTAAAAAAAAAACCATAAATATATGTGCATCCCATTTCCATCATGCCTATGCTACTTCCTGGTGAGTACTTTTTACCTGGATGCCCTTGCTACCCATGAAACATGCATCTGTCTTGTTTCACCTATCTTTCATGGGCATAGAAACCAAGTTTTATCAGGGTTCCAATGTGGACCAAAGACCAGCAGCTCTCCAGTAATGATCCAGGCCTTCCGTGCCAGATTGGGATTGCTGAGGCATCCAGCCTTGAGAACTGAGAAACTACCAAGTTCCTCAAGACTTGCACCTAGAGACAGATGTTGTTGGACTGCCCAACTCATAACCTGTAAGCTAATCCAATAAATCACCTTTATAATAGAAATTTATTCATTATATTGGTTTTGTTTCTCTAGAGAATCCTGACTGATACACATGTAGTCTTAGAAGTCTACGAATGATTCAAAAATGAAATTAATAATACTTGAAGTGATTCATACTAATAAATATAATGGGAACATATACTATAGAAATAAATGAATAATATGCACCAAAAACTCATGGAGCTTGTAAGAATAAAGAATGTGATTCAAATGGTGATAAGAACTATAAAAATATACTGTGTGGAAAACAAACAGAAACTACATGCTCTGTTACAACTTTTTAAAATTAATTTTTATGTCAGCACATAACCTAATGAGTTTTACGATGGCATTTCATACATATATACCATTATGCCCCGAGATTCTCTCCATTATGTTTCATGTTCCTCCTGGAAAGACTAAAAGATTCTATGAAGGCTGGGGTCATGGAATTTGAAAGGGTGGGTACCATCAAGGTGAAGATAAATTCTGCTTGGGACCCATTAAGACAGAAGAGACAATGGAATATATTCCCAGGGTATAAAAACCTAGAATTATTGAAAAAGTAAGAAAAATGGGGATGGCTCATTTTAATAAATATGATGATGAAATAAGGAGAGTAAAAAAAGTACAAAGAAACAAAATGAGAGGTGAGAGTTCCTTAAGAACACATAAATGCACTTAATAGAAGAATAATTTTTACTTAAATACAAGATGTGGTAGTTTGAATGTGGCAGCATAAATGTATGGCCCCATAGATTCAGTCCTTTTAAAAAATATTTTTGTTTATTTGCAAGGAGTGAGAGAGGATGAGAAATCCTGCCATGCAAACTAACTCCACATACACATGCACCACTTTGTGCATCTGGCTTTATGTGGATACTGGGGAATCCAACCCAGTCTCTCAGGCTTTAAAAGTAAGCATCTCTCCAGCCCTCCATCTTTGTTGATGAAACTTACTTGAGTCTCTAGCAGGCACATTCCTGCAAGAGGGGACATGTCACTGGGGGCAGATCTGAGTCTAGCCTTAAGATATGTTTATGGGGGGAGGGACCTCCATTCCTGGCCAAAGGTACGTGGAGAAAGCAGCTTGAGTTCTGTCCTCATGTTTGTGGTGTTGGCTGTTGGTTTCTTTCTGCTTGGACCTATGAAAGGGAACCAGCTTCTTCTGCCTTTGGTGGAGCTCCCCCTGGATCCTTAAGCCTGAAATAAGCTGGTTTCTTCCATAAACTGTGTCTGCGGGATGTTTGTCCCCACAACATGGAGCTGACTACAACAGTAGATGAGGACTACAGCTGTATAAGGCAGGGATGTCAAACTGACCATCAAACTGTGACCTATCATTTGTTGCCAGATCCTTCCTTTACTCTAGTCTGAGAAAATTAGTGTCATATCACCTGCCAATTTTGATCAAGAATGTCGTGTGTTCATTTTCTCACTCTTGAAATGTTAATTCTTTAATGTCTACATTTGTATTGCATTCATCGTTGTGTGCTCTGAAGTTTGTAGCTACATAGTCATGCACATATGAACAAACAATAAATTTTTGTTGACTCAGTTGGACAGACTATTTTAAAATTGTTCACCCATATTTGCATTGTCAATAATTTTCTTTACTGATATTGTACTACAAGAAGACTGAATGTCTCTTATCTTTCTACATCTCCTAAAGTATTTGTTGTTTTTGTGTAAATAGTTTGGTATAATACAAACATATGCTATTTTTTTTCCTGATATGCATGGCTAAAGTGGCAAACAGAGGGGTTTTTTTAACCTTATTCTTGTACCTGAAGATGCTTGATAATGGCAACATTATGATGAAGCATGAGGTTGTTATATAGACTCTAGAAAGATGTGCATGGGCAGTATCAAAACAGACTAAGAACCCGACCTTTTAATGATTCCAAGATGAGGTAAGTAAAATATCATCTTAAGCCAGGCAATATCTGTAACTTAAGATTCTTGCATACAAGGGATTGAGAAAATAGTTAACCATGCTGAAACTAAGGGGATGAAAAAAATCTGAGTTACTCAAAAGAGCTTTTGTGGCTAGCACTCATGAAAAAAACAATAATTGAAGGAAGGCACAGAGATCTGTCTGTTGCTACTTGGGAGTGACACCTGACAGCTCTAAAATTAGTGTAATGAAATTCAGAGACACGGGTACAAGACGGAAGTAGCCGCCAAAAATATAACCCCAAGACACAAAGCAGCCCAAAAACCTGTGTTCCAAAGAAGCTATTCTTACTTGAGGAAAGTTGTCTGTATCCACCCATATTCATTCCTGCTTCATGCCTCCCTTGAGGATCCTCCAATGTTGAGTCAGGGAAGAGCTCACTCTTTCTTCTACAGATGTGGTTTCAGTTGTAAAGGAAATTGTGCAGTTACTTCACTTTCTTTTAAACTCAGCAACACCCAGCAATTCATGTAAAAATCAGGCCAACACACTCTTCACTATATAGGAGTGGGGAAAGACTTCTTAAACAAAACCCCAAGTAGCCCAGGAAATTGAACAATCACTCAGCAAATGGGATCTCATGAAGCTAAAAAGCTTTGGCACAGACAAACCCACCATAAACAGAGCCAATAGGTTACCCACTTAATGGGAGAAAATCTTTACTAGCTATACCACTGACAGAAGTCTAATCTACAAGAAACTCAAAAACCTACACAATAAAAAATCAAACACCCCACTCCAAAAGTTGGGCAGAGAACAGAATAGGGAGTTCTCAGAGGAAGAGTTACAAATGGCTAACACACACTTAAGAAAATGTTCAACATCCCTAACCATTATGGAAATGCAAATTAAAACAACCATGAGATTCTATCTTACTCCAGTAAGGATGGCAATCATTTAAAAATATAACAATGACAAATGTTGGTGAGGAAGTGGGGGAAGAGAAACCCTCATCCACTGTTGGTGGGAATGTAAACTTTTACAACCACTATCAAAATCAATCTGGAGATTCCTGAAAAGGATGAACATAGAGTTACCAACAGACTCAGATATTCCCTTACTGGGCATTTATCCTAAATGCTCCATGCATCAATACAGAGACATTTACTCAACCATATTTATAGCTGCTCAATTCATTATAGCTAAAAACTGGAATCAACCCAGATTTCCATCAATGGATGAATGGATAATGAAGTTGTGGTACATTTATACCATGGAATTTTACTCATCAGTAAGAAAAAATGATTCAATGATATTTATAGAAAAATGGACAGACTTGGAACAGATCATACTCAGCAAACTCACACAATCACAGGAAGACAAACGCCGTATGGTCTCACTTATCTGAGGTTCCTAACTGGGACCTGCTCAAGTTACTGTCATACCTGATAGGCAACTCAAGGCCCAGACAATAGCGATGGAAGGGTTTGGGGGGATGGGAAGGGAATGGGGGGTGAACAAACACAAAATTAAACCCAAAATGAACTGATACCATAGAAACCTTTATCCTTGGAGATAACCTAAAAGTTATAACCCTTAAAATGGGCAAGGGGGAGAGCACCTGGAAAGTAGGGGCCTGGAGTCTTAGCTTGAAAGAAATTTTTTTTTTCTGTCTTTAACCCGTAACTCCAGTACCAGAGACTAGCTGCTAACTACTCTGGGCTGTACATCAGAGAGAACTGCGAGGTCCCCAAATCAAGACAGCATTCTGTCAAAGCACTTGATTCCCTGCCTAAAGCAAAAGCTAAGACCCTATTTCTGAAGACACCATATGCTGCTGACACAGAGCATGGAAAGACCTGGCTGGAATTTAGAAAAAATCCCAGTCGCCAGACAGTTAGCCTGTCTAGTGCTGAAAAGCACTACATGAGCTACTGAGGGAAAGTGGCCAACAATGGTTTGAGCAACCAGAGGTCTAAGCTACTAAGAAGAAAACGAACACTTTGACAGGATGTACAAGCCAATGCAATAGTGGCACACAGCCTCAGTGGGTAACCAATAGCTTTCTGGTTGGCTAAAAACTTTGTTCAGTGTAAAGGAACCCATATCTGGAATTGGGAACCAAATCAGAATCCTATAGAGACAAAGATTATGTTCTCCAGTATCAAGTTCTCACTAGTGTTTGACTAAAAGAGGGGTTACATACATCATGTTCTCCCTAAATAAATAATGATTATCCCATTTAAACTATGCTGACTTCACTCTCTGTTGGAAAATCTGTTTTTCTTTTTCAGAAGGTAGTGAGACCAGAGGAAGTAAACTACCCCTCACACTTCAGCCAAGCCACAGCTGAAACCACAGAGGAATGGGGAGATGAACATGAGTGCTGCTTCCATTCTGGTACTGATAATCAGCACCAGAGTGTAGGTGACTGACTCTGAGGATACTCAACACCTTCCAAAGCAGAGATCCAGAGGCTCCTAAAAGATTATCCCTGAAGTAGACCTGAAACTCACCCACCACAGCTCAGGGAATATTGCAGAAGAGGGGGCAGGAAAGATTGTAAAAGCCACAGGTTGAGACATCATGCCCAGAGGCATTCCCTCCCCCCAGAAATAACTGACTGCTGCTCCCACAATGCATAAACTACAACCCCATGGGGAATGCCTGCAACCCTACTGAGGTGTGTAGCCAACAGAACAGGGGCAGAGAAAAGAGTGTACCAATACATGTTCTATCCATATGAAATGTCTTATTAATAATAATAATAATAATAGTAATAATAACAATAATAATCATTAAAAATCAGGGCAACAATAAATGCAGATTTCACAGTAATGTGCCCAACAGTCAACGATGTATTAGATATACACCATCCCCATATCCTATCCTAATTTGTGTTTCACTCATCAGGAGTTAGTCTTAACTGTTCCCATTTCTCCACACCAGGAGCAGTCTTTCCCAACATAAAATAAATAACACTGTCAGAAAGTTTATCCTAATAATTAGTTTGAATTTATTGCTCTCAAAACACTAAATCTTTCTCCTTCAGAGACACTGGAAACTTGAAAACATTTGAGCATCATTACCCACATCCTTCCTGAACTATGGTGTAATGAGCCAGAGTTGAATTTCTCATTATTAAAATCATTCCTGTTTCTCTATATATTTTCTGTCACTTGAGTTTCTTTTGCAGTATGGACCCCCCCCAATATTTAAACTATTGATAGAGTGCTTTATTAGGACACCTAATTTCCTAAAGCTCATAAATACTCTTACTGATATATCAAATGTTGGCCTAATTTTCCATTTAATGTAATCTCTGGATGCTTTCCATAGCCCAAACTTCTTGATTGAGAACAGCTTAAAATGGAGATTTGCTGTACTGTTTTGCTTTAGAAAATAAACTCACAATACATCCATCTACCTCAGTTTTTCAATTCTGTTGTATTCATTCACTTAGTAAAGTTTATATCTATATGAGTATTCAGCTTTATGATACTCCTAAAGTTCTTCCCTGGCCAATGCAATCAATACACATACTTTGGTTTTGTTTTTTCACCCCATTTCAGGCTCTGTTGATAGACCTAGCCAAGTTTATTGTCATCTTCAAGTAAGGTGAAACTGTACTGAACGAGACAGACATGTGACAGAATTTGTTAATATCCTTGGGATTCTACAAGTGGCTTTTCTGACTTAAATCTCATTCTTTATTGATTACAACTCACTCAGCATATGGGCAATGTGCCCCACTCTGTCATTGTCTCTTGGTTTTGCTTGGCTTGGTAGATGCTCTCACATCGTGTGACCCATACAGGCACTAATTTAAAAATTACAGTCAGAGATGACCCAGGGGGATTGAATTCTGTAGCAGTGACGATAGTCATTAGCTTAGATCTCAGTTTGTTTCTCTTGGAACTTATCTTGTTCTAAATATTCTGACCATAAACTTAAAAACAAAGAAAAAAATATGCTTTGTGGCCTTCTGTGCTTACCCACAGATAATTTTTTAAAGTGTAAGTTGAATAATAACTACCAGGCCAACAGCGGAATGCAATCTAAACACTTCAAGGAAAATAAAATTCGAGTTTGACCAGCTTGTTATTTGAGACTGTGAGAACCTAGACTGTGCCAAATGGGGGACTCTTACTAAACCTCACCACATACCTGACATCAGAATAAGTCACTCAGAAAGAGTTTAGCCAACACCATGACTTTCTTTAAACATTCCCCTACCCCCAGTGTCCTTTAGTGGAAGTTTAAATTTCACATCTTCAGGCTAAAATGAAATTCCTTAAATCTTTCCTTGCATGACTTGTTTTGAAATAGAATAAGCTTTCTCCTTGATTGACCAAAATAATTATGCCTGTGTGCAGTTTCCAAGATTTGAATTGGGAATAAATCTTAGCAGGAAAAAAAAGTCTGGCACTGTTTTTTCTGGGTAGAAAGAAGTGGGGGAAGGGCATATTCTTATAGAAAATTTAAAGAGAACCCAGTGCTTTGGATGCTGAATATAGAAGCACAATCTGAAATATGCCTATTACCACTCACTTAAAATCACAGAAGCTTGGGCGGTATCTGAGAATTCCTGTGTCCCAGCTAGAACAGACACTTAATTGCCTTTGTGCTCTTATTTTATTTCAAGATTTCTCTTCTTATAGTTTCTCTTACTCAAAATTTTAGCTTTCTACTATATTTAGAATCTGGTTGCCTTTTGGCATAAGGTGAGAATCTAATTTTTTTTTCTGAAATAGTCAAGTCAACCATCATCCTATTTCTAATCTTAATGGTACTTTTGCTATGTAGATACAAGATAAATAAGTCGGTAGCTGTGCATTCAGACATCCATTAGACCTACTAACTATGCCAATCAAAGCTTTTGCTAATAAAATACTTTTTAAAGCTACCTACTGTTATAAGGATAGTTGAATGAATGGCCATCAACAAGTATTAAGTGTTACATTATTGAGAAGTAGTAGAAATAGGAAAACCCTATTCATCCTCCCTTTCTATTAAATAAATATACCTCTTACCCCATACCTCTCAAAACTTTCCTCCTTGTTGCTCTCTCTGCATGACTATAAGCTCATCAGAGATTTACTTTCATTCCTTAAAGAGCTGATTCCTATTAAAAGTCTCTAAGAAAGGTATTTGTGTTGTTTTAATGTTTCAATATGGAATAGAAACAGATGACTCTAGAGTGCAGAAACCTAGATTTTGACTGTGACCTGACCGCTTAGTCATTGATTGCTTTGGATAAAGTCTGCTTGCATACTAAAGAACATCCTGATGTATAACCAAAAAACAACAACAACAACAACAAAAACATGATTGTTTTTGTTGTGAGGTTTTACTTGACACAGAGACATCTTCCCAAGACAGGCTGGCTATAGAGTTAAAGGGTGAAGATACATAGATATGTTACTTAGACATTCTGGACTTGGAAGTGGATGCACTTTGGGGGTTCTCCATATTTAGAGAGAAGATGAATGTACTTTTTGTTTGTACAATATTTATTTTACTTTAGGCCATAGCATTACTGAATATTTAAGTCTATGAAGAAATGTAGGTATTTGGATCATCAAAGGCTTGAGCCATATGCACACTTACATTTTCACATGGTAATTACCCATCATCCTCTTCCTAACAATATTCTTCCATTGTTTAATGAATCAAGACGCTTTTGCTTCTCTAGCTAAAGATAAACAAGGGATCAAACTTAAGCTACTTGGATATAAAATTTTGAGAATGAATATTTGAATCTTGATCCCATGAACAAAAGGCAAAAACTTTTGATCATTGTACACCCAGAGGCTAGGATGCTAGAAGAAACTATCCCCCCTTCCCTTCTTCCTGGATCTCTGGTGGTACACTTGTGCCCTTCCTAAGCCCAGTGCTACAGCTTTCATTCTGACTCATAGACTGTATGGAACTCTCCCTAGTAGTTTCTGCTCTCAAGTTAGCCAGAGTCAGTTTCTTTTATTTGCAACCAGAACATTTGGACTAATAGAACCCTTACATGATTGAAGCAGAAGTTAGGCAGCAAGTCCCCTGGACAAGGTTTAACAACAACGAATGTAAGAACATGAATGCAGTCTGGCTTGAGAACTGGCCCCTTCTATAGCTGGCTCTGGCACATGCCATTTTGTCATGTGATATAACAAAGGAAGTAAATGATACTTTTTGAGAACTTGAGAATTTTCTTCTAAAAAACCTCCTCTCTGTTTGGTTGTCTCTATGTATTTATACTAATGTCCTTTAAGTATGAGGAGTTTAGGATTGAATTTTAGCCACACAGGGTTTTCCCCTAGCTTAAGACCTGTTTCAGAATACTGAAGATAAAAGTCACAGAGCCAAGTAAATCCATCAATGGTGTACCAATGTTACTTTCACTTTCCCATCTGTCCTTTAAAAGAAAAGACCACCTTTGAAGCAGGTTGTGAATGTCCTACCTAAGCTATTCCTTCTCTTTCGCTATTCAGTCACTTCACCTAATAATCAATGTGCCCATGCCACTACCAGCTGCTTTCTTGGGTGAATTCTTCAGTTCTTTACTAGATCTCCATCTTTATGAGATACTTTTCTGAAGTTCAAGTTTCTCGTGTTTTCTTTTTTTTCATATCTCAGCCAAATGTTGGCCTGCAGCTATTGACCTTTTTCTTTCTTTCCTTCATTTTTTTTTTAAACTTTGTGCTCTTGACCATCTGGAATTGTACCTTGCAAATGGCTTGAGGTAGTGCTCCAAGTTCATTGTTTTTCTACATGAATTTACACATGAACTGTTTGAGATCCATGTATTAGTTTCTCCCTTACCCAATAATTTGTTACTCAAGTATCATGTGTCAAGATACCATACCTGCAAACTCTATTTTGTGAGCTCTCTATTTTGCTATATCAGCCAACAGTATATCCCTACACCATCTTTCCTAACACTGAAATAGTTTTATTACCTCATGTATTAAACCATACGTTTTTTAATTCTTTCTTTTTCAGAAATGAATTGACTATTCTTTGATCTTGTTTTACATAAATTGTAGAATCAATGCTCAAAAATTTAATGTTGGGGCTAATCTTATACTTATAATATCAAGCTGATTTGTCTATACTTATAATACATATTTAAACATATTCATAACTTTAAATTTTGTTTTATATTAATTATATGAAAATATCTACATTTTTTATATTATTATGAAAATATGCATGTAAGTTATTTCATTAAGAATGCTCTGATGCTGGAGCTAGAGAGATGGCTTAGAGGTTAAGCACTTTCCTGTGAAGCCTAAGGATCCTGGTTCGAGGCTCGACTCCCCAGGACCCATGTTAGCCAGATGCACAAGGGGCACACACATCTAGAGTTCGTTTGTAGTGGCTAGAAGCCCTGGTGTGCCCATTCTCTCTCTCTCCCCCCCCCCTCTCTCCCTCCCTCTTTCTCTCTCTGTCATTCTCAAATAAAAATTAAACAAAATATTTAAAAATAAGAATGCTCTGATGCTGAAAATTTTGCCATCATTCATGATGGATTGATTAGGACAGTATTTCAAATATTAAAATGGTTTGAGTGGTACTCTCTACCACTAAACACCATACTATAAAAAATAAATGGGCATAAGCATTTAAAAAGCAATAGAATTATACACTGTAGTAAAGATCACATTAAGTAACTGTTTTACCATTTCAAAGTAAGTTGCAGGTCTTACAACACTTAAAAGTAAAGATATCCTTATATTTCCCTTTCTTTTACAGAAGGAAATTTTTCTATGTATCCACAGTATTATCATTTACCTTGATAATATTAAATATAAACCCTCAATATAATATTAGCCTATATTTAAATACCCCTCAACTGTCCACAAAGTATCTTTTATCATTTGTTTTCCTCAGCAAAAATCTGAGTAAAATTTACTTACTGTATTTGGTTTATCATTTTTGTCTCTCTTAACTGAGAACAATGTCAATATCTTCTTTTCTTTTTAAAACACTGAATATTTAAAGAAACTAAGCCAATCATCTCATAGAACTATTAAAACCTAAATTTGCTTGGGTGATTATTTGCATCTGGATGTCACTTATCTTGTTTCATTTTTCTCCTATATGACCCAAAATTGGAAGTTTGATATAAAGGAAACATTAACTTCTGGTTAAATTTGTCAAATAATACAAGGGATGGGCTGGAGAGATGGCTCAGCAGTTAAGCGCTTGCCTGTGAAGCCTAAGGACCCCGGTTTGAGGCTCAATTTCCCAGTACACACATAAGCCAGATACACAAGGTGGCACATGCATCTGGAGTTCGTTTGCAGTGGCTGGAGGCCCTGGTGCAACCATTCTCTCAATCTCTCTCTCTCTCTCTCTCTCTGCCTCTTTCTCTGTCTGTTGCTCTCAAACAAATAAATAAAAATAAACAAAAAAATAAAAAATGAATACAAGGGATACTGTGCACTTCAGATGCATTATAACATGTGTCACATAAATTCAAACAGAAGTCAACTGTTTAGCTCCATGTGAACATAAGTTTTTTTGTGTGTGTTAGTCTCCTTGTGAGTACATGTGTAGAGTATATGTGGTATGCTGCATTGTGTGTGTCTGAGTGTGTGTGTGCATATGCATATGTGCCATGCTTATGTGTGCAGATGCCATAAGAGATCCTTGCGTGCCCTTCTCTATTGCTCATCTGCATGCTACTTTGAAATGTGGTCTCTCCCGCAACCCAGTTGAACTTGAGCATCTCAGATCTTCTCAGGACTTCATGCTTAAACAGCAAAGGATCTCCGCTGCTGTGCCATTTCCTCAGCCCTTAATATAACTAACAGCAAGTAGTGGTTTCAGTACATTTGGTAGTCATGATCACACTCAACAACATTTTTCTGTCATTTCTTTTTATTTTCCTTTTTTAAAGTAGAAACTTTGTATGGGTACATCATGTGTTGGTACCATCATTTCCCTCCTCCTTGCCCCCCACTCCATGGAGGGCCCTTCTTAGTAGGATTGCTAGTGTTCACCATAGGTTTGTGGGTGATGAGTTGTGAGAGCATCAGTGAGTCATTGGACCAATAACATTATTATAATGTTGCACAGTGGTGGTTATTTTTCTTCTGTTATATTATTTTTATGTTTAATAATGGGTATTTTTCTACAAAATATTTAATTGATTAAAAAGAACCATAGTTTCTTTTACCTTGGGCAACTTTTAGATTTTATTTTAGATAATTTTTAACTTCTATATTCCCATACCCTTTTTAAAAACTGAGTACATATTTTTTCCAATTTTCACAATTAAACCTTTATAGAATGATCGTCTGTAATGGAAATTTGGTTCATAAATGCTCCTTCATTCTGATACATCCCTGTTCATCTTCTTTGAAATTTTGCTTCCTGTTATACAAAAGGTAACAGTACATTTTTCTAAACCAAGACCCAGATTCAACCACTTTTTCAAACCACTCTAATTCTGTCACGCAGAAATTATAGTAGAAACAAAAATCTGGGCACCAAGTTGTTTGTTTTTACTAGGAATTTATCCATTTAGTCATCTTAAGTGAACAGAACTAGAAAATATACTTGAAAGAAATAATGAGTTCTAGTTTGGGGTCAAAGTTGATTAAGAGGGACGATATTTACCCATTTCCTTGAAAGAACCAAAATATATATATATTGGATAACCTATATGAGATGGTTTTCAAGGCCTTGGATAGTGTTTTTCACAACATGAGAGATAGACAAGATGGGTCCCATGATTGTGCAATGAGTAGTCTCTTAAGAAAGCCCTGTTTAGGAAGTAGGAACGCAAGCCAAGTTCAGTTCACTCCTTAAATTCAGAAGTTGAAAATCCATGGAGAATAAGGCAGCCAGAGTCTCAGGCCAGACCACTGGAGGGGAAAGTGAAACTGTCATAGAAGCTTTCCCTTGGGGCTGAAGCCATACATTTAAGATGGTGAAAAAGACCCACCTAGAGGTTTAAAGACCACAGTTCATGGTGCACATAAAGGGCTAGAAGTAGTGCCTGCCCTCACCAGACACACTGGAAAATCTTCTACTTTATGGGTTATTGAATAGGATTCACAGAAGAGATTTATCCCAGTCCTAGAAAATAATTAGTACTACATCAAGGGCTTCTCCAGTCTCATTTAACACATTTGATAAAGAACACTCCAAATTTTAAACTGTTTTCCTGTTAGTTAATTGTATCTTAGATTAAGCTTGGAGACTATAGGATGAAAATATGTCTATCAACCAATAAGTTAAAATTCACAAGTTTTAGAATAATATTTAAAGAAATCACTATATAAATGAAGTAGCAATAATATATGACTTTTAATAAGGAAATTCTTTAATCAACCATAAATGGCCAAAAGAGACACATATTGAAATTATTAATAATGGACATAAAGTAGCTATTACAAGTGCATTTCAAATAAAAGTTAAGGATATGGAGCTGGGGAAATGTCTTAGTGGATAAAGTGCTTGCAACTTAATCCTGAGTACCTGAATGAGTTTGGATCCCCAGACCCCACACAAAAGCCAAAAACTGTGGCAGGCTTCAGAAATCTGTAGCTTTACACCATTTCTTCTTTCCTTTTATCACCAAAGCTTGCTTCTCAAGTACCTCCCTCTCTCCCAAAGTGTGATCTACAAACATTCCAATTCTTTTCCTTTTTCTATAAAGGTTTCAGTGGGTAACTCACAGGTCTTTTGTGTTTTTTCTAGGATTTCCCACTCAATATGAGTCCCTGTACTTCTGAGTACATGTAATGATTTAAACTATTCCACTATTCAAGAATCTTGCTGCTCTTCCTTATGTTGGTTCCTGATGTTCAGCTTTTTTATAGATCTAGATCATACTTATCTAATCCTAAATCTTAAGTACTATGTAAGTGAAGAAATAAAGACAGGATTTCTCCACTTACACAATAAGGTAATTAGATCTTATCTCTTCTCTGTGTGTTTATTAAGTGCTAAGTAATAGCTATGGATGGCTTAAATTCTGTCATTTAAAAGGCCATAACTTGGTGGAATGTGTGGACAGATTCACCTTTAGACAGCCATCATTATCTACAAAAATCTTTCTTTTGAGCTAGGTGTGGTAGCACATGTCTTTAATCCCAGCACTCGGGAGGCAGAGGTAGGAGGATTGCTGTGAGTTCAAGGCCACCCTGAGACTACATAGTGAATTCCAGGTCAGCCTGGGCTAAAGTGAGATCCTACCTCAAAAAACCAAAAAAGAAGAAAAAAGAAAAGAAAAGAAAAGAAAATCTTTCTTATCTTCACTGACTGATAAAGTAGCTTCCTACTTTTCTAAAACTGACAACTCAGCAGTGTCCTTGTTATATATTTTAATAAACAGTGTCTCAATCCTTATTTTACTTGATGTTACTATTTATTTATATTTTAGCTCTTCTCTACCTTATGAAATACTTTTCAATTTTCTGATATTATATTTTTATGCTTTTTTTCTATCTGTTTTCATGCTACTTTGTCTTATGAACTCTTTTTCTTCTATCACCATCTATTTGATTCAGGCTCCTGTCTTATTGCTGCAGACATTCTCTCTTCCTTTCATAATTCTACTTTATATAATTACTCTCAAAGTGTTTTTCTAAACTGAGATCCCCCACTTAAACTGTAAGGTATATACCCAACAGACTATTGGACATGTCTATCTAATTATATTCCAATAATTACTCAAAGTCATCATGTACTGAGCTAAATTCATTATTACCTAAGCTTTCATGCTTCCTAATCCTTCCCTTCCTCTTATAGGACTAGCAATGATTTATCACTAGTCATTTGGTTATCTGAGCCTGAAATCTGATAATTATTCTTGCTTCTTCTCTCTTCCCTTCTTCAGTGTCCTGAGGATTTTCTGACCTTGAAACTTGCTAACAACCCATTAATTATAATTACTATTATTGCTACCATTGATCATGTCTTTATCATCTCCCAGCTGGACCATTTCACAGCCTTCTTTGTGTTACAATAATTTCTCAAATCCAATCAATAATTTACATGGCAGTCACAGTGAATTTTCTAAACTCTAATTTTGCCTTTAAATTTCCTAACATTGAATGACTCAGCACAAAACTAGAATAAAGTCTGAATTTCTTATCCTAACTTATAGGGTCCATTCAGTCCTGTCTCACTACTGTTCTACCTCACACTCCACATTCTAGTCATATGGAATCTTGATCAGTGTTCATGAGCAACTCCAGGTCATTATTCATATTGTTTTCCTTTTTCACATAGTTAGCTCCTGATGATGCCATCTTAGTTCTTCCTCCTTCTCTGAAGCCCCCTCCTTGGTCACTTGTTGTCTGAAGAATGAGAGTGGGGCTACGCCATTAGGTTCTATGATACCTGGTACTTACCCCACATAAGAGGGGTAAGTCTATGATGATACTTTCATGCAGAAATTGTGATTTCCTGTTTACAGGTCTATATTTTCTATTATAGGGGAAGATAATTGAGAAAACATCTTCCCTCCTCACTTATCACAAGCACAAAACCTGGCATTTAACAAGTACTCGGTGAATAGCTATTAAAAATGAATAAATTTATGAATACAAATGGATGACTTATACTTACATATTGTCCTCAGTAAATAAATTTATTTATAATTCTCTGTCTATAATCAAAAATATGCAAACATTATCAGGTCACTGTGATTCTAAGATTTGTAAAATAATGTCAATAAAAATCCAAAGTTATCTTTATTATTTTAGTCAGAATGTTTTTCAGATCCCTTGAAGTATAAAGCTTATATATTTTTTCCAGATAAAAATGAAACATTGCTGGTTGTATCTCATTATGTGGTGATATACAGGCAGGAAAAGGTTTCATAGCTTCTCAAAAGTTATACAACTAGTGAGAAGAGCTGAGCTTTAACTCAGTTACAGGATACTCTTAACTTTTATGGTTCACTACCCCTCAGTGGTCTTAGCTGGAGAGCCTTTGTATGTGAATGCTTTTCCTATTCTCCTTTGACTTGACTCCCAGTCTTTATTGTATTTACATATGTAAATGTTATATCTATCTCATTTACATTCTACAAAACCAACTTATAATGACCTTTGTCCTTTGAAACCAAAAGTGCTCATATCTATTCTTATTAAAAGGTAGAGTAATACCTCTGGTTATGTGCATTTTTTCCCCACAAGTTTGAGCACACATGCATTGAGCACTGAATTTCCTTCCTAAGTCTCAGGGCTGACTAAATAATTTGCAGGGCCCAGTGCAAAATGAAAAATGCAGAGCTCTTGTTCAAAAGTTGTTAAGAATTTCAAGGTGTTGACAGCAGAACAATAAACCAAGCATGAAACCCTTCTAAGCACAAGGCCTTTTGCCACTACCGAAAGCACAGCCACAAGGCTAGTCTTACAGAGGCTCCTCTGAAGGATCCTAGTCAGCTAACACCTTGTCTACGGTTGATGTTCACTTGAGAACAAGGCTGCTTAACATTTTTCCATATGTAATGCTAAGAATTGTATCTTTCTCTATAAAACAACTCCTTTTAAAATGTTTAAGCTAGCAATCCTTACCAGTATTAAACCAGCACAGAACACTTATAATCAGAAGAGAATCTATCAAGTATAAAGAATATGTGCTTTAGCACAATTCTATGCAATAGAAATAAGTGATTTTATTTTATAGATGAATAAACAGGCTGAAAGATATTAAGTGACCTCCATAAAAACCACTTAGCCAGTAAATTGAGGAGCTACTAGTGAAGCTGAGAGCCACCTGCCACCAAAGACTATGGTCTTTCCATTATGCCATGCCATTTCTTTTATAGCAATGGAAAAAGCACAATCAGTCACGGACTAATAAGTAGACTTGGAAAGTATTCATGTTTTGCTTTGAGCAAATTTAAACTTACTCTGATTTCTTCTGTGTCTCTCTCGTGAATCCGTTTCTTCAGTCATGGGCACAATTGTGGGTGTGTGCAGGACAGTATGAGATATTTTTTTTTTTAGAATGGGGCTATCTTCTGAGGTTTGGTAAGCTCCCCACTGGGAATGCTGTCATGGTCATTCTCAAATATCAGGGGCAGATGCAGTGTATTAGGAATTACAAGACCAGCTGTTGTTTTATGTCATTAGACCTTTGTAACCAACTGGGAAAAATCAACTTCTGCTAAGAGGTAAGTCTCCCGGCTCTGCAACAAATATCAATTCCAATTTGGTTGAAGAAGTACAGGGTCACTATTTGTTCTGCTTCTCATAGTTTCAGAAGCGATTCTCCGCAGAGTGGTTGGAGCTCAACCTGAAGTATGTCACATTTTCCACCTAGATCTAAGATGATGGGCCTTCCATGGACCCCTAGAGCAGAGCAGGGCACACATTTTCCGTTTAGACTGTGGAGTGTGTGCATTCGCTCATGGCCTCTAGCATAGAGCTGGGCATAAAACTCGTCTGGACTTTGAGCTAAGGGCATTATATGATTTGCAGAACCAATCATCTTTCCTTGGAAAAGGAAAAGAAGAATTATACTTTGTTATTTTCTCTTGTGAACACTTATATTGTCTAGTCAAGGCTATTAGTGGCTTTGCCTTGGCAAACTTGATTTTGAGTCTGACAGCCATCTGATGATTTCATAGCATTTTAGAGTCATGAAGTGTTAGCATTGGAAGGGTTCTTAGATCACATAATCTAAAGACCTCATTTAAAGGATGAGGACATGGATGCTCGGGGATGTTTCAGGGTGGCTGAAGTCATAAAGTGAGCAAACAAGTTAGTCCTGGAAATCAGAGCTCCTGATCAGTCTAATTTTCTTTCCATTACTCTCCATCACCTCATTTACTTAGTTCCTGTCAAACTCAATTTGTTCTTAGTCTGCAGTTTCCAACTCAGCTGGGAGCTCTTTGAAATAGGCACACACAAACAAGTCGTTTTAATGAGCACGTACTTACCTTTACAAATACTCTAGAAAGTATTACACATGATGCCTTCTGCATAAGAAGCCTTCAGTCATTCCTGCATGTATTTATTCAGTCAATAAATGTTGACTGAGCACTTAAAAAACATAATGTACTCTTTTCAATGTGTATGAGCACACATGTGCACTTGTGTGTGCCTATGTGCAAATTCAAGTAAGGATGAAATTCATTACTGTAAAAAATCTATTAGAAGCTTGAATAATTTGATTTAGCTTGTGTGAAGTAAGAGCCTAGTTAAAATAATAAACTACTGTTAACAGATGGTTTTTAAATTTACTTGAGAAAAAAATAGGTTTAAAAGTCATGACTAAATAGTGGTGCTTCAGAGTGGTCTATTTTAATTAAAAGACTACTTTTAATATTAATGTTAATTGATAAATATAAACAATGGGTTGTTGAGGCAGAAACACTCATTCTAAAGTAACTAAAAATGTTTCTTTCTTTAATTCCTACATATTTCCACAGGATAGTAATCCTGTCTTTATATATATATATATATATATATATATATATATATATATATGTATATATATATATATATATATATATATATATATATATATATAAACATATATATATGTTTTACTTATGGGAGAGTGAGAGAGACAAAGGGGCAGGCAGAGAGTGTGCTAGGGCCTTTTGTCACTGCAAACAAACTTCAGATACATGTGCCACTTTGTGTATCTGGCTTTACATGGGTACTGGGGAATTGAACTCCAGGCCAGCAGGCTTTTCAAGTAAGCGTCTTTAACCACTGGGGAATCTCTCTGGCCATGATTCCAGCTTTAATCTAGCAGGTAGGCATTTATTTAAGTGACTTGCATCATTACATATGCATGCGCATTTATACGTTTCTTGTTCCCACACATACCAGAAACAGGTATTCATTTCCAGATTGTGACTCCGTTCCACCCATGCACACCCATAGTCATCAGGAACAAAGGAAAGTGGGAAATACAACTTTTCTGTATTTTGTGCCTGCCTCCTTACTGGGACCTCTGGTTTCCATCTCCTCTGTCAATTATGTATGGAAACCTTCACATGACAGACGCATTGGCAAATCACATACACAACTGTAGCTACCATCATACATAGGCACTTTCCCTCCCGAACTTCTTTCCTTCTCCAACCTTCCCTACTGCCTATGTGAGTGGATTTCTCAGAGAGCAGTGTGGTAAGATAGTTTTCCTTAGCTGCTGCCCCTGCTACTCGTGGTACTGTTCTGGAGCTCCTCCGTTGGCCTATGCACAGGTTTCCAGAGCTATCTTTGTTCTGAGTATGCCTAGACGTTTTTACTAAGCTAAAGCTGGAACCAGAGTTTTCTCTTATACAGAAAAATGACTTAGCTTAATACTCTGATAAACAACTTGGGGTTGAAGGTAAGAGCTTGCAGACTTGGGTGTGACCTAGACAACCGCATGACTAAATTCCATGTATGTGATTGTTATATTTGCAGAGGGAGGGAAAGTGAAGGGTAGCCTGAATCCGGTTCCTGCTAGTAGAGAAAGTGGACCAAAGGATAAGTGGAAGTTTCCAGAGAGGGAGACATTTTAGAGTGAAAACCCCGATGTATGATTAAATGTTTTCAGTTCTGCAGCGCAATGCTCTCTTCTTTCTCCCAGTTACTCACATACTGAAATAGTCATCAGCACACTAAAATTGTACATGCATGCATACTCTGTAGTAATATAAGGCATGAGAAGGAAGAAGATATGTTTAGTACTTGGGTTAATGTACAATAAAATGATGGTTTGAGCAAAAAAAGAATAATTAAAACCAGGCGAGGTAGCACACACTTTAATCCCAGCCCATTGGAGGCTGAAGTGGGAGGATCACTGTGGGTTTAAGGCCAGCCTGGGGCCACAGAGTGAATTCCAGGTCAGAGTCCAGTATCAGGCATACATTCCTTTCCATGAGGCAGGCTTCAAATCCAGTCAGAGAGCAGCTGGTTTCCCCTGTAACAGACATGGCACTATTCTAGTGAGCACATCTCACTTGGCTGGCCAATTGTGTAGCTTGCAGATGGAAACATCTTTGACTTCTATCCATCAGATGCAGGCCACAGTCTCTCAATTGTAACAACAAAAACTGTCTCCTCATTTCCTCAAGTATTTCCTGGGGGGGGGGGGGAAATCATCCCTTAGTCATGAGTATCCTAGACAAAGTTTGAAGAAAGATGAATTATCATTGAAAGATGATTTGGGAAAGGCTATGGAAATGCCAAGCAATGTTTTTCTCTGTTGTCATTTTAGAACTTTATTTGTAAGAGATGAGCACAATGTAGTGATATATATTCCTGTGTGTCTCAACTCTTGGATACTTTTCCAGAATGTTTTTTGCCCCCACTGAACTATGCATATCTTCCATAAATCTCTGCCTGGCATTGAATCACGCACATCATTGGTTTGATCCATCCTTTAGACTCTACAAGATCTCTTGGTATCAATATCAGTTCTCATCAGGTCCACACATAGTAATCAAAAGCCCACACCTTGTATATCCCAACTCAGTCAGTTCTCTTAAATTTTCCTACAATGGCTTTTAAAATATTCACCTGTCTATTTTTATTATTCAATTATATGTTTTGAGAAAGGATTTGTGTGTGTGTGTGTGTGTGTGTGTGTGTGTGTGTGTATGTACCAGACAGGCCTCAAACATACTATGGAGCTGAGGATAATCTTAATCTCCTGGTCCTTCTGCTGCAGCATCCTATGTGCTCGAAAATATTGGGATTCTAGCAGTATGCCATCACATCATCCCCCACACACACTTAGAAACATACACACACACACACACACACACATGCATGCATCCCTTAAAACACCGATATTAAATATAAGGAATTACTGTTCTTGTTACTATATCAAGGACACAAAGTTAATTAGAACCAGATCCTGAGAGGTTTGGATAGTAAAAGAGAGAGAGACATAACAATGGGTTGATGAAGTGGTAGGGCAGGGAATTTTTTTTTTAAGTTGCAATGCTATGAGTGTAGTGATGAATATATGTAGTAGGGGATGTTCAAGAGGAAAGCTAGAAAACCTGAATCAGCACAATACAAGGAGTATCTTTCTGAAGCAGTGAAAAATATGAAATTAAAAGAAAGGGCAAAACAGAGTATTAAAAGACAATTTTATTTTAATACTTATTTTTTAAATTTCATATTAAAATTCATTAAAATAAAAAAAATAGCCAGATCCAGGCATGGTGGCACACGCCTTTAATCTCAGCACTCAGGAGGCAGAGGCAGAGGATCACATAAATTGGAGGCCACCCTAACACTACATAGTGAATTCCAGATCAGCCAGGGCTAGAGTGAAACCCTACCTCGAAAAACAAAACAAAACAAAACAAAAAGCCAGGCATTGTGGTGCACGACTTGAATCCCAGCATTAGCAGGCAGCAAGCAGCAGGATCGCTGTGAGTTTGAGGCCACCTTGAGACTACATACTGAATTCCAGGTCAACCTGAGCTATAGCAAAACCCTATCTTGAAAAGCTGAAAACAATATATATATTTGCATCTTGTATTCATGCAACATTACATATGATTTAAGCATCTGCTATAGTATATAAGGCATTGTTCAAGCTCAAGCTTGTCTTTCTTCCAGTACTCTTTGAAAGAGTTATTTTGACCCTGCGTTTCACATTAGAAAAATGATTCTCTTGAGTTAAATAAATTTCCTAAAATCCTGGGAGAGTGAGCCAACTCAGATCTGTATCTCATTGGAGTAGCTGCCCTTTCCCTGCAGTAGCCCACCTTTCACAGGGCAAAGAGCCATCTCTGACCTCAAGGAACGCACCACTTCGGACTGGGAACCAGTGAGGTGGGGAATTACCATCCGCACAGAGCGCCATGCATCCCCTGCCTGCCTGGGGACCATCGGAGAAAGCTTCATAAACACCACCTTTCACTTTGAACGATTTAAAACACTTTTTGATAATTAGAAAATTTCCCTGGCATTGCCGTGTGTGTGTGTGTGTGTGTGTGTGTGTGTGTGTGTGTGTGTGTGTGTGTGAAATCCGTACAATGCCCAGGAGAAAGGGGCCACAGGGGCGAAATCTGGCCACAGAGATTTTATGACTCGTGCAGTTCGTTCTGGAGCCACCTTGTGGTATTGTTGTGCAATTAAAGTAAATCCTTCCTTTAGCTGGCCTTTCCCTTGACTAGCTCTAATCTACGGAGAATCTTTTCTGAACCTTAGAGCGTCGGTTCTATAATTGATGCTTAATTTTTCTGCCTTATGTGAGGGGCGCTTTTTTTGTTGCTTTCTCAAATTTCTCCAAAGGCTGAGGGAATGGCTGGTCCAATGTTTGTTCAGAAAAAAGCCACATTTGCCCATGTCATTCACTCGGGGAAGGACAATCGTGTATTTGTTGGCCAACTACCTTTTATCACAGCACCACATGGCATAGTAATGCTTGGCCCACAGGCCCCCGTGGGGAGAGACGCCAAGGCCTTGTGTATGGGGTAGTATCATTCCAGTCGGTTCTTTGATGATCTCTGCTCTTCCATCATAAGAGCCACATAAAAGCACATGAAAAATTAGGTCTCACTTTATAACTCCCCCAGGGAGAAGTACAGCCGGGGGAAATGGAAGTACCACACTGAGATTTGAAATTTGCATTGGACGTTGTGGAATCTTCTTGGAAATCTCAGCAAAGCTTCAGCCCTCAGATTTTCCCTTGGTGCTTTCAAAGATTTCCTTGTCACCGTCATTAGGGCTTATTAAGCTTCTATTGATTTTTCGTTATTTTGCTCTTGTATCTGAATACCCCACAGGGCAATTTCTTAGACTCCACATAAGATGGTACTGGAAAACAGGCAACACTTCAAATCAAATATGAACATGAATATAAGGCCAAGAGTAATAACTGTGAGTATTTGGGTACTTCTTGGGCATTTTCAGAGCACATTTCCATACATTATCTGATTCATCTTCACAACTCTGTAAGATATGAATTGATAGCTATGAATCACAAAGCTGAGCTTACAACAGGTCAAATGATTTGCTTCAAATCACCAAGTAACTGAGGCAAGTTGGAGCTTTGACCTCAGTGCCCTGTGTTTCCAATGTCCCTCAATTACATACTCTTAGGAGGCCAAGCAGTACAACAAAACGCATGCCCAGTGAATGGAATTTCAAGTAACAGACCGCAGCATGACAAAGAGTGGGACCCAGAGAAAAAGGGGACACTGAGTGACATTTCAATGATCAAAATGTGGCACATGCTTTGAACTCTCCTTAGGTAGAATTCTATTAAAACAGCTTAGAACACAGCCAGAAAGTTGATTCCATGGCTTAAAATAAAAGCACCTCTCATCAGCTAATGTTGGTCATGCTGTCTTTCATTTGAAATGTGCTTTGCACATGTGAATGCCTAATAACTACCAGTTGATAATGACAATGAGGATGGATGAACTGAACTCACCTTTGCCACTGAAGTTGTCAGCCTTCACATGAGTGGCATATGATGAAGCATGCCATGTCCCATTACCAGCTTACTGAGTATTGGGGTCTATAATAGTAACTTTTTGAACCCGCTGTGGTGGGGGTCTAAGGGCTGATAACACAAGACCATGTACACACAATGCCAATCATTCCAATGAAAACTGAAACATTCAGTCAATCATCTAGGGATTTTTCCACATGACACTAAACATCTGGATGGCTGTTTCCAGTTTCCTCTAGGATGGTGCCCTGGAGATTCCTGCATTTACTTTTAAGGGCCAGCAATTCTGTAAGGTAGACAAACTTTTACATAGAATGCTGCAAGAAGGGAAACAAATCTCTTTTTATGTTTCCTTTATTTCTTCTCTCAGTAACATCTGTAAGATGAAGTTCTATATGTGGTGAATTAATCTGTTGATAACAGAGATCAAACAAGCACAAAGCACTTGGAACCCAGAGGATGAAGCAGGCTATGTTACCATGAAAACGTAGACAAGAGGATAAGGAAATACAAAGCAAAGATGAACTCTGAGAGTTTACAAAGCTTCAAAGGCGAGGTGGTATTTGCCCATGATCTCACCCTAAAACAGAGTAGGAGTGGAAGTTATAAGCGGAAAAGGAAGTCAGAGGGAGTGACAAATGCAAACACAACAAGACAACATGGAAAGACACTGTAAGAAAAAGGATAAATTCAGAGAGGATAGAAAATAAGTGTACTAACCACACCTGTACTCCCCCCTGTGTGTTAAAAGTGCCTCTTCCCTCCTTCAGCCCCATGCCCCTTAAACCAAAGAACGCCATGGCGGAAGGATTGGCTTACTCTGAACCAACCCTTGGCTTCTTCAGACCACTACCTGCTTTCCTGGGATCCAAAATACTTTTCCCATGTGGCCCCACTTGCGTGTTTGCACAGGCTTTTCCCCAATCAGCTCTACACTAAGTGAACAGCTGTTTGTGGACCATGAGTGAGCCTGTGACCTGGAGTCTGCATTGTATGTATGAGGCTCCTCACACTCCAGACTAAAGGGGTGTCATAAGTAAAGGCCAGCAAGTTGTGAGGCAGACATTGGGAGACAGGTCTTCCCACCCCACTCTTGGAATTTGATGGTTCTAAGTTGGAATCCTGACTTTCAGATTGTTATAAAGTCAGAAAAAGCAGTATACATTGAGTGACATGATGTGTTCATTTCATAGTTTGTTACCTTGCATTATAACATTTAAATATCTAACTGCTGTTTAACTGAGCCTCCAGGGATAATCTTGTGTGTGTGTGTGTGTGTGTGTGTGTGTGTGTGTGTGTGTGTGTGCAAATGCACACATGTCTGGAGGACAGAGGAAGCTATTGGGTCCTTCCTAATGCTTCCTTCTTATTCACCTGAGACAATCTTTCACTGAACTTGGAGCTGTTTTTTTTTTTTTCATTGCCAGCCCCCTGCAGTTCTGGAGTTACAGGTATGCATAGCCATTCCCAGCGTTTTACTTGTCTTCTGGGGATCAAACTCAGGCCCTCATGTGTACACAACAAGCACTCTTTCCACTAAGCAGTCTTCCAACCCCACATAGGTATTCTTGATAGAATTCTGTAAATGTTAGATACAGTTTTATATGTGGGGAGACTGGTCAGAGATAAAGCAGAGAGGTTAAAACTAGATGGATGATGAAGGGTCTAACATGATGAGTTTCGTGAGTTACTTTTAAAATAGATTATGTGGGCTATTTATTGATTCAAGGCATTTCCTTTCCCATCTTCCCTAACTGCTTCTGTCCTTAGAGATATCTTTCCTTTCTAATCTACTATTGCAATGATTGCATATGGTGTACAATTTAACTGAAGTATAGAATACATCTAAATATTTAATGAACATTGTTCTCATCCTCCACCCTGACAGACTCTCATATTAGATAGCAAATGTCCAGGATTTCCCTTTTCTCTCCCATGCACATCTTGCGTAGTGGAAGTATTCCTAAGTAATGACTCAATGTAAAGAAGCTGTGAATAAAATATGAAATTTCAGTGTCATAACTGAACCATGTCATGCTGCCAGCCCTTAATAGATCTGTAGTCCTTCAAGACTGGCTATATAATTTGTAAAACCTGATGAAAAATGGAAATGTGGAAGAACCGTTTGTTCAAAAATCATTCAGGATTTCAAGAAGGTAAAAGTTGAGCATTAAACCAAGCCTGAGGCACTCTGAGTGTGGGGCCTTGTGTCACTGCACAGGTCTTCTATACTTGTCTCAGAAAAGACGTCTTTCAGGCTCAGTTACCAAACAATGCGCAGACAAAACTGTTTTACAATTTCCAAAAGTGTGGTCCAGCAGTAAATGAGATTGCATTAGATGGCACACAGATGGACATTTGTTTGGTGTCATAGTTATGTACCAATGTGTTATGATGTATGTAATAGTTATATAAATGTGCTTTTGGAAAATATAATTTGCACATCAATCAATAATTTCATGTTTATTATTGTTTGGGACAAGGCTAAGCTAAAAATGGGCCAAATTAAAGAAAAATATTAAGTAAATAAGAGTACAGGTGGTAAGCAGATGTTGCACAAAGTTTGAAATGGTATTTAAATGACTGAAGTTTGGGAACATTGGGAAAATTGGATGGTTAGGATTCCTAGTGACCTTAGGTATTTGGTAGCATCCTTGGGCCATACTTGACCTTTGATTTTATGTTCTGGCTAATCCAGTTTTCATATTTTCCCACCTGGCTGGTAAACAGGATTTGGTTTTAAACAGAAGAAAGACCACCAAATCTGGAGCCTAATTGGAGACTGTCCCTAATAATCTCCTGGCCTAAAAATCCAACCCCTCCCCAGTTCACCACACCCTGCTCCTGATCTTGCTTTGGGCATTGAGGAGATCTTTTACATGGGATAGAATACTTGTAACTAGCCACAAAGTTGTTTCCAGCAAGCCTAATTCTAATACATTCTATTTTATTTAAATTTTGGGTTGGTGTGTATATGTGTGATGTATGTTATGTATGCATACTCAGGTGTGTGAGTGCAGGTGCACACATGCCAGGATATGCATGTGAAGGACAGAGAGGATAGATTTTGGGTGTCAGTCCTCACCTTCCACTTTGTTCGAGGCAGGTTGGTTCTCTCATTGGCCTGTGGGGTGACAGGGATTTCTCCTGGTTTTGCCTCCCTTCTCCTCATAGGCATGCTAGTGTTGCAGATTTTCTTGCCACCAAGTCCTTGTCCATGACCAGGAAAAATCAAGCATATGGATCATGAGGAGTAAAGAAAGCAAAGGGGATTTTTTTTTTTTTAAATCCAGACAATAGTGAGAAAGTCCTAAGGGTTAGGGCATACATGCTTAGGATTTCATCCAGTATCTCAACAAGAGATATACGTGGGGACAGAAAAGATTAGCTTATGTTAGAAAAGCAGGCTGGTTTAGCAGGAAAGATCTATAAGCTGTCCTGAGAGAAGGGCTTCGGGGAGTATTTGTATATTATCTCACTAAAGTGATAACTGTTTCTCCCACCTCCTCAGCATGTCTTTAGGTTTTTCAGTCTTTAGGTTGGGTGAGAGGTAGGGAGTGGTGGTCTCTTGACCAGGTGATTGACAGGTCTCGTTTGATTAGCTCTTAAAGAAAGGGACAACAATATGTCTTTGTAGACTTGTTTTGGGTAGCTGATATCTTTACCCTCTTCCCTATTTCAAATCCTGTACATTGGCAATCATGATGCTTTCCTGTTTAATGTTACCAAAGAAACAGGAGATGGGGTTCCTTGATGACTTCAAGCCTGCTGGTGCCTATCCAGCTCAGCACTGACTTTAGCTACAGCATCTGACTTTTTTTTAAAACATAGTTTAGGGGATCTGAACTTAATCACACACATTTGCTTGGCAAACCATTTTCCTGCACTGTCCTTCTAACATTCTTTGCTCTTTTTATTCCTTGTAGGTGTCTAAGACTTTGTGTACTAAACTACGTATACTACTACCCCAATTATTGTCTTCAGAATTATGGATGGATGGGCACACAAAATTTATTATTCATTATTTGAGATGATTCTCTGAATTCATATCCCACGTTTATCTAGTGCATTAAGTTCTATAAGTGACTTAAGTCCTAGCCTTATTTGCTTTTATCAATAACTCTGCAGTTTCAGTTTTGGGTGAGTCTCAAGAGGCCAAGTGGCATGCCCAAGGCCACCTGGAAGGCTTATTTCTAGCTTCCCTTATTGCCCAGTACTCCACTCTAGGATGATGATTCTCTCTAAATTCACCTAGGACTAGTGCTCCAAGTTCTGAAAGGTGTTAATCTTAGGGATTTAGAGAATAAGAAATCAGAACTTCTGGGAATTCTCAGGAATCCAAAAGTCTGGAGTTATTTTTAAAGTAATTCTGACCTTCATTATACTGTGAATATCTGAAAGCCTGTTTTTATAAGTTGCATTTATTATTAGTATTCATTATTATTAGTAACGATTATGGTTTAATACGATTTAAAAGGACTATAGCTAATATGGAAATGCTGGAAAACACAGAACAGTATTGGATACATTTAAATATTCTAATACTCAGATCATTTAACAAGATTAACAGGAGCACAGAGATTGTATGATGGTTTTACCAATTTAAAGATCTGTTTTATGAAAATGGAAGTTAGGCTCTGGAGGGGAGGAGAGTGAAGGGGAAAGAAGGGGAGAGGAGAAGAGAGTGAGAAGGGAGAGGAGAAGGGAAAGAAAAAAATTTGTTTGAAAAGTACCATGAAGAAATTTAACTGTATGGCAATAAAAATTTCCAATAAAAAAAATCTGTTTTGCTTCACAACCCCATTATTTCTTGAAATACTGCTCAGAGACTAAAGACACAATATCCTATGTTATTGAACTTCCTAATGTTAATATTATTTATAAGAACGATTCCCTACTACTCACAGAGCCATGGGCATATACTGAGACCAGGGGAGTAGCTAGACTGTGATCCAATCTGGTTTTCATGCTGTTGTCCTGGTGTCTACAGTGTCAACTACACACTCTGACTAAATGTGAGCATTTCCCAAGACTTCTTTCACTTCTGTCAGTCACTTCCCTCTGTTAATTCTCTCAAAAGATAACACATTTTCACGTTTTCCCAATATCTCAGCTTCTTTTGCTTGTGATTCAGGACTAGAAAAGCAGAATAGTGTAAAAGAAATACCAGAGAGAGAGAAAAAAAAACCCATGTGAAAACAATACCTAGAGCAGGTAGCACTGCATTGTGTGATTATGGGCATTTGGGTGGGGTACTTGAGTCAAATTACTATGTTGTGAGAAAGAGAAAGGCAACGATTAAACAGATTTAGGGCATTGGAGAGATGGTTTAACAGTTAAGGTGCTTGCCTGTGAAGTGTAAGGATCCAGGTTCTATTCCCCAGGACCCACATAAGCCAGATGCAAGGTAGCACAAGTGTCTGGAGTTTGTTTACAGTTTTTAGGATGCCCTGGCATGCCCATTTTCTCTCTCTCAAATAAATAAAATATGAATGGGTTTTTAAGAGCATTTCCTTCTTTGAGAAATCAAGAACATTTTAAAACTCATATTGGATAATGAGTATTCTACATGGAATTAATTTTTTTTCCCTGAAAGAACCACTACTTAAGAGTTAATTGCAAATTGCTTATGTAGACTTTCTGTGGCCGTCAGGTTATTACTGAGTGGGGGCCTCATAAACAAGAAGCTCCCTAGCATGTCCTCTCCAGACCAAACGGACATGTGTTTCTCATTTAAACATTTCATTGCCCCAACTAAAAACAAATCAGCTGTGTCTTTGGGATCTTAAGGGGAGAAGGTTGGGATTTATTCCTGGACAAGCCTGAGGAAAACATTACCCTAATGGATGAAATATGTTTGTGCTAAAGACTTCTTAAAAGTGTTGAACTGGTCTTTCCCAACTTGATCTCCTCTTACTTGAAGAGAACGAAACCTTAGAAAAGCCCACTGGTGTTAGCCTGGCTTCCTCCTTAAATAAAGAATAATGAGTAAACCTTGTTTCACTTAGATAAGCATCAAACATAGTCACTGTCTCTGGGGATTACCCACACACCTTCAATGATGTGGTCTAGAAGTTCCATTCTCTCTTGGCCCAGTAGAGCAAAAGAAACCCATTTCCTGTTTTCTCCAGCCAAATTCCTTCATCAATTCAATTTTTCCCAAGAAAGGTCTCACTTATTTCTCAATGCTCAATGTGGTCAGCAAGAAAATCAGATCTGGAAAACTTATTTGCCTTTCTGAAGCATTGAAAATAATGGTCTCCTTAAGATTGCAAGCCCACGGTGGAGAAATTTTGGCTTATTTTATGTTTTGTACCATGACCAAGCACTGGAAACAGGAAAATAGATTTATTTTTTTGGCAAAACTGGGATGTACTTGGTTTACAAATCTGAAAATATTTAAGAGTTCAATCTGGGCAGCACAACATGAAGCTCTTCTCAAAGCTGGAGGTCAGAGTCTCAGGAATAATTAGGGAAATCCATCATCACTAATGATCTGATCTTCCTCTGAATTCTATGATAGGACTTCCCAGAAAGCAGAATCTGAGCTTTTCTTTTATTTCCTTTTTCTCTTTTCCGTTCTGTTTTTTTGATTGTTTGTTTTGTTTTGTTTCATTTTTCTATTCTTTGAAGGTTTAGAAACTCAAAGAAATTGAGAATTGCAATGTCCACAGTGTACCCAAAGGACAGCACTGTGCTGAGCCAACCAGAAGCTGTAAATCCACTCATGCTGGTGTGATGCCCATTGGGCTTTGAAAAGTATAATAATAATGTAAAAATGGAATTTGAAAATTATTCACACAGAAATATGGAATACAAATTTAGAATGCACTGTAGAAGTCACTATTCCATCGCTCACACTAGTGAGACCAACTGGAGAAATATGGTACATAATTCTTATTTTGGGTTTTCCCCTAAAAACAACCAAACCTACATTTCTTTAAGGAGAAAATTTAATGGAATCATTTGAGGTGAGTCTTTAGTTATATCAAAATCTTCTAGCTTTCATATTACATGATATGAAGTCTATCTTTTTTCATTTTAGTGTTTTTAAAGGTTTTCCTCATAACTGTCATTACAGAATACAGCATGAGATCTTATTTCACAAGATAATCACATTCATGTGAAATGTAAGCATAACTATCTTATAATGGGAAATCATATTGTTTTTATTTGATACCAGTATTATTACTTTCCAATAAAAGATTGTGCTTAACAGCTAAGGAGCTGGCTCAGTGGTGAAAGGTACTTGCTTGCAAAGCCTGATAGCCTGGGTTCAATTCCCTATCACCCACATAAAGCCAGATTTTAAAAAGTGGCATATGTATCTGATGTTCCTTTGTAGCAGCAAGAGACCCTGCACATTCGTACACATGCACACACATACACACACACACACACACGCACGTAAATAAATTTTTAAAAATTTAAAACTGTACTTAAATTTCATGAAGTTTAAAAAAGAACATATAAATAAATTCACCAAGACAAATGTTAACATCATAATAACAATCATCATTGCTTGTTTTCAGAGCCTAGTTGTTGTAGTTTGAATTTAAAATGTCCCCATATTCTCATGTGTTTGAAAACTTGGCTCCCAGACAGTGGCATTATTTGGGAACATTTTGAAACATTTAGAAGAAGGAGGCTTGCTAAAGGAAGTGTGTCACTGGGGGGAAGTCTTGAGGTTTTATAGACTGGTCCATTTCCTGCCTATTCTCTGTTTCCTGACTCTGACTGGATTGTGATCATTTGTGCTTCATGTTACTTGTTGCCAAGTCTTCCCTGCCAAGATGGAATGTATCCCCACAAAACTATAAGTCAGAATAAGCACTTTCCTTCCTTAACTTGATTATGATAGTAACAATGAGAATGTATTTAATGACTAATCAATGGTCTTCACAGCTTATGAACAATTCTGGACATCAAATATTCTATATTCTCTGAAGATCTAGTACAAATTTTACTTTCAGTAATGCTGTCCATTTAGTTGAATTCAACATGCATTAAGATTTTGTTCAGTTTGCTTCCGGTTCTCATTTCCTATAAAGTCAAAGTCTTCATTGTGGGGTCCCTCATGAAGCTTCTGATTCTAAGACTATTTTATTGTTCTGTCTCTCACTGATAGTTTAACAACCATGCTATTTACTTATTTATTTTAATTCAAGAGAGGGAAAAAGGAGACAGAAAGAGAGAATGGATGTGCCAAGGATTTCCTCTGCTGCAAATGAACTCCAGACACCTGCACCCCCTTGTGCACATGCACAACATTGCATGCTTGTGTCACTGTGTGTCTGGCTTATGTGGGACCTGGAGATTCAAAAATGAGTTCTTAAGCTTCTCAGGCAAGTGCCTTAACCACTAAGCCTTCTCTCCAGCCCTACAATCATACTATTTTTATCAACTTTATTGAGGCATAATTTGCATACAGTAAACCTTTGGAACCCATAGTTTAGCCAAGCTTGGCAAGAAAATACTTGAAAAAGATGTGTCTGTACAGAGTTTTTCTTGTCATTATTCTATAAACAGCACAGTATGCCAACTGTTCACGAAGTACCTATGTTTTATTAGGCATTAGGAAATAATCTATAAATGATTAAAACTCTGTAGAAGTATTCACAACATCATTTTAGAAGGGTTTGAGCATCTGTAGATCTTGGTGTCCATCAGGGAGCCCTGGAATCAATGCCTCATGGATACCAGTGGACAGCTATATAATGAAATGTGTATATTTGATGGGCACAGTTTATGAGCTGTGACAAATGTTCACAGTCATGTAACTACTAGTCAAGGATGAGCACAATTCCAAGTCCTCAAGAAAACTCACTGTGATCTTTGCAGTCACTACCCACACTAACCCCAGCTTTGGATAACACACTAATTTTTTGTTTTCTATTTCTATAGTTGGGAGTTGACTATTCTAGAGTCTCATGAGAGAATCAAACATTTGCTCTCTTCTTTATCTCTCTGCTTATACTCTGCTTATACTTATAATGCTTTGAGCCTCATCCATGATTGCCCTGCAGTATTCCATTCTATACATCTATCACAGACGTGTTTACTCATTTACCTGTTATGAGCATTTAGACTGTTTCCATTTGGGACTTTTATGAATAAAGCTGCTATACACATTCAGCATAAACATAGACACATGTTTTCATTCTCTTGAACACTTAGGAATGTAATTGCTTTGTAATGGTAAACATGGTAATCACATTTTCAGCTAGATAAGAAACTGCTCTCCATGTGTTTATATAATTTTCCATTCCCATTAGTACTGTATATGATTTCTAGTTCCTCCACATTCTAAAAATAGTTGATATTATCAATTTCTACCATTCTTAGGCAGCCTAGTGGGTGTGTATTAGAAATCTGACTGATAAAGGATATTGGTTCAGGCAGTTATTGTGTTTTGGTACACAAGATAGTAACCATCTCAAAATGAGTCATATACTTTGAATGTATTAGCCATGCTTTCAAATCGTGGGCCATTCAAAAATTTGTTAAGCACGATTTTCTTATGTTTCCACAAGTAATTAAAATCTTGAACAAACAAAGGACCTATAGCAAAGTCCTGAAGTCTGCTAATGACTTATAGTCTTTATATATGGTTATTTAACCAGTCAAAATCTCTATCCAATTATACTACATTATCATCTGCTTCATATTTCATTAATTTTTTTCTGTTCAGAAAAAGCAAACTTATTCAAAAGTTTATTGAACATTTCCAAGGTTTTTAAAAAATATTTTATTTTTTTATGTGTGTGTGTGAGAGAGAGAGAGAGAGGCAGAGAGAAAGACAGAATGGGCGTGCCAGGGCCTCCAGCAAACAAACTCCAGGTGCATGTGCCCCCTTGTGCATCTGGCTTACAAGAGTCCTGGGGAATCAAACCAGGGTCCTTAGGCTTGGCAGGCAAATGCCTCAACTGCTAAGCCATTTCCCCAGCCCATATTCCCAAGTTTTAAAGCCATCAAGTCTTAGAATGGCACAGAAACTTTGACATAATAAATTTCCTAACTTTTTAAAGGTCTCCAAATATGAAGGTGAACATATTCTTTAGAATTTGCCTATAACATCAATTTAAAGGAACATAACTAACACATTCTATCCTGCTGTGCCCGTATTCCCCACTTACTCTGTCTGCTTTTCCCAAAAAGTAACCACATATAGTTTTATGGAAAGGAAAATTAAGCACCACTTAATAAATTTTAGTCAGGGACTTGGATTGCCTGAGAGACCAAACATAGACATTGCTTCAGCAATTTGAGCTGGACTCTATCTGAAGGATCTTTGAGACATTATTGCTTTCAAGAGACATAGAACATTTTCTAGAACAGATGAGAAGACACAATTTCATGAATAGGTATAGATTATAATGTTTATGTGAATGAGTCACTACAGCCTTCGGGAGCCCCGTACACTTCTGAAGGCTGCCTTATACAAAGCCAGGATAGGCCTAACTATAGCTTACTGTGACTATATACCTGAGACCACCATAGTTATTATTTGTTACACAATATTCTAGGTGGATTACTGAGTAGAACACATTTTAGTACACTTGGATATCTTTCTCTAACATGAGCCCAGTGCTGGTGTTCTCCTAAACTCAGTATTTTGCAATAAGAGTGAAGTTCAACTTGTTTGATGTCTCTAGATACAAGATTAACAAACCCCTAGACTTGTAGAAATGCCTATCTCCTATATACATGTAGGCATTATGTCTATTATCCCCCTTCCTGAAAATATTGAAATGTCTTTATTGTTCTTTTCTGTAATTTTCTCTGGTATTATGATTTTTTCAAACATGGCCTATGATGTTTCCTCTATCATAGCTCTTTTGTTAGTGATAATATATTTAAGTAAAGGGTGCCCCATGCAATTTCTTTGATATTTAAAATATATGTTTTCAATATTTATAAAGATCAAGCCTTCAATTAGTATGAACAACTCTTCTTATTTATCATTTACTGCAAATAATTTAGCATTTACAACTGTGATGGTAGATTTCTCAATTTCTTTTTGTAATTCTGTTAACTTATGTTTGCACATTGTAAGAATATATGAGTATCATTAGGTTATTTTTATTTAAAATTGTTATAGTTTTGTGATGGATTCTTCTTTTTTCAGTTGTGTACTGATGCTACTTATTAGTGGTGTTTGCCTTCATTAATATGGATATAGTAGGTACTGGAGAGATGCTTCAGTGGTTAAGGCACTTGCCTATGAAGCCTAAGGACCCATGTTCAACTTTCCAGGTCCCACATAAACCAGATGCACAAGGTGATGCAAGCGTGCAAAGTCATGCATGCACACAAGATGGCACATGAATATGAAGTTCAATTGCACTGGCTGGAGGCTCTGGCATGAGAGTCTCTCTCTCTCTCTCCTAAGAAAATATGGATATGTTAGTTGCTAAGCAGGAACTCTTAGGGGTATGCACTTGTGCTTACAGACAAAAGACTGATATTGAATCATTCCAATGTGTGTGTGTGTGTGTGTGTGTGTGTTAGATCAGCCCCTTCAGAGAACACCACAAGAAGCAAGTTTTAAAAGATATTTTATTTATTTATTCATTTATTTTTGAGAGAGATTGGAGAAAGAGGCAAGTGGAGAGTGAGATAGAATGAGTATACCAGGGCCTCCAGCCACTACAAACAAAATCCAGACATGTGCACCACCTTGTGCATCTGGCTTACCTTGGATACTGGGGATTTGAACCTGGGTTCATTCTCAGGCTTTGTAGGCAAGCACCTTAACTTCTAAACTATCTCTCCAGGCCCAAGAAACAAGTTTTAACAAGCCCAAGTCACCAAATCACTCTTCTGGATGGCCTAGGGTAAACTTTGCTACTTATAATCTCACTACGCTGCTCCTTGTGGCTTCCAACCTGTAGTGTTGAACATTTTGTGTTTGAAGCACCATGATCTAGAACTAAGCATGCTCTGGAATGCGTCCACCTCTGCCACGCATTGAGTTTTTCCACTGCCTATGAGATTGCCCAGTGGAACCCCTTTGCATACTGTGCTCAGAGACACTGCCTATGCCATTATCCCCATACTGCAAATAGTAAAGCCATCTTCATTCTTATCACTTGGTCATGCTTACTGATGTTGCTTTCATTAAAGGGTGAACACAATTGTGTAGGTTACCAATAGACCAGATGGATTTTGCCTACTATTCAGTTGATATTTATTTATTCATATTTTCAGTTTTTCAAAATATTATCCTTGTGCTTTATGCATCACCTGAAAATAGCACATTAATAGGTTTTTTAAAAATTATGTCTGTCCATCAGATATAACTGGTGTTGGAGTAGGATAGGGAAGGAGGTACATTCTTTTGCTTATAATGTAGGGATAGAATTATGTGCCTAATGATACAGACAGCAAGGGCTTATGGGAGCTAGCCCAGATGTGTATTTTGGGGGGCTCAAAGAAAAATTCCATACCTAACCCTAGACCTATACGGTGATTTTATTTCTCACTGATAGGAAAGGCATCTACTTCTAACACTCCCTTTGAAAATTTACCTGGAGGTGCCCAGCTTCTGCAGCTCCATTTATTACAAGAAGGGTATTGCCCTGACAACAAGCAGCACAGAGGAGGAATTGGAACAAAATTTGACTCCACTTAAGAACTAACTGTGCTGGGTTGGAAAGATGGCTTAGCGGTTAAGCACTTGCCTATGAAGCCTAAGGACCCCGGTTCGAGGCTCGATTCCCCAGGACCCACGTTAGCCAGATGCGCAAGGGGACACACATGTTTGGAGTTCGTTTGCAGTGGCTGGAGGCTCTGGCATGCCCATTCTCTCTCTCTCTCTCTCTCTCTCTCTGCCTCTATCTGCCTTTCTCTGTCTGTTGCTCTCCAATAAATAAATAAATAAAAAATAAACAACAACAAAAAAGAATTAACTGTGCTGCTTTGCACAAGGCTACTTTGATAATAAATAAAGAGAAAACATCTGAGATCTCCTCAGTTATTCTATAGTATTTCCATTGGGCAATGGAAAGAGGATTCTAAACTTCTGAGGGCCATCTTTGTGCTGAAAAAAACACACATGTGCACACATGCACACACACACACACACAACTTTAAGAGTATCTAAGCAACAGGGAAAACACATCCTGTATACTCTAGTTTATAGTAGGAGACCCACACTTCCCATACTCTCTTTTTGCACTTTTCTTCTCTAATAACCATTTTCTCTGCATCTTTGAATTTCTTATGCTGGGATGTCTCACAAAGAACTTCCAGTCCTGGCCCTTGCTCCTGCATCTCAGTTTTGCCTTGGTAGAATGGAAAGAACAAAGAACCTCAAGCGTGATAAGGGTGAAATGTTAATGTTTTCTGTATGCTACCTCCTTCAATCCTCCCGCCAATTTCTCATTCACTTATCATTTTATAAAGAAGGAAAAAGACTTAAGGAATAAGCAAGTTGCCCAAGATTACACTAAAAGGAAATAGCTGTACAAGGACTAGAACTAAGGATCATGATCATCTTCTTAACTTTTCTTCTATGAGTTCCTCTTCTTCAGTGGGACCCCCATGGCCCAGGCACATACTTCCCCTGTGTACTCACCCTGACCATCCAGACTATGCCCTTTCCCTTAAGAACATGCAGCCATAACAACAGCTAATGATCTGAAGGCATGGACGGAGCCCAGTTCTCTCTCACAGTGGAGATCATGGGAGACTCTTAGAAATCATGCAGAGAATGAGTTTCTCCTGGTGGGAAGTTAGATACAAAAGTAACACCAGGGAAATTATCTTGATAGAATGCTTTTAGAGATATCAACTCCTATGTGCTTGACTGGATGAATTGAATTATATACAAGATTTTATTTTTGACTTTTTGAAAATGCATCATGAAATCCCTCCAGTCTGATGTGTAAGATCAAAAATTAAAAGCCTTATTATCATGCTAACATGCCTTTTTAGCTTTTGTAACTTGCTTGCTTGCCTCAGGTTGACTAAAGAACAGCCATTTTGTAATAACCCCCAGCTGGCCCCCCCCCTGCCCTAGGAAAACTAGCTGACTTGTGGTTATTTCTGAACATTGCTCCCACCACCCTCCCAACACCCTGCCTCCGTTTCCTGGAACCGAGGAAGCCACTCAGCGTCCTGTGGTCACCCCTAGCCCAGCAAAACAACACCAGGTGGACTCCACCAATGAGATTCCATTCTATATGGAAAGCCCCTAGACCCAGGCCCCTTCCCTAGCTCGGTGGTTGGACTCCACCAATCAGAACCCATCCTATGTGGAAAGTCCCTAGACCCAGACCCCCTCCCTAACTTTGTGGTTTTTCCCTATATAAACTCTAAAAAATTGGGGCTAGGGGCTCTTCACCCCTCCTGCGTGAGGACTTTGTGTCGAGCCCCGGTGCACCGGTTTTCTCAATAAACCTCTTGCTGCTATTGCATCGAGAAGCGTCTGTGTCAGTCTTTGGGGTCTCGCCCAATTCCCGAGGCTTGGAGTCCCTCCTTGAGGAGGGGTCCCAACAGATGGGCTACAAAGCTCACGTTTAAGTAAGAAAATCCACCTTCTATTCTACCTTACACCTTCCCCCTGAATGGTTTCAAGATCTATATGCCTGCTATTTTGTTCTACACTTAGAGACTCAATATAATGAACATAGTTTACTTACGACTCTGCTTTGTTGAAGTTTGGTATTTTGTCATACTTTCTTCTCATATTGTTAAGATGTGAAATAGTTCAGGTGTACTTGAAGCTCAATTTCAATCTTTTCCCAAGTCTTCTTGCTTAGAAGTCACTCTTACTAAAATTGTTTCTTAAATAGTCCAGAATTTTTCTGAAGTCATTTCTTATTCCTGTGCATTTTAAATACTTTAACACATACATGTCCATGAACAGCAAATGATTATAGTGTTCATTTTTTCGCCCTTATATACAATGTTACATATCCTTCTGTAATGTGTCTCTACCATAAAGTTATGTTTCTGAGTGGCATTCAAGTCTATCTGTGTAGGTACAGTTCATTCCCTATTTTTGAATACTATTCCAATGTGTTGCATTAAACTTTTCCTGGGGAGATGTGCATGTCCTGGTGTTTATTCACCCCAGATAGAGCAGACAACAGACCAAGGAAATAATTCCAACCAAGCATACCTGTGTGAACCAGTGAGTTTATTGGGGTTACTTACAAGAGTATGAGTGAGAGTTTACTTACAGGAGTATGGGACTCAAAGGCAGCTGCAGCAATGAGAAGCCCATGCTAGCCTGGGTGAGGACTCATGGAAGTTGCCTCTCTGATGGAGCTCATTGCATTACTTGTAGGCAGCTTGGCTGGTCAGGATACCCCACCCTCATAGTTGTTTATCCTGTACAAGGCCTTAGAAAGGGGTCTTGTGTAAGTTTCAGGAACTTCCTGAGACTTTTAAGGGTCCCAGCCCTGTTTATTTCCTGAGCCTTAATGAGCTTTTCTTGAGTCTTACTGATTTTCCTGTTAGGATGAAGTGTTTTTCAATTAAAAAAAAAATTTTTTTGTTGTTGTTTATTTATTTATTTGAGAGTGACAGACGGGGGGGGGGGGGAGAGAAAGAGAGGGAGAGAGAAAGACAGAATGGGCGCACCAGGGCTTCTAGCCACTGCAAACGAACTCCAGATGCGTGCGCCCCCTTGTGCATCTGGCTAACATGGGTCCTGGGGAGTCGAGCCTCGAACCGGGGTCCTTAGGCTTCACAGGCAAGCGCTTAACCGCTAAGCCAATCCTCCAGCCTGTGTTTTTCAATTTGAAAAATTGAAAAATTTGAAATTGCTATCCAACACATTTTTTGGCCATATCTTATTTTGTTTATTCTCTCTTTTATGGAAATTTTATTTCCAACATTTTATTGCTGCAAACCATGCTTCAATAAACATTTCACTTCATTTCTTCTTGTGTACATACAGATTTTCTGCTGTCTAGGACTCCTAGCCTTGTTTTACCACTTCTGGACTGAGTGATGCTAAGCAAATACATATGTGAATCTAAGAAACAATTTTCATACATATTCAATTTGTAGGTGTCCTTGATGCTATCTTCCTCTCAGAAGCACTTCTTTTTATATCTAAAATTCCATCCTGATATATTTTTCCAAGAAGTTCATAGTGTCAGGTATTAATTTCCTAATTACTATTATAATTTACTCATTGTAACATCCAATCACCCTATTTCGTTACAATCTAAAGGGAGCAAGATAACACATATGCTGTATATAATATATTTGAGTTTTCAATGTAAGAGAATACTTTCTCTTGGTTATTAACAGCTATATGTCTATAAGTTATATCAGGGACCTTGAAATACTGGTAATATGGATTTACAGAAGGAGGGAGAGAGGGAGTGACTGGGAAAGAAGTAATGTATCATCAGAACTTTATTTTTTGTCATAAAACACTCCAAGATGGTTCCAGGCTATCAGGGTTGCAGCTTCTTTTTAAGTAATCACCTTTTTGCTATATATTTGTGCTACAAACCATGCTAAGAAGCTATTAAATTGTGTTGTATTTTCCTACTTGGATAAACATAACTTCATTAGGACTTGAATAGCCAGCTTTGCTGTTAGATGCTTCAGACTCCTAAGTTTCTTTTTAGGAAGAATCTCCAGCACAGGGCGGATCGAACCCTGTGACCTATCCTCCTCTTTATTTCAGCTCTGTTTTGCACCAAAAGTGGGCTGACTCTAAGAAACAGTTTTCATACACCTTCAATTTATAGGTGACCTTGATGCTATTTTTCTGTCAGAAATACTGTCTTTTTATACAAATATACATGTAGGACCACTGTGCCTATCTGCACAGTCCTCCCACAAATAGTGACCCTCTCAGCCACCCCTCAATCATAAGAATGAAGAGAAGAAGCTTATACAGTCATTGAAAGTGAGCTTGTGGTGTTCTTTGGTCAGGAAATTCCAAACTTCAAGGGCTTGGAGTGAAGTACAGCTGTCTGCTGCCTTCAGGTAGCCCTGAAGGCTCTTTGCCTACAGGAGAGACAGTCACAGGAGAATAGATGAGATTCGTGGTAAGAGACTCATGGTAAGGTATCCAAGCCTTCCCACATCTAAACCATGACTCTGAATTTTTGTCTCTCCACAAAATGTGTGTGTTGAAACCCTACCCCACAGCAGGATGGTATTAGGAAATGAGGCCTGTGGGAAATAATTAGGATTACATGAGGTCACAAGGGTAGAACCCCATGATGGGCTTCATTATCATTAGAGGAACAAAAGAAGAAAGGACTCACTCTCTCCACTATGTAGACTATGTCAAGTAGACAGCTCCCCAGGAAGAATTCTTTCACCAGACTCTGAACCTGATGGCATCCTGAGCTTGGGCTTCCACTGTTCAGAGCTTCAAGAAAAAATTCCTGACAGACAAGGATAAAGTGTGGGCCCTGTTCTGAGGTCTAGGACTTCTGGTGCTGCTGCTAATTCTACTAGAACTTCTGAGCTCAGTGAGCTGTCTTTCAAACAAAGCTTCACCATGATTTTAACTAGTTGGGTAAACTTGCTATTTGTAACTGGAAAAAAATCTCATTAATACACTTGCAATGTCATGCAACTGGCCTGTGGTTACTGCTTTTATTTCTTTCAAAGCACTTATTCTTACTATAACTTGCTTAGTCAGCAGACTTCCTCTGGCACTCTAATGAAATATTCTCTTGAAAGACACTAATACCATGGCTTTTCCTTTGTCTCCAATTAGCTGTTCTATTCTACAGCATTTGAGGATATTAAACATCCATTTATCAATTATTTTCAATCAGCATACAAAATAATGAGTTCATTGTGACATTTTCATCACATATCATCTTTTGCTCATACTCATTCCTTACCCTTATTTGTCTGCTGTTCTCCCTGCTGCTTGTCCCTTTGTCCTCCACCAGTCTCTCTTCTGCTTTTATGTTTCATATGATATATGCATATATTGTTAAATCTACGTTATGCTTATGAGAAAAAAATGTGATATTTGTTTTTCTTTTCCCCATTATCCTCCCTTATTCATTCAGCCCCATGATCCTCTTTTTACTGTATTTTTATGGTTTATATATAAAATATTTATATTTTTATATTACATATTTTTAATGTAGAATCTGCACATGAGAGGAAATACACAATCTCTGTCTTTCTAAGTCAGCCTTATTTTGCTTAATAGATAGTCTCCAGTTCCATTAATTTACCTATAAACGATATAATATCATTCTTCCTTATGGTTGACTAAGACTCCATGGTGTATCTAAACCACACATTTTTAAATTAAAAAAAATTTTTTTGCTCATTTTTATTTATTTCAGAGTGACAGAGAGAGAGAGAGAGAGAGAGAGAATGGGCGCACCAGGGCTTCCAGCCACTGCAAACGAACTCCAGACGCATGTGCCCCCTTGTGCATCTGGCTAACGTGGGTCCTGGAGAATCGAGTCTTGAACCGGGGTCCTTAGGCTTCATAGGCAAGCGCTTAACTGTTAAACCATCTCTGCAGCCCAAAACCACATATTTTTATCCATTCATCTGCTGATGAGCATCTGGGCTAAAGCCATGTGTTGGCTACCATGAATAAGGATTGAACAAGCATGATATGCAAGTATCTTTGAGGAACGTTGACTTTCATCCTTTCAGGTATATACCCAGGAATGGAGGGCTGGATGACATGGCAGTTATATTTTACCGTTTTGAGAAATATCCATAATGATTTCCAGCTGAGTTAGTTTATTATAGTCCCACCAGCAGTGTATAAAAGTTTATTCCCAGCCTAACACCCCCTCCACATGCATCCCCTTTGTTATCACTTTTTTTGTTGATAACAGCTAGTCTAGACAGGATGGATGGAAGCTCAATCTAGTAGTTTTAATTTGCATTTATCTGGTGGCTAAGAATTAAAACGTCACTTTTTTTGAAAATCTCTTCCTTTAATTAACTAATTCAGATAATTTCATATATATACATATATATATACATATATATATGTACGTACTACTATATACTTATATTTAATATATACTAATATATGTATATATTAGCATTTTGATCATATTCACCCCTCCGACTTTCTCTCATCTGCCCCAACTCCCACTGTACCTCCTCCACTTCCCAACTATTATCCCCTTCTACTTCCATGTCGGATCTCTGACTCTATCTCTTTGACCCAATGTGTTTATCTAGAGCTCTTTGCATGAATATGGGTGGGAAGTTATTCACCCAAGCATAGGCAACTAACCAGTGAAGAAAATGTCTCTCCCTTCCCCAGCAATCTTTAACTGCCAAAAGCTCTTCATGGTCCCCTGCCTCATCTGTGATACAATGTTGACAAGCCCAATCTCATGATGATTTTACGTAGGTACCACGGTTGCTGTGGATGTGTAAGTGCAATGGTCATGTCATCTCTAGAAGGCAGCATTCTACAAAGCTTTCCCCTGCCTTTGACTCTTATATTCTTTCTGTCTCCTCTTCCACAGTAGTCTTTCAGCCTTGGAGGGAGATATAGATTTTAGGCTGAGCACTTAACACCACTTACTCTCAGCACTTTGTTCAGTTTTGAGTCTCTGCAATATCTGCTGCCCTCTACTAAAACGAAGCTTCTCTGACAAAGGCTGCAAGAAGCACTAATCTATAGGCATGAACATAAATGTCCATCTAGAAAAACAACAGTAGTAGCATTACCACTGGGATCTATGGCCTCCCCCAGCTATGGGCTTTTGACCAGCTTTATAGTACCAAGCATGAATTCCTTACTGTGGGACAGGCCTCATATCCAATCAGAAAGCACTTCGTTATCCCATAATAGCCACGCCACTATTGCACCAGTGGTATGCACTATTGCATATATTGCCTGACAGGTTGATAGTGTAGCATGCAAGGTCCACAACTGAATAATATCATTTTTGATGAGTTTATTCCCCTCAGATGCCTGCACAGCACCTTCTGGCACTATATCAGCTAGCCAGAAGAAAACCTCTCTTTTTTCACCTTTCTAGCAATAAGCAGGCTAGATTGTCTTCCTTCTCAAACATCTTTTTTGCATAAACTTCTGTAACGCCTTTCCCAGTTGTAGATGTTCTTCAAAGTTCAATCTTTCCCTTTCTGCTAAAAGTATTTTCAAAATCCATTTGTTAAAATTATCACAATGCTCTCTCACCTTGAAGAATTTATTAATATTTTTATTCCAAATTGTTATCTCCTTCAGATTTAATCTAAAACTTCCTACTATATTTTTCACCTTGGTACTCAGCCCTACTTTTGTGTCTCCACTTACTGAGAAGTTACATTTTTACTTTGCAGATTCAAGAATATACTCCACTCATCTTTCCATGTGACAAGACCTTACCATTGTTTGTTGTTTTGTTGTCATTTTATCAGTAATTTACTCTCCAGGTCACCAGGTCTCAAGCCAGTTTTATCTGTGGACTCTGCTCTCTTCTTACTATAAAGTTCTATTGAGTCTTTCCTTGAAATATATTCCCTGTTCATTGTCTTTCTTTTATCCCCCATGGCAGTCTTCATCTGTCTGCTTGCATTTCTTGTTCTGCTCTAGTATATGCTCATTAAATCCTGTTAAAATTGGAAACTTTTACATGATTTAATTTTTTTCAATGGAGCTCTTTGGCCTAAGGAAACGTTCAAGTCATTTGTATCAAAATTAAGGGTCAACATCAGTTTTCAGTTTTTTTTTTTTTGTTGTTGTTGTTTTTTGTTTTGCCATTCATTAAACATTCTATCCTGTCCAGGTCTGCTTTGTCCCATTTCCTGAGCCTCAATTCCTCCGGTGTGTCCCTGCTTTCATTCCTTTCCCACTTTCTCCCCCCACCCCCTTTTTGCCAGTCTAGGTTCTTGATGATGAATCTCAGCTCTCAGTGCAGGTACAAAACTCCTTTCCGACTCTAGCTCACAGGAATTTCTTTCTTCCTCTTCTGTAATCCTTCAGTTTGACAATGATTGATTTATTGTCTTGGACTTTATATAATCTTGTTCATGCTTGAGTTTTTGTACCTGATTTTAATTGGTATGGAAACAGAATTTATGTTTTGCAATATGGTTCTAATATTTTCTCTATTATCACACACCCCACCTTTGTGCAGCACAATGGTTGTTTTAATTTTCATTTTCCTACTTCAGTGTATTAACACCAAAGGTTGTGCTTTATACAAAGATCACTTGTCCTATTGGGTCTAATACTATGGATGCTAAAGAAGTTGGTTAAAAAAAAAAAAATCACAAAATCCTCATTAAAAAGTTCCACCTGGCTGGGTGGTGGCACACGCCTTTAATCCCAACACTTGAGAGGCTGAGGTAGGAGGATCGCCATGAGTCTGAGGCCACCCTGAGACTCCATAGTGAATTCCAGGTCAGCCTGGGCTAGAGTGAGACCCTACCTAGAAAAACCAAAAAACAAACAAACAAACAAAACAAAAAACAACCAGTTCCACCCTACATTACACCCATTTTTTCACATAAATACCATTTTCCTTCCTACTATTTTTTGAAGAATAGTAAATTATTTTCCTGTAGCAGTAATATCATGCTATGCTAAAACTTCCTTGTTTATAAGCCCTTCTTACCTCCACTCTTCTGAATGCCATCTTGGATTCCAGCACATCAATATTTTTGACAATCAAAGCAAAAATAATCAGCAGATTCCAATGTATATAGCAAAAGACATTGTAGTATCCTTCTTTCATTTTATTGAAATTTTTCTATTCTAGCGCAAACAATGTATATTTTACATCATAAAGCAAGATATAATTTACATATTACATTACTTATGAGATATTTATTACCATTATGTCATTCCCTTTTTTGCTTTTTGTTAGGTCACCACTTCTGGTTTTATTTAACCTGCCAAATACTCTACTACTCAGCATCTTGTTTGGAGAGGGATTGGGAACAATGAGAGCTCCTATGTATTCATATTCATTGTATCTGGGTACAATGATGGTGAGGAATGAGGGTGTGCCTGAGCTTCATGGCACAAAGACCCTCTTCTGTTAATTGGCTTAAGAGACAGAAGTCTAGTCCTCCCAATCAATTATCAAACTGTGTCCTCAAAGTCAATGATAAATGAACAAAACTGAGTGCTAGTGTGACATATATATGCACTTCTTGATCAAATGCTCAAATAAAGATGCTTTAGCATTGGTCCACCAGCATTGATTATTCCTATACTAACCAGCACCAGTTGCTCTATAAAATTCCTAGACAGTGCTTACACAAGACATCCCAGCTTTTCCTCTGAACTTCCGGGGTCAGGCTTTTGTGTTGGCTGGGCTGGAAATGAATGCCAATAGGAAGGCTTCAAATGACTTCCTTTCACCTGACACTTTACCTATACATTTCCTCTTATAAGGTTCTTCCCACCTCAGCAAAACCTTTCCTATGTGATTTCTGTTCCTTACCTACAACCCAAGTTCTTTGTTAGATTTTCTTCTCAAATTCCAAACCCCAAAGTTTACCAGGCTCTTGGATTGTCCTCATTTTGGAAATGAAAGAACATTTCTGCTATAAGGATAAACTGTTTCTTTGGAACTTGATAGTACACAGCACTTCATGGAACAAGTGAATGAGTGCAGAGACTCTTTAGAAGCAAGTAATGAGTGTAGTTCAGTCAGCCTACAGGAACTCATCTGTAAGAAGTGTTTTTGTACTAGAGTGATATGAAGACAGACTCACTTAGAGCAAAAGGCACAAAATTATTACCTTTCTGATTCCTGAACAAAATGTGAAATTATTTAAAAATATTTTTTTCAGATTGGTGGCTGTTATGTTAAAAAACTAAACTATTAGCTCAATCTGATATGCCAAGGAAATACAAAAATATGTGCTACAGATGTATGTTATATCCAAAATTCCTTGCTTGTTACTCAAAGTTGGCATATTTGGCCAAAATCAATCTAAAGCTTTTTGAGCCATGATAACCATATTAGATCTTAGCTGATTGGGATGAGAATATGAGTTTAAAGCATGTCTATTCTTTGTGTCTTTAAATTATTCTTTGGTCAAATGATGTGATTTTTTGAGACATCTAAAAATATAAACCTATTTCTCATTTTTCAAATACAAGGTTACACGTATGTACAGCAAGGGTATCATTTCCTTACTAGAAAACAAGGCTTTCAGGTATCATTCCATAAACATTGTACACTTTTATAGTCTGATTCCTCCCATGGCTACAAAGTGCTGGACATAGAAAGAATACAGGAAAGAAAGAAGTAGCAAATGAACAGAGCCTCACAACACCCCTGTGAGGTAGGCATTATTAAAACCATTTTATAAACAGGTAAACTGAGATTTGGTCAAGTCCACTGGGCAAGTTGGCAGAACATGTCTGGGAACAAAGAGAAAGAATCAAAGAATACCAACCCTCTTTCCCAGCCCTAGAAAATAAACTTTATTTCAAAATTCCAAAAATATAAAAGTCCATAATTGTCCTTACATTTTTAGAATTGAGAGAAACACTTAAATATTCCACTTAAATATACGACTTGTCTTTCATATTTCTGTTGCATGGAGAAAGAGCAAATAACTTGCTGTCCTTCCCTCTCCTGTCCAGATATACTTCCTGTAATTGGTAGAGTATATCCACATGCCACCGGAGATGGGGCTTAAAGTCGAGGCTGATTTTAAACTTTCAGATAATTCCTAATTCATTTAAAGCCCTAATGTGAAAAAGAGATCTGTTCTCAAGCAGCTGCCTTGCCCATTGCTCTGTGACCTTAAAGAGCATTTGGTACAGAACATGAAAAGAAGCAAGATATCTCACTTTGGAGGTGAGGATGAGGACAATGGTGTAAAATTTGCTTTTTGTGTTTGAGAAATTGCAAGCTGAAGCTTGCAATACTTTATATATATAATATATAAATATATACAGTATATATATATATAAGTGTGCATCTGACTTCCCTTAAGGCAACAAAGAGATGTAGACTAGGTGTTTCATAATTCAGTCTTGGTTTCCCTACAGCAATTTCTCTCTCTCTCTTTCTCTCTCTCTCTGTCTCATCAAGTGAAAGAATTTCTTCCATCAAGTGACAGAAAATTGTTCAAAGACAATAGTCATTAGCTTAGGATGATTTCTCTTTTGAGCATAGTGAGGGGTGGTATTGTGACTTTAATTATATCTAAAACTTAGAGCTTAGGTCCACAGCTTAGAGTGGCTTGGAACAGCCAACCACATTGAGCAGACAGGTTAGTGACCAGAACTTGTCTATAATTTGTTCCCACATAGATGGTGGCAAAACCTTACCATGACCAACAGACATTGGAGACAAGGAGACACATACTTGAGAAAGACTGGCTTTTCAAAAAATCTCCTGGAGAGAACTGGGAAGAGGACAGGGTAAGGCACTGAGGTCAAACAGGTTGCTGAGAAGTTATCAGTACTCATTCTGATTTTATATATATATATTTTTTTCTTTGGCTGATGCAATGTTTTTAAAATCTTTTACAATTATGGGAGTGGGTGGGCTGGACCTAACTGAAGAAGCTCAAAGTATAATTAGCAAAGCATGAATAGAAGAAAAAAATAATAAACACACACAGAAACAAATGGTGGTGGTATCCCAGAGGGAGGAGGAACACTTGTTAACTAATTTTCATTTGCTCCTCTCCTGCTTTTTTCTGCCATGGTCCCAATATTTTAGTCCTGGTTTTTATTTTTTTTTGTTTTACTTTTTTTTTCCAGCAGATGAAGAAATGACAGAGCAGGACAGGTGTCTTATGATTTTTGATTTCTTCTTAGGCCTGTTAAATTATTTTTTTCCTCAGTTGACTGTTGGCACCTGGTTCCTCTGTAAACTATACTCCTTGGCCTTCAGTCTCAGGTTGGCAATGCTGTTGGCCATGTTGATGCCCTGTGCAGGGCTATTGTTGGCACATGTGGCAGAATAAGTAGCCATGGCGCTGTAGGGACAAAGGAGAGAGCAGGGAGAATAACAGGCATTAGTTTCATGAAGCTAGAAGTCCATGCCCCAAGTGGATATACTCTCCCGAAAGGGGCAGGCAGGGCAGTGAGTTGGGTAGATGACCTCTAGGGTCTCTTCAGCTTGCCATTAGTTTAAGACATTTGGAAAGGGGTGGCAGTGTTTTGCAGGGGAGAAGGAAGGCAGAGGAGAATAAGACTGGGAAGGGAGAGGTAGTTGCTGTGTTGGGTATAGTGAGTAATGATTTATTTCTGGGGTGAGAGGAAAAGTTACTCACATTGAATAACAGGTGTTCATTAGCTAATTAAAACAGGACTTAATCTTCCTTCTGTCTACACCAGACAGCCTATGAGAGCAGTGGAGGAGAAAAGCCAGCACTTGAGTGAAGAGAATTTTGTTCCTATTCTCCTGGTAGCTGAGCTTATTTCTAATGCATTTTGGATAATCAATAATGTAATAAAATTATGTGATTTAGAATCAGCTGAATAAACCAGCATAAATCCCCTGCCATTCTTGATTCACTGAGTGATCATACCAAGTATTGACAAATCAAGAGGCCTTGATTTTATAACTGCTCTCCAAAAGCATTTGGGTAGCACACACTGCCATTGGGACAGTCTTTTTGGAAATATTTACATTCCCAAAATAAGCCAGCCAACGTTCTAGTTTCCACATTCCTGACCTCAGAGCTAACTGTGTCTCACTGTCCCTATTGCTGAGAAAAATGTGAAACTGTTTTTCGTTGTCAGGGGCTGTAATTAAGACCCAAGAACACTGCAAAGCAAACATTTATCACTGGTGGCATTCGGTTGATGCATCCATGAATCTCTTGTAAAGGAAAAAAAAAAAAAGAAATGGTTGTAGATTTATAAGGAAACTATCTCTTACTTTATATGAAGTAGTTAAAATGAGACACATTTGAACTAAATGAAATGTTTCTAGTTGTTTGTAAGATTAGCAGAATCCCTTTCAACTCAAGGCTGGAATGAGATTTATAAATGGAATGACATGTGCCTCTCTGTTGCCTGCATTCCAATGGAATTTTGTCAGCCACACAGGAGTTTGTGGTTCTGGGGATCAAGTAACAAGAACAGAAAGAGAGAAAACTGAAGCTACTCTACAAGTAGAGGGAATATATCATGGATATTTATCAGGGACACCATGGAGTCAAGATCATAGGCTAGATTCACAATAGTGTAGTTCAGATAAGCAGCCAGCATTTACGGAGAAAAATTGAGTTAAAGAAATATAATTAGTTCCAGATCACTTGTCTTTCTAGTAATACAAATCTTTAATTTAAAAGCTTTATAGCATTGGTTTAAGTGTTCAAGAATTTGTGATAGTATGCCTGTCTACATTTGCCAAAGGAAAAATCTCTGAAGTTATAAAATAATCCTGTATTGTTACATTTTATTTCTATCAGCTTTACTCATCATTTCTGGGTAGAAAATCTGAGGTCTCCCTCCAAGTCAAAGGTAGGCACTCCCATAGTACCCTGTATTTTTGCTTTATCACTAGTAGATTCGATTTTAATTAATAACTCATCTAATATCTATCACAGTTTTCTATGAACTCCATAGATCAAATATCACACTTACCCTCTACACAATTGTACCCTCATGTAGAGCTGACACCAGACCCAGAACATATCCATTTTCAATGACTTGTGCAATGAAAAGACAAGTAACAGCCACAGCTAGACCTAAAATGATTAAACTGATTTGTGTTCTATGTCTAACGTCTGCCATCTTGTTGCAATGATGTCTAAGAAAATCCTTTTATTCTTAAGAACTAGTCATTACTGTAAATTCTATCTTAATAGAAGGAGTGAGTCAGAAGGATGATGTCACAGGGAGCCCCGTCATTGCATATTCTTGGGTAAGATGAAAATTTTTTCACAGTAAAAATGAAGCATTAATACATTAAAACTTAAAAACAGACTTAGCACATATCACCACAGGATAGAAGCAGAAGAACGAGTACCCAGTAAGGGCAGGTTTAAATTAAGACTCAGCTAAATGACCAGAACCACACATTAAGAAAGGAAACAGTTTTGTTTTGGAATGTACCAGAAAATGTCATTTATATCAAAATGTCAACATTCATATCATTTAATTCCCAGGTGAATTATGCTTCAATTTAAGACTCTACCAGATTATATATATACACTCACAAAAATATATAATACAAAGAATTCTATGATCTGCCAAGGAACCAAAGATCTAATAGCTAAGAGAGAGAGAGAGAGAAATGGATTTGAGAAATGAACATAAATTGCTGAATACTATAAAATCATTCAAATTAGCCTTGCTCAACCAGGCATCTATGAGATGTTAAGTCTTAGAGAGAATATAAAGTTAGTCCCATTTTAAATACAGGGGACAGAAGCTGGCATTTATGAAGTATGTACATTATTTGTTAAGTACTGAGAATTAAAGTAAATGATTTCTGAATACACAGGAGTAAAACTTCATGAAGCAACTTTTTAAAATTCTCTAGTATTAAGCAGTGAATTTTCATGAAGTATTATGCTTTTAAATACTTGGTCTAATTTTCAAAGGAATATGTTTTCCATCCTTTGAGGTTCTGGGATAGCATAGACTTATTTAACAGAAATTCACCTTTTTTTGATAATCAAGTGCATGTTCCATTTCCTTAGTGGAAAAAGGGAATTGAAACCTTTAGGAGCTTAATTTGCTCAAATTATTGTTCCTATTTGCCTGAAATGTCTGCTGTAGTAATGATGTCAATTTTGTCTACTTGACATCATTTTTGCTGCAGTCATTTCACAGTCTATTAGCTGTGTCCCCTGATAGTCTGCCCAAGGACCTACTATGATAACACATCTCTGAGAAATACTGAGTTTTTCTAAGGTAGATCTGACAGTAAAATGAATGCTGGCCCACTTACTCAAAAATAAATGAATGCCAATTGAATAGTTAGCAAGACATTTTTTTTCTTAAATGGCAGCTTGTATTTCCATACATGAGGACAGTGCCCTTGTCCAATTATACGTGACAGTGCTATTGTAAAAATGCCATTGTTATGAGATGGAGTCTTCCATTGCTTCATGGGAGTCCCTTAAGCTAGTATGGCTTGAGGAGGAGAAGGCAGATGATTTTCTTTGGGGTGGGGGGGGAGGGTGGCTTCCTCTATCCCAGACCAACCTAGAATTCACTATGTAGTCTCAGACTGGCCTTGAACTCATGGTGAGCCTCCTATCTCTGTATCCCAGGCACTGGGATTAAATGTATGTGCCACCATGCTTGGCTCAAAGCAGCTAACATTAATGATTGAATTCTGTAGTTTTCTTGGGGATTCATAAGTGATAACATTTTCACATGGTAGATGCTTAGGCAAGTCATGAACTTTCAAAAGGTTTATCTATCTTATTATAGCATTTTATGCCGTGGTATGTAGGATACAAAAAACAGATATCTCAATTCTCTGCCTCTTAACAAATGTTTAGAATACACTCCTACAAATGGAGATTTTGATGATATTTTGGGCATATACTAAAAAGTGATGTCTGTTTACCTCTGGTAGTTTGGTGGGTCTATTTTTTTATATATATATATTTTGAGCTACATGTGCCATGTAGGCAATCTGTGGGTGATCATTTGGCATACCCATGACCAACAAGACTCATTATTGGCCAAAAGAGACAGTTAATGAGTGCTCAAAGAGTGGCTTAGTCATGCTTTAAATGTGGCATTAGAGCCTGGAGGACTTGCTTGCTAACGTGTCAACAGATGCAAGAGATCCTTGAATGGCTGCCAATCTAAAGACTGTTCACAGCCACCTGTTTTCTATGTCATGGAAAATTCTAAAGGACTGCTTTCATAAAAGAGAGAGCCTTGAAATGTCTTCCCACAAGAGAGGTACCAACAAGGGCAATTAGCTGTTTTCAACTAATTGATGGGCCATTCAGACCGTGTAAAATAACCACTTCTTCCCGGGATTAAAAAAGACAGAAACTCAGTGATGTGTACAGTGTATAGGTTAAGCACAGTTCAACAAACAAGAGCCAGCTTTAGCAGCCATTGATACTACCTACATGGTTTTGTCTTTGAGTCAGAGCCATTTATTCCTGCAAGTACGGTGCAAATATGAACTGGGTTCTGGGACTGAGTGTGTAAGTGTTGGCTAAAGTATCATTTCTATTGAATTTTTAATAAGGCTTTTTTTTTGTCTGTGACCAAAAATATTACATTGCCAAATTAAGCACATGGAGACATTAGAAATGAAAAAGAAATGCTTGCTTCCCATCTGTTTACTCATCAAGTCTGCACTGGGACTTCCACAGAGTTGACACATTTAAGGAAGCTTGAGTTTTCCATTTCCTTATTTGGACATTACAAGCAGATGTAGCCCAGAAGAATGCAGGGTTAGAGAACTGTTTTCACGGGGAGGGGGGGGGCAAGTCATTTATGACCATCTCAACCCACTTTCAAAGGTTGTTGTGAGGAATAACATGCTAAAAGATCAGCCAACATCAGCAAAATACTCAAAATACTATTAATGGTTTGATTTTAAAACCAGGAAACTTAGTGACACCTGACTCTCTGCTTTCTCATTATCCATAGTATAAATCCACAATTTGCAAAACAATTGAGGATAACAAGAAAAAGGTAATACTTGACTCAATCTTAGATTTTATGATTGGAGCTTTTGAATCAATAATAACAGCTATAACTTTCACACCAAAAGACAAAAGAAGCATGTGGGTATTCCCTGAATCGGGGTTTCAGCCTTCAGAATTTTTTTAAATTTTATTTATTTCAACTCGTGATGGGGGGGAAGCATTATAGGGGGTCTTGCCTCTGCAAAATAATGCCCATCTGACTTAACATGGGTGGCTGGTAATTTGAACCTAGATGGGTGGGGCTTGAATCCAGACCAGTGGGGAATTGAACCCTGACTCAGTCCTTGCAAACAAGTGACTTTAACTGCTTTGCCATATCCCCAGGCTCCAGTCAGGATTATTTTTTAAGGCTTTGGAGCTTGTATATTTTTAGGCTCTGATATGCCTGAATTGGAGACCTTGACTTTACTTCTTTTATCTATGGAAGAATAATGAAGGTATATTTGGTTCATCTAAGAAAATTCAATACCAGTTTTTCCCTAGGGAAATTTACTTCCAAAGTGAGATTCTATAAATCCTTTTGTAAGTGATTTTGTGTAACTGATATTACCATTTATTATATCAGAGGTTAAATTTTTAAGTATTTACTTGACTCCTCTAAGTAGACACTCTGGACCACATTTCATTACTAAGCCTACAGTTTCCACTACATGTCCAGTGATCCTTTTGCAATGTTTAACTTCTGCATTTAGAAATATTTTCATACATAGAGCCTCTTATAACTTTCTACTGACATGAGAGTTTTTAATAAAATATAGCATGTTGTTCATTTCTAGGTTATAAACACCCTTGTGAGATATGCAACAGTGAAATGATTGTAAATAAAAGTACAGAAAAAAAACAGTGATCTTATTGGCCTGAAAAGCAACAGAGGATAGGTCAAGAACATAGTCCTTCAGACTCCTCATCATATCCTATTCATCTCAAACTTCACAATTCAAAGTGCATATTGAATGTGAATTGGATCACGTTGGAGTAGGGCAACTTAGAAATACAAGATCCCAGCTCTACCCTAGATTCAGTGGATCAGTCTGCACAGGTGAATGGCCCAATGATTCCTGTACACAGCCATGTTTGAAGAGGGCTTCTCTAGACTCTAACACTCAGTCCTATCGATTAGATTTCTTATAGCATTGGCTTCTAATATTGTTCTCCACCTGAGGACCTTACCTCATATTTTCTTGGACTTCAACCCCCACTTCCTTAAAAACAACTAATTACCCCTCAAACCCTACCCCCAAAAGCCACCCTCCTCCCCACCTGACAAGTTACCTTTTCAGTGTCTTCCGTTAGAATCCGTTATGAAGCCCCTCGTGTAAACAACATCTTGGGAGGGACGAGGATCTATTTTTGAAAGTGTGAAAGGGAGAAATGAGCCAATGTGTTCAGCGGAACCATGACCACCAGCAAATGAGGGGAGGAGTAGGGGCGGGAGACTACATAAGAACTATCAGCCTCTCCTTCCCTTGTCACTAGTTTTCTCTGAAGTCCAGCCCTCCCTCTGGAGACGCACTCCTGACTAATGCTAATGTGCCCAGCCATTCACTCTCTCCCTTTCCTAGGAGCAAAGGTCTCTGCAGAAAGTTTTCTTGGCTACTTCATCTCAGACAATAGTCAGTTGTCCAAGATTTGGTTGATCACTGCTACCCAAAAGGCATAGCATTTTAAGGCCACCAAGTCTTGATAACTCATGTGCTCCTGTGTGCTTTCATTATTATAATTTGATTAAAGAAAATAGTTTTGAGATAAGCAGTGGGTTTGTGCTCCAACAACAAGCTAGCTTCAACTGGTTACAGTTGAAAAAGTGATACCTGCTAGGAAATCAGTGTCTAAGGTTAGGAAGTGCTTTGGTCCCTCTGATCCTCAGCTGCCTGTGTGATATCATCATCTAATATGCTCAAGAAAATGAATGAGGTCATGACATGCTATAATTAGAGTCAACCAAATGTTCCAGCCAGGGACAATCCTGGTTTATTCCTGTTGCCCTAACATAATTAGTATCATGTGTATGTGCATGTGTGTGTGTATGAGTAAGGGCACATGGCATGTGTATGCATGTCTACGGAGGTCGGAGGACAACCTGGTGTGTGTGTGTGGGGGGGTCATTCCTCAGGTGCTGTCCACAGTTTTCAGAGACAGGGTCTCTCACCATGCTGGAAATCTACAAGTAGGTTACAGTGTCTGACCTGCAAGCCCCAGAGACCTTCCTGCCTCTGCCTTGCAGCATTGAGATTACTGGTGCATGCAACCTCACCAAGTTTTGTGGCTTTTTGTGTGTGTGTGTGTGTGTGTGTGTGTGTGTGTGGCCTGGGGATAGAACTCAAGTTCTCATGAACAAAAGACAAACACTTACTTGCTGGGCTGTCTCCTCATCTCTCTAACATAATTATTAACATTATTCCCTTTTCCTTCTCAAACACATCCCAGTTTATTTTTCCTTAATTTTCCCGTGTGTATGTCATATGCATGCACGTGTGGATATGTGTCCATTTATGTGTGCAGGTTCATGTGTCCAAGCATGTGGAAGTCAGAGGTCGACACTAGGTGTATGATTGAACCTAAACCTCTCCAATTTGGCTGACCTAGCTAGCCATCTTCCACTGAGGATATTATCTCACTTTGCAGTGCTGGAATTACAGTACATGCTGCCACACCAGGGACTTATGGGTGGTGTTGAAGATCTGAACTCAGGTTTGCACGCATGCAAAACTCACTGAGCCATCCATATCTCCAACCCTCTAAACTGGATGATAAATTATACAACCATAACTTTGAATATAAAAGACACCTATCCCTCCCTCTTCCAAAAGTATTGGTTATTTCCCAGACTAGGTAATTTGGACAGTATGCAAATAACTGCTTTATGACTTGGTTTGTATTCTTCTTCCAGAGATGAGCAATGGAAGCTGGGACACTGTTCTCTTTGACAAAAGTGTCTACGTGCAGTCCCTGCATTTCATGATCAATCCACATGGGTCATCCAGATGCAATGCCCACACACCCCAGGATGCAGACCTCAGCTGTACACGTACTTCACTGATCTGAGGCAGAGCTTGAATCAAGAAGGGATATTTTGATAGTTTTCCAGGCTTATGTCTCTTACTACCTCCAGTACAATTCACGATTCATTTTTAATGATGATGCAGCTTAATGGACAGAAACTGGGCCCACACATGCTGGTTCTAATTCTGCTTCCTGAAAACCTAGACTTGGGCAACTGTTCAGCCTCCACTTGGTGCAAAGCAGAGCAAGAACAGAGCTAGCACACAGGAGGGCTCCAAAGACTAATCGAGAGAAATGTCTTTTAATGAATTTCACATGTGAGGCAACTAGCTCCAGAAAGTAGTACCAATAGGAATCACAAAGTCTATCATTTCCTTTATAGTTGTTATATTTCCTTGTGAATTTCAAGATGTGAAATCATAATGTGCTTCATTCTAAACACAGAAGAAAAATCTCCAGGCAACAGAACAGCTTTTGCCACTTTTAGAAATTAACCAAAATATAAACATTTTAGCCAACATTAGGTCAAATAAACATATTGTTGATTAAATTGCTGCTTTAAACCATTGCTTTTCTCCATTATAAGCATATTGGAGATTATTTTTCTTACAGCATATGAACCATTTCAGTATTGTTTTAATTAATTTACAAATTCTGTACCTAAGAGCAAAATAATATAAAAGCATGAAATGGATAAAAGTACTAAGTTATACACTCTTAAGTGAAAGGAGTGGGATACAAAATAATATGTACATTAAGGCTACCCCTATATAAAATATTGAACTCCACTCACAAAAAAAGAACTAATTACTTATGTCAGGATGATGAAATTATGGGTAATTTTGGAAAAGTTTCTACATAGTCTTTTCAATTAAAATAAGTTCAAACAAAAAGGCACATGTGAATTGCTGTGATAAAAATGTCAATTACATGCCCATATACAAAATACACAGAGGCAGACTTAAATCTTGCCAGGTAGTCTAACCCAGTGATAGCTCAGCATGTATTTCAGTCCCAACCTTTCGGTGTGCTATACTCAGCCTTACTCATAAGAACCACGTGGCAGCCATCTGGATTGTTTACAGCTTGGGTTAAAAAGTTATTAAGGAGGACCCAGGCAGAAAAAGGAATGATACTTCCTGGTTGCAACCAAATTCAAACCAGAAATCTAGAAACACCAGAGTTTGAATTATCCTCATTTTTCCAAGCCACTTACTGATTGAGCTGCCAAAAGTCATAGGAAAAACAAAGTAGCCTTCTACTTATTTGAAATATTAAAGAATATGTTATTTCACAATGGCTTTCTAAATGCGTTTTTAGTAGGTCCTATGGGAGAAACTTCTACATTTTAAGTAAGCCACACAAATATTACTAATATTTAAAATCAGGACAATAAGGACCTAGAATAGGACTGTGTTCCTCCCATTTCCCTATGCCTCTATTATCCACATATGAATACCAGAGTTAATTTGGGGTAATTTCACAACAACGAATTACAAGATCAAAATGCATTTTTGGTATTTCTCAGAAGAACTTATTTGGAACAGAAAGAACAATTTAGGTGAGGTGTTTAGCCTTAATTATAGCTACCAACTGCTGAAAAGCATTTATATTTCATAAGTATGGCATTTCACATCAGTTAGACCTAATCTTCTATAATCAGTTTAAGACCTCTTCTTAGACCGATGATTAACCTTAACAATAAAAGAGTAAACATTTGAGCATACTTCCACTGAAATCAGCCAGAGAGACTATGTAGCCTGGGCCTGATTTCTTGTAGTTCAAACAATGCACTCTAGAGTGATCATAACTGTATTAAGCATATGCTTCTCAGCTGTTCTTGTCTCGACCTATGTTTTCTGAACAGCAAAAGTGGATATTAAGGATTACCAATGAGGCTTAAATAACCCTCTTTTATTTGATTCTGCAAAATTTCTCACATTCGTATTTAAAACACACTCACACAAGCACACACACTGATCACCAAAGAAATTTTTAGACATGTAGATAAGAATAGCAATGGAATGGGACTCGGGTAATAAGAAAGCCTCACATGCTACCAAAGATCTAAGGTCATGAAAGTCAGAAAGCCTCTCTCTGTCACTGTCTTTCTTTCCTTCCTCCCTCCCTTCCTTCCTTCCTTCCTTCCTTCCTTCCTTCCTTCCTTCCTTTCCCTTCCCCTCTCCTTTTCTTTCTTTTTTAAATTTTAATTCAAAGTTGATTTATTGTAGAGATTACTTTTGGTCCTACACTTGGAGTATCACACATTGATTCCCTACTTGACCATAACACAACAAATCTGTCTTAATTTTGAAATTGGATAGTTTTGTTCCAGAATGGTTCCATGAGGGGCACTGGACACAGTTTACAGAGGTTATGTTCTTTTAGATTCTTTCCCAGCTTTGGTAATAGTTCCTCAGTTCAACAGGAGATTGCTGATGGCCTGGCCCTCTCGCTTCTGCTCCAAACCCTGTGCCTGGGGCAACTAGTAATCTCTTGTGAAAATTTGGGGATGTCAGCAAGTTGAATGTCTCTGAAGAGGTTAACCCAGTAAGAAATGTCAGCCAGCTACAAAAGCAGCTTTGAGTGTGACCAAATGCTGAGAAACGTGTGGAAGTGGAGCTAGGGAGAGTGGGCCAGTCATTCACCTGTACGGAGAGGCTGTCCCCCAGGAGAGATAATCGGTGGGTCTGGGAGCAGGACGAGGTACAATTGGCTGCTCCACAGCAGTCACATCTCCTGAGTAGGACTTGAGGAGGGAAGCATTTTTATTGGCCAGCATGGCTCTCTCATTCCTGCGGAACTTGGCTCTTCGGTTCTGAAACCACACCTGGAAAATTGTTAAGAAGAAAGACACATAAGGAGGGAGAGGAATAATAGGTTACAAAGTGAAATTCCATTTTTTTTTAATATATGATGTCTTCCCAAGGAAAATATAAGACAGGTCTTAAATTCTTCCTAGAATAATAGAAATATGTCAAAATCCTTCTCTGGTGGGTCATGCTCCTAAGCAATAAGACTATGAGTTTGGGAAGCACCTCAGTGGTACAGCATGTGCTTAGTGTGTACAAAGTGTGTTTCAGTAACCAGCACAAAAAGAAAAGAAAAAGGAGATGGAAGGAAGGAAGGAAGAAGGAATGAAAGTAAGAAAGAGAAGGGAAGGGAGAACAAGGAAAATAAGTAGCTGGGAGTGATAGAACACACACCCTTTAATGCTAGCACTTCAGAGGCTGAGCTAGGAGGACCACAGTGACTTCAAGGCCAGCCTGGACTACAGAGTGAATTCCAAATCAGCCTGGGCTAGAGTGAGACCCTGCTTCAAAAATCAATGAGAAAAGAAAAGAAAAACTTAAGTATTTCTAGTAATGAAGAAGCCAGAATTAGGTTTAAGATTAATTCATGAAGCAGCACAAAATGATCATAATCCATTGTAATTATAATCAATAAAAGAGGAGAGTCTTCACAGACTTTCGCCATGGGTACAATGATTTTTTTCCCTAAAAATATTTCCAGGATTCTTCAAAATGTAGAATCCTTACCTCCTTAGATAGTAGTTACTATTTAAAGAAAAGCCTCCATCTCTCTGAAAGTGTACCCTCTGTGAAAGAGTTAATGAGAAAATGATTTACATGAAAGCTGCAAGACCATCATGTGAGGAGAGAGGAAGCAACAGAAGAACCAACCTGTAAAGCGTGTCCCATTAAATTGGCTGCCATTATGGGAGCTCAGTCATTCAAAGACTCTGGAGACCAGGACATGGCAGACACATGCTCCCCCCTTCGTACCCTGGCTCCCCCCAACTACTAGTTACTAATGCTGTAGCAGTTCTGATATGCTGAACCCAGTCAGGGAAGTCAACTGAAGTTCAGGAAAGCAACTTCTGACAAAGAAATACAGACATTAAAAGTGAGAAGTTGACTGGACTGCATTTATTCGCAGATCTCAAGGGATCTGAGTGGCCTTAATAGTGTCTCTGAAAGTTAACAGCAAACTCATCATTTAAGTGCTACTAGGTCTAGAAACCTGTATAGGGATTCATAGACATTTCTTCTTGTCACTATAACAATTCCACATATTACTTAATCATGTCTATTTTAGAGTTTAGGAAACAGGTTCAATGAGATTAGGTTAACATACACATTAAATGGCTACATTTTTAAATGCAAGTATGTCCATCTCATGAACATACAACTCTTCCAGGCAGTAATTGAACTTTATTCATTAATTTAGTCACTCAGGAAGTCTCTATGAAGTTTTCATTGGTGTGCAGACCTTATATTAAATGTTCAGAATAGAGATATAAGAAATGTTAATAAATCTCTAATAATAAATCAAAACCTACCGAAGAAAGACAAAAAGTGTTAAGCAAATATTTTAGATGAAATTATAACACAAAGAATTTTACTGTATGATGTGAGAAATTTGCATTCCTTTAGGGGACAACATTCACCTAAAAATCTATGTTGTTTCACACTACAGGCTTAATTAAGGCATATTGGTTTCCCAAGTCAAAAATTACTCTTTTGTATTGTTTTGAATTTCCATCATTGCATGATCCATACTTCTTTCTTGAAAATTCAGACCACTAGCAAACTAGTGTTTTAATATACCGCAGAAGGGCTGGAAAGATGGCTCAGTGATCAAAGGCACTTTTTTTGCAAAGCCAGGCAGCCCAAATTTGACTCCCCAGTATTCACATAAAACCAGATGCACAGGGTGATACATGCATCTGGGGGTCATTTGCAGTGGCAGGAGACCCTGGTGCACCCATTCTCTATCTCTCTCTCAATCTCTCTCTGCTTGCAAATATTTTTGAAAAAAAAGATATGGGCGGGAGAGATGGCTTAGTGGTTAAGCACTTGCCTGTGAATCCCAAGGACCCTGGTTCAAGGCTCAATTTCCCAGAACCCACGTTAACCAGATGCACAAGGGGGCGCATGCATCTGGAGTTCGCTTGCAGTGGCTAGAGGCCCTGGCGCGCCCATTCTTTCTCTCTCTCTCTCTGTCTCTCTCTCTCTCTCTCTGTTACTCTCAATAAATAAATAAAAATGAACAAAAAAACTTAAAAAAAGATATTGTGGGTTGCTAGTTTAAAATTACTCATTACTCCACTGCACACTGAGATTTGCAAAACAGAGAGAGAAAGGGAGAGATTAAAGGTGTTTGGTGAGTAGAAGGGATTTAAGAGTCCTGTATGAAGAGCTGCCTGGGAGAGGCTGCAGCTGGTGAACTTCACACTTCTATTTTGGATGGTGGGATTCAGAAACCAGGACTCAGTAAGGTCCTTGCACAGTATTAACCCTAGCTCTGAGGGACTGCCAGCCACAAATGCACACCCTCATACCTCTGCCTTACTACCTTCATGGCCCTTGGAGCCCTAGATGACTCTCTTCTTTTGTGATTCACATTGTTCCTCTGATACTTGGGGACAAGTTTGGGGAAGACCTTGTATTCCCATGGGAAAATTTTTTTTTCACCCTCCTCTTCAAGCTGAAAGGAATGCCGATATTGTGCATGCCCTTACCCTTTTCTACTTCACAGAAACACTGGGAGGATATATTCAATCATAAACTTGAGTGGTCTCTTAACTCAGTTTCCCAACATTCATCTCCCAGTTCCACTGGCATTCATTATTGTGGGTACTGAGCACAAGTTTCTGGAATATTTATAGACTCCCAATGGCTTGTGAGGAAATTTCAGGTGAATGGGAGTTAATATCTTTAGCCCTGCTGAGAGCACAGATTCAAGTACTCAGAGGGACAGTTTTTATGACACTGATCTGCAAGGGTCAGATACAACAGGGAGGAGATGGGCTCCCTAGGGACTATTTTGCCTTTTCTAAAGGTGTTCTACTTGATTTTTCAAAAATGTTATCCAGCCCAAAGAAACAAAGCTGGTAATTGACAGCTGCTGCCATGCTGCCAATGTATAGCCCTTAGAAGTACCAGCTCACCAAGTCTACGGCTTGTATTCCTAAACAGTCTTCAGGGAAGTGTCTCTGTGGAGGAACCACTTGGTGACACACACACACACACACACACACACACACACACACACGGCATGAGTTACCTGCACTCTGGCCTCGGTGAGGTTCACCCGACGGGCGAGGTCTTCTCGCACAAAAGCATCAGGGTAGTGTGTTCGCTCAAAAACGCGCTCCAAAGCCTGCAGCTGGCTGCTATTGAAAGTGGTCCTGTTCCTCCTCTGCTTTCTCTTCTTCTTTTCCTCTGAGTTTAGCTGGTCATCTGCAGTGTGAGTCATTGATAAGGAGTTAAGATGATAAGGAATACAGAAGGCCCAGTTAGCCTACTTTTAGTTATCTACATGAGAGATGGCTTCTTTTGCTCACATTCTTCGCAAAGCACCGTAGCCAAACGCTGTTTTGCTTGCATAAATTTGTCTGTAAGTTCATACATCAGGAACCCTCAGGAGTTCCAATGCTTGCTTCTCACATCTTAACATAGAATAGACCTGCGGTGACTGAAAACACCACTTGCATGCTTCTTGAAACCTGTTTTGTCAAGAGGACTTTAGGTAAAAACAGACTTTTGCCCATGTTTTCTGTTTTTCACTAACAGAGGAAGAAGGGTGGATGTTTTTGTATTTTATCTCCCTTACACAATAGTATGCTCTTCATATAGCATTATTAACGTTTGTATCAACTATTCTCTGGATCCTTTATTTCAACGTAGACACATGAATACAGTTTCACACTTATACAGAAGAAACTATTCAAACCAAATCAGAGAGATTTCTGCTTTATCATACATTCTCTCCAAAACAGTGACTGATCTCTAAGAGCACTCACTCAAGTCTCAATACCGTTAGCCAAGGCAGGCTTCAGCCTAGATCAAAGTTAATGTCACAACATCAGAAACCCAAGAGAACATTATCCTTGGTTGGACTCACTCTAATACAAGACCAAGGAATAAGACCCTGAGTTCCAAAAACAGTTTTACCTCACATTGTTATAGTGTCTGAAGAATTTTGGAGCCCTTGGAGATAATTATGGACTTGAACTTTTTTATCTGCTGGGATCTCTCCTGGGTTTGCTCTGAGTTCTCTCAAAGGCACTTTGGCTTGCACATCACCCAGAGGAGTTTATCCCTATCTTGCACCGCTACCTAGTCACAGACAAGAGTGATAGAAACCAAGTGAGAGACCAGCTGTGTCATCACCACCCTCCAGCTGTTTCCCAAGTTTCTGCAGAGCCTATGTGGTTCACGGAGATTACAACATGAATTTCCCCTGCCTAAGTTGGAGGCTCAGTCTGATGAACTGAACTTACATTTTGTGTGGTTTGGATTCAAATCATCACTCAAAAGCTCATGTGTTTGAACACTGCACTATTTGGGAAGGTAGTGGAGCTTTTAAGAGGTGGAGCCTTGCTGGAGGAAACAAATCACTGGGGGTTGGCCTTAAAGTTTTATAGTTCCTCCCAACTTCCTGTTCATCTTCAGCCTCCCGATTGTGGATGCAACATGACAAGGTGCAACATGACCATCTGGCTGTCTCAGTGCCATTATCTTCGTTGCATGAGTGAGAACAATCAGTCCTCTCTGCTTTCCACACTTATACACTTCACCTAGGGGCCATTCTTGAATGGCATTTCTGTCACTCTCTTATAAGGATGTCATATGAGCCACATTGTGAAAATAGAGACAATTTAATAATTATTTTTTTAAATACTTAAGGAAGTTTTATTCATAAAAGTACCATAATATAAACATTCCTAAAGATTTTCAAATCAAATTACATGAAGTGTATAGCTTTATTTCAGCAGAAATGGTGTCTTCATACACAGGCCAAATAATGAACATTAAGCACAGAATATTAAATAATGGATATTACATGGAAAATAATATGTAATTAAGGTGAAAATACAATCAGACTTTAATTTTATGAGAGTTTATTTTTTTTTTCCAGGTAGGGTTTCACTCTAGCTAGGCTGACCTGGAATTCACTATGTAGTCTCAGGGTGGCCTCAAACTCACGGCGATCCTCCTACCTCTGCCTCCCAAGTGCTGGAATTAAAGGCATGCGCCACCACACCCGGCTTTTAATAATTATTTTTAAGACGTACCTAGGCCCAGAATAACCCAGCCAACATCACCAATACTACTATCTAGTTTACAATAATATCAACACTATAAATCAAACACCTATGACCTAATGCCTTCTAATAATTGGTGTCTGTATCTACATTCTCCAACCTACTCAGATGTTCAGAAGCATTTGTCTTATTCCCCTTATTTTGTCTAAATCTTTTTTAAAATATTTTTTATTTATTTACTTGAGAAATAGAAAGAGGCAGATTGAGAGAGAGAGAGAAGGAGACAGAGAGAGAATGGGCACACCGGGGCTTCCAGCCACTACAAACAAACTCCAGACATATGTTACACTTTATGAATCTGGCTTATGTGGGTCCTGGGGAATCAATCCAAAGTCCTTTGGCTTTGCAGGCAAGTGCCTTAACCGCTAAGCCATCTTTCTAGCCCCTTGTCCAGATCTTTTTGTGGACAGTTCTGCAAGTGTTGCACCTCAGATCTCTCTGGATTTTCCTGGATTGTAAGGCAGCACCCTGACCTGAATTTCATGTTCCCTCTAAACAAAAATCACCAAAAGGTCTCTAGCTTTCATACTTTCCTGAAACTAAGAACAATCAGAGTAAAAAAAATATTATTTTAAATTAAAGAAAATGTCATATTAAGCCAATGTGCCACAATTTGTTTTCTTCCTCAAAGAAAATTCTTGGGTATCACCACCAAGATTAAATGCTTTATGCTACTTTGTAAGCTCATTTCTTCTTGCATTGACAACCGGTGATCAAAATCAAGAATATTTTATGCTTTATTTTCTTGCTAAAACCTGCTGTATAATCTCTCAGTAGTTCTTTGAAATCTTCCACTGTTCATTCAAATTCCATTGACTGTCCACTATAAACCACTAAGTCCCTTGACATGGGAGTAAGGGAAATGGAGAATTATAGTTTATGACAGGGAATAAATAGCTATGATGACCTGAAATGATTCCAGCAAAAGTTTCCCAGTGAATGTTCTTGTTGTTTTTAACAAATGAAAACATCAGTCCGGATCATATTGAAGGTGAGAAAAGACGCACAAATAACAGGGGTCCCGGGAGTCTGGATCTGGTAAATGTCCTTAAAAGCACAAATATAATAAAAAGAGACAATGAGTGGGCAACAGAGACAGTTTGAGTGGCAGTCTTTTGGCTTGTCTGTTTTTGCTCACTACTCACAGAGGTCCCTGTTCTCCTCCCCAGCGCAGAGTGGGGTCCAGCACAGTACTGTCCTGTCGTCAGCACTGTAAGAGTATACACAAACACAGCGAAAGTTTACAGATGCAGGGCATCTGAAAAACCCACGATAAACACATTTATCAGATATGGGCTCTGGCTAAACAGAACAGAGAGAAAGCAGCGTACTTTCATCATTGAAAGAGGATCATCTTTCTTGTTAAGATAACCATAGTGAAGGCTGATTTTAAAACATGCTATCCAAGATAATGGTGATCAAATGATTAATAGGATGCACATCATTTTTCTGGCTTTCTGAAGTAGTTAGGATTTACTGCACGTTTTAAATTAGTTTACTGCAAATTAAGTAAAAATTGTGAATGCATATTAATTGAAATTATTGAAATGATTCAAATCTAAGCTAGTTATTATGTATTATTACATTTTTTGGTTTAAATAAATTGCAAGTTTTCAGTTATTAACACTCTTTCAATAAAAAACAGGTGAGATGGTTTTATAAGCATATGTGGTGTCACTTTCAATCGTGAATCATAAAATATCAGCACCAACTAAAACCCAAGAGATTTTCTAAACTAACCATCCTATTTTATAGATGAGGTAGAGACCTAGAAAAATAAAGTGACTTCATCAAAAAATCACAATTAGAGCTTGAGATTTCCAGCCACAGCTAGAAGCCAGGACACCTAATTCCATTCTGTCCTAAAGTACAAATCACCTACATGCTATACAAGAGAGAAACAAGGATGCAGCATCAGAAACATAAATCAACCTCTGCCCAGGAAGAATATTTATGAGAAAGGTTTTGCCACCCTAGCTACTATGAAGAGTTTCAAAGAAAGAGAATCGATGTACCACATGCCATTCCTGCAGAATATCCACTAAAAATGCAGCCACCTCATGCTGGATGCATATTTTGACTGGGGCGTGTTCTTGTATTTTCTTTATCAGTGGCCTCTGTGTTTGCTGTTTACTCTCTCACAGTGGTAAACCTTCATCTTCCTTTACTTCGGGCGTGACACTTTCATCATAAGACATACATCAAAGTGTGTTTCCTAAGCTAAGTCTCAAATGTTTGCTCATAGCGCTAGTCCCTGTTGATCTTTTCTTGCTCTAAGCATATATTACTATCTTATCAAATTCTTTTAAAAATTATATCCCCATTCTTTCTATGTCAAGGTTTTTTTTCACCTGCATGTATTCAGGCATTACTATAGGAAAAAATAAAGGGACTCTCTGATAAACTAAATGACAGTAAAAGTTATAAGAATTAGAGTCGTGCTATGATATTGAAGCAGCCCGAAAATATGTGATCTTTAGTAACTCACCTGAAGCCTAAAAGATTTAGTAGTTTCTGAATTCCAATGATTTTTTTAATGTTTTCATTTATTTATTTGAGAACTACTGACAGATAAAGAGGCAGATAGAGAGAGAATGGGTGTTCCAGGGCCTACAGCCACTGCAAACGAACTCCAGATACATGTACCACCTTGTGCATCTGGCTTACGTGGGTCCTGGGGAATCGAGCCTCAAACCAAGGTCCTTAGGCTTCACAGGCAAGCACTTAACTGCTAAGGTATCTCTCCAGTCCTGAATTCCAATGATTTTTTTTTTCAATTATTTATTTACTTCTGAAAGAGGGAATGAGTGAGCATTCCAGGGCCTCCAGCCACTGCAAATGAACTCCAGTTGCATGCACCACCTTGTGCATCTGGCTTACAAGGGTACTGAGAAATCAAACCTGGGTCCTTAGGCTTCACAGCCAAGCACCTTAGCCACTAAGCTATCTCTATCTCTCCAGCCCTCCAATGATGTTTTTAATAGTGCAAAACAATTAGGTTACGTTATGTCTATCTCTGGATAACATTAAGTACAGAGGAAAAACAATCAGCTTTTACAGTAAGTGTTTCTGTTTCAAATAGGTTGATCTTCAGATATGGAGACAAGAAAGGGACTTGTTCCTTTGTAAATGAGGAAATTAATTCTTTATTTTCATCCCTTATGTGAAAAGAAACTCCAGGATAAGTGAGTCATATAACAAGCAGGAACACATGCTGTAAAGATGGTGCTCCCAGTGTATCAAGATGTGAGAAGCACACATGAAGCCCATGCCACAAGCTGCAGAAAGATACCGATGTATCCAAATATGACATATAGGGAACAGTATCTGTTCCTGGGCTGCAGCATAAAGTTCACTGCACTCTTCATGTGACTGTCTGAGTTGCTCTAGAGGGAGGGTGGAGAAGTCAAGAATGACATCTTCAAACATGGGGACCAGGCAGTGAATGGTGACCTCTTCTCACAAAGGCCTCACATTCATCATGCAGGCTGTGTTAACTCCAGACATCCCTGACCCTCTGCTGCTCTGCATTGTATGGGAGGATCCTTAAGGATCCCAGGACAACAGTTAGCACAATATAATTTAAAGGTACAGTAAAAACATATTTTAGGAAGAAAATCGGAGTAAAAATGTGCTTCCTCTGCCTGAGTCACATCAATTTGGGAAGAAATATGATGCAAGAAGATAAAATGCCAGCTCCAGTAGCAGAAACCAATCACCACATCAAAGCTTGTCGTCTGCCTTTTGGTGGAGAACATGGCAGGCGAGCGGATCTGAAGCTCAGCCCGCCGATCATTTTATGGGCACTGAAGAATGTTTCCAAGCAACTTCCATTGCACAACAGCTACTTACTTTAATGGGATTTGTGTGGCTCGGGCTCTGTAACCTTTGGAAAATTGAAAGGAAGTATAATTGCAAAAGCCACTAAAAACTGTGTAGTTTTTATTGCAAGACCTATGAAAAGCAGTGAAATAAGCTGTGGCATTCATTTGTGTTTGTTTGGTTACAGTTAACCTTAACTGAAATTAGGACAGCATCCTTTTAATATATGCCTTGATAAATGGCACATGGATCATTTCACTGAAATGACTGTTGCAATATAAATGGAGCTTAGCACATCATGATGACCAAGGCCAAGTTTAGCAGTGTGCCCACGCCTTCTCGAAAGCTTAGCCTTTCAATGGTCTTCCACTATTGAATCTCATTCACTACAGAGTGCACAGGTCTCTGACAGTACAAGTGCTCAACTATCTAGTCATTAGTCTCTGTTGGGTACATCATCATATCATAGCTGCCAGAGCCTAGGCATTGTATGCCAAAACTAGACGTGGTTACATTTCCCTTTACTGTCAACTTGGCAAGGATTTGGGTTATTTATATTTAGCCAGATAGCAGACTGTGGCTTTCAAATTCATATTAAAATGCCTAAAATATAATTGGAAAGGGATGATGTTTAGAGAAAAATGCTTTTGAAAGCATATAGAAACATTATTTTGAATGTCTTGGATGGTTCTATGTAAAGTTACCATGGCTCTATGTAGACATAGCTCAAAGTTTAGGTCTCATTATAGCCAAATCTCCTTTAAAACAACACACTGCCGACTACTCAGCACCCTAATGTGATTGACATTGCTTCAAATCCTTCATCTATGTCTTTTCACCTCTTTAAGGCAAAAGTAGAGTGCCAACAATGTTAACAAAATCCATACCGCTTTATCTGTTTTAATTCTCTTACTATACTTCTCTCACAGGATTACTGACCAGAACTCCTAAGGGTACCCAACATAAAGAAAGCCTTCCTTGGGCTGAGGAGATTGCTTTTTTGGTCAAGGTGCTAGCCTGTAAAGCCTAACAATCCAGTTCAATTCCCCAGAACCCACATAAAGCTGGATGCATAAAGTGGTACATGTGTCTGGAGTTCTTTTTCATTGGCTAGGGGTCCTGGTGCAGCTATCCATCCATCCATTCATTCTCTCTCATTCTCATCTCTTTCTACTTGCAAATAAATAAATAAAATATTTTTTTAAGAAAGCCTTCCTATGTATTCCTGTATCAGACCTTTGGCCTTCTTCTTGGTTACTTCCCCATGTTCTGCATGATTAAGAGTCTGTTTTAAGCTGTGAATTCAGAGTGCATTTGTGTTTATATTTAATTGAAACTTTTATCATTGCTTGACAAACAAAATTAATGAATAACCTGCTATTAAACAATCATATACTAGCATTCTTACTACAAAGCTGGATGTGTAGCTCAATGGCTAAGCCCTTGTGCAGTATTGTGAACCCCTGGTTCCCAACACAGCCACTACAACAAAAAATTCTCACACTTGAGTTACTGGATATAATACCTTTGCTTTACTAAAGACATAATGATCTCACTTCAAACATATGTACTGCCCCCAATTTCTCTATGGGTAATAAAATGCATGAAGATGATTAAGTAAAAAGATAAGAACCTTTAGTTGGCTCCAGCTAATTGTAAGGGGGAGAGAACACAGGAGCAGTAGAAACTAAGCCAGCATAGAAGCCAGGGTAATCTGTGCTCTCCTGTGGGCTCAGCTCTTTACTATCTGTGTGGCCTTGGACAGCATGCTTCCCTTCTCAGAGCTTTCATTTTCAAAACAATTAAATTAAATAAGAACTATGCTACTTACTACCCAGGATTGCTTGGGGATTTAATGAATACATTATATGCACACCATTTAGCACAGAGAAGGTCTCTGCAAGTTAATTTTCTCACTACCATTGCTGGTGTGATTTCTCCTTGAAAATGGACAAAACCATTGCTGTTGTTCCATTTTCCTTCTGTTTGCTGTTTGTAGTATGCTATCCTCTCACAGAAGAACTTCAGAGAAAGCCAGAGGGTCCTTAGCTATGGTAAGATAGCTTAGTCAAGATTGATGAGAGTGAACTGAAGACAAGTAATTGGAAAATGAATTTTAAAACAACTTTAAAAATCAGCAGAAAATGGGACATGATGGTAGACCCAACACTGCATAAAGAAATTCACATGTTAGTCCCAAAGCCTCCACTGGGGACACTTCTTCTGTTAGTCAACCCCTGCCTTTCTACAAAGCCATTTTTTTCTATTTCTGTAAAGAAGTATTCAGAAAGCAAGCTGTTTGTGGCACTCAAATAGGTATGGATTTGATATCTTTAATAATTAGTCTTTTTTAGAAATTAATATTTTCAAAACAGGAAAAGGGAAGGAGGCCAAAGGCTAAACAAGGCTATGAAATTTAATTATTTCCAAGTTAATTTGCTTTGCATTAATTAATTTGGTTGCCACATGTCTAAAAACACAAAGGTTGGGTCATGTTACTCAATATTTACTTGGTGACTTTAGAAACAAAAATGCCTGAGCATTTTGGGGAAAGTCCGAAAGATAAAAAAATAAACCAACAAAAACAAAGTTTTGGGAAAAGAGTGCTTATAAGATTTTTAAAACTTCCAGAGCTTGCAGTATTCCAGGTGTGTGGTCCCCTGGTATTTGGTGGGGTTGCAAACAGCTCTGGGTGAAGCACATACTCCTGTCTTCTTCTAGAGACATTTTCCTCTGTAGCCAGACTGTTGTCACTTTGTAAAGGACATCATGTCAATCACTGCATTACCAACAGGAACTGGCAACTTCACAAGAATTGAATACCTCATCAGTTTTTTTTTAATTCCTTTTCTTTTACATTTTTAAGTGTCATCTTAAAATCTGGAAATAACCATTTATGCAAACACTCCTGACTGGCAAGAATGAATGAGGAAGTCCAGCTCTTAGAAGGATGGAGTAAAGGAAGAGGGACGGTCCCTTCTTCCTGGATGGAAAAATAATTAGGAGGTATTTGAACTCTTGAAAATAGGGCATAACTTGTATTGCCTTATAATTTCCTATTCATAGCTTAAAAGGACAAAATGCCACTAGCAGAGAAGCCATAGGCAAAAGAAAGTTAGCTTGTCATCACCATAAAAGATAAAACTAATGGTAATTTTGTGGTACTATGAGGTAAAGGAGGTGGTCTGAATAGGAAATTAAAGTCCTTCTGGTCTCAGATATCAAAATAACATGAAGACAGGAATATGCTAATGTTCCCAATATGAGAAGTCTGATGTTTAAAAATACTGTTTAGATAAAGAATTAAACTTCTCCTTAAAGAACAAGTAAAAGCATATGAAAACATAAAGGGTATTTTATGGGAAGAGGGAGTTTAGTGGGAGCTAGAGAGAGATAAAAGAGGATATGGGAGTGAATATGACCATAATGCTTTATATGCATGCATGAAATTGTCAATAACAAAATAATAAAAAACAGAAAACTCCAATATTCATAAATAGCATAAAGCCTGGAAATTTTTTTTTTTTTTTTGCTGCCCTATAGCATCTTTTTTCTTTCTTTCTTTTTTTTTTTTTTTTTTTGGTTTTTCGAGGTAGGGGTTTGCTCTACCTAGGCTGACCTGGAATTCACTATGTAGTCTCAGAGTGGCCTCGAACTCACAGCTATTTTTCTACCTCTGCCTCCCAAGTGGGATTAAAGGCATGCACCATCATGCCTGGCTCAGTTTACATTTTCTTATATGTAATGTTGCTTGCTATCTGTCATTCCAGGCTTCCTAACAAATTGCCATAGGCTAGGTGGCTTAAATAATAGAAATTTGTTCCTCACAGTCTGGAGGTTGGGGAAACTCAAGGTCTGAGTGCAAATCTATTCAGTTCTGGATATACAGATTCTACCACTGGCTTGAAAAATAGCAGGGAGAGAGAGAGAGAGAGGTAGGGAGAGAGACAGAGAGAGGGAACTCTCTTAATAAGGGCAACACTTCAATCATGGGAACCCCACCCACATGGCTTCATCTAATCCTAATTACTTCCCAAGGGTCTGACCTTCAAATAGCATCATGTTGAAGGTTAGAGCTGCAACACATGACTTTGAGGGACAGAGAAGGTGGGAGAGGGAATTACAAGCATTTACTTAATGGCAATTGCTTTGAAATACAAATGATACTGATGTTTTTAAATGATGCAAGTTGCAACGACTAGTTATACATCCTTACATTTTTCCTTGGAAGATACTGTGCATCAGTTCCTATGGAAAGGTTATGGAAATGACAGTGGCTTTGGGATACAGGAGATCAGACTGTAATTCAGAGGAGTTGCTGGCTGATTCTGATGTTAGACTTCAGCATATTTCACTGAGATCTCTTTCAAATCCATTACTGTGGAATTGCTTTAATATTTCTAGTACCTAGCCCAATAGAAGCTTTTAATAATTGTTTGTTTGAATGACTTATGCTCCTTTGGAGGCAATAAGAGGTAATTTTTTAAAGAAAATATTGGAATAGATAATAAATTGCAAAATGGCTGTGTGCTTTAATTATATACCTGGGGAAAGCTCAAGTGCTTGATACATTTCTGCATGCCAAAAGCATTTCATGAGGATAAATCTACAAATTGAAATTAATATGAATTCTTATTTTAAAATAAATTTCTTACCTATAACTATAGTCTAGAGAAAGAAATCTAAGAGTCAGTCAGTTAGTCTTTTCTCTAAAGGAAAAGGGAAACAATAAGTACAGACTTGTTTCATCTCCTCCACCATGTCTGGCATCCTAGCCATAAGTTAGGGAGCACTCACCTTGCTACAGAGACTGTATCAACCACTGTAGGTTGATCCCAAACTTAGTGTCAATAACGGTGGTTGAAACTAATCTTCATGTTCACATCTTGACACTATTACCCAAAATCGTCTATTTCTGGCCCACTACAAGTCAGGCAAGGAGGATGTTCAAATACAAAGAAGTCTGACAGAGACAGAGAGACTGAGAGGGAATTGGCGCACCAGGGCCTTCTGCCACTGTAATTGAACTCCAGATGCATGAGCCACTTTGTGCACATATGCAACCTTGCATGCTGTGTCACCTTGTACATCTGGCTTACATGGGATCTGGAGAGTTGAACATGGGTCCTTAGGCTTCACAGGCAAGTGACTTAACCACCAAGCCATCTCTCCAACCCTCATGAGATTTTTATAATTGATTTTGGAAGAGAAATCACAAGTACTGTAACAGAAAAGCAAGAAGATAGGAAATAAATTACAGGTTGATGTCCATTTGATTCGGCAATGGGTCAGAGAAATACTAAAAGTGTACTAGGTCAGAGACATTACAATAACATGTGTTTCTTTATGTTGTCTTATAGCTCAGCATTTCTTTCTGACTTACGTGACAGCTCTTGTAAGTATCGGTTTCTACACAAAGATCTTAACATGCAAATTTTCTAGTGATTAAGGTTACTGTGGTCTTTATAAGGCATGTAAAGTAAATTAGTGAATTGCATAGCTAATTATCAGTAATTCCCAATAAAAGTGTAATTAAGGCAGTGAACAAAATGTATAGACCATAGCTTTAGACATCTTAGTAGCACTAAATAAACGCCAGATTTTGACAATGAGGACACAGAATTATTGACCATCTTGTTCTCAGAAAAGACAAAGGAAGTCTCAAAAGACCTGAGTGGATGCAATTATTTCTATGTTTAAAAAAAAAAAAAAACAACCATGGTTCGCTTTAGGTTGTATTTTCTTCTATTTAGTCATCTCCAATTGCTTTTTCTGTCTCCTTTCTCAGGCAAAGGACCTTGGGAGAAAGACTGGCTAACTCATTCTCCAACATACACGAACATTACTGCCTGCCAATCACATCTAACCTTAATTATATGGTGATTTTTTTTCCCTAGGGATATATGACTGTTTTAACAAGTAAAGAAGTTGATGTTCTAAAGTCATATGAGAAAAGGAAAGTTACATTGTAGCAAAATAACCAAACATCCATGTGGAATAATCTTATTCCACTGAATCATATGCCCTGATTTTGAATAGCCTTAAGAAGTCCTTGCTAGTAGGTGAGCCGTCTGCCTGGAGTGGAAACGTATGCGTAATCTATGTGTCACTGTGACTCATGTCATGATCACCACTTCCAAATCCCATCATCTGAAAGCCGCCAGAAGATTTTCATGCTGTTCAATTCACAACAGGAAGAAGGTAGGGTGGAGGAAAAGCATAATGAAAAGTTTTGTTGATTGAAAAGAAAATAATAGCCAGAAAAGGATAACAGAGCAAGACAATGACTTTAGTGATCATCTGGGACACTAATTGTTTTAGCCTCTGTTTCCAGTGTGTCTTCAACACCAGTGACAGCAATATATATATATATGTGTGTGTGTGTGTGTGTGTGTGTGTGTCTTTTTTAAATTTTACTCCATTTTTAAATTTTTCCAAATTTTAAATTACTTTTAAGTAATCTGTTGGACACAGAGCAAGAACAAACTGGGAAAGATTCATGTTTATTTCCACTACAAGTGTGTAACCAAACATTGACAAAGCTCTTTTATTTCTCTTCTACCCCTCTGCAGTTCTGATTAAAATGGCGTAATATTTAAGGATGCATTTAGCTTACTCAGAAGACAGCACATTTAACGTAAAATATCTTAGAAAAAAACTTGAAGATTTAAAGAACTCAGAAGACTCTTACAGAAAAAGAAAAACACTGGTTGCATAAGTAGATGGGAGAAGAGCATTTTAGAAAATCTTACTTTACAAGTCTGGCGTGCTGCCTACCACACTAAGGAGGCATCTGTAAAAAATAATTTTATAAACATATTGTTTTTCCACCCACAAAGAAAGCATGAAAATGTGAGAACACTCTAAGGTACATTTAATTTTTTTAATCAAACCACAGAGAGCTGGAGTTACAGTAGAGTTGGTAAAGTGCTTGCCTGGCATGCCCAAATCCATGGGCTTGATACCCAGCACCATGTAAACAAGCACGGTGGCACACATCTATCATCCCAGCATTTGGGAGGTAGAGGGAGGAGGATCAGGAACTGAAGGTCATCCTCAGTAAGTTTAAGGCCATCATGGTCTACATGAGACTCTGTCTCAAATAAGAGAGAGAAAGAGAGGGAGGATACAGAGAAATTATAGTATTTAAGAGGAAATTGCCTTTTCTGCTATTCAGTTGTATTCTGCAGAACCCCTGCTGGGCTACTCCGCTTTCCTCTGTTTGGTTATTTCATGCTGAGCTTTCTTCTAGAAGTGGCCATATGTCCTTTGTGGGGAAAGTTCCTTTGGCTAGGATTAGAAAGATTTTCTTTCCTGAAAACTACTAGCTTTCGCTTTATCCCAGGTATTCCCATGGCCAAAAGGCTTTCCTGGGCCACTAATCCTAAATAAATTCAATATATTGCTATCAAAGTCACTTCTTAAAAGCAATTTTAAAACTGGAGGCTGTGGAGATGGCTCAGCAGGTAAAAGTGCTTATTGCATAACCCTGAGGACCTGCGTTTGATACCCACCATCCATGTTAAAAACCAAGCATGGCTGTTCATGCCTGTAACCCCAGCACTTGAAGGACACAAGGACAGGAGGATCACTGGGGCTCTGTGGTCAGCCAATCTAACAAAAAAACTGAGGAGCTACATGTTCAGTGAAATACTGTTTCAGGGTAGTAAGGTCAAAGACTGATGGAGGACACTTGATATCTTCCTCTGGCCTCTGTACACATGCATATCTGCACACACACACACGCCATACAAACCACACATACCACACAAAAAAATAAAAAGAATATTTTCTAAGTTGGAAATTTTAAAAAATAGAGGAAATCCGAATTTTAGTATAGTTTCTTGATTAGAAAGTCCATTTTTTTTGTTGTTGTTGTTGTTTTTTTCAAGGTAGGGTCTCACTCTAGCTCAGGCTGATCTGGAATTCACTATGGAGTATCAGGGTGGTCTCGAACTCACGGCAATCCTCCTACCTCTGCCTCCCGAGTGCTGGGATTAAAGGCGTACGCCACCACGCCCGGCTTTTAGAAAGTCCATTTTTAATATGAAAGTTACCTCTAATTAGTCAGAGCTCCAGACCAGGTTTACACAATCATGATTTTATACACTTCTTAATATTGCTAAACCTTTTCCATACAAAATTTTATGGGGGAAAACATGATATAAGGAAGGGAGAGCCTCCAGTGAATCAGAAATTAGACAACCTGACCTCTTACTCTGTCTTGGCCCTAAAATGTCATGTGACTTTTTTTGAGTGTGTGTGTGCACATGTGGATGCCAGAGGGGAATAGGCCTTCTTCTCTCACATTTATAGGTAGATTTCCTTGAGCTGGAATCTCAGTGTGAACCTGGAACCCCAGTGATTCTCCGGTCTCTTATCCTCCCAGGGCTGGGGTTACAGGCATGCATAGCCATACCCAGCTGTTTTATATGCTTCTGCAGAATCAAACTGAGATGGTCTTGAGCCCTTTGGGGCCCTCATGCTTATATGTGAAGTGCTTTTAACCAAAGATCCATCTCCCCAGCCCTGTCTTGTGACCTTAAAAACATACTTTACCCAAGATTCTACTGCCACCTAGAAAGAGAATCGTATTAGATCATTGCTAATAATTTTCCAATCTTAAATGATAAATTTATCCTCCATCCTTGGCCAATTGATAAATCTTTGCTTCAAAGAGGAACATAGAGTATGAAATCCTTAGGGTATATGCCCATGAGTGGAATAGCAGGGTCATATGGGAATTCTCCCTAAGGACTCCACAATCTACTATAGCACATACATGTTTCTTGCTGCTCCGTTTACAATCATTAAGAATTGGGAGAGCCAGACATGGTGGTGCATGCCTTTAATCCCAGCACTTGGGAGGCAGAGGTAGGAGGATTGCCATGAGGTCGAGGCCACCCTGAGACTACATAGTGAATTCCACATCAGCCTGGGCCAGAGTGAGACCCTACCTCGAAAAAAAAAAAAAAAAGAATTGGGGGCTGCAGAGATGGCTTAGCAGTTAAGCCTGTGAAGCCTAAGGACCCATGTTTGATTCTCCAGGTTCCCACGTAATCCAGAGGCACATGGTGGTACATGTGTCTGGAGTTCTTGACATGTTGTTTTAGTGGCTAGTAGCCCTGGTGTATCCATTCTCTCCCCCCTCTCATAAGTAAATAAGAATAAAAATGTTCAAAAATAATTTAAAAAAACAATTTGAATCAGGCGCTAGAGAGATGACTTATTGGTTAAAGTGCTTGCCTGCACAGCCAAAGGACCCAGGTATGATTCCCCAGGACCCACGTCAGCCAGATGTGCAAGGTGGCACATGCATCTGGGGTTCATTTGCAGCAGCTGGAGGCCCTGGTGTGCCCATTCTCTCTCTCCATCTGCCTTTTCCTTTCTCTCTCTGTCTCTCAAATAAATGAAAATAAAAATAAAGAATTGGAATCAGCCTAGGTGCCCTATGACAGAGAAGTGAATGATGAAAATGTGGTACATATACACAGTGGAATTCTATTCACTAGTATGGAAAAAATGAAGTGAAATTTGTACAAAAATGGATATACCTGGAAAGAATCATATTAAGTGAAGTAACCCAACATCAGAAAGACTAAAGCCATATGTTCTCTTTGTTACACAGATCCTAGCTTTTAATATTCACAAGTCTCTCTTTATCTATCCTCTCTCTCTCTCTCTCTACATAAATATATATATATATACATATATATATATGTATGTATATATATATATATATCATACATATCAAATATATATTGATTGATATATAATTGATATATATTTCATTTATATCAAATGTGGATAAGACCTATAAAGATAAAATGTTCAGCAAGAACAAGTATAAAGAGATGTGTAGGTAGAGGCATGAGAGGATGCTAAAGATACACATGTGACAAAAACAGAAGTGAGGGAGAAATTGAGGTAAAGTGAGAAATGTAGAGACAGGAGTATTGGGGAAAACAGGGGTAATGAGAATCAAGTAAACAATTTTGTTTTTAATGAAGCATACCTCTATATTCCAACTTAAAAAAATAAATTAAAAGAGAGAATACAGAAAAGAATAATTTTTATATTTATTAATTATCTCAAATTTGGGAATCTATAATTTAACAGTGTGCTACCCAAACATTGTATAATTCTCTGTAGATATGTTTCTGAAGTCAAGTTTGCAATGTTCTTGATGTTTAAATATGAATATCAATTATCTTTGTAGATATCAGATTTACTTCAGCATTTCATGGATGCTTATTTTCTTTTAGATATCTTTAAGAAAAAGTGGGAAATTATTAGTTATTCAAACATCTGAGAAAATGAAAACGATGAAACATTTTATAACATTGTACAGTTTTCAAATAACCTAATACCTAACAGTGGGGAGACACCTTGTGATTAATGTGTGTGTATGTAAATGTGTGTGGGAGGCATATTTTTATCTAACTTAGCTCAGAGAACCCTCACCTGAACTGGAAACAACAGTGCTATAAACTTGAGAGCTACGAGCAGATCCAGTTAACTGCTGCACTGTGAAAGATGGCCTTGTCTGGGACCTCTATGCAACCTACAACGCTACTGAGACCTATTGGCATGACCTAGTCAGGTACTGACTATATCTTGTAGTAGCTTTGACATATTAGTTTCCGGTGGGAGTTTCCAGGCAAAGGCTCATATATCTCTGCAAGATTAATGTCACTGTAAACAAGAAAAAAAAGCTAAATTGATATTTCAGATGCTTTAAATTTAAGTACACCAAGGCAGAGTCTGTAAGGTTCCAAATGAAGTCAACTTCCAAGTTGCATTGGTTGGCATAATCAAGAACTACATCAATGGGATCTTAAATTACCATATAATTCAAGCATGGAAAAGAAGGAAAGTTGGAGAACATAAGAGATGAATCATAAAGTATATTCAATCATTATACCTATACATCAAGATCATCCCACTAGAACCCAAGTGATGTGCACCCCACTGGAACCATTTATAGTCCATGTTTCAAAGCCCAGACCAAAGCCACTATGTAAGTTTTATGAGTCCCTCTAGAAAAACAATTTCTTGTCAGTACTGGAAAAGTAATGGCATGAAGAATCCAGTAACAAAAGAAGTAAACCTGGTAGTTCAATTCCCTGTGATGAGTCCACCAAAAGGCAAGGATCATTAAAAAAAAAAAAAAAAAAACTATTCTGCAAACTGGGTGAGAAAGTTTGATATTTAAGATTTAAAACTGTTTGGTTACAGAATATGATGAACAAGGTGCAAATTTTCTGGGGAAAACCTGTTTACCATTTCATTATTTTTTTTTCCCCAAAGGCTATCATGAAGGTGAGTTCCTCTAGGATCATCTTATGTGGGGGCTACGAACAGGAGACAAGAAGATCTACGTCACTGGCTTCCAAAAGTAGGTCTTGCTTCTCGAGAGTTCATTAACAACATGACCACTGAGAGGGCAAGTTTGCAGACAGCCCTGCACCATGACTGAAGTGACCAATGGCCAGTAAATCAGTTACATCCTATGTATCCTACTTCACTGATGATATTTGGAGTTTTTGGTGTTTTCTTTTTGTGTGTGTGTGGTTTTTTTCTTTTTGTGTGTGTGTGGTTTCAAGCAAAAAGTTAAGTACCGCCTAGAGATGTTCTGCATCTAAGAAAAACAAGTAAGAATCTACATTCCCTACTTTAGTCTCTGTAAAGTTGGGGGTATCAAAACTCTTGTCAGAGAGACATAATAGAATTCTGTTCACAAACTCTGAATGTTGACAGGTTACATTTTTACAGTGCCTTTCTTCCAAAGACCATAAAACACCTCACATATGTTATTTCATTTATATTCCCAATACTTCTGATATATATGTATATATATATATATATATATATATATATATATATATATATATATATATCTTAATGTACTATATTAGCACAACCCAGAAAACTTTTGTCTAATTAGCATGCAGGGGAAAGTAGTGCTTAGCAATATTTGGAAAAATTGGTCAATGAGTAGGTTTATTATCACTATCCTTTAATTAAAATTTTATTTTTATTTTCCTTTTCCAGGTTCTCTAGATCACATTAATTATTCTCCTTTCTTAACTGAGAACTAGTGTTTGATTCAAATAATTTATAACATTGTTGTTCATTTTCTTATTATTGTTTTTGTTTTTGTGTATTTTCACCTTGGGTAGCTGTGAAGTACTTGGTGGATTGGAAATGATGCTAAAAGGAAATCAGAGTACTGGAACCACAATGCCTTTCAGCAAGTGCACCCTTCCTCAACTAAACACTGACGAAAACAAACATCTTCAATGTCTTGAAGAGTTATTTTGAGGTACAAGTAAGTGTTTTATAACTACATAGACACATATAGCTAGATATATGTATATATTGATATATAACTATATATATATATTTAATGCTAGATATATGACATTATTATTATAAATCTGTGAAACAGAGAAAATATTTGCATCTTCAAGGATATAATGTGATGGGTGAATATGATTTCTCAGGTAAGTTCTTAAGCATTTCTTTTCTTTAAAAAATGTTATTTATTTGTAAGCAGGAAGAGAGAGAGAGAAGAGAATGGCTGCACTAGGGCCTCCAGCTGCCACAAACAAACTCCAGATACATGTGCCACTTTATGCTTGGCTTTATGAGGGTACTGGGGACTCAGACCTGGGTCCTTAGGCTTTGTAGGAAAATGAAGCACCACCTCTCCAGCCCCTACTTAAATATTTCTTTTTAACAAGAAAGTATCGAGCTATTACAATTTGCTAAGAAGCACTGCTCACATGCCTTACATGATCTGTCGTGGGAGGTCATGTGTCTGTTATCTACTCTGCAGATGAAGTAATCAAAGCTGAAAGTGTTGAACATCCATGCTAGCTGAGAGCGAGAAGATGACACCTGGTAGTTTGGCAACAGATTCCAAATTCTGAAATGCTTTACTTGACATTCAAAGAACCAGTAATCTTGAAAGAAGTCAGAGGCCATGAAATTTCATTCTTAAGAATCATTATGAAATGGAAGAAGCTGGGTATGGTGATTCATGCCTGTACTGCCAGTGCTTTTGAGGTAGGGGCAAGAAGAATTCAAGTTCTTGGCTAGCCTGGGCTACACAGTAGGGCCCAAGCTACAAAAAAAAAAAAAAAAGAAAGAAAGAAAAGAAAAGAAAGAAAAGAGAGAGAAGAAAATGAGGAAGGGAGGGGCAAAAGGAAAGAAGGAAAGAAAGAAGGAAGAAGAGGTAGAAGGAAAGAAGGATCTTTAAAAGACAGATAGGACTATGTGAGAGTCTCTTGGGTATCATTTGAACCTAGAAACTGAAATGGGGTTTTTGACTATATTCTTCATTGGATTGGAGTATGATCATATGATTCTCATAAGAGATGGTTTTTTTCAGAGACATGCTTGTGTGTATTTTGTTTGTCTTTGATAAGTGAAGTTCCAGCTGGCAAGATATTTCTATTGCTCTCCTAATCTACCAGTAACAGATCCTTCTTGGAATCATGGGAGCATAAATCTGATTATGCATGAGGCCAATGGGAACAGATAATTTCACAAATCTAGTACCCATCCATTACATTCAGCACCATAAATTATTGGACTGCCACAACCTCAGCTTTCTGGAATCTCCAAGTTGTTTGAAATACTCTCTTATTACCATTTATGGGAAAGCCATATTGCACGTTCTTTGTCTGAAGCATAAAAATAAAATTCAAGAATTGGAAAATTTACCCTTCACAGAATATTTATATGATACACCTATGGGAAACAAATCAAAATGTGATATTTTCTTACATTAATATGGGCAAATGCCTCAATCTTGGGAACCAGTTAGCCCCATACTTAAGAAGTCAGGTTGGATAGTTCTCTATTTAGACTGTGTTGGAGATTATATTTGTTAACAGAAATGCTGTTCTGTCTCCCTACCCTGTCTACAATTCCACAGGGAGGGAGTGTGACATATTCACCTCTTAGTGGGCCAGTGACATGATTCAAGGTTGTTTTACTTCACAACAGTTTTAGAAAAATAAATTTTATAAACTTCTAAAATTGTAATTATTTTTTTTAATTTTTATTTATTTATTTATTAGAGACAGAGAGATGGAGAGACAGAAAGTGAGAATGGGCACACCAGGGCCTCTAGCCACTGAAAACGAACTCCACATGCATGTGCCACCATGTGCATCTGGCTTACGTAGGACCTGGAGAATCAAACCAGGATCCTTAGGCTTCACAGGCATATACCTTAACTGCTAAGCCATCTCTTCAGCCCCTAAAATTGTAATTCTTAAAAAAAAATTTGCCTGAATAGAGCTAGATACTATAGATTAAACTTAGTTCATGCCTAAGATTTGCATAAACCTTAGCCATGAAATTCAAATTAGAATACAAAGAAAAACCACAATTTAGAGTTCTTATCTTGTGTTTTCTTTCTGATTGATGTATCTTTTGCCTAATGAGTTTTATATAGCTGGTAGCTATTAAATGTCAATAACCACTCCCAGAAGTTCATAGTTTAGTGAGAAAATAGAAATATCAGCAAATAACTTCGAAAAATGTGTTTAAAAATAAAGTTAAAATAAACGAGTTAAGTAAAATACTAGAACACACATGCTCTGAAGTCAAGTAAAATACTAGAGCATATGCACTCTAAAGATAGGTAAAGGGCTGGAGAGATGGCTTAGCAGTTAAGCACTTGCCTGTGAAGCCTAAGGACCCCGGTTCAAGGCTCAACTCCCCAGGACCCACGTTAGCCAGATGCACAAGGGGGCGCACGCGTCTGGAGTTCGTTTGCAGTGTCTGGAGGCCCTGGCGCGCCCATTCTCTCTGTGTCTCTCTCTGCCTCTTTCTTGCTCTGTCTGTCACTCTCAAATAAATAAATAAACAAAAAAATTTAAAAAAAATAAATAAAGATAGGTAAAATACTGGAGCACACACGTTCTGAAATTAAGTAAAAGAGTAGAACATATATACTCTGAAGCTAAGTACCAGAGCACACATGCTCTAAAGATAGGTGAAATACTAGAGCATGCATGCTCTGAAATGGGTCAAATGCTTGAGTATATATGCTCTAAAGTTAAAGAGAAAATACTAGAGCATATATATCTAAAGCTAAGTAAGATAATAGAACCCATATACCTAAAGTTAGGGAAAATGCTACAGCACATGTACTCTAAAGTTGGGTAAAATACTAGAGCATAAAATTAAGTGGGATACTAGTATATAAACGCTCTAGAGTTAAGTGAAATACTAGAGCATATATACTCTAAAAAAGAAATAAACTGCTAGAGCATATGTACTCTAAAGTTGTAACAGAAAGAAAAGAGCCACCATACTTTGATAGATGAGCTTAAATATGAGAAAAGAACTACCACAGAATAAGAGGACCTAATACAACCACATTTTTGACATTTATACGTTTATAATTTATACATTAAATATGTATGTATGTATATGAAAAAATCTATTTGTAATGAGAGTATCATAACAAAAAACAGTGTGACTCATACCTAAAAGTGGATTTTTACCTCATCTATTCCTCACAACAGCCCTAAGAAAGGTGTCATTGTTCTAAATTTAGGTGCAGAGAAGTGGACTTCTCAAGAACGTAATGTGGGCCACTCACATGATATTGTCTTTTACCCGTTGAGCATCTAAGAACTTTGAGAAAAGGAAGACGGAGCTTTAATAGAGAAGTCAGGGCCAGATCAGAAAGCTAAAGCCTGTGGACTCTATCCCTCAGTGCAAGGACGTCAGCAATGGGTTTTCTGGAGAGCGATGGATAATAAATGAACTGGAGTGATTTTGCCTTTCTGATGGTATCTTGGTTATTGCTATGACATTTGAGTTTGGCTGAGCACAAGGCAAATAGACAGATAGATAGATAGATAGATAGATAGATAGATAGATAGATAGATAGACAGACAGACAGACAGACAGGCCCGCAGACAGATATGTTCAGAGATTCAGAAGACATTCAATAGTAATAATGTGGGCTATCCTGCTACTTTTCATGGTTAATGTACATAGGTTTCTCTGACTCCTGACCCTGATACCATGCTTTTGCTCATTGTCTCCCATGTTCTCCCTGGTATAAATCTGTTCTGAAATCTAATTCTTTAATCTATGAAGTATATCTATATCTAAGTTGCTAAAACACAAATCAAAGTATGAATCAAAGAACTCAAAGGGCATATGACTTATGATTATAAAGGAGAACACAGAAGAAACTCCAAATGGTCCAAATACATATCCTAAAGATCCATGCTTCCCTCATCACACAATTCATCAGTGGCCCTCAACCAGCTGAAAGGGCCTCCACCGTCCACTATTTCACTTCAGACCTAGTAAACTCTCTGGGCTCTTGTAAAGCCTTAATTTAATCAGACAGATTCATAAAAATAATGTCCAATAGCATAAAGCCAGATATAGCAATTAATTCCCTTTAGAAGAATTGACCATAGGATGTTATTAAGCTGCTAACTCCACAGACTTTCAAATATAGTTATAGGCATCAGTATCCACACAGCACACTGGCACCTCTCAGCAAGTTTTTGGGTTACTTTGGTTTTATTTTTACAAGCATCAATTTTTCTCCTTTTGAGCCAAAGGAAATGTGTCTCTCTTCTTTATTCTCCAAGCATCTTTTATTGTCACCTTTCTTCTCTCTAGGGGTGGGCAGACCCTTAGGGAATCTCTTCCCAAATCCTGTTCCCATTGTACAGTTATCTGTAAATTGACTAGAGAGTCACCTTCCTGCCACTTATCTGGAGAAGCTCTGTGCTAATCAGAGCTTCTGAATGAAAGAGAACATAGTGCACACATTTAAAAATTCAGAGAACCTTCCTTTCAAGGAACTAAAACATTTACTCTTCTGAAAGGGTTTTGTTAAGGAATAAAAATATGAAGTGAAAAAAATTATTAATGTTTTCTGGAAAAACAAAAATGTCTTTTGCTCCACAAGAAAAGTCCTTTCTGTGCTGAAATTGGCAGCTGAACTGCCTGGCATTTATCTCCTGCATAGAAAGTGCTCTGTCAGGCAAGCTGTGACTAACAATAAGCTGAAAAACACACCACAGACTTCCACTGTATTTTATTTGGCAGAGAGCAATTATTTCTCAGCACAAAGTATTTGCAACTGGCATTGGTTAAACAAGAAATTACAACCTTTAAAAGCCCTATTTATCATTAGCTGCAAAAGTGCAGACTTCACCGTCAATTACCCTGACAAAAGATTATGGACCATCACCACTGCACACAGACTCACAACAGTCTTGGCAGCCCAGGCCCAGCTGAAGGGAAGACTTTTAAGAGCCAAGGGCTCCTTCTCTAGAGACCCCTCTGCCCTTCCACTCCACCCTTCCTCTTCAGCTGGAAATAACTCGTTCCTTTTCTCCCTTTACTTTGGCCAGCTGAGGCTAAGGGATGAACAAGCTTCCTACAAAAAGATTTGACTCCTCCCTGTGCAGCAAAGCATGTCTCAAGACCCATGGGCCAAATCAAGTCAGAAGCAACTTTAGTCCAGTTCCGCTTGGAATGTGTTCTGTTGAAAATAAAATGTATGAGGTCCATTTCTGAAAGTTAATGAAATAATAGGGTGTGATTCACTATCTCTTGAAGAGGCTAAGTGATCATAGGGAATGGTGGATTTTAATAAGCAAAAGGTCTCTACTGTGATTGATTCTTGAAAACATACCAACCCTTGAACATGGTATATATCCTTGGAAGGGGTCTTTCTGCATTAGAATGAAGACATTATCTCATCTTTAAATGATTTCATTCCTTCAGAGCAGAAAAACAAAGGGATGCTTTGGTATCTGGTCTTTTAATTTTTTTAAACAATAAAGTGGCTATATAGTAACAAGAGATTTCTCTCACAAAACAGATCTATATTATTATTTAGCTTCAACTTTCTTTTTTTGTTTATTTTTATTTATTTATTTGAGAGTGACAGAGAGAGAGAGAGAGAGAGAGAAGCAGAGAGCGAATGGGTATACCAGGGCTTCCAGCCATTGCAAATGAACTCCAGATGCATGCGCCCCCTTGTGCATCTAGCTAACGTGGGTCCTGGGGAATCGAGCCTCGAACCAGGGTCCTTAGGCTTCACATTCAAGCGCTTAACTGCTAACCATCTCTCCAGCCCTAGCTTCAACTTTCTTAAAAAGCACTGGTCACTATCAATATTTCTGACACCTGTTGGCAGGTAAGTTAGATAGTCCTGAAAGGATTGCATTGTAATATTATTCTCTTCAATAGTTTTGTTTATACTAGACATATTTGTTTCAAATATATACAACATTAACAATACAGGAGAAGGAAATGAAATAACACAATGTGTGAAAACCACTTGCATATGGTTTGACACAGAGTGTTCAATGCATGGTGGTGATGATAATGACGATGATGGTTGCAAAGGTGAAGATGGTGTCAGGCAAGGGAGTATATATACTGACAGTTACATTTATAAAGGCTTTTTTAAAAAAATTATTTACTTGAGAGAAAAAGGAAGAGATAGATAGAGAGAGAAAGAGAGTATACGTGAGTAAGTATAGGCATGCCAGGACCTCCTGCCACTGCAAATGAACTCCAGATGCATGTGCCATTTTGCACATCTGGCTTTACATGGGCACTGCAGAATCCAAACCCAGGCCATCAGGCTTTGAAAGCAAACACCTTTAACTGCTAAGCCATCTCTTCAGCTCCTATAAAGATTTTTTTTAATATTTTATTTTCATTTATTTGACAGAGAGAAAGAGGGACAGAAAGAGAGAATGGGTGTACCAGGACCTCCAGCCACTGTAAACCAACTCCAGATGCATGTGCTACCTTGTGCATATGGCTAATGTGGGTACTGGGGAACTGAACCTGTGTCCTTTGGCTTTGCAAGCAAATGTCTTAACCACCAACCCATTCTTCCAGCCTCCTATAAAGTCTTTTAACACAACCAAAGAATACTGTGAGATCTAATGCTAACAGTTTACACCTGTCACATATTCTTAACTATATAGAACAATGTCCAGAGGAAAGAGAAGGAATATTGAAAGTATTCACCTTTGAGTGATACAATGATGGATATTTTCTTTTCTATTCTCTCTAATTTTCTGCGATGAGCTTGTCTTATGTACTATGAGAAGAAAATGGAAAAGGTGAATATTGTCAAGGAAAATAACCAGAATTAAGATTGAAGATGGCTATGAGTAAGGTTTTACATGCTAATAAGCTTATACACACCTATAACCCTCCAAGAAGATAACTCTTCCCATTTTTCTGTAAAGTGATTGCAGTTTGAAGCCATGGAGTGGTTGCTCAGAGCCAAAGCTTAGGCACAGCTGATCTAGCTTCAGGGTCTGTCTCGTCCCTCTGAGCTTCCCCTTCCTCCTTCCTTTCAGTAGATGATGCATGTGTGGGTGTCCTCATGTCCTCTTTGGGTTCCTTCACATGTCCATATCTTTTCCAATTGATGTGTGTTTCAGCAGTGACTCTACTCTTATATGCCACCTCTAATCATTCCCTTTCACATTTGGCCTGCTATGTTCCTCAGAATTATCACAGGGCTATCATATGTGGGTGACCTCCAAAAATCATGGGAGTTTGGATAGCTTTATTTAGTTCTATTAAGTTCAAAGAATGTGCCAGGCAGATTCGTAGTCCAAAAATAATCTCCTTTTATTGGTGTTCTAAATTAACTCGTGAAGTAGTGAGCCGAGCTAAATTAAGGCTTTCATACAGCAAGGCCCAAGGATATTTTACTGAGTGGTAAACGTTTTCTCTCCCTGTGAGAACTTTACTGTTTCCTTCCTCTGAGAGGCTGTGCTTAGAGGCAGAGTAGCTCAAAGCAGATCTGTGAGAACTCATTTTATTTGACAAAGACTCTTAGTGTGAGTCCCTGGTGTGGAATATTTTACAATTTTATAGGTTTTCCTAGCTTTTAGAGTAATTTGCATATAAATGAAGGGATACTAACCTCTAGCTCAAATGGCAAAATATGTTCATTGCTTTTCTTAACTGGAAAATTGGATTCACAAGAACCACTGGGTGAGGTATTTTTACTTACAAACGACTTTAAATAGCTTGGCAAATCTTAACCACATCCCTTCTATACCACTGGCTGCACCTTATGTTATCTTTTCATAGCTATTGCAATAGTGCAATACATTCCTCTCCAAAACTGCACACTAGAAAACAGCCAATGTAAAATAGAAAATATGAAATGAAGACACATGGTTGCCTCTTTTTCTCTAATACAGAATGCCCTTCCTGGTCATGGCTTCTAATGCATTTACTGCTGTTCAGACAGTGTAAGGGTAACACTTACTTTGGTCTCAAAGAGCCAAGACTGGCATATCTGGCTCATCGTACTGCCATATAACCCTGGGACCTCTCAGTGTCACCCTCTGTTGCTTCTCTCCATCTTGCATCTTAAATGAATGATGAGTGCAGGCTGAGACCCATAGGCACCCTCTCTGTTGATCTTTCTGTACTGGTTTTGGACATGTAACCACTACAAACAGGAAACTAAAGGGCCAAAGCCTTCATCTTGAAGAGAGAGGTCTGTTTATGTTTCATTTCTCCACACTAAACATCTAGTATATTATCCTCCCCATCAAAATAAATGATCTATAATTGCTTTAAATATGTACTTTACTGTCAACTGAAATTCCAGCAAATCTTCTAGAGAATAAAGAAAAACAAATACACAAGGAAAAAATGATGAGAAGATATAGGCCCATGTAGACTGGCAGAGGATATGTTCATATTTATCACATAAAGAAATGCATGTGAGAAAGCATACATCTTATAGACGTCTTGTTGACTGGAGAAGTGAGGTTGACTTACAGGAAATAGAATTAACTGGGAGTTTCTATGAACAACTGAAAAGATCTCAATGCTCTCAACATAAAGGCTTTTGGTTCTGATTCTGAAGCAGTGAACACTTTCCTTATTTAACTTTGCCTATGAATTCCACATATCCCCAACATTCAAAAACAAGCTGTCTACCTCGGGGCTCTTACACGTTCTACCAAGTGTACCTGAGCTGACAGATGGCACTGAATATGTTGTAGTAGGGTTTTGCTAAAATGAAGAGGGAACTAGCATTTAACTGAACATTCAGGTATGTCACATTGGTTGTATAGCCTCCTACTTTGAATGTCTCCAGCCACAGCACAGCTATGGGAAAGTCATTAGCAGAACAGCTCTGTCACTACCAAGATCACTGTCCAAATCACTTCAGCTTCATTTTGTAAATAAGAATCATGGAAGGGCAGCCTCTCTAGCTCCCTGTCATTCTAAGAGTCTATGGGTAAATTACTGCTTGTAGTCACACTAATATCACATATCTGGCATACCATGCTTTCAAGGACACTAAGTGAGCTCCCCACCACCATCATTGTAGAGAGAAACTACCCCTGCAAGCTCTTGCCATTATAAGTAAAAGGAGATCATTTTGGCATTTGGCATCTTTGCTAGGCATTTCCAGTTTTCTAACTGATTTCATGAGGCAGCTAAATGACAAATTGGAAGAATTGATGCCTTTAGCCCCTCTTAATTCCTAAGTCTACTGTTATTCTAATAACAACAAAATCCTTAGATGCTATCATACTTTTGATTTTTATCTGTAGGAACCCGTAAAGCACAGCTGTTCCTCATTAGACTCTGGTGGTTAAAAGCATTTGGTGACTACAGGAAAAGGAAAAAAAAAAAAAGAAAATCAGTAAAGTTTTATTTACAATCTGCTTTCATTGTAAAATGGTAGACGTCCTGAATCAATAAAAAGATGTGCCTCGTACTAAAAGCATAAATATGCTCTCTTGAAACAGCAATAAATGCTGTGGGCACATTTCCCAGGGTTTAAGCACTCCCTCACTTCTGTCTTATTTTCCCCATATGTATGACCGTATTTCTCAGCCCTTGTGACTAAATTGTGAACAAAAAACACGGTTATGTAAAGAATACGCATTTCCTAGATTAGCATAGATTATTTATGCACATATATAGACATCTTATATAATTTTATAACAACGATTATGAAGGGAAGATCTTTTGTATAAGATAATAACACTCTTTGTCTGTGAAACTAATTAAGCAAGGTTGGATTATGTCTGCTAGGAATACTAAGGGAGGAATTTCAGCTCCCAGAATAGGTTTGGCTTGGTCACTTACAAGTTCTCTTTCAACATTGAATTCAAAGATTCTGTAAGTCACAAGTTTTTCTGAAATTTATGTTAGCAATTGACTCAACTTGCTTCCTGCATTTTGTGTGTTGGCAGGTACTACAACAAATGCAAGTGAGAAATGAAAAGTTATGGTGTTGAAATGTGGATATACTTGCACCTGGGTTTTGGACACACTTGCACCTGTAAGCCAAAGTGCATGGTAATAAAGTCCTTCTGGGCAATAGTTGTCCTCCAGAAAAATGACAAAAAGCTTCAGAAAATTCAAATTCTATTTGTTACATGGAGTCTGCATGTGGGGAAAAAAACAGTACTCCCAATTATCACAGGCAGAAAGCATGAAAACTAGGAACCAAATATGTGTAAGTAAGATTGAAGTATTGTCCCCAGTCATTCATTTTGCAAGCACAAAACTCACCTGAATGTCACCCTGTGTAGACACATGGTCATCTTATTATATCTTACTGCTCCCACTCACAGCAGATTCTGAGATACTGTTGCCTATATACTCCATCTCATCCTGTAAACTTTATCAGATTGATTAAATTTACAAAGAAACTGTAGGTTATAAGTTGCCATAGCAACTCTATTATACACCATCCAGAATATTATCTATACATTGAAATCCAGTATTGCTAAAAGTTTTCTTTTTAAGGAGGTTAGCTGAGTAGGTTTTACCTAACAACACATATTTATGATGGTGATAGTTGAATTTCATGGAAGTCAGTGACAGGAATAATGGTATCCCAGCTCAGCAAGAAAATCATGTGTTAGGTTTTTTGGTTGGCTTTTTTTAGAACCCTTCATAACCAAGAAAGGACTGCCATGTCAAATATCCCGTCTCCTGAAAGCCTGTCTCTGAAGTTGGTACATGCAGGAAGTTACATCATAGTAGAATTTGGTCACATTGACCTTAAGTGAATCACATTCCATTACTCTTTTTCTGATTCCATTTACCCAATCATATTTGTATGCTGACTACCCTCCTTACAGTATATTTAGAATCTTTCTACAGTATTTTGTAGTTTTCAAGTCATTTATCAATGCTCATTCATCTTGCCTTCATTCCTTTGAGGTAGAGCCCTGTGATTAGTAGTAATAACAAAACCATGGTATTTAGCTTTCCTGTAGCTTCTGTCTCCTGAGAATGCTACAATATTAGCAGCATGCATAGCAGTCTTGTGGAGTAGGTTAGGTCACAGAAGTAGTGGGGGGAAATGCTATGACTAGCCTAAATGGAATAAATTGAAGGTTAGGTTGGAACTGGATCAAGACACTGGTGTTAACATGCCTGACTATTTAGGAAAAGTTCCAGGATCACTTAATGATGAAAAGCAATAAGCCTGTCAAAATTTGCCTGGAATATATATAGGATTAGGCCAGCTCCTAAAATTTCCCAAGGTACCTCTGGGTCAAGGACTTTCTGCAGAAGGTAAGTGTTTTTGATGATATAAAAATTCCAAAACTCTTAGTTGCAGAAAAACGTAGAAGTGGGGTGTGTGTGTGTGTGTTACAAAAAAAGAGAGACAGTTACCAAAGAGTTTCTTATTTCTAAAATGGTTCTCCACTGAAGCCATTTTATTCTTCAATACTTGTCATAGATTATCATGTTTTGAAAAAGTTCTATCACTACAATGTACTGAATTCTTAAAATAATAGGAGACTCCACTGGTCTAAAATAACATGCAGCTTCAACATTGATCTTCAAATATACTTGATGATTTCATAAGGGTGTAAGGTGATCCTTTAAAACAAAAGTTGGCCTCACTTTAAAATGAAATTCAACAGTGACTCAAGGAGGATAATCTCACCAAACTTACTGACCTTATTTATTGAGAAAGGAATAAAGTTAAGGAGAAAAATAATTGTTTTAGGTATTTCAGAATTCATTTGAGTATAAATTCTATAAAAGCAGATTGGCTCTCATTATTTAAGTTTACTTATCAACGGGTTCTAAAGAACATTATATTTCACTCCTAGGTTGATAATAAGCATTTTTTCACCCAATATTTGTTTGATTGCTGCTACCCAACCCATCTCCTGCACTTCATATATTCATTCAAGAAATGTTTCTGAGCAACAAGTTTCCAGCACTGAATAGCATAGGAAAACCAGTGGTGAATGAAATATGAACCTCTCTTGAAAACCTTACTCTGCTCTCTCCACTGCACCAAAACCCATATTAGCACCTCTATGTACAAGTGAATTTTACCAAGTCCATTCTGCAATCAATGCATTTATAATGGGCCACAAAGAATCAATGCTCTGATATATGCCAATGCCAGAATCAAGCTCCTTCCTGTTCCCACTCTATTCTCTTATGAATAGTTTGTAATTTTCATTTTATTGACTTTCTTCCTAGAGTCACACTTCCAATATCTTTCTGTCATGTATTCAATGTTTTCTATATTTAATCTATTCTGACCCAATGAAAATACTTGAGTATTAGAGCCCAATTTGTATTATAACTAGACTTGTCCTACAAACCCTTGTATAAGGAGAAATGGGGAAATTTTTCATAAGTACGTATTTTCTCACATTTCCATATTCAAAACCTATAATGCTATGGGCATGGTGACACACACCTGTAATCCCAGAATGTCAGAGGTTGAGGCAGAGGGATCACTATGACTTTAGAGTAAGCCTGAGCTAGACATTTAGAGCCTATATTTCAAACATCCAAAGAAAAAGCAGTCATACTACTAATTATAAATTCTGTTTGTTCTTATGAGAATGATCAAGCCCCAGCATGCCCATATTATATACAGCACACATGCTTAAGCTGTTCATGGAGGCAAAAAAATATGATAATTTCCCTCCCCCAATTTAAGTGATGAACATGTATTCATTTGCTAGTATCAGCTTAAGGTTCCTATCTTTCATGAACTTTTTTTTGCTCATTAGACTGACAAATCACCCTTGTGAACTTCTACCTTGACTTTCAGTCCATCTTAGAATCCATGACACGTGGCTATTTCCATGAAACTATAAATTCTTCAGCAACGAAGACCACTGGTACAATATTTTTAATGCATGTTTCAGTGTATGGGCCACAGTAAATATCGAGTGAATGACAGGAAGAGGAGGAGCAGAAAGATCTTCTATATAATAAAATGCTAATTAAAATGGCCATCAGGACATACAGAACTAGTAGCTCTTGGATTTTCAATGATGTATTGTATCGGATCTGGTGAGATATTTGAGTGATACTAACATCCTATTTCTTAGTCAAAATTTAAGTAAATCTTCACAATGTTTTCCCTTTTTTAATCTCTCTGTCTCTCTCTCTCTTTCAACACACATACACTTAAATCTGATTGATTTGCTTACTAGGTCTCAATATATTCCTTTAACTGTGGCTCCCTTGTGCCCTACAGCTCTCCCCATATCGCCACCTGCTGCCCAAAAGCAAGAAAAATATCTAAGAAAATGAAAATGATTTTTTTCTTCTCTGTGTTTTGTTTGGCTGGTTGACTTTTTTTTTTTTTGAAATGCTTAATTTATCCCATGTTGGCCTCAAACTCACTATACAACCAAAGATGATTTGAACTCCTGATCCTCCTGCCTCTACTTCCGAAGGGCAGGGATTACACAGGCAGATGCTACTATGCCAATGATTTTATTAAAGTGATAATTCTTTGGATGTTGGAACCATACAGTGAATATATTTTGAAATGCCATATGTCTCTTGACACAGGCATGTGATCACAAACAAGATTAAAATGTAAATCTGCATCCATTCACAATTTCTTTACAAAAAAAAAAAAAAGTATGCTCTCAATCTTTTCAGGCCATGATTGCTTTCCTACAGATTCCATGTTTTCAAAAACTTTTCTAGGGCTGGACAAAGAAGGCTTAGCAGTGAAGGCATTTGTCTACAAAGCCAAAGGACCTCGATTGGATCTCCCAGGACCCACGTAAGCCAGATGCACATGGTGGCACATGCATCTGGAGTTCATTTGCAATGTCTGGAGGCCCATTTTTTTTCTCTCTCTCTCTCCTTCTCTCTTTCTCTCTCTCTCTCCCTCTTTCCCTCTCTCAAATAATAAAATAAATTTTTTTCTACTAATTTGCATTACATAAACACAAAATTGTTTATCAGTAGTGTGATTTTGCTACGTTCCCTTGGAGTGGCTTGTTCAGTTCTTTAATGCATCCCAACTGTTTCTATAAAGTGACAAGGCTCCATAGAACCAAACCAAAATTTCTTGAATTTTTTTGTCTATAGAGAAGGAACATTTTCATAATTTTAATTATATAATAAATAACGGACACTGTCATTGCATTAGTAAAATTATATAAATAAAGGAACAAAAAAATTGTTTCCATCAACAATTCTCAGTAGACAGTTCTCAGAACAACAATAAAGTTTTTAAATTCCACAACAAAATGCAGGAAAAAGTATAAGTAGCAATATATTCATAAGTTATATATGCTCATTTATTGTCTTTTGAGAACAAAATTATTTTATTATTTTGATGCTATAAGGTCATTTCTTTTCTGAAATAGTCAACAATTGGTAGGAAGTTTATTTAAGTTCTCACTTAACTACTATATAAGTAGTTTTCACTTTGTGAAAATAATATTTTGCTGATAAATTAAACTTCTAAATGTAAAGTTTTGGGTAAACTTAAGCATGAATTTTAAATTAATTTTCAAAAAATATTAAAAATTGGGAACAACTGGAAGTAATAGTTTCTTTAAGATTAAGTATAAAATATCCTAGTGCTTTTTTTCAAATGGGTTGGTGAAATAGCAATTTTTAAGAAAAATAGAAAAAAACAAATACCTCAGTTTGCTGCCCATTGTAATCCAATGCCAGAAACAAATATTAACACTATGTAATTACACTTTTCTAACCCATGTTATTCTTTGAATGTTAGTGTTTCCTGGAGTCCCTATTTTACATTACTTCTAGGTCCACAGTCTACAGGAAGTTCAAAGATATGTTTTATCTCCCAAGATCTCTTAGTAGAAAAATAAGCTCTTAATAGAAAAATAATAACACTTTGAGAAGTATTACAATGAATCAGAGATAACACAGTGATTAGTCATATAGCCTAAATGCTTTGACTTCTAAATTACACAGTGGGTAATGTGCTCCTCTCATCAAACTCTTCTTAAGGCTTTGCTTTAAGCAAAATCCATTGCCACCAGTCCTTTTCATTTTCCTTTCCTTTTGCACTTTCTCCTTCCACAACGGTCTTTTGGATTGAGTAGAAGTATTTGGTCACTTGCTCTTTGACCTCAGCATCTCTTGAGACTATATATTCATTTTGAGAATGAGTCCCTTTAGTTACCTAAAGTGTCCTCAGACTAAATTGTTTCCAGATGTTTACAAATATTTCAAGGAAATATCCACATAGCTTTTATGGCTGAGGGATAAAGGACTCCACAGTGTCTGTTCAGTTGTAAAATAAGTTTCAAGTACCTATTATAAAGTAACTTTCATTTGACAAGGATTTGCTACATGCCAGGCACTATGCTCAGCTCATTGTATTATTTAATGTTCATGGAAACACTATAAAGGGAGATATGATAATCTCTTTTTTAGGATAAGGAAAGTGAGGCCTCGAGAGCAACTTTCTAGATCAAACAAAGCACAGGAAAAACAGGCTGCATTGTGCCCACATTCTGCATGCATATGCCTGTAACTCCCTGGAGCAAAACTCTTTCACTATGGGCTTACTTATGACAGAAATGAGAGAATTTACTTAAGTCTTAGTGCATCCCTGAATATGCAAAGATCACCCTAACTGGCTAGAAGAGGGTGCTTGTAGAAGAGTCCTTGTGCAGTCTTAACAACAGGCTAAAAGTATGATGCCAAAAATTTCTTATTGTTTAAAAAAGCACACCTTATGTTTAAGTTTGGAAATTTGCTGTTTATTGTTTATACTATTCCTTACTCATATTATTCTGACTTGTAATAAAAAAGAAAATGAAACCATAAATGGTCAAGGTGACCTTTTCAAAAAAGAAAACTTTTGTCATAAAAGCCATGATTTTTGTTTAACATTGAGGTACTCTGAAAAAATTCACTTATTGGTGAGAAAACTCAAATGATTTGCATTTGGGTTGGGATAGAAAAATATCCAGTTAATTTTGATTTATTCTAACTAATGGTACCTAGTCATTTATAAGGCATTCAATGAATGTTAATTCCATTCCCCAAACAACAGTCAAAAGACCCTTTATATTGGTGTTTGGGAAACATCATAGAATTCTTCACTTTTGTTTGTTTTATTTTTCTGAGAGGTTTACACTTCTAATTAGTTTGCCTTGGTGTAGCTTCTGACTGATTTTGGACCCTCAAAATTTGCACTGATAATGAGATGAAGAAAACATGAATTGTGCACATTAGAGGTGTCAACTATAGATTTGTAAAAGAATGCATGAAGTCAGAAATCCATACGCAGGCAATTAAGAGGCAACTCTGTTTGTTCTGGGCATGCCTGCCATGGAACTGACTGCACAAACTGAGGCAGCCGCCTGTCTCCTGCCAATGTGAAATGTCATCTATTAATGCCACCTCTTCCTCTGTTCTCATTAAATAATCTCCCCCCTAAGGCTAGAATTCGAATCAGTGTCAAAAATCACTGACCTGGCCAAGTCGCCTTTCCCTGAGCTCCACTCCCCAAGGCACTCAGAACTCTCGGACTTTTGACCTTGCTGAAAACCAAGGGATTATTTGAAGAGAAATTCTTTTCACAATTGCTTTCTTCCCTCCTGCTTCCTCTACTCTTCAGAGTCACCATGGCACCTTTGAAAGAAAAGATGGCTTGCAAAACAGAACTGCCTGCTTTTGCCTTCCTAAGCTGTTGGTCTCCTAGACCAACAGGTTCTTTGTAAAACTGCCATTCCATGCCCACCAAATTACATTTTATTTTAAATATTTTCATTTATTTATCTGCAAGCAGAGAGAGAAAAAAATCAGGAAGAGAGAGAGAGAGAGTACGGTCTTGCCAGGACCTTTTGCTTTTGCAATGAGCACCAGACATATGCATCACTTTGCGCATTTGGATTTATGCGGATACTGGGTAATCAAACCCAGGATGGTAGGCTTTGCAAACAAGCATCTTTAACAGCTGAACCATCTCACCAGCCTTCATATTACATTTTTTAAAACTCAAAACAGCAACAACAACAACAAAAGAAACAGGACAGCATCTTATGGATGTTTAATTTGTATTCATAATGAAACATCTGAAAAGATGTTTTATCTAATATTTCACATCATTTTGAAGTAAGCTGCATGCTGAGAAGGGGGCTACATCAAATACTCTGGAAGCAGAAGGGTCTATTTTTTTAAGTATGACTGAGTTAAGCAATGGCAACTGCTACCAAGAAAATCGTTGCGACTCACCTTGTAGCCCTGCAATGGTTCTTGCAGGTTTGAACAGGTACTTGTCCCACTGAATTTGTTTCTTTAGTGTCTATATTATTCTTAACTCAAAATATTTCTACTTGTAAAAAGGCACAAATTAACTAAATTCAAGTCTCATTCAAATACTGCCTTTTCCAAGAAGCCTTTTCTCTGCTACATAAGAAAGGCCTGCACTCTCAACCCATATCAGTTCCTTGCCTTTTCATTATATTAAAGCTACACAGAAAAAAAATCTGTTAGACTTCAAACAGTATACATTGTCCCTGCAAATTGTACCCACTTCAGAACCTATGATCAAGACAAAATCAAGCAGGCATTAGCCTTGCCTTTTGCTAAATAGGCAATAGAGACCAATGGTGGCTCACCTAGGCAGGAACTAAAGTGGGGTTGAAATCTAGAATTTCTGACTTCAAATTCCCAACTCCTTAGTCTTTACCTATTAAATGAGCACTGCTTAAACTTTCAAGATTGGGTGAAAATACTTTAATTCCTAAGTCATATTCCCTTGGAGAGTGTCTTGCAGATGGCTTCACACCTACGCTGGCTTCCACTCAGACGTCTGCTCCTACACTGCTGCTAGCCCAGGGTTGAGTCTGGGGCAGTTCCTTGGCAGGACTTCTCAAGCCTGAGCTGATATTAACAGGTTTCTCAGGCTGCATGCTTTACCCACATCACACAGCCCATTATTCCCAGCATTCGGATATTAGCAGGGATGGTGGATCCAGTCACATTTGGCATAAACTTGCTTAATCTGACCCAATATCATTCCTTTTTCCATTAATAAAAACATGTGTGAAAGAAAACTCTTGAGTTTGAAGGCATAAGGCTCAAGTAACCAAGAAGACTAATGTAAAGGCCAATATTTCAGCCCTAAATGTGTTGATTAAATTTCCTATGTTAAGAAATTAATAATAAAACCCATTTAGAAGTCAGAGTTTGATCATCTTACACCAAGGTCTAGTTTATAGCAAACCCAGCTTTTCTTTTCAGCTATGGAATTGTGCACAGTCTGTACTTAACCAATAGCATACAGCTTCAGGACATGTACAACATACTTTTGTTAAATTGTTTAAAAATATCATGGGATGTGTTGAGGAGTTCAGAATGCTAAGAAAGATGAAATAATTTTCTCTCTTTCTCCTCTCTCTCTCTCTCTCTCCTTTTAAATGCAGAATGCTTAAGAGATCTGGTATTTTAAAACTTCTTTGCTGGCAAGACAGTTTGTGATGAGTAGAGCTAGTAGCTTCCAACAGATTTGAACTCTTCATGGTCTGGAGTCACTTCAGGCTCAGATAGTGCCATAAGATGATATGAACCGTCTTCTGTGGAAAGGCACATCAGTCCTGGAAAATGGAGAATGCATAGGTACATAGAATGAAGACAGTAAAGAGACGGAGGTGCCATGGCAGTTTTGAGCTGGGTCCGACTTGAAGCTGGGGGTTAACGTTGTGGGACGGGGAAAAGAGGAAGAGTAGGTTGAAGAAAAGAGCTGACTGATTTCTAATCGTCAATATGTTAAAATAGGAAGGGCTGAGATCTAGGAAACACAAATAACTTCTTAGGCTATTTCAGTCTTCACGTATTTGAATTTTAGTCTTTAGCAATATTATCTTCAGATATTTTGCTAAATTTCAACGAGTTTTCATTTATAGAATTTAAAGCATAACCCTGCCTTTCTGGGAAAATTGCAGGTAGTATCTAACTATAGGTGCTTAACTCTTCAAATATTGAAATTGAGTGAAAAAATGTTCCCATTACTTCTTTCTGCATGCAGTCACTCTCTCCCCTATCAGCCACTCACAGGGAACTTAGGAGCTGGAAAGAATATCCAGGTCAAGAGACACAGACAAGACAAAGCTACAAAAATGAGCTTCTGACCAGGCTACTCAATCTCCTTGACCATGTCCCCTCTGTTTCTCTTTCATCTACTAAACTAAGCTGGCTCCCTTCAGTCTCAGTGCCCTTCTCAATGGGTGCTCTCTGGCTGTCCAACGTGAATTCTTAGGACATCATCCATGTAGAACTTATCTGTAATCATAGACGCTTGATCATAGTGTTAGCTCATTTTCCTGTTTACTGCCTTCCTTTCCTAGGAGAATGCAAGGTTCATGAGAAAAAGCATTTTTTTTTTCTGTTTTGCTTGTTGCTGCATCCAAGCACATAGGATATGTACTGGAATAGTAGGTGTTCTCAATGGTATGAAAATATGAGTGGAAGAAAGAAAGAATGAAATGAGTCTGTTTTGCAAATACAAACAGACTTAATCCTAGACCTACTTTGTTGCATCGGCAAATCTCATAACATGGGGCAATGAGGTGACCTGGGTTTGTTGAGTATTTGTCAAAATTATGATGGTTCAGAGAACATTATTTGCCACTTGGTGCTATGTTATATGCTTATGTTCCTCACAGAGAACTCTAAAGAAAAGATGTCAGTAGAATGGTGGAGGCCCTGTATTATTTAAGAGGCCATGTATTACGATAGTGTTGTAAAAGGTGATATGGGAGCACACAGGAGAATCACCCAGTTCAGACACAGGTGACTCTGGGAGAGGAAGTGTTGAACAGGCTTCCAGAATTTAAATTTACCTGTTTCTAATTTTGGCCAAGGCAAGGGCCCTATGTCAATGAAGAGGGAAGAACCACACCCTTTTTTCTCTCTATGCAGCCACAAAGCCACTCCTTTTGCCAGATACACTCTGCCTGCTTCCCACAACACTACAGTTCAGCAACATGATCTAGGTCATAGTGTTGGCAAGATCCACAGTCAAAATCAGCTTCTCACCTTCAGGAACCCCATCTGGCCCATACCAGTTTCTTTAGTGCACTCTTGCAACTCACTCCTTAATTTAAGGTTACTGAGCCCTGTAATTAATCTCAGTCATTTTGTTTAAATGGTAATAAACTGCTGTCATCGGGGAGCATTCTTGGAGATGTCATCATTTTCTAAAAGATTATTTGAATTTTTAAATCTATGATCTCAATACATAATCTGACATCCCAGTCATATGTCTGTATCCTACTGAATAAGTTCCACAAGAAAGGTGATCCAGCTCAACTACTACCTTCCAATTTTCCAACCACTGGAAGATAAGGGAGAGGATAATGCAATACAGTGTACCAGAAGGTTCAAGGTAAGTTCTGACTTCATCAGTAACTTACTTTGAGGTATCAAGTAAGTTTCTCAGCCTTTTCTGAGTCTTGAGGCCATATTTACAAGTTGGGGACAGCAATGTCTACCAGTCAGCTTTACTGTGAAAATTTAAGCAATCTAACTACCATAAATCACCCAGCACAGCACCTGGTCCATGGTGGGCACTAAATAAATCTCCATTTCATTCCTTTAGCACTGTTATCCCACTGAGAGCCTCAAAGCCACCAGTGAACAGGAGTTATTTCTGAGCTGCAGGGCCAAATACAAAGACAGATGCAGGAAAGTCCCTTGTCTAGCAGCCAATAGTTGTCTCATTGATAGTAATTGCATAGCCATAGATTGGTTGGATAAAGCCATGTTTTATAGTTATGTTGTAAAAGATAGGCTCACGAGGGAAATTATCTTTCTATGCAAACAGTGGGCTGACTATTCAGAAAGCTGTCTATAAACTAGGAGCTGCCTTTGATAACTACACCTCCAAAAGGAACACTCATTGAAAAGGTGAGTTAGGCAGGAAACTTTCAAGACTATCAGAACCAAGATCAGCATCTGCAAGGTCTGAAACATGGGCTGTGGCACTAAGGGAATGACTTCTGACGTACTCAGTTATGTAACAAGGAGATTTGCAGGAGCATAACCACATAGCTCCCCTGGGTAAGTGGCCAGTGTGCTCTACAAATGATTAAATGTAAAATAAACAAGAGCAAGCTGTGAATTATGAACTTGTAATTCCACCAAGGCGGTTCCAATGTTGTCATAAAGCATTACAGCAATGTCATGTCACCAAAGGATCCAAGACAGGCTTACAGGCCTGTAACTGAGTAGTGGTCTGTGCTATATACATGGATCTAGGAAAGCCTTTGCCTCTGGTTTTGTCCAGGTATCATCTCTTCAAGGGCTCTCCCCATTCTTGTTTTGTTCCTCCCAGCTTAAAGCCACACCCTTCCTCCTCTATATGTAGTTCCTTTTCTATGATTTTATTATAAAAACTGCTGTCTGGGACTTAATAAAAAATTCATTTAGGACAAGAGCCCTGGGGCACACCTCAAAAGTGCACATTGGAGATAATGATGGTAGTATGTGCTAAAGCTAGCACTCCACTAATTAATGAAATCAGCAACATTAATTGAGGTAGATTTGGAAAAGTAGGATGAAATCTCAAGAACAGCTATCTCCCAAGTCAGCATCATTTAACACTTGGCTTTACCAGACCAAATAGAAAACAGGTGACTAAATTTCAAAATACTACAAAACAGTGTCCTTTATAAACTATCTGAAAGGAAGGAAATATTCTGTAGAAAAGAAAGAAAGAAAGAAGGTGAGGAAAGAGGAAAAGGTATAAATACAACTTCCAAAATGTGGCACATTTTCACCAGAGAAACACTAAAAGCTAAATGACAAATATAAATAGCCATGTAACAGGCCACTTTTTAAAGACATGTTTCTTCAAGAATAAGAGCTGAAACAACAATCACCAAAGATTAGATAAGATTTTTAACATTCCTCTATAATGTTTTTCTTGTCTTTATCAAAATGTTGAGAACAGTCGCCCATGTCTATAAATGCCATCTGTGTGCTTCTTGGTTGTCTCTTGTTTATACATATTTTCATTTATTCCATAACTATTTTAAGCCACCTCTAGTAGGAAAAGCATGACAGCAAGCACTCTGAAGTATAAAACAGGTCTTCAAAACTGCCCATGCTTGCTTGACAAGATGAGCCTCACAGTTACTAATAATGGAATGCACAAATTCAGGCATAACTTCCACTAGCCATACTGGAACTTTAGAACATCATGAGAGAAGGAAGAGGGCAGAGAATACTGAGGAGATCCATCAATATGACAAGAAAGGACCACAGAATGCTCATCAGGAGATGCACCACCTCTACCACGTTTACAGGGTCCAAGAGAAACTGCAGAGGAAGCAGCCACAGCAGTAGTGTTCCAGATGCTAGCTCTACACTGCCTCCAGGGAAATAGCACCAAACAGGAAGGTGAGCTGAAACATTGTAACAGAAATACACAGCCTACGGAGATCTTGACACTAAAAAGCAACTGTTGTGGAAGTGGAGACTGAAAGATTGTAAGAGCCACAGGGTGGGTATATCCTTGAGGCACAGCCCCCACCACCAATAGACTGAAGTCCCAATTACCCCACAGTGAACACCAATAACCCTACTAAGAAGGGCCATCAGGGAAATGGGGACTGGGGACGAGGGGGTATAAGACCATAACCTATATAAAAATAAATAAAAAATATTATTTTTTTAAAAAAAGATTCAGTCATGGTTATAAGGAAATGTGTTAGTCAATACCAACTGCTATGAGAAAAAGTAGTTCAAGTCTAGGTCAATATTTCAACCTTTGTGGTATGTAAAAATCATATATCATATTTTAAATGTATGCATCTTGAGGACTCTGATTCACTGGGATCTGCATTTAGTGATCCTGCTGATGGATTGGGGTATGAGCACACTGGAGGAAGTATTGGGTGAGTTTTTTGTTCTTCATCTCTTTCTCTAAATAATTAGATATTATTTGTATACGGAAAAGACATAAATAGTAAGAAAGAAAGAAAGAAAGAAAGAGAGAGAGAGAGAGAGAGAGAGAGACAGAAAGAAAGAAAGAAAGAAAGAAAGAAAGAAAGAAAGAAAGAAAGAAAGAAAAGGGAGGGAGGGAGGGAGGGAAGGAGGGAAAGAAATGATGAAAACAAGGTTGGCTAAAGGAAAGTTCACTTTGGTACTCTTCAAAAGAGAATGGTGGCCTGCAGAGATGGCTTAATGGTTTGGGCACTTGTCTGCAAAGCCAATGGACCCAGGTTTGATTTAAGCCAGATGCACAAGGTGGTACATGCATCTGGAGTTTGTTTGTACTGACTGAAAGCCCTGGCACACCCATTCTTTCTCTCTCTTGCTCTCTCTCTCTCTAGCTTTCAAATAAATCAATAAATAACATATTTTTAAAAAGAGAGTGTTAATCCAGAGTTTGTCTATCCCCAACACAGACTGCACAAATCATGAAGAAAAGACTGCTTTTAGCAAACACATGAACACTGCCTGCTATTTATTCCCAACAAATCAGTACTTTTAATCTTTGCCTCACACTGAGACTGTGTAGTGGACGATAATATGCCTCACTCCAGCATAAGGCATATGGTATGGTGCCTGTATAGACAACCAGACATGCAATAATCTGCTGTCAAAGTACCTGACTCATGGGGGCTTCTTTTTCCCACATGTGCCACAGGTTGGAATGATGCAAATCTATCACACAAAAATGCCAAAAATATTTAATTGCTAATGGCTTGGCAAAAAATGAAGTCTTAGATGTTTTATGGTATAGAATGAAATCTGTGCCTCTTATAGACTTATGTTTCAAAGAGGTATGTAAGAAAGCAGGTCATATATCAAACAGAGGATGGAATGTTTATATTATGCAATCTAAAGTGGATAAAGAATGACAAATTTATGTATAATTGTGGTTAACAGGGTATTATCTACGTGTGATATTTTAAATGAGATCCACAGAAACTTCAGTGAAGTGATAAGTGCAGTGTTAGAAATCTGGTATCTTGGGAACTTAGCAGCTAAGTTGGGACTGAGTTAAAAAGTCTTGAAGCCTTGTGTCCTAAGCATGATTCATATACTCTCCCTAGAAGAAGCTAAACAGAAACTTCAGAAGCTAAATAGAAACAAGGTGTTAGACTGAAGCAAGTGCAAACAGAGACTAATGGTGACAACTGAAATGTTCAAATATCTACATGGCTATTTATAAGGGGGAGAGGAAGGGTGGCCTGAAAGAAGGATCATACTCAGGTTTTAAGCCTAACTCCTGGCCCTGCCTAGCCCTCATGGTGGTGCCTTATGAGCATCACTCAAAGTCATGAGGCATCAGTTCCAAAGGCTAGATTAAAAACGATTATCTACCTAGTCATTCAGTAAATGACATGCTGAAGGAGTGTGACATTTAGAGTAAGGGGATATTCTAATTTCGGTAACACTAAGTGGTCTCCAACACTGAATTTGAAACCACATTGAATTTATATTCAAGCCTAGACTAAATGATACTTTTCAGAAATGTTTGAAAATGGAAAATAAGGAAAAGACAAGCACTATTGGAGTGTTTTCCATAGGAAGTACAGGGTGTGCAAACTTTTCTTTTATCATTATACTAAATAATCAAGCTGTTTAATAGTAATACACCAGTTTTATAGATGAAGACGTAATGACTTGGAGATTTGTACAAAGTTAATGAACAAGTACACGGTGAAGCCAGAACACACAATTCACTGAATCAAAAGAAAAATACATATAGAAATGCCTAATTTTCTTAATCTTAATTAAAGATTTCATGTGTGTGTGTGTGTGTGTGTGTGTGTGTGTGTTGGGGATTGAATTCAAGGCCTCATGAATGCTAATAAACACATGCACTTTGAGCTATATACTGAGCCAGACCTCATGTCCCAAAGATTTTTTCTTTTTTACATTTTGAGAGCATGGTCTATCTATTAAAATTTAGTCATAATTTTTGATATTTTCTTGATAATTTAATTTAGAACGTTTATGCTAGAAGCAATATACATACAATCAGCCCTTTATTTTTCAAGTATTTTCATGAGCACAGTCTCTCGGGCTGACTACATTCCCATGAAGATGAGAGGCACGGCAGTTGCATACCTGCTTTGTAATGACTATGAGCACGGCGCAATTTGGTGATGTGCTGTGAAGTGCCTTGCTGGCCTCCTCATGTTTTTTTTTTTTTTTTTTTTTTTTTTTTTTGTGATAGAGTCTCATTCTGGCCCAGGCTGATCTAGAATTCACTATGTAATCTCAAGGTGGCCCCAATCCTACCTCTGCCTCCTCCCGAGTGCTGGGATTAAAGATGTGTGCCACCAAACCCAGCTTTATTCTTATTCACATTGTTTCACTAGACATGAATGCATCAAAAGAATTTGGTTGACATAAAAAGGTGGGGTGCAATGCAAAAAACAAAGATGGGATCAGAAGAGCAAGTCACTTCATAGTAGGAACCCACTAAAGTTCTATCTATCAGCTTTTTATCTGTTAAATGAAAATGATTTGCTAGGCCAACCTGCTTCTTAGAGTGGGCTTTGTAAAATGCATCAGCAATTATATATGTTTTTAACATCTGTGAAGCAATCTCATATTTCATCGCATTTTTCTTTCATATATTAATGTTAGTAACACTTAATGACAAAAGAAGTCATACAAGTAATCAGGGAAATGAATGAAATAAACCAGTGGTTTTTGAGTATATTAATTCAGTTAAAATGACTGTACTTCAAGTCTTGCCACACACAGGTGGGCTGAATCTTGAAATCAAAAAACCCAAAACAAGGAAAGAAAACAAATATTCTCATCTCTTAAGGAGAACATTGGAGGGAAAGAAAGAGAAATAAAAATTTAAATACAGGTCCTTATGTTCTGAGTGGAAATTATCAACACTCAGATAAATCTCTTTTTGCCTGAGACAAGTTAAAACAGATTTGAATAGTCAAGTGTGCTGTGCTGTGATATTATTTTCTGTTTCTCTTGTCAGAAGGGATTCCGTCTTTGAAATATGTCTAGCAAAACTGCAGATTTCAGTCCCGTGATTAATGAACTAAATTACATTTTATTTCTTAAATGTGTTGAGGATTCATCCTGTGGTCTTCCCCCGGTCTCGAGGATTAGAGCTGCCGCTCTGCACATCTGGTTACAGGCAAGTAGCAGTCTGGGTGTTCCATCTTCCTTCCCTTAGAAGGAGGCAGTGTGAGGAACTACAGAAACTTTTATTGGGCAAGAGTGGTTGTTAATCCTCAAAAATCATGCTTACTCTATTCTCTTTTTCTCATGAGTAAGAGAAAGATTAATTACTAAGGTATCCAAAATAGATCTGATTCATAATTTTAAAATTTTATTCAGCATGGTTTATATAATTTATTAATCCTTTCCTTAAATAAAATCTTTGCATTCATAAGGCAAATGTTTCATGTCAACCTGCCTTGGAAAATTTTTTAAATAATAATTCATATCTATTGTATAATTATCATTGATTATTAAAGTTCATGTCTGAATAAAAAATGCATAACCTTTTCTTTTTTGCAAGTGCTTCTTGCTCTGTCAAAACATACTATCATGTCCTGGACTATGCCATTATGATGATCAGCTTATAATGCATAGACAAATAAATGTCAGTTACATACATATGAATTTTATAAAAATTCAAGATTCAAGGATCTATCCTTCTTACCCAGACATACAAAAAATTCCTTATTTTGTGAAAAGTAGATTCAATTAATGTGGTAGGAACACCCTTTAAGTATTATGTAGGCTTTTCCAATTTCAAAGGAGACATGTGCTCATGTCTAGGGAAGGCTCCCAGCAGCAAAGAAAAAGACACAGTTTACTTTGAAGGATGTTCAGGGCTAGAGACATATCCACTAGAATCTGAGAAAGCTGAGAATTAATTGTGATGTTGCCACTGGCATAAATTCACACAATTCTTGGGAAACTTTTGCTATTTACATGTTTATTTGTTTAACTTTTCTGATGAGAAAAAGTGAGATAAATGTTCATACATTTTCTTATTTGGGGAAACAGAATATTTGAAAATGAGATTTAAAATTTCTCCAATGATTATAGATCAATGAAAGATGTCAATAAATATAATCAAAAAGGTGTAAACAATACTAAAAATACAACAGTTTGACACCAAAATATTAACTAGATATACCTCAGAGTGAAAAAATATAAGCAACTTTGGTTTTCTATTTAAATTTTTTAATGTAAAACCACATGCATGTACCACATTTTGGTATTATTCTTACAGTCAAAAAATAGTTTCAGTCAGATGTAATATATAAGATAATATTCCCTCAAACCAAAGTCTCTAGTCTTAAGAAAATCCTTAAGCAATTGAACAATCCTAAAATATTTAGAAAGTAAGTAGGCAGTGCCTATGGAGGCATTGGTTATTTCTAGAGCATGCATTGAGGAAAGGCATTTAAGATAAGGGATCATAGATAGGGACTGGAATTAGGCAGGCAGTAGTCTCACAAGGAGGTCTTATTGGAGCAGAAGGTAGTGTAGGTAGGATGGCAAAAGGGGACATAGAGTAAGGACATTTCAAATAAGAAGTTGAGAAACAGAAATAAAGCTAAGCACACGGCAAGTGTACTTTCCTAAGTACCATACCAGGGAACAGTAATGCAAGAGTTCCCATCTGTACCTGGAGGTATACTGTTAGAGCAGGACAGAAATACAGACTGTGGAGAATGATGTTAAGAAAAACAGGGTGAACAATTCACTCTTGATGTAGAAAAAAATTTTTTAAAAAGACAATTGTGAGTTTTGCCAAACCAAAGAACAATGATTTTTAAACGATGTTTTTATGGAAGAAACTGTAATTATACCCTTTGATAAATATGCCTTAAAGATATATTACACGCTGAGTGTTCATCACCTGTGCATAGGGGATCAAAAGTGTGGATGCCAGAGACCCAATTGACAGGAGGATGAGAGGAATGAAAACGATCTTAAGAAGTAAACTTGCTGGGAATTACAGATGGGATAGACAAAGGCAGAAAGGGAAGAGAGATGGGGATAGATCGGAAATGCTTGAGGTTTGCACCCATGTGTTGCCACACAGGTAAACAGGGAGCTGTAAAAAATAATCATGTTACATTGTTACATGTTACACTGAAATGGAAATATCAAATTAGTGGCTGCATATATGGATGTGTAGCCCCAAGGTGGAGTCGGAACTGAGAGTAACTGGTATACAAATAGTTATTGAAATGGTGGGCCTAAACAATATCACCTAGGCAAAAACAAACAAACAAAAGAAAGAAAGAAAAGAAACTGTAAAGTGAGGAGAGGGTAAAGTGCCTAGCCTAGTAATTTGGCTAGATTTAGAAAGGTGTTTGACTAAACAAGCACTGACAAACACCAACAGCCGTTTCCCAGTGTAACACAGGAGCTGTATGAACAAAAGTGAGGTTGGTAGAAAATGGAAAAGATAATACGTACACAATGATTAGTGTTACCTCAAGTCTGGATTAATCTCAGTCAATCTATAAATACTTAGATTCACTACCTATTCCATTAGCTGTTTCAATTATTTATATTGATGAATTATCTGTAAAGGGATTATAATACAATAATCCACTTCCCAATGTATAGTCCTTAGGAAGTTTCTAACTGTGTTATTATAAAATGAATTGTCAGAGGCAGGGTGTGATGGTGTATACCTATATTCCTAACAGACAAGGAGGCAGAAGCAGGAGAATCAGTGTAACTGCCAGGCTAGTCTTGACTCTATAATGATTTCCAGAGTAGCCAGGGATACATAGAGAGAGCCTGCCTCAAAAAATAAAAAATAAAATTTAGCCAGGTATGGTGGTGCACACCTTTCATCCCAGCAGTTGGGAGTCAGCACATCTTGGCTTAGATTTTGATTGAATTGAGCCTTTTGGCCTTCAGGTTGTATATCTGAGTCCTCTTTAAAAAGAATTGGCCTCCTTGCATCTCCATAGAGTACTGAGAGTACCCATCTGTTTTTATACTTCTTCGTAACTACAGCATCCTCCAGCACTGTAAAGTCCTTTAAAATATAATGACATGACTGAGATGATGAAAAATTAACTGGACGGGGTGAATGTTCTTATTCTCTGACAAACATTTGTGGGAAAGCCTTTTCCCTGGGAGTTCTGGCCTTGTGTTTTTGTGTCTAGTGAACACCCCTGCTCAGATTATCTTGAAAGATATACATTCATCTCATGTACGCTAAGAGGACATTGAGCCAGTTTGTTGCTCCTAAACCTGCCTTATTTTGTCCCTCCTCTCCCCCCGGGTAAAGAAAGAATTCCAAATATTACAGGGGGTGGGGGTTAAGAATTTATCTTCATCTGTCCACAAGACCCTTGACTCTTGTCTATGAAGGGAGGTTCACTGCAGGCCAGAAGTTATATTTGGGGATTGGAGGTGGTTTGAGGTGTACACACTCCAGACTCACAAAATCTGGTGCAATTATTGTTTTTTTCTTTGGTGACAAAGGGTTTCTCTGAGTGTTCGGTGACAGATGTTCCCCCCACTATGAACTGTGGGTACTCTGAGGACTTTTGTGCTGCTTTGTAGCATTCCAGCCACATCAGGCAGGTCCCCCCTCCCTCCCTCTCTCTCTCTCTCTCTCTTTCTCTCCCTAGCCCCCCCTCCCCCATCTCCCAAATCTAGCTCTCTTTCCTTAAATATCTCTAGTGCATATACACAAAAAGTCACACTCACATCCACAAGGACAACCTTCTCTCTCCCATGGAACCCAGGCCCCAGTTCTAAATGCCAGCGACTTCAGGGCAATTCTTCTGGTCCCTCCTCCTACCATTTCCTAATCACCCTCGAATACTTACTGCTCGCCCTCATTTCGAAGGAGCAGAAGAATGCAGCCCTATATTTCTGTCAAAATGCCTATGTGTAACATATTCATATAGTCCCTGAAGTGTTCTCATACCATTGAAATCTCCTGTTCTGCTACTTAATGTAGAAGAATCTTTTAGTCTATTGACTCTCTTGGCAGAGCAGCCAGGTTGTTGAAGGCAAGGTATCTTCCAGCCTCACCCTTGGAGGACTGCGCCCCCTCTTGGAGGGAGAAGGGAAGAAAGAGCTGCTTGTCAGGCTAGGCTGGTATTTACAGCCTGCAAAAAGCAGCGCTGGCAGCATCTTTCCTAAAGGGAAAGGACAGAGGTGGCAGACAGCGTTTGCATCTTTGCCTGTGCAGAGACAGAACTTATAATCCAAGATCCCGTGAGTTCTGTTTTTAAAGGTGAACATTCCATGTTGAATTAATCCCTTTAATCCCTCCTCTTCTTAACACACACACACACACACACACACACACACACACACACAGTGTACTTCCAAAAGTGAGATATCAAAGGTTCTTGCTGTTTATGCCAGTGCAAGGTGCGAGTGCCACTCCTGGCGTTCATTGTATTCACTCTTTATCACTTATGAAAAATTTCAATCATTTGCAAATACCTTCATAAAAGCAAAAAAGAAAAAGGCAGGGAGGAGGGCTAAAATGCCCCCTTACACTTTTTCATCACTTGGATCTTGGGGATACAATTTCACAAACATAGTCCAAACTTATTCCTCATTTAAAACAAAGAATGTGGGAATCAATTATTTTCATAATTAGTCCAGAGTTCTTGGGAACTGGAGCTTCCTAATTCCACAGTGTAGGGAAGGGGGCTCTGAACTCAGTGCCTTAAGAATGTATTGTGATCATAACTCACACTTCTATCCCTCAGCACCCTAGAGATGCACAATCCTTAAGATCCGGCTTGTCCTCAGGCTGTTCTGAATAGTCACTTATGCATCTGATTTGTTCTGACATGTTTTGAGATTCTTTACAGAATTGTCTTAACTAGTTACCAATGGCGCTTTTCTTTCTCTTGCCTCTGCTACCATGGCTGTTGCCCTTGTAATTGGCTTCTCAGATATATTTTCATTAACCCCAGGGCTACTGAAGTATAGTGATTTTTAATGTCCTAAACCAAAATGATAGCCCATAGTGATCTGTGTGAGTTCTGTTTGAGGCTAACCCACAAAACCAGACAATTAATGTGATGAATCTACTTTGATTCAGCCTACAGTGCAGGTCAAGAACTTCCACACATGAAACATGAACCACGATTATCTTCTCAAGTTTATCCAGTATTCACTTTTGGGAGCTTAATAAGTGCATTTGGATAAAGGGGGCATTAGATTATTTTTTTCTTGAATGTTGTTAGCCTGCACTCAAAAATTTTAATTTTCTAAGGATCTTAATTCTTGTGAATATCAAAAATGCTAATGATGTGAACATCCTCTTTATGTTGTTGACCCAAACTCTGGAAGCGGTACTGGACACATCCAAGTGAAACAGAATTGGACAACCAATGGCCAGTCATACTGTCATACTGTGCAGTCACAGGTAAATGGCAGGACATGAGCTGGCCTCAGATGCACCACTGTAAACCCTTACAAATAAATAAATAAATAAATAAATAAATAAATAAATAAATAAAATGTTTGTAGCTACGAAGTTCCTTTTGGTTAAACTTCCAAAGACAAGGGTAGAAGATGCCCAGCAGCTGTATGTGCCTTTCTTTCTGGGAAGTCTTCTACCACCTGTTCCCCCAAACACAGCACACTCTTTTCTCTTTAAACACGCTTCCAATTTCAAAAAGCTGTTCTTCATTTGACTTCTGCTGGCTCCTCAAAATGGGTATTCCACAGCTTAGAGAGTGGACACGGCACGGAGGTGGAGGCGAGCCGGGTCGCAGCACAGGCACCACATGCATGCCAGCCTTTTGCAACACGCGTGTACTGCGCTGGGGCTTCAGCGAAGGAGGAGTCTTTGCCTGGGGCCAAGTCAGCTCTCCTGGCCCTAACTCACTGCCGCTGCATGCGGGTAAACACCCAAGAGGAAAAGCGTCGAAAAACGTGTCTTTTAAAATTAAACATCAAATTGTTCTAGAGATCCTCTACAGATGTCATTTAGTGTGTGGGGGTCCCAGGCGGGGCAGCTGGCTTCAGGACGCCTTCAAGACTAGGACACGGGCCGGGCGAGAGTATGAGTCCCACCGAGAGGTAAGAGAGGCTTGGTCAAGGCGTACTGCTTTGGAGGTGTCTGCGTAGGGAGGGCGAGCGAGGGAAGATGGCATCTTGATGGTTTAGAAATGCCCATTCCTGCTGTGAAATCTAAAATAAAGGCTTGGGAAGACAAGGAACTACCTGGACCTGTGTGAGACCCACCTCTGCCAGCCTGATGCCTCAGCATTCTGAAGCACCAAGTAAGGTCTGGGATCGGAGGACTCGTATAGGGAGAGATGCTGCGGAGGAGTACGCAGGAAAAGACAGCTTGGGCAGTGACCCCTAGAGTTGGAGGTCTAAAGCCTCAAGGCTGACCTTAAAGACTCATTCATATGTTGGGCCCTTCAAATGGTCTTTGTCCCTTCTGTTGCAGCGGGAGTACTGCACAGTCTAATTTTCTAAAAATTTAAGAGGAGGCCACCAGGCTCCCTGTCCGTTCATGTAAAATAACCAGAATTCATTAGCGGTCTTCATATTGGGCGTTTCGTTTAGGAGAACCAATGCTTCTGGACTTCATCGTCCACTCCTCTACATGGAGAACTTTCCAGGCCACTCACCTAAGGACATGTCTCTTGTTATCTTCCACTTGAGCTGAGATAAGGGAGGCCCGAGTTCATATTCAGAGTACCAACACGGGGCACCATTCCGAGGGTGGTGCCTAGTAAGACACCTCTGACGCCATTAAGCATTGCAAAATCAGACACTGGAGTGGCCCGGGATTGATATTATTTTGATGCAAATTCCAACTGGGAAGCGCCCTAGTAAAAAGTTCCTGCTCTTCTGGGCGTTCCTCTAGTAAAGAGGAATTGGGGAGCTGGGCCAGCGGGAGTGTGGCCGGTGGATCAGGCGGGCGATCATTCGCGCCGCGGGTTTACACCTCTCCCTTTGTGACAAATCGATTTCCCGCGCCGCTGTTCCACATCTGCACCCCGCCGGGCCCGGGGCCCAGCTGCGCCCGGTGCACACACAGCGCCGGCTTGTGAGTGTGTGCGTGTGCGCGCGCGTGCCTAATTGACTTTCCGTCTACCTTTTTATGACTACATGTGTTTCCAACAAAAGGTCTTATTAGGACAATCTGGTTTCACTAATTTAGAGGTCGGAAACGTGGAAAGCAGGAGTTTTCTTTTCTTTTCTTTTTTTTTTTTTAAGAGTTTGCAGAAGTTGAAATTAAGAAACTGACAGTGGGATACACTGTCCTCTCCAGAAGAGCTCTGCCTGTTTTTATGACTTTTCCGTTATTCCTATCCCCAGATCAGCCCCTGTTCTGCCATCAACTCCATTCACACACTTCCCATTCAAATTCATCATTAGGTTCTGAAGAGCCCAGAGTCTGAGAAATCCATAGGTCTGGGAAAACCAGTAAAGGGGGAAAGAAAAGCTTCCATAGAAAGAAAAACGGAGGGTCGACTTAGAGTGAGGGGACTGAGATGATGGGCAGTCACAGAGCACAACAAGAAGTCTTCACTTTTCATAATAGTTGGTTCCCCTCTCCTCATCCAGGTTGTAATTCTACTTTTTGTAAAATGAAGAATCTGGCACTGAAGGTGTATGTTGAACCCAGCTGCTAAATTCCTCTAGATAAAAATATAGAAAGGAGCTTTCCATGTCCCCCAGAAAAGTAAAAATAAAAATAAAAAAATCACTCTTGCCCCCATTTCTTAGAAGAGAAGAAATTTCCCCATTTCTTTTTTCACTTTCAGCATCCTACTTCCTGGTGTAATTTCTCAATCCCTTGCAACCTCTGATGTGACCCCTCAGTCCCTTGCAGGCCTGGACATCCCTCTGCCCCAGACTCCCCCTTTCCATCATGTACAGTTTGAGTTTCACTGTCTGTTGCAGGCGGGAGACCCAGAGCTCCCAGCTTCCTTTGCAATTCTGGTTGGAGTCCGCAGAACTAAGGATGAGGGCTCCCTAGGGCAGCTTGCTTAACTTACTGGATATCAGTCTCCCCTTTTCATCCCAAAAAGAGAAGAGGGAGTTTTAGGACACATTGTTCTGAGAACAACAAACTATTTCCTAGCTTATACATGTGCAGCCTTACCTTATCTTCCTGCAAAGCAAAGCCTGCCCAGTGTGCAATGTTTTCTGATTCTTTCTCAATCCTAGGTGCCTGTCACTTCCTCCCCATCACCTCACTGCATTATGCAACTGAAGTCAGCCATTGACTATTCTACTTGCTACAATCTCACCCTGGTGGGCGTAAGAACCTCAGTCCTCTTTCTGGGTTCTCTCTTCATGATGCCTCTCCATTGCTTGTCAAAATTAAGATGAGATTAAATTTTATGCTAGGTCTTGTCCCTTCTTTAGAGACAATGCCCCCCCACCCACCTACTCTGCTGGAAACCCTGAACTTGTCCTTGAATCCCCCGGGGGGATTCAGTGTGTATGATGTAGCTATTGTTTTTCCAGATTTGGATTTAACAAATGCCATTTCCCAACTCTAGACAACCCAGCCACCATAAGGCCCCTCTAAGTCTGCTCCTGGTGCTCCACAGAGGTCTTCCTTAGACCAGCTCCTCTGGAGACCCTCTTGAAGACCCTGAGCAATCTTGTGAGCCCTTTTCCTAGTCCTCTTGAAGAGGCCAGGCAACCCATTCTTTACGCCCTCCTCCTCCGTCCAGGACTACAGAATCTACCTGGGCCTTGGGCTTGCTTTTCTGTTTCCCGACTTCTCTCTGGGCAAGGCAAACCTGTCTCCCCTCTTTTGTATACCTTAGTCTTCGATACAAGGTTCTTCCAGGCCTTGTTTTCTGTTGTGGAAGGGATCCAGCCTTCAGTTCTTATATGAAATACACGAAACCCTGGTAAACGTTTTGGTTAATAATAGCCATAGAGAAACTGGAACACCAGAATTGCAGAACTGGTGAAGCTAGAGCTCCAAATGCTATTCTTTTCCTCATATTTGTTTCATATTTTCCCTGGTAAGATGACGATAATCACAGTATATTGCAGTGCCTTCTGTTCCTACTAAAAGTGATTACCCAACACCCGACTTGTGATGCTGGCATTCTAGGCAGGGCCGCACCTCCAGCACCACAGAGCTGCAGGACTACCGCAGGGTTGCCCGCATCTGTCTTCTGAACACCAGGCCGAACCTCTTCAGGCAGCTCTTGTAGCTCTTGGTGGAGCCCAGTGCGTATAGCCTTGATCCACCCCACGTCCTTTCTGTGTAAAGTCACCCATGGGTGACCAAGACTGAACTAAAGTCACAGGCACCCTGATCCAGACCAGGGCCCCTCTTGTGGCCTCCTTTAGCGTCAAGGCTCCCAACCCAGAGCTGAGGCCCCTTTTCTAGCAGTTTCTGACACCGGTTTACTTTGAATGTCCTTTTTTTCCCCTCAAAATTGCTATTTAAAAGCTTGAAAATGACAATATTTTGTGGAAATTATAGAATGGGAAAAGGCCCTAAAAGTTTTTAAATCTCAGGACATGGCAATCAACAAATAATAGCATGGAAAGGGGTCGTTTTGGAAATTCCAAGTTCAGATTCTTGCAAACGTCCAGGAGAGAAGAGAGTATCTTTATCTGACACAATGATGTCACCTGGGGTGAGCATGATGACAGATGTGTTATAGACTCAGGGACCGCAGGGTACATTTGTATTCCCCTTTTAAAGGCAAAGTAAGCAACGCACGGTGAGCTTTTTCGTGGGCTGGGGTACTATGATAATTTGTAAGGATCAAGAAGGGAGCTTATATGTAGATTTTTTCTAGAAGTCTAGGAGCCAATAGACAGCTCTCCTCGCGAGTCTGGGCCTGGAAACCAGCGATTCCCTCGAGTATCCATCGCTCTTGTGCACGACCAAGCCGGGGATTGATCTCGCATTTCACTCCTAAAGGAAGTTCTCTTTGCTTCACCAGAGTTTGCCCTCGTCAGACCGGCTTTTTAACTCTGCCTTCAACCCGTTCGCAGGTGGAGGTGACAGCAGGGGGCAGAGAGCGGCCCTGGCTACGGGTGTTGGGCGTTCCCGCGCTGGTCGCAGTCTTACCAGGGCCTAGAGTGCCCGCACCGGGTGGGATTCTCTGCGCACCTGTCTGCCCAGCCCCTCCGCCCCCAGAGCTGCTCGTGGCAAGCGCTCCGGACCCGGCTCAGCCCCTCCAAGCGCGGCATTTCCAAACCGAGCTGGATCTGCAGGGCGCGCTCCTGCGGAACCCGTTCCGCGCCCCGCCTGGGCGCACCGCGGGCGGGACGTTCTGACAGCCGCATCCCGGGACCCACACAACGCCGGGTCCGCTCCAGAGGAGCTGCGACAGCCGAGACCCAGCCGTCCCACACCGCAGGGCCTCGGAGCGAGCACCCCACCCCCTACCCCAGGCTCACAGCCCCTCTCTCCAGCGCCCGAATTGGCTACGCCCTTGGCGGAGCCCTCTTCTCTCTACCGCCGTCCTCCCCATCTGTGACCAGACATCTCCCGGACGACACCCTCTCACCTTCACCTCTCTTACAAACCTCGAACCGTCCCCATCAAGTCTAGAACACTCTCCCGCCGCCTGTCCCCGGCACCCGGTCCCCCCGGTGCGCGCGCGCCCCTCACTCACTGTCCTGCTGCGGGGTGTCGCTGCCGCTGGTGAGTCCCGGCGACTCCAGCAGGCTCCGGCCCGCCTCGCCCACGCTCTCGTCCGCCTGCGCCGCCACCATGTCCCCGGCTTCCTCCAGGTCCAGCAGGTGACTGACGGAGAAGTTCTTTTTCGCCTGCAGGGTGTCGAGGTTGCCGGGGCTGTCCAAGCGGCCGCCCAGCGCCGGTTGCCGCTCCAGAACGTGCCCGTAGCTGGAGGTCATGGTCTCCCCCTCCAATCCCACCCACCCCCCTCTTCCCGCTCGAATCAACACCAAACGCTGTGGGCGAGAGGGGGGAGAGGAGCCGAGTGGGGAAGAAAGAGGGGGGAGTGGAGAGAGAGAGAGTGAGAGCGAGAGAGAGAGAGAGAGAGAGAACAGAGGGCGGGGACCCCTTTCTACAGAGCAGGGCGTTCTGCACCGGCAGCTTTCGGCAGCTTGGTAGCTTTTCTGAAGCCAAGTCCAAGTCCGGCGCGGTCCAAACAGATAATCCACACCAAAAAAGTACAATTAAAAAGTTACCCTATGTTTAAATCTGGAAAGAGGGGGGAAAAAAATCCCTTCCGACTCTCAAGAAGCGTCCGCACGCACACACTAAAAATAATAATAAAGGAGAGAGAGACAGACACACGGAGAAAGAGTGAGTGAGAGAGAGAGAGACAGAGAGAGAGAGGAGAAAGGGGTGGCCAGCAGGGCGGGGGAGTTAGGCAAACAGAAGAGAGAAGAAGGGGTGGGAAAGAAGAATCAAAGTGGGTTTAAAAAAAAAAGGTTAAAAAAAGTTATTCCCCGGCAAGAGTTCAAGCACCAACAGAAGAAGGCTTGTTCCAGCTTTAAAACATCTTCAAGAAAACGGTTCCCCCCTCTCTGCACTCCTGTGGATTCTCAGGAGTGACTACAGTTTCAGGAGGAGAGGATGATGTCTTGCAGATGTATTATGGAGCAGGATTCTCACTTTACTTTTCGTAAGGAGTAAAATAATAATAATTAATAATAAAAAATAAGAACGCAGGGCTTCACGAGTCCGAAGGAGGTGGTGGCGGGTTCCCCCCTTTCCCTTCTTTCTCTCCCCCTCTTCTTGCAGACCTCCTTTTTCCTTCTCAGTTGGATCAAGAAGCTCTGTGGCACTTCAAAAGGCACAAACTGGCATGCAGAGGAGGCTTTGTAGGGAATACAAGAAAATTGGAGACCCCTGGGAGGGCAGATCTCCACTTAATAGGAGCCTGTAATTACGTGGCAAAGTCTTTGTGCCGCGCCTGACGTTTTACAGACCCCCTTTCTCCATCACAATCTCCTTCTTCCTCCTTTCCCTCTGACCAAAAAAACAGTCTGATTAAGAAAACCCCCTTTGCCAACATCAGAGCGAGTGAGAAAGGCAGAGGGAGGGAGCAAGAGAGGGAGGAGGGAGAGAAGAGGGAGGGAAAAGGAGAAAGCCCCTTTGGATTTTTAAAGTAAAGGTCTAATTATCATTCCCTTGCAATAGCATCGAAGGGAGAAAAGACAAATTGAAACTCACAGCCACTTCAAAAGGGCTGATTATTTTGCTTCAGCATTAACTCTTCTAGATTTGTTTAAGATCCTGTTGTAAAATCTCATTTGCATGTGTTGATAACAACTGCGGGGAAACTTGTGGGGGGGGGGGAGTGTGGGAAATGCACAAGGATCACAATCAAATTTTCTTTTCCCGCTGCCCCCTCCCCAACATTTCCTGCTGCTCTGTTTTGGGGAGAGTTGAGGGAGTGTCTGAGACAGGGCCGAGGAAAAGAGCAAGCACATTAAAGCTCGTTTGGCTCTGTAGAGACAGCCTATTAAATAACGTAATAAAATAACAACAGCAATAATGATGGAGGCTCTCCCACGCTCTGCAGCGGACACAAGGCAAGTTGGGGAGATCTGGAAGGTTTCGAATGGATTCGAAGCTTTCCCTGTCATCAGGAATCCCTGGGCCTCAGACGGAAAATTAACATATTTATTAAGCGTGGGGAAGTACTCTTAGGCTCTCCCCCGCCACCCCTACACACACACACACACACCTCCGCGCCAATTTTGTAACCACTTTGGTGTGGCCAAGGTCATTTTCTAAGGCGACCTGGGTAAGCCCGGGGGCTGCGCACATTGGGAGGAGGCCGGAGCACTCCTGGGGACAGGGATGCCGCAGAGAGGTGCTGCGCAGTCCCGCATCCAGCCAGCCTGGGTTCCTGGCAGAATACCCAGTGAAGTCTGCGGATAATGCTTGGTTGTTATCCGCAGAGCCCTAACTTGACAGAGAGGTGCTGAGTAGTTTTTTTTTTTGTTTGTTGTTGTTTTTTTTTAATTTTTGTTTTTTTCCATGACCTGTTAGAATCTGGTAACAGCTCTAATAGTCTCATTAGAAATGAGTTACTATATGAAGAGTAAGTAAAGTATTAAGTGCTTATTTGTGGCGTTTTATGTTTTCTAAGCACACACACGTTCCTCCTTGATTGCTAGATTCCCCCCCCCCCCCCCATCCTATAACCAAGAGACTGGATTGAAAAGAAGGAAGGGTCGGAGTGTGTGTAAACGGTTTCTGTGCTCCATAGTTAGCCCAGAACTTCCAGCCCTGATCTGGGAAAAGAACATTTGATGCCATCAAAGGGCTGAAGATTGAAACCAGATGTGCTCGCCTCGGTTCTTTCCATGCATTTAATTAAGGAGCCAGGATGGAGGAGACTTTTTCATCATTAGTCCACCCACTGCCCCCTCCTTTTTCCACCCACTGGCCGCTCCCCGCACAACCACTTATACCTTCCCCACCGACCGGGAGCCCCCGGACCCTCCAGTGCCTCTAGCCCTTTCCTCAGACTCTGCAGAACCCACTCTGAGCAGTGAACATCTGCGGGGAGCGTCCGTGGGTGGGCCCGCGCAGAATGGGAGCTTGTGTATCCCAGGGTACCTCCAAAAGCCTAAACTGAGTGCTTGAGCCATTAGCTGGAGCGGACCTGGCTTAACCTAAGAGGTTCCTACCTGGCATCATCCTCCAGCTGCTTGGGGGAAATGCCACAGTGGCTGTTTCTCCTTTCCCTCCTATGCTGTGGCTGTTTGACCCAAAAGATCAGTAGGGCCCCACACTTCACCAGAACTGAGGCAACATCTGGCTCTTGCTCCTCTTCCACTCTCCACCCTAGTTTTTGTAGTTGGGTTTCTTTCACTCTCCAACACCTTCCCTGTCTTGGTCTGGGTAAGGGGTCAGGGCTTCTAGCATTCCTTATTAGGCCTTTCTCCTGAAAATCCAGTGACTTGTGTCTGCAGGAGGGACGTCGTCCTTGATAAGAAGTTGCCATGTTGTTCTCATGTGCAATCAGAATGATTTAGCATATGCGACCTGTAAGAAAGACAGTAGAGCCCTGCCTCCAAGCATGGTCAGGAGTCTCAAGACTACTTATATCTGGCCTCGTGTTTTCCAAAGTGATCTTTTTGAGAATCACTGGTTTGTCATGTGTATTGATATGCACCAATTGCAGCAATACCAATTTGGAGGCTAATGGTTTCAACAAAAACCTTTGGATGTGTTTGCTAATTTTATAATTTTATATGCACTGTGAATTCTAAAAGTCCAAATACAGGGCTGGGGAAGTGGCTCCTGGATAAAGCACTTACTACTCCACCCTGATCTCCTGAGTTCAGATCTAGACTACACATAAAAGCTGGAAGCTGTGGTATATGCATGCACATATGTGCACATCTTCCGTCCGAAAAAAACTTTAAAAAAAGAAAAGTCGGGCATGGTGGCACAAGCCTTTAATCCCAGCACTCGGGAGGCAGAGGTAGGAGGATCACTGTAAGTTCAAGGCCTGCCTGGGGCTACAGAGTGAAATCCAGATCAGCCTGGGCTAGAGTGAGACCCTACCTTCAATGCCCCCCCCCCCAAAAGAAACTTCAAATATAAAGGGACAGTGCTGGGCTGGTCTACCTGTGGCAGCAACGCAGGCCACTATCAGCTCAGCTCACTCTAGAGGCCAGAGGCAGGAAAAGTCAATCTAGAAAGGTAACCTTTGAAGTCTGCTGACAAAGTTCCCTCAGAGTTGGAACATAGGGGCAGAGTCTCAGTGATGGGGGTAGGTTGGTAGGAATCTATGCCTAGACAAATTTGCAGCCCCAGGGGAGGATGAGGCAGGCCACCTCCCAACACCAAGTAGTGAATCTCTTAGCTTGCAGCTGTTCTAGTTTAAAAGGCTTCTGAGACCTTTTTCCCTTCTTAGAATAACTCCTAGGCCTTGGCTGCAAACACTAGTGTCTAGTCTGGGAAAAGAAAAAAGAAAAAGAAAGAGAAAAAGCAAAACAAAAAGAAAAAGAAAAAGGAAAAGAATATCACAGCAGGGAGTCAGGGAAAAGGGTGGGCCAAACTGGGAGAGACACCTCTTAAGTAAATCCTCAAGCAAGCTACACCTTGCCACCTTGCCGAACTGACTTCCCACTCCATCACAGACTTTTTTTTTAAAGGTAGTCACAGGTTTTTCTTTTTCCTTTTTTTTTTCTATTCATGATTACATTTGGATTGGATATACACTGATTATGTTTTTACATAGTATTTCTGAAGATTCTGGATTGTAATTAAAACCCTTTCTGATTGCCCTACAGTATAATTCAAGGCAGAGAGTGCATTTATGAAAATGCACTTACCTCAAAAGGACCCAAAGGTGTACTGGGGTTGGAGAAGGTGTTCTCAGAACCCTTGGGCCCTGCACTGCTATGTCTATCCAGAGTGCCTAGCTGAAGGTGGGGAGAGACATGCTAAAGCCCCGAAGTGACTGAGCTCCCTTCTTCTATGTCTACATTTAGGCCTGGCTTCGTTGCTAATGGGGAGGAGCAAAGAGGAAACTGGTGCACCAAAGACCTCTGGGCTCAGGTTGCAAGTTGCCTGGAGAGCCAAGAACCTACAGAATTCCAGAACAACCATCTGGCAGAAAGATGTCAAGAGACTAGGGGAAGCTGTGCCTAAGAGCAGAGAGAGAGAGAGAGAGAGAGAGAGAGAGAGAGAGAGAAAGAGAGAGAGAGAGATTCACCTACTAAGCAGGTTGCCAGTCTGGCATGGCAATTCAGAAGGCCTAGAGGAAAGTGGCCTGGCTGTTATCCCTATGGTTCTCAATCACTACTTTACTTTCCCTAAGGGATTCCTGTTAGGAAGAGCTACAACATGTGTCAGCCCTCCATTTGTTGTAAATTTGACTTCCATCCATCAATCAGTATTTATTCAAGCTTGAAGCCCTGGGTGATGTAACTAACCAAAGCTCTCTTCCTCATCCTCCAGCATCCGAGAATGGCTGGCTGCTCAACCATTCTTTCTGGCCCACCCCCTTTAGAAAAATTCCTATTTTCTGATTCCTCCTCACCTCAATGGGATAAAAGCTGCGACTAGCAAGGAGAGTTGCCAAGAGACCAGGCCAAGGTAGGAAGGAGCTTTGGTTGACAGCCATGTGCCCCTGGGTGGTCCTATTCATAGGTTTGGTATTGATTACTGTCCAGGGTTTCCCTGGCACTGGAAGCTGGCAGAACTCTGCCTCATCTGGCTAGCAGAATGTCCCCCACCCTAAGCAGCTTTCCCTCTGAGCTAGAAGCCAGGAGTTGTGTTCCCTGACATGTTAATAAGCTGACATGATAATCACACATGACAAGTCACAGGTTCCATGACACATAAAGAAGACAATATTACCCTCATGCAAACAACATGCTGTGGGATGGAAATGCTTTCCTGCTCATGGTTGACAATCTAGTACATATTCATTAACAGTGAAGCAGGAGGAAAGAATGAAATGTTTCTGCAGGGTGCCCATATTTTAATATATTTGAGGAGTTTTTATGCCAGACCTCTACTGTGTCTTTCCAATTCTGGTTCTTGTAATCATAAGTGGCATTTCTGTTGAATTCCTCCTATTCATGGACGAATGTTTTCCACCAACCCCCAACTTTGTCCAATAGCCCTACTGAATTATTTTGAAATTTTTAGTAATAAAAGGAAATAGGACTAAAAACACATTTCCTAGTAGTGAGTTGATAATGGGTCCATTCTATTACAGGGTGGGAGGCCCATTATATCAGAAACCTTGTATAGTTTTACTAGACCCATCTGTTCCTCAACACTGACTTTGCATACACCATGTAGGCAGCTTTAGCTAAAGGCACCTGCACATTGGTTGGCAACGCAATTGAGTAGTCCATGGGCCTTATTCTGCTAAAAGCCACTGCTATGATTGACAGTGCAAAGCACCCTATTCAAAACTCCTTCTGGCTATCTGACTATTTCTCCAACTTATTCCTTTAAGTCTTCATAAAACATTTCTCTCTCTCAGATATTGATACTCCTGAGCTCTGTCTATCATCCTTGCCACCCTTCATGATAAATAAGTTGTTTTAAGAAGAGTTTGTATATACTCATGGATTAGCTACAGTTTGCTTGTCAATGATACTAATTATATATATATATATATATATACACATATACACATATATATGGGGATTTTCTGAGATAAGGTCTCATAGTGTAGTCCAGGCTAGCCTCAAACTCAGGATTCTCCTGCCCTAGTCTCAGGTACTGGGATTATAGGTCTGTGCTACCAGCCCCTAGCTCAAAAGTTGGTATCCTTCCTCCTTTTGCCAGTGATGAAACTCAAACAAACACAGATAGGCAAGCTGAACCACTAAGCTGTACCCTCAGCTTCTAAAATCTATCTCTTCTCTCTCATCTTGGACAAGTACATATTACCTCTTTTGGTTTACTCGTCTTTCAAATGAGGCTAATTATGGCACCTACTATGCATTTCTATGAAAATTGAGAATGCACCTACTTCATTCAGCACAGTGCTTAGTATATAGCAAGCCTTGAGAATATCGAGGTAAAGCCGGGTGTGGTGGTGCATGCCTTTGATCCCAGCACTCAGGAGGCCAAGGTAGGAGGATCGCTGGGAGTTCAAGGCCACCCTGAGACTACATAGTGAATTCCAAGTCAGAATGAGTGAGTGATACCCTACCTTAAAAAAAAATAAAGAAAGGAAGGAAGGAAGGAAGGAAGAAAGAAAGAAAGAAAATATTAAGTTAGCTATCTCCCTATTGGTTATGTACATTTATTGATGAAATTTCAACTTAACATGTCCAAATACTGTACTTGTTATCTTCTCCTCATATATATCCTCTTTCTCCAAAAGAAAACTTAAGCTTTATTACTTCTTCCTTCTTTGACATCACCCCCAGTTCTCCAACTAATTATTCAGATCTACCTATTTTATTTAGTAACCACTTAGCCTGCCACACCAAAGTCAACAAAGGCTTACGAGATTGGACTGGAGGAAGATTAAGTAATAATAGCAGGTGACTAGGCAGCTACATGTGCATATGTAGATATGATATATTAGAGTTTGCTTATACTATGTAAGCATGACAATTGGTAGTCAAAGTGGCTTCAGACTAAATATTGTGTGCAGGTAGTATACTTTCTCTGTTCAAAGCAACATAAGCCTTAATGACAAGGACATTTCAGATGGACCCTAGATGGCTTTTTGGGAGGATTAAGAAAGAACATACAGGGGATATGTCACCATTGTCAACCTCCAACACGTACTAATCTCCTTCTTCTGTCCCTAGTACTCAGATGACTCTGGTTACAGGTTCTTTGGGGTTGCACAGAATAATAAGTGGGTTAGTTCTTGCCAGCTCTGCATTTTAGAAAAATCCTATAATGGTGGGCATATGCTAGTAACTAATATGTGGACACTGGGAAAGTTTCCAGGGAAGCAGCAGCACATAGAGTTGGGGAAACCATTGCTGAGCCTTCATTTCTTGCAAGAACAGAGACCATGGACTGGAGAGATGGCTCAGCAGTTAAGGAGCTTGCCTGCAAAACCAAAGGACCCAGGTTCAATTCCTCAGTACTCATGTAAATCCAGATGCACATGGTGGCACATGTGTCTGGAATTTGTTTGCAGTGTCTAGAGGCCCTGGCATGCCCAATCTCTCTCTCTTAAATAAGTAAATAAATAAACTTAAAAAAAAAAGAGAGAGCTCATGTGGTGGTGGTTATGTATCTTACTACGAGAACTCAGGAGTATGCCTGCTCATGGGTTCTTGGCCATACTCAAGACATTATGACTTGAGGTTCAAATGGGCTTGGTGACTTTGCAAGATCCTCAACTTTTGGGCCCCAGAGTTTGTTCATAGGCCAGGCTGAGCTCACATTGGACCTTATAGAATAAGTACAAAATGCTATGCTTGTGGATGAATTCACACAATTCGAACCCAGTATGGTCCTTCATCGACTTTTGTCCACTAGATGTGCCCCTTTTGAGAGCCTCTCTTGACTTGCTACTCGCACAGATCCAGAGCCAATGTCTGTACCTGATTTCCTTCTCCGAATCCACCCACTAATCTCTAATTTTCTAAACAGCCCTGCCTTCCCTTCTTCTAGTTGTCCACTTTTTCTGTAACACTAGCTGATTGAATTTCTTGTCTGCTTTTACATGCTAGGTTAAATGTATGTTTCTAGTCTCATTTTTTTTTTTTTCTGTTTTTCTCCTGTTAAGCCTATTTAGGTCTATCTTGTTTCAATTTTTTTGCCAAAAAGTAAGTGGTGGTAAGAATTTCAGAAGTTTTTAAACATATCTTTATTGGGCTGGAGAGATGGCTTAGCAATTAAGTGCTTTCCTGTGAAGCCCAAGGATCCCAGTTCAAGGCTTGATTCCCCAGGACCCATGTTAGCCAGATGCACAATGGGGCACACACATCTGGAGTTCATTTGCAGGGCTGGAGGCCCTGGTGCACCCATTCTCTCTCTCTCACTCTATCTGCCTCTTTCTCTGTCTATCACTCTCAAATAAGTAAATAAATAAATGAACAAATATATTTTAAAAATACTTTTATTTATTTATAAATAGATAGAAGGACAGAGAGAAAGAGAGAGAATATAAAATAATGAATATGAATACGGTGAATATGGGCATACCAGGGCCTCTTACCACTGCAAACAATTTCCAGATGCTTGAGCCACATTGTGCATCTGGACTTATGTGGGTACTGGGGAATTGAACCCAGGCTGTCATGATTTTTAAGCAAGTGCCTATAACTGCTGAGCCATCTCCCCAGACTCCAGAAGCATTTTTTTAACTTGCCTGTCTCAAAGGGATGTTCCATGGTAATGTGTATGTAATTTAGCATAAAAGTCATGGTGTATACAAGATCAGTTGAGTTGTCATTAGTGCCAATTGTTATCTTTTCCTACCTTTTATCACCTTACATAAGAAAGAAAGATTTAAAGAGTGGAATTGAGAAAACTTAATTTTTTAAAAAAATGAAATAATGCATTATTTTTAATACTTCACATGTCACGTATCTATTATTTCTGCATATTAAGTCCCTACTAACTTCATGTTTTTTATATTATGTACCCTTGTATGGTGCCCAGCTTGTTAGTGCTAAACAAATGGCTCAGCAATTAGACAGCTTGCATGAAAACCTGAGTTTAATCATAGTACCCATGTAAAAAGCCAAGCATGGTGACATATGCCTGGGATCCCAGCACTGGGGAGGCAGAAACAAGAGGATCCTTTGACTAGCTGGCCAGCAAGTCTAGCCTAATTGGCAAGCTCCAGACCAGTGAGAGACCCTGTCTCAAAAAAGAAGTCAACAGCATTTCTGAGGATAGCAACCAAGACTGTCCTCTTGTATCTATATACACTCTCACAGAAATGTGCTGACACACATACTAAAATGCATATACATACATATATATATACATATACACATATATACACACACATATGTGTACATCTCAACACATATAAACAGTATTTGTTGAATAGAAAGAAAAAATGCAACATATACTACATGATAAATTTTTAAAAGTTAAGAAAGTAGACATGCATTCAAGTACAGTCGTGTGTTGCATAATGATATTTTGGTCAACAATGGACCTCACATACAATTGTGGATCCATAAAATTATACTGGAGATGAAAGTTTTCTAGCCCCTAGTGATATTGTATTCATCATAATGCAAAAGCACAATATATTGCTTACATTTGTGGTGATGTGAGTATAAGTAGCCTTATGTTGTCATGTATATAAAAGTACATGTTATATAAAAGACATATGAAGGCATATTTAATGAAAAGTTAATACTCTTAAGAGATTTTATATAAAAAGTATTAAAAACTTGGGATGGAGAGATGGCTTAGCGGTTAAGCACTTGCCTGTGAAGCCTAAGGACCCTGGTTCGAGGCTTGATTCTCCAGGACCCACGTTAGCCAGATGCACAAGGGGGCACATGTGTCTGGAGTTCATTTGCAGTGGCTGGAAGCCCTGGCACGCCCATTCTCTCTCTCTCTCTATCTATCTATCTGCCTCTTTCTCTCTCTGTTACTCTCAAATAAGTAAATAAAAATGAACAAAAAACTTAAAAAAAAGTATTAAAAACTTGTGATCAAGTAAGTATTTTAATGAACACAAGAAGCTGCAGTTTAGTTACTAACAAGGTAGGATGGAAACAACAAAGGTAAGAGTGAAAAGTTTACAAGTAGAAAATATAATAAAAATTCACAAAGAAAATTCAAAGCAAGTACTTTGAGTTGACCAAAGCAATCAATAAATTCTTAGCAATAATGAAAAAGACAAATAGAGAAGATGAACAAATTCCTGATATTAGGAACAGTGATATAAATTACACATATAGTGTGTGACAGTTAATACCCATTAAATTAGAGCGGTGATTGTTATTGTTGGTTACAAAATTGAGGTCAGTGTAAACAAGTATCTGTGAGAGAAAATTATCATAACCTTATGTATTCCAGACATCTCTGTACAATAATATCTATGTATACAAACACACACACACACACACACACACGTACGTCTCAATATTTTGGTGGTGTTCGTATCAAGAGCAGGACCTCATATTTGCTAGGCAAGTGACATACCATTGAATTGCACCCCAATTTCCTTTAAATAAATATAAGGAGAGTATTATAATTGTTTTAGTACAATAAATTTGAAAATTTAGAAGAAATAGATAGTCCTAGAAAAATTACAATTTGCCAGAATTGACATAGGATTAATTTTAAAATATGAGTAATCTTATACCCTTAAAATAAATGAAGTGCGAAATTCTTGCAAAGAGGTCTTCAGGCACAAATGTCATTAAGATTATAATAATTTTTTAAACAAATAATATTAATATTATAAAAACCCTTATGAAGATTAAATAGGAAATATTCTTAACTTAAATGAGAATAGCCAGACATAACTAAAATGGAATATTACAAGAAAAGACAATTTTCAAAAAGAGAAAAAATATAGGTTATCCTTCATATGTGAACATATAATATTTCCATACAAAATATTATCAAATTAAATCATATATGTATATATATATATATATATATATATATATATATATATATATATCCTAATATATCATAATCAATTTAAACTCCAGGAATGCAAAGTTAGCTTAAATGTTAAATATTTTGAAAAAACAACCAATGTAAATTGCCATTTTAATGTAAAAAGGAAATAAGTTATGAGTTTATTTAAAATGATGGAGCAAGCATTTGATAAAATTCTCCATTTATAATTTAAAAATCTTTAGCAAACTTAGAATATCAAGTAATATCATCAGCCTGACAAATAGCATCTGTGAAAATTCTTTTGAGACATAAATCCTAGCTGGTAAAATATTCAAAACATTTTCCCTGAGATTTTGGAATCAGAGAAGGATGGTCATTAATAATAATTTAAATTAACATTGCTTAAAGGTACAGAAAATGTAATCAGAAGGACAAAAATATTGAAAATGAAGAAAGTTCTAATGTGAAAATGACAGTGTACATACTCTGAAGCAACAGCAATATATATGAACCAAAATGTGTATGTAAAAGAAATAATACCTTTAGGCACTTAGAACAATCAAAATATCACTCTCATACCTTAAAACATTCATACCCTACCAAAAATTGGCACAACCAACTGGAACTTTCATGCACCACTGTGGGGAATATATATGGATACAGCTTTGGAAAATTGGGTATATCTAAGAAAATCAAACCACATGTTATGATCTATATGCTCTATTCCTAAGTAAATATCCAATAGAAATATATATATTAACAGTGCATACCACTATGGACTATGAAGAAGGAAGATCATAAGTTCAAAGCCAGCCTTGGCTACACAGTAAGACTATATCTCAAAACAAACAACAACAACAAAAAACCCAAAATATGAAAACAAGGCAAAACAAAAAAAGAATTATATTAGTGTTATTTGTAATAAACCCAAACTACTTCAAATACTCAACATCAGTATTATGCCTAAATAATTTTGGTATACTAATAAAATTGACTGCTGGATGTGACTGCATATGATAAACATGAGTAATCTTACAAAGGTAATATTGTTTGAAAAATTCCAGGTACTAAGAGTATAAAATTTTAATAAGATTTATTTAAGATAAAAATTGTTTTTATTATATCTCCTAAGCTGGAAATATACCATATTAATATTTCATGGAAATTATACTTCAAGCAAAAATTCAGAGGCCAAGTTTTATTTTCCATTAATTATAATTTATTTACCATAGGAGAGTTCTATATTGGTAAGTTAGATGTGAATAAAATACTTAAAACAGAATGTTAATTGGTCTAATAAGCATCAATTTTTTCATATGTTGTAGCCTAATGCTTAGCAGGATTTTAAGCATGCTTTTTTGTCTAGTAGATAGTATTTTTATGTGTAGTAGATAGTACTGTACACAGATGTCTGGAATGCATAAGGTCATGATAATTTTTTCTTATAGATACTTGTTTAAACTGACCTTAAATTTATATAACCAATGATAAGAATTATTGCTCTAATTTAATGAGCATTAACCATCTAACACCATGCTAAGTGTGGTACTTTGAATGGATGACCCCCAATATATTCAGAGTTTCATTAAAGTTTGTCATTTAGATCTGCAGCCACCCAATTGGAGGCGGTGTCACTGTGGGTGGACCCTGGGGTCCAGCCCTATGGTGTGGGAGTAGATTTGGAATTCCATTCCAAAGATATGCAGAGTTCTTGAGTTCTGCCAGGAGTTCCTGAAGTGTGCTTGCTTGTTCTTTGGTTGTGTCTCTGTGGCTTGTGGATTCTCTCATTCATTCTCTCTCTCTCTCTCTCTCTCTCTCTTTCTCCTTGTTCCAGTGAAAAGGGATCCAATTTATTCTGCCATTATGGAACTTCCTTTGGATCTGTAAGCTTCAAATAAAAGCCATTTCTCCCATAAACTGTCCCTGGTTTGGAGGTGCATCCCAGTGACATGAGGCTGTCTGCTCCACTGTGTGTATATATCCACTATTTCCATCTTCACAATAACCACATAAGGTAGGTTATCCCCTTTTACATACTAAAAGAAATATAAGTAATTTCGCCTAGGAGTCACCAAGTCACAGTCAGAATTTGGTTCTTTGATGATCAGGCATGCCATGCTGAACTACCTTATTAGACAGGATATCATGTTGATACACATGCAACAATGTAAAGAAATAGTCATTCAATGGCCTGAAACTGTAGGTTCCTTAGCCTGTGCCTCTTGAGTCCCTCTGTAGCAACTACCTACAGTGGCAAGTGAACAAGACAGAAACAGCATGAGGAAGAAGAAAATATTGACACATGTGCCTAGTTCTCCACAGGGTCCATATCCTCAAATAGGTCTACTTTTAAGTACTTCAGAACCTGCGAAATCTGGTTCCTCATTTTGGCTATAAAGTAAGGGGGATGACATCCTTAGAATTCAGATTAGCTGGGGTTTTTTTTTGGGGGGGGATGAAAAAAAGGATAAATGGAATCACAAAACAAATATGAAGCCTATAAATAAGAGGATAACTGAATATTTTTCTTCTTACCTTTTTTTACCTATCCCTTCTTTGAAAGATGTTGATTCTTACTCTGTCACATTGGGATGTGTACCATCATTAGCACATGCCTCAGGGTCCAGGAGGCAGCCCCCTGTTCTTGGATGGAGAGGAGACTCACCATGATTGTTACTCTGCATCGCACTTGTGAAATATGTTCTTTCTGGAGATGAGAACAATAATTGAAAATATGTACTTCTATGAACTGAAGATTTCAGGTACTGCACCCTGCTACAGCAAGAAGACTGATAAAACCTTGCACTTATTTCTCATATGTCAGCAAAGGGAACTTTATTGAAGATCAAATAAAAAAGGATAAATACTAGCTGGGTGTGGGGGCATTATGCTTTTAATCCTAGCACTCAGGAGGCAGAAGTAGGAGGATCCCTGTGAGTTCAAGACTGCCCTGAGACTACATAGTGAATTCCAGGTCAGCCTGAGCTAGAATGAGACCCTACCTCGAAAAACCAAAAAAAAAAAAAAAAAAAAAAAAAAAAAAAAAAGGATCAATACTGAGTCAGGCAGCATGTGAAGTGAGGATTCCAACAATCTTTATTGCCTATATTGCTTTGCATGCATTTCAGATTAAAGGTCAAAAAGAATTCAACAGAATGACCTATATAAGGCTTGAGTTTTCTATATTTGCCATATTCACCCCTTCAGTCTGAACTTTGCTTCTATACAAGATACCTATTTTCATTGTAGTTTTATGTCTATTTATGACCCTGCAAATGAGTACTCTTAAAAAACATTTACTTATTTATTTATTTTTGAGAGAAAGGCAGATAGAGAGAGAATGGGCACACCAGGGACTCTAGCCACTCCAGATGAACCCCAGACACATGTGCCACCTTATGTATCTGGCTTTATGTGGGGTCTGGGGAATTGAACCTATGTTCTTTGGCTTTGCCAGCAATTGCCTTAACCACTAAGCCATATTTCCAGTCACCAAAATGAGTACTTTTAAAACAATCATTCAAGCCTTTCTGAGTTAGACATACATGTGTACTAGCGCTGTGGACTAGAAATACCAAACTTGCCCGCAATATGCTTATTGCCCAAGAGGGAAGAAAATCAAACTGGTACTTGTAAAATGCTTTGTGTGGCAGGATAAATGATTGAATAAATGAAGCAAATTCTATAGTTTCTATGATTGATCTATTTTATCAGCTCTTTTTCCAGCAAAGCCAAAGGAAACGTTTAATTGATGTTTCTTCAGATTCCTGGAGACTACAGTCTCTCAAAAGTAACTTGTGGGCCAGGTGTGGTGGCGCACACCTTTAATCCCAGCACTCGAGATGCAGAGGTAGGAGGATTGCCGTAAATTTGAGGCCACCCTGAGACTTTATAGTGAATTCCAGGTCAGCCTGGGCTGGAGTGAGACCCTACCTCCAAAAACCAAGAAAAAAAAAAAAGTAACTTGTGGCTCTTAGGATATTCATGCTCAGACTTTCCACTTCTTTTCTTCCTCTGACTTTCCTCCACATTAGCACTTTAGAAATTATATTGATTGTCATTCTGACAGAACCTGGAATCACTTGTGAGGAATAACCCTGTTTAGGTTAGCCTCAGCACATGTCTACGAGGAATTGTCTTGATTAGGTTAATTGATGCGGGATGACCCAATTTAACTGTGGTTAGCACCACTTTATTGGCTGGGGTCCAGAACTGTATGAAAAGTAGGGAGCTCAGTGAGCACAGCATTCATCACTCCCTGCTTCCTTCCTGTGGGATAAATGAACCCAACTCTGCTTTAAGCTTTTGCTGCCATGATGGACTGCAGCCTGGAACCATAAACCAAAATCAACCTTTCCTCCCTTAAACTGATTTTGGTCAGGTATTTTGTCCCAGACATGAGAAGATAACTAATTCAAAAGTATAATTGAAGGGTGTTATAGTTACCTTCTCATTGGTGGGACAAATCACCCAAACAAAATCAATTGATGAAAGGGAAGAATATATTTTAACTTACGTCTTCAGAGGATGTTTCATGATGGCAGGGGAAAGCATGGCATGAGCAAAAGCTGGACATCACCTCTGCGATAGCAGGATTAAAACAGCAGCAGGAGAGTGAGCCAAGTTCTGGTAGGGGGAACCTGGCTATTCCATGACTTAGCCTATCTTCAACAACAGGAAGCCTCCAGGAAGGCTCCACCTTCCAAACTGCCATAGAATGGGGACTAAGCATTCAAAACACATGAGTTTAGAAGGGACATATGATTTAAACAACCACATTTCTCCCCTGCCCCCCCACACTCATGACTATATGTGATGTATTCAATCCACCTTTAACATTTCCCATAGTTTTTTATCAATCCCAACACTGTTCAAACATCACCATATTCCAAGGTGAATTAGATGTGAGACTTTAAAACCAAAAATATATATTGGAACAGAGCAAACATTCACACTGCAAAAGATGGCTTTGGGTATAGCAAGGAAAGATGGAACCACTGTAAGATGTAAAACAAATGGGGCAAACATCAAATGTTGTAGCTCCAAGTCTGACATCTGTAAACAGTGATAAAGTCTCTGGGGTTCCAATTCTGCCCCTCTAGCTGGATTTCTCATAGCATGGGGGACAATCCATCCTGAGCCAGCAGATTTTCTTGGCAGCTGTCTCATAGTCCTGGAATGTCCAAAATTTTGTGGTTTCTTTTGCAATCTATGATTCATCCTCATGGCTCTATTAGACCTCCATTCAGGGACTCCAGCAACCCTATTTCACATTGCCCAGTGGCCATTTCAAAGAGAGAAAGACACAAACAAGCAAACAAACAGAGTTTCAAATCCAATGACCCTCTTTGCTGCATAATCTTTGCTGTTATAATCTCATAGTACCTACCAGGTAGGTTACCAATTTTTTTTTTTTAATCTAGGAGGAAGTAAAGCTGACATTGAAGAACAGGACTTCATCATTTATGCTTCCTACATTCAAAAGAGTCAATATTCTTTCTGCTTTCTCAATGCTAAACATCTGGCCCAATATCAATGGTTGTAATCTCTTAAACAATTGAAGCTGAAAATGGGCTGCTATCTCCTGCCCAAAGCTTTCATTTTTTTCTGTTATATACTTCTGCTCACACCAGTGTATTTATTCCAGATTCAACCAAGCTCAACTTACGATGACAAAGGCAAAACACAGCAAGCCTGTAACACAAACTGCCCTTGGTCCAGTCCAGAATAAGGTTCTTTCCTTCCCTCATAAGCCAAATCTACATAGTCTATATTCTTCCTACATTTATGTCACTCAAACTCTGAGTATAATGTTCCATTAACTCTGCCTTTAGCACTGCAAAGCATCTCTTATATCCAAGGTTTCAAATCTTTCTACATTCTTCCCACAAATCATCTCCAGAAGGTCAAACACCACACAGTCAGATTTCTAGCAGAAACCACCCCACTCCTGATATCAATTTTCTATTGTAGTTACCCTCTCAATGCTGGATCAAAACACCCAACCAAAAGCAGCTGGTGGGAGAAAAGGATTTATTTTGGCTGATAGTCTTGAGGCAAAGCTTCATGATGATAGGGGAAAGCATGACATGAGCAGAGACTGGACATCACCTCTTCCAAAGCAGGCTCAAAGAAACAGGAGAGTGAGCCACATTCTATAGGGGCTGGACATAACACCCCTAAGAATTTTCCAATAACACACCTCCTCCAATAAGGCTACACCTCCCAAAATGTCATCAGCTAGGGGCTAAACATTCAAAACACATGAATTTAAGGAGGGCATCTGATTCCATCCAGCACAGAGGGATCTTAAGACCATAGAGGCTGGGGATAAGAAATCCAATATCAATGAGTAAATATTCTGTATTTAATTCTAGGTCCTCTATGTCAAGATATTTTGTTGAGGTCAATACATGGACATTCTCCCTCTCTCTCTCTCTCTCTCTCTCTCTCTCTCTCTCTCTCTCTTTGTCAGTATTGTTGATAAAGGTATACTTTTATTTTCATGCTCATTGGTCTTCCTTGGCTCATGAAGTTCCAAATAGGACTTTCTCCATCATTGTATACCTCTTTCAGTCGCAGCCACCTAGGTTCAGTATCCCAACACTAGAAGTCCTCTTACTCCTTGCCACAAAAATTCTATAGGTCTAATGGCTTAGCTCCATGTTCTTTCTTACCCCTGTCCCATTCTGTACCATGGGACATGAAAACTTCTGTATGTCTCTTACATATTGGAGGAGACAAGAGGACATTGCAAAGGCTAACTTGGGGCTTGTAAACAAGTAAAATCTTTCTAGCATGTTGTTTTGATATAGGGTAGAGGTCTGTGAGGCCATCTCTTTCTAGAAATCCAAATGGAAATTAGATTTTTGAAAAGCCCTTGGAGTTGATAGACAACTGTGGGCAGAAGGCCTAAGGCACAAAGGCTCACTCTTTACTGTTCTGGTACTTAAATCTCTTTCTTTCTATAATCATTTAACTCAACTACATAGTTTCTATCTTTACTGTATGGAAAAATCTTATGTTTTATGAATTTTGTCTACCCAGAGTAACCTGAACTTGAAATCAGTATGTCATAGTTTTTTATATTTTATTTTATTTTTCTTTTGGTTTTTCAAGGTAGGGCCTCACTCTGGTCCAGGGTGACTGGGAATTCACTATATAGTCTCAGGGTGGTCTTGAACTCACGGAGATCCTCCTACCTCTGCCTCCCTAGTGCTGGGATAAAAAGCATGCACCACCACGCCTGGCTAGTTTTTGTTATTTTAAAGGAATTAAAAAATTAGAAACTTTTTTCTCTTCATAATGTGTGGCTACTAAGAATGTAAAACGTGAGTCAAAAGTCCCACTTTTAATAGTCAATTGTTAAATTATCCACTACCTTCCTTTCTATTTCTATACACCATCCTAGTTACATATATGTAAATATTGCTACTATGATGATATATTTACTGTATTTAAAATTATAGGGCTGGAGAGATGGCTTAGTGGTTAAGTGCTTGCCTGTGAAGCCTAAGGACCCCAGTTTGAGGCTCGATTTCCCAGGACCCACGTTAGCCAGATGCACAAGGGGCTCACACATCTGGAGTTCATTTGCAGTGGCTGGGGGCCCTGGCGCACCCATTCTCTCTATTTCTCTCTATCTGCCTCTTTCTCTGTCTGTCGCTCTCAAATAAGTAAATAAAAATAAACAAAAAAATTATAAATAACTTCATAATATATTATATGCAGGTAAATTGTATTTTAAAATACATTATCCTCATTAATAATGCCTAAGCTACAATGGAAACAGCAAAAAGGAGCATATAACATAGCATAACATCCAAAAATGGAATTAATTAAGTTTATGCAATTTCTTACTTTTAGTTAACTGGTACAAGGAATGGAAATAAGTTAATTCTTGTCAGGATATCTCAGGGATTTTATAGACAAAGCACAGGTTTTCTAAGCAAATATCTAAAGTGCAGAGTCAATTGCAATAAATCATTAACAATTAAGCCAATAAGGGTGACAAAGGTTTATAATACTAGCTATCTATGAGGCTGAGGTAGGAGGACTGTACAAAGGAAAATGGGGTGGTAAACCACAATGCAATTTATTAATTGATGGTGAGCCTTTGGAGACCATAGGAAAAAGATGATTTATTATTCTACAGTCAATAGCTTCAAACAATATTACTAACATCAGATAATTTAGGACAAGCCTAGTGCAAAAGGGCTATAGATAACATAACAGGTAGTAAGTACTAGCAATTCACTCAGTAATACCCTGCATATCTCACGATGCCCAGCAAACACTATTCTGCCTTTTCAATGAAGGCAGCAACTCTACTATAGGTTTCTGAAATACAACTGATTCACAAAGTTGGATAGTAAAATATTGTTGCATTAATAAGTATTACAACTCTAAATTCTCTGAGGCTAGCAATACCACTTTGAGTATAGGTAAGAGAAGCAATATTGCTAAAACTTACAGATAATAAATATACAAACAGACAACATGAATTATACCATTGTGTATTCTGACTTTGGCTGCCTCTGCATTTCAGACAACAGTAGACTAACCTGCTATTGACTGTGGAGCATTATGTTAAAAACAAAAAAACAAAAAAGGAAGGTAGCCAGGCATGGTGGCATACACCTTTAATCCCAGCACCCAGGAGGCAGAGGTAGGAGGATCACTGAGAGACTACATAGTGAATTTCAGGTGAGCCTGGGCTAGAGTGAGAACCTACCTTGAAAAAACAACAAAAAAAGGAAGATCATTCTTAGACTGTCAAAGAATAGTCCACTGGCTTCTGTGATTGGTTCACCAAAGCAGCATTAAACCTGTTGTAGCTATCACAATCAGGTGCCGCTAAAAGAGCCACGGGAATCCTATTGGAAAACACACCAACAAATTTAGAAATTACTTTTAAAACAAATACCTTCTGTACCAGGTTCACCAAGAAAGCAGAATTCTTGCTCATTTCCCCAATTATTCTATGGTTTCAGCCAGAGCCCTGGTGAGGTACAATAGGCTGAACCTCTCCTCAGGTTGTGCGTCCATCTGAAAAAGAGAAGCAGATTCTCCAACACATCGTAAAGGCAGCACCAGATAAATAGGGTAACCATTATTATTTTAGAGGGAATTTAATAGGTATAGGCCCTCTTGTAGCCCAAGATTGGTGGGAACCTGATATTGGAGAGCAGACTCATTTTTTTGGATATAATTCTGACTTGTTTCCCAATTCCAGCTATGGGTTCTATTCCACTGAGCAGATCTGTTAGCCAATTCAAGAGCAGTTAGTTACCCACCATGATGTGTGCCACTATTGCACTTGGGTGAGCATCACATCAGGTTGTTTGCTGCTCAGTAGCTTAGACCACGAGTTGATTGGACAGATGTTGGGCATTTTCCTCCAGACACTCATGTAGCACCTCTGGCACTACACAAGCTAACTGTCTGGCGACTGACTCTCTTCCAGATTCCAGCCGGGTCTCTCCATTTTCCATACCAACAGCATATGGTGTCTTCAGCAGTAGGGTCTTACCATTAACCTTTTGTGGGTAAACAAGTGCTCTGACAGAAATCTGTCTTCTTTTGGGAAATCTTGTAAGTCTCTCTGATCAACAGCTCATTGTGGATATTAACCACATTCTCATACTGGGAGTTACAGGCCAGCACCCAGGGAAAAGAAAGAAGAAAAAGATAGTAAAGAGAAAGTAAAGTAAAGAGAAAGAGACAAAAGAAGAAATGGGGAGAGAGAAACAGGATAAGATTAAGGTTGGTCTACATCATACCCTCTCCAGGGCCCTTTGATTCAGGTGCCCCCTCTAAGGATCTGATGAAGGTTCAACCATTTAGTCTGTCTTTCAGGATATAGAATTGTATGGTACCATTTCCATTTGGGTCTAGTTTTATGTCCCCTTCCCTCCTGCCCGATCCCCCTATTGTCTGGTCCTCAAGATGCCTATTAGGTATGTCAGCTTCTGGGGCAGATTCAGGTTAGGAGACCTAGATGAGTGTGACCATGTGATGATTATCTGTGATTGTGTGAGTTCACTGAGAATGATCTGTTCCAAATTTGACCAGTTTTCTTCAAATTTCATTGTGTCATTTTTACTTACTGCTGTATAGAATTCCATCATGTAGATACCACATCTTGGTTATCCATTCATCTATTGATGGACATCTGGGTTGATTCCAGTTCTTAGCTATCATGAATTGAGCAGCTATAAACATGGTTGAGCAAATCTCTCTGAACTGAGGCATGGACCTTTTAGGGTAAATGCCCAGCAAGGGAATAACTGGGTCCGTTGGTGACTCTATAGTCAACCTTTTTAGGAGTCTCCATATTGCTTTCCATAGTGTTTGTACCATCTTATATTTCCACCAACATTGAATGAGGGTTCCTATTTCTCCACATCTTCACCAGCATTTGTTTTCATTTGATTTTATAATGTTTGCTATCCTTACTGGGGTAAGGTGGAATCTCATAGTTGTTTTAATTTGCATTTCCCAGATGATTAGGGATGTTGAACATCTCCTTAAGTGTGTGTTTGCCATTTGTATTTCTTCCTCTGAGAACTCCCTGTTCAGTTCTCTGCCCCTTTTGGTGAGTGTGTTGTTTGACTTTTTATTGTTTACGTTTTTGAGTTGTTTGTAGATTCTATAAGTTAGGCCTCTTGTAGATTCTAGAAGTTAGTTGTATATGCAGTAAAAATTTTCCCCCATTATGTGGGTAATCTGTTGGCTCTGCTTATTGTATGTTTGGCTATGAAAAAAACTTTTCAGCTTCATGAAATCCCAGTGGTTGAGTGATTATTTAATTTCCTGATCTACTTAGGTTTTCTTTCAGGAAGTCTTTTCCCACTCCTATATCATGTAAAGTTCCTCCTATTTTTTCTTCCAGTAGTAGCAGAATTTCTGTTCTTATATTGAGCTCTTTGATCCATTTTTTTTTTGTGCATGGTGAGATGTGTGGATTTAGTTTCATTTTCCTGCATATTGTTATCCAGTTTGTATAGCACCATTTATTGAAGATGCAGTCTTTGCTAGGGCCTTTGTCAAAAATCAAATATCTATAGTTACTTGACCTAAAGTCTGGGTCCTTGATTCTGTTCTATTGGTCTATAATCCTGTTTTTATGCCAGTACCATGTTCTTTTTGTTACCATGGCTTTTTAACATGGCTTTAGATCAGGTATGGTGATGCATCCAGTGGTGCCTCTTTTGCTGAGGTGTGCTTGGATATCTGAGGCCTTTTGTCTTTCCACATGAATTTTGAGATCATTTTTGCTATCTCTATGAAGAAAAATGTTGGAATTTTTATTGATATTGCTTTAAATCTGTATATTGCTTTTGGTAAGATTGCCATTTTCACAATGTTAATTCTGCATATCCAGGAGCATGGGAAGTCTTTCGATTTTCTCAAGTCCTTCTCAAACTCTTTCTTGAGTAGTTTTATGTTTTCATTGTATAGGTCTTTCACATCCTTGGTTAATGTTATTCCAAGGTATTTTATATTTTTGTTGTTATTGCTATTGAAAATGGGACAGTGTCACTAATTCTTTTTCTGTATCTTTGTCTTTTGCATACAGAAAGGCTACTGATTTCTGTGCATTGATTTTTTATCCTGCTATTTTACTGAAGGAGTTAATCACTCTTAAGAGTTTTGAGAGGGAGGTTCTTGGGTCACTTATGTATAGGATCATGTCATCTGCTAATAGGTCTAACTTAAATTCTTTCTTTCCAATTTGTATCCTTCTAATTTCTTTCTCCTAACTTATTGCTTGAGCTAGGACTCCCAGTACTATTTTGAAGAGCAGAGGTGAGAGTGAACACCCCAGTCTTGTTCCTGATCTCAATGGGAATTCCTTCAGTCTATCCCCATTAAGTATTATTTGGGCTTTAGGAGCTTTGTACATAGCCTTTATTATGTTGAAATATAAACCATCCATACCTATTCTCTCTAATGTTTTGATCATGAAGTGATGTTGCATTTTGTCAAAGGCCTTTTCTGCATCTATAGAAATTATCATGTGGTTTTTGTGTTTAACCTTATTTATGTGGTATATTACATTGACAGATTTCCATATGTTGAATCACTCCTGCATTCCTGTGATGAAGCTTACTTGATCAAGGTGGATAATGCTTTTGATGTGTTGTTGAATTCAATTTGAGAGGATTTTGTTCAGGATCTTTTCATCTAAGTTCATCAGGCAAATAGGCCTATAGTATTCTTTTCTTGTGGCATCTCTGCCTGGTTTTGGTGTTAGGGTGACATTAGCTTTATAAAAGGAGTTGGGGAGCTTTACCTGTTCTCCAATCATGTGGCACAGTTTGAGAAAAATTGGTTTCAGTTCTTCCATGAAGGTTTGATAGAATTCAGCTGAAAAGCCATCTGGTCCTGGACTCTTCTTGTTGGAGAGGTTTAGGTTTTTGTTTTTGTTTTAAGTTTTAGATATTTTATTGTTTAAATGATCCAGGGTGTGATGCCTTTTTATTTATTTTTTATTTATTTATTTTTATTTTTTAATCAATTAGTTTTGTACTCAGTGAATACAGTCAATTTGGTACCATTGTTAGGCTCATCCATGTCCTACCCCCTCTCTCTGGCCCCTCCTTGTTGAGGTATATGGGTCATGCATTCTGGAATTAGCCCACAGTTATGGGTAGGATAAATGTCTCTGCATTTCATGACCCAACATGTGGCTCTGACATTCTTTCCACTGCCTCTTCTGCAAAATTTCCCTGAGCCATGTTGGGTTCATTTTTGGTCTGCTTCAGTGAGGAGGTGTTGGGGGCCTCTGGGTCTCTGGATATCTGATTTGGTATGAGTTGATTTTTCTCTGTGATGATCTCCTTCATCCTTGTGCTGGTACCCGGTTCACCAAGAAAACAGCACTCTTGCTTGTTTCGCCAATTGTTCTTAGTTTCAGCCTGGGCCTTTTTGAGATATGATGGGATGGCTCTCTCCTTAGGATCTACATCTATCTGAAAAAGAGAAGCAGATTCTTCAATGGAGAGTAAGTTAGCACCAGGACAAATGAGATAACCCTTACTTTTTTATAGAGAATTTAACAGGTGTAGGCCCTCTTGTAGCCCACGATTGGTGGTAGCTTTTTAATGGAGAGTGGGCTTATGTTTGGATATGATTCTGACTTGTTTCCCAGATCCAGCTATGGGTACCGTACCCCTGAGGGGATCAGTTAGCCAAATCAGGAGCAGTTGGTTTCCCATCATGGCTGTGCACCACTATTACACCTGTGTGAGCATCACAACAGGTTATTTGCTGCTAAGTAGGTTAGACCATGAGTTGCTTGGACAGATATAGATCATTTTCCTCCAGTCGCCCATGTAGCACCTTCTTGCATAGAAATGCTGACTGTCTGGGGACTGACTCTCTTCCAGCTTCCAGCCATGCCATTCCATTTTACATGTCAACCACATAAGGTGTCTTCAGCGGTAGGCTCTTACCACTAACCTTTGGTGGGTCATCAAGTACTCTGACAGAAATCTGTCTTTTAGGAAACCTTGTAGGTCATTCTGATCAAAAGCTCATTGTGGATGATAGCCACATGCTGGTACTGGGAGTTACAGGTCAGTGCCCACTAAGAAAAGGAAGAAAAAGATAACTAATATAAATGAGTTAGAGAGAAGAGAGAGAGAGAGAAGCTGTAGAAGATTAAGGTCAGTCTTCATCATACCCTCTCCAGGGTCTTGTGGCTCAGGTGTTCCCTATAAGGGCCTGGTGAAGGTTCAGCCATTTGGTCTGCCTTTTAGGATATAGAATTTTATGGTACCATTGCCGTTTGGGTCTAGATTTGTGTTTCCCACCCCCTCCGTTGTCCTCTTCTCCCTCTCCACCCATCCTATTGTCTAGTCCATGACATGCTCGCTGAGTATGTAAGGCATCTTGGGTAGATTCAGGCTAGGTGCTGTAGATGAGTGAGACTATGGGGTGATTTTTTTTTCTGTGATTGGGTAAGTTCACTGAGAATGATCTTTTCCAGTTTCAAGCATTTTTCTTCAAATTTCATTGTGTCATTTTTTCTTACTGCTGTATAAAATGCCATTGTGTAGATATACCACTTCTTACTTATCCATTCTTCTAGTGATGGATATCTGGGTTGATTCCATCTCTTAGCTATTACAAATTGAGCTGCGACAAACATGGTTGAGCAAATCGATCTGGCCTGTGGTTTCAAGGTTTTAGGGTAGATGCCCAGTAAGGGAATAACTGGGTCTGTTGGTATCTCTATTGTCAGCTTTTTCATGTGTCTCCATATTGCTTTCCAAAGTGGTTGTACCATCTTACATTCCCACCAACAGTGGATGAGTGTTCCTAATTCTCCACAACCTCACCAGCATTTATTTTCATTTGATTTTTTGATGTTTGCTATCCTTACTGGGATAAGGTGGAATCTCATAGTTGTTTTAATTTGCATTTCCCTGATGATTAGGGATAATGAACATTTTCTTAAGTGTGTGTCTGCCATTTGTATTTCTTCCTCTGTGAACTGCCTGTTCAGCTCTTTGCCTCGTTTTGTGAATGGGGTGTTTGACTTTTTACTGTTTAGGCTTTTGAGTTCTATGTAGATTCTAGATATTAGGCCTCTGTCAGCTGGATAACCAGCAAATGTTTTCTCCCATTCGGTGGGTAATCTATTGGCTTTGCTTATTGTTTGCTTGTCTGTAAAGAAACTCTTCAGCTTCATGTGATCCCATTGGTTGAGTGACTGTTTAAGATTGTGAGCTACTGGGGTTTTGTTCAGGAAGTCTTTTTCCATTTCTATATTGTGCAAAGTACATCCTATATTTTCTTCCAGTAGTAGTCAAGTTTCTGGTCTTATATTGAGGTCTTTGATTCATTTGGACTTGAGTGTAGTGCATGGCGAAATGTGTGGACCAAGTTTCAATTTCCTGCATATTGGTTATCCAGTTTGCCCAGCACCATTTGTTGAAGATGCTATCTTTCTTCCAGCCTATATTGTTAGGGCCTTTGTAAAATATCAAGTAGCTATAGCTGCTTGACCCAAAGTCCGGGTCCTCAAGTCTATTCCATTGGTCTATACTCCTGTTTTTATGCCAGTGCCATGCTGTTTTTATTACTATGGCTTTGTAATATAGCTTTAGATCAGGTATGGTGATGCCTCCAGAGGTATTTCTTTTGCTGAGGATACGTTTAGATATGCGAGGCCTTCTGCCTTTCCATATGAAATTTGAGATCATTTTTTCTGTCTCGGTGAAGAACACTGTTGGGATTTTAATTGAAATTGCATTAAATCTGTATATTTCCTTTGGTAGGACTGACATCTTCACAATGTTAATTCGGCCTATCCAGGAGCATGGGAGGTCGTTCCATTTTCTCAAGTCCTCCTCAATTTCTTTTTTGAGTGCTTCTATGTTTTCATTGTATAGATCTTTCACTTCCTTGGTTAACGTTATTCCAAGGCATTTTATTTTTTTGTTGCTATTGAAAATGGGACCATGTCCTTTATTTCTTGCTCTGTATCTTTGCCATTTGCATATAGAAAAGCTACTGATTTTTGTGCATTGATTTTGTATCCTGCTACTTTACTATAGGAGTTAATCACCTTCAGGAGTTTTGGGATGGAGTCTCTTGGGTCTCTTACATATACAATCATGTCATCAGTGAATAGAGCTAACTTAACTTCTTCCTTTCCAAACTGTATCCTTTTTATTTCTTTCTCCTATCTTATTGCTTGAGCTAGGACTTCCAGTACTATATTGAAGAGCAGAGGTGTGAGTGGACAACCCTGTCTTGTTCCTGATCTCAATGGGAATTCCTCCAGTCTCTCTCCATGAAGTATTGTTTTGGCCTTAGGAGCTTTGTATATTGCCTTTATTATGTTAAGATATGAACCAACCATGCCAATTCTCTCCAATGTTTTGATCATGAAGTGTTGTTGTATCTTGTCAAAGGCCTTTTCTGTACCTATAAAAATGATCATGTGGTTTTTGTGTTTAACCTTGTTTATGTGGTGTATTACATTGACAGATTTCCGTATGTTGAACCACCCCTGTGTTCCTGGGATGAATCCCACTTGGTCAAGGTGGATCATGCTTTTGATGTGCTGTTGGATTCAGTTTGCGAGGATTTTGTTCAGGATCTTTGCATCTAAGTTTATCAGGGAAATAGGCCTGTAGTTTTCTTTTCTTGTGGCATCTCTGCCTGTTTTGGAATTAGGGTGATACTAGCTTCATAAAAGGAGTTGGGTAACTTTCCCTGTTCTCCAATTGTGTGGCACAGTTTGAGGAAGATTGGTTTGAGTTCTTCCATGAAGGTTTGATAGAATTCAGCTGAGAAGCCATCTGGTCCTGGACTCTTCTTTTTGGGGAGGTTTTTATTACTTTTTCAATCTCAATGAGTGTTATGTTAGTTTAGGAGATTAATCTGCTCTGAGTTTAACTTTGATAGATGGTATGCATCCAGGAATTTATCCATCTCCTCCACACTATCCAGGTTTTTGGAGTAGAGGTTTTTGAAATACATCCTGTTGATTCTCCCAATTTCACTTATGTCTGTTGTGATCTCTCCTTTTTCATTTTGAATTTTCTTAATTTGAAGCATCTTTTTTTTTTTTTTTTTTTTTTTTTTTTTTTTTTTTTTTTTTTTTTTTTTTTTGCTTGATCAAATTGGCCAGGGGTTTGTCAATCTTGTTTATTTTTTCAAAGAACCAGCTCTTTGTTTTGTCAATTGTCTTCTTAGTTTTCAATTCATTGATTTCTGTTTTGATTTTAATTATTTCTTTCATTCTGGATCTTTTTAGGTTGGATTTTTCTTTCTTTTCCAGTGCCTTTAGGTGGATGGTTAGGTTATTGATTTGGGATCTCTCTGTCTTTTTTATGAAGGCATTGAGTGCTATGAATTTTCCCCTGAGGACCACCTTCATTGTGTCCCATAAATTTTGGTACAATATGTTCTCATTGTCATTCATTTCTAGAAATTTTGCAATTTCATTCACTATTCATTTATTATTTAAAAGTGTGCTGTTCAGTTTCCAGGTGCTGTTGGGATTTTTGGTGGGTCTTTGGTTGTTAATTTCCTGTAATATAGCATTGTAATCTCATATCATGCAGGGAATTATGTCAATCTTCCTAAATCTGTGGAGGCAGGCTTTGTGACCCAGTATATGGTCTATTTTAGAGAATGTTCCATGGACTGCTGAGAAGAATGTATAATCTGTGGATTTGGGATGGAAGGTTCTGTAGATGTCCGTTAGGTCTAAGTGATCTATGGTTTTGTTGAGCTGTCTTACTTCCCTGTTGAGTTTCTGTTTGGATGATCTGTCTATTACTGATATGGTGTATTGAAGTCCCCAGCTATGATGGTGTTGGTGGTTATTTCTGTTTTATTGTCAAGTAGGTTTTGGTTTATGAACTGTGGTGCCCTTGTGTTTGGTGCATACAGATTTATGATTGTAAATATCCTCTTGATGGATTGTTCCCTTGATAAGGAGGGAGTGGTCTTCTTTGTCTTTTTTGATTATTTTTGCTATTAATATAGCTACACCTGCTTGTTTCTTATTCCCATTTGCTTGGAATATTTTTTTCCACCCTTTCACCCTGAGGAGGTGTCTGTCTTTAGTGGTGAGGTAGGTTTCTTGAAGACAACAGATTGAGGGGTCTAATTTTTTGATCCATCATGTTAGCTTGTGTCTCTTGATGGGTGAATTAAGGCCATTAATATTTAGGGTAATGATTATGAGATTTGATTTGATCCCTGCCATATGGTGATGGTATATGTCGTTAGGTGTTTTCATGGACTTTGAAGTTTTTTGTGCCTACTCTGAGTTTGGTTATTGTGATCTACTTCTTGTAGGCATTTGAGGTTGATTATTTGTTTCTTCTCTGTCAAAAATTTCCTGAAATACTCTCTGTAGGTTTGGTTTTGTGTTCATATAATTGTAAAGCTGAGTTTTGTCATGGAAAGTTTTTCTTTCACCATCTATTATGAGGGATACTTTTGCTGGGTAGAGTAGTTTGCGTTGGAAGCCATAGGTTCTTAGACTTTGCAGTATTTCATTCCAGGCCCTTCTAGCTTTCAGTGTTTCCATTGAGAAGTCTGGAGTAATTCTGATGGGGTTACCCTTAAAAATGGTGTGCTATTGTTCCCTAACTGCTTTTAGCATTTTTCTCTTTGGTGTCAATGTTTAGAATCTTAATGACAATATATCTTGGAGAGTTTCTCCTTTGGTCCAGTCTGTTTGGAGTTCTGTTAGTCTTGTATCTTGATGGGCCTTTCTTCTAAGAGACTGGGGAAGTTTTCTTCAATTATTTTGTTAAATAAGTTCTCCATGCCTTTGGTCTGAATTTCTTCTCCTCTGGTATTCCAGTGATCCTGATATTAGGACATTTAAGTGTATCCCACAATTCCCTCATGTTCTGTTCACAGAAACTTTTGAACTTACTGAAATTTTTGGACTCTCGAATTGTTTCTTCTATCTTGTCTTCCAGATCAGAGTTTCTATCCTCCACATGGCTGACTTTATTCTTGAGAGCTTCTAGAGAGTTTGGAACTTGTTCAATTAGGTTTGCATTTTCTACTACTTTTCTATGTATAATTTCCATCCCTCTGTCAAGCTCCCTTTTTACATCATTTTCTGATTTTCTTGATGTTTCTTGGAATTCATCCTTGCATTTTTTTATGTCTTCATTTAGCATCACCAGCTGATTTTTGAGGTCCTTGTTTTCCCCCACTCTCCCTCATATCTCTTAACTGTCTTTGAACTCCTTCCATTTTCTTATCTATTTGGTCTGGTCTATTGATGGCAGCATCCACACAATTCTTGGTTCTTTGTTGCTTTTCTGCAAGTTCTACCAGTAGGTTGGTCAGGGTTGCATTGCTCATAGCTTTATTTTGGTGTTCTGATCCTAATGACTCTTCTATGTTTTGATTAGAGATGTTCATTGCAGGACTGGGTGATCTAACTGGATTTTCTTGCATTTGATTTTTCATGTTATTTCTTTTGTGCTGTGGTCTGCCCATCGCAGTGTATGGGGATGTAGGTGGGTGGATCAACCTGGGCTCAAGCACAATGGGAAGCTGTAGCATCCTGAGGCAGTTGCCAAGCAGCCTGGGCTTTGGTTCTCACTTTCCAAAGCTGCCTGAGCTCCTGCCTGGCAGGGGCACCAACGTTGCCTGAGCTCTCATGCGGTACTGCACCAAAGCTGCCTGCAGTCGCACTAGGAGGGACACTGAGGCACCAAGCACTGAAGCAGCCCAAACTCTGGTGTGGCAGAACACTGGGACCGGGAAGAGGTCTGAGCTCACCCACAACAGGACAATGGCTGTTGGCTGGTGCGGCAGACAGGGAGGAGATGGCACCTGAGCTAGCTCAAGGACAGATAGACAGCCTGAGCTTGCATGGGCAGTTGCAATGGGCCTGGGCTTGCACGTGAATTTGCAGGGGGCCAGAGCAGTAAGTGAGCAGATGGGAGGAGCAGACTAAGCTTGCCCCAGCAGGGATCGGCTGCGGCGCACGTTTGGAGGGCAAATTCATCAAAGGAGCCTGAGCTCCAATGGGCCAGCAGGCATAGCCTGGCCAAGGTCACTCGTGGGCAGAGGTAGCAGGGAGATCACCTGTGTACAGTGAGGCAAGTGGAACTATGTTGACCTGGGACCCTTTTCCTACAGTAAGTGTGGGAGTTTTCTAAAGCTGGGACTGTGGGTACAGGGGCTGCTTGGGGGGATTGGTGGGCTACCCTTATGAGGGAATCAGTGATTCCCTGTTTTTTCCCCTCTGTGCCCTCCCACTGGCAATCTATTGGAGATTTCTTTCCCCTAAAAGACCCAGTGAACCCTTAATGTCTTGCCTTTCTTTCCCAGGGATGTGTGCAGCACAGTTAGGTGGTCGCCATCTTGGCCGGAAGTCCTGGAGAGGTTTTTGATTACCTTTTCATTCTCAATGGGTGTGATAGGTTTGTTTAGGAGATTAATCTGCTCTGAGTTTAACTTTGGTAGGTGGTATGTGTTCAGGAATTCACCCATCTCCTCCATATTATCAAGTTTTGTGGAGTAGAGGTTTTTGAAATAAGTCCTGATGATTGTCCCAATTTCACTTATGTCTGTTGTGATCTCTCCTTTTTCATTTCTTATTTTGTTAATTTGATGTGTCTCTTTTGTTTTTGCTTGATGAAATTGGCCAGGGATTTGTCAATCTTGTTTGTTTTTTCAAAGAACCAGCTCTTTGTTTCATCAATTTTCTTAATTGTTTTCTTAGTTTCTAATTCATTAATTTCTACCCTGATCTTAATTATTTCTTTCCATCTGGAGTTTTTTGGATTGGATTCTTCTTGTTTTTCAGTGCCTTTAAGTGGATATTGATTTAGTATTGCTCTATCTTTGTTATGAAGGCATTTAGTGCTATGATTTTCCCCTAAGGACTGCCTTCATTGTGTCCCATAGGTTTTAGTATGATGTGTTCTTATTGTCATTCAATTCTAGAAATTTTTCAATTTAATTTTTTATTTCATCCTCTACCCATTTATTGTTTAAAAGTGTGTTGTTCAGTTTCCAGGAGCTTGTGGGATTCCTAGTGCATCTTTCGTTGTTAATTTCCATCATTCAGGAAATTATGTTAATCTTCCTAAATATATGGAGGCAGACTTTATGGTCCAGTATACGATTCATTTTAGAGAAGGTTCCATTGACTGCTGAGAAGAATGTGTAGAATGGGTAGAATGTTCGTAGATGTCTTTTAGGTCTAATTGATCTATGATGTTGTTGAGCTCTCTTACTTCCCTGTTAATTTTTTGTTTGGATGATCTATCTATTGCTGATAGTGGAGTATTGAAGTCCCCTACTACAATGGTGGTGTTGTTTATTTCTGTTTTGATGTCAAGTAGGTTTTGTTTTATGAATTGTGGTGCAGATGTGTTTGGTACATAAAGATTGATGATTGTGATATCCTCTTGTTGGATCATTCCCTTGATAAGTAAGAAGAGGCCTTCTTTGCCTTTTTTGATTATTTTTGGCTTGAAGTCTATTTCATATGATATTAGTATAGTTATGCCTGCTTGTTTCCTATTTCTGTTTGCTTCAAATATCATTTTCCACCCTTTCACCCTGAGGAGGTATCTGTCTTTAGTGGTGAGGTGGGTTTCTTGAAGACTGCCAATTGAGGGGTCTAATTTTCTGACCCACCATGTTAGCTTATGTCTTTTGATGAATGAAGTAAGGCCATTAAGGTTTAGGGTAATAACTGTGAGGTTTGATTTAATCCCTGCCATATTGTGGTGGTTTATGTGGTTTGGTATTTTCTTGAACTTTGTAGTTTTTTGTACCTTCTCTGAGTTTGGCTATTGTGATCTACTTCTTGTAGGCACTTGAAGTTGGTATTTGACTCTTCTGTGTGGAGAATTCCCTGATGTACTCTTGTACGTTTGGCTTTGTGTTCATGTAGTTGAAAAGCTGACTTTTATTGAGGAAAGTTTTTCTTTCACCATCTATTATGAAGGATACTTTTGCTGGGTAGAGTAGTTTGGGTTGGAAGCCACAAGTTCTTAGACTTTGCAGTGTTACATTCCAGGCCATTCTGTCTTTCAGGTTTTCTATTGAGAAGTCTGGAGTAAGTCTGATGGGGTTACCTTTATATGTGTTGTTTCTTCCTAGCTGCTTTTAGGACTTTCTCTTTGTTATTGATGTTTAGAGTCTTAATGATAATATGTTTTAGAGAATTTCTCCTTTCGTCCAGTCTGTTTGGAGTTCTGTTAGCTTCTTGTAATTTAATGGGACTTTCTTTTGATGGGGGGGGGTTCATTGATAATTTCATTGAACAAGTTCTCCATGCTTTTGGTCTGAATTTCTTCCCCTTCTAGTATTCCCCCTGTCCAAATGTTGGGGTGTTTAAGGGTATTTCACATTTTCCTCATGTTCTGTTCACAAAAATGTTTGAACTCATTGAAACTTTTGGACTCATGAACTTCCTTTCGTTTTGTTTTCCAGTTCTGAGTTTCTATACTCCACATGGCTGACTCCATTCTTGAGAGCTTCTATAGAGTTTTGGACTTGTTCGATTTGGTTTGTATTTTCTACTGCCTTTTTATGTGTAGTTTCCATCACTCTGTCAAGTTCCATTTTCACATCATTTTTTGATATTTTTAGTGCTTTTTGGAATTCATCCTTGCATTTATGTCTTCATTGAGCTTAGCCAGTTAATTATTGAGGTCTTCTTATTTTAACACTCTCCTTCAGATAATTTAACTGTCTTTATAATCCTTCCTGGTTCTTTTCTATTAGGTCTAATCTAGCAAGAACAGCATTAATACAATTATTGGAACTTTGTTGATTTTCTAAAAGTTCTGTTAATTACTTGGCCAGGGTTGCATAGCTTGTATCTTCATTTGGGGATTCTGGTCCTATTGTCTCTTTTATGTTTTGATTAGAGACATCCATTGTGGGACTGGGCAATCTTGTTGAATTGCATTTGATTTTTCATGTTATTCCTTTTGTGCTGTGGTCTGCCCATCACAGTGCAGGAATTATATTTAATTTAGGAGGAAGCTGTAGTTTACCCTTGAAGTGTCATCAGTGATTATTCCCTTTTATGTTTGCTTCAATTAGGCTTCTGATGGCATTGGGGCCTGTCTTCTCAGAGAGAAGATGTCCCCAAGGCTCTGGTGGGGAACCCGAGGACCTGATGAAGGGGTTTGTTGGTCGGTGGTTCAGGGAATGGAACTGTGTGGTCAGGTGGCTCAATGGGACTGGGGGTAAGGGGAAATGGGAGAAAGCAGACTGGTGTGGCTGGGTTGTGTGGGGGGGGCAAAGGTGGGATTGTGTGGTGGTTCTGTGATTCTGAGGGGTAAGAGTATGGGACAGCATGTCCATTGGGATCATGTAGCAGGGGGTGTATGGGACTGTGGGGTCCTGTGACAAGGCAGGGTGGGGATATGGGACTGCTGCAGGTCAGATGATATGCTAGGGCAGGATGGGTGGCAGTCCCAGTGGCGTGTCAGGAAGGGGGAGGGAGGGTTGAACAGTAGCCTGCTGGCCTGGGTCTGAGTAGCCTGCAGGTAGTGCAGCAGGACCTGGTCTTTGCAAGGCAGGGTGGCAGGTGGGATGGTGGTAGCACTTGGATGCCCCTGGTTGTGGGAAAACCAAAGGAAGGAGGGAAGGGGAATGCTAGCCTTCTGGTCTGTGTCCATGCACAGCAGGGCAGCGAGTGGGCGGGTGGTTGCACATAGAAGTTCCCCTGTGGCAGGAAAGCCTAGGGAGAAGGGAACAGTAGCCTGCTGCTCTGTGTCTACTTAGCCTGTGGTTAGTGTGGGAGGAAAGTAGTGGCCCACGGCTGGGATGGTGGCTGGGACTATGGCTGGGACAGCTGCTTGAGGGGACTGGGGGACTGGTGGGCTACCCAAGAGCGTGGGATTCAGCAGATTCTCTACTTTGTTCCTCTGTGTCCTCTCACTGGAGGTCTACTAGAATCTGTAAACCCCTAAAAACACTACAAAGAACCCCAAAGATCTTGCCTTTCCTTTCCCATGAGGTGAGGCGTTGTTAGGCAGACACCATCTTGACTGGAAGTCTCCTTATTTAACATCTTTAAGATTGGTTTGTTTTCATTACTTAACATGAGCATTTTCCCATTTGTGTATTCACCAGCTTTTTCGTAGATGAGTTTGTCCAATTATGACATTTGTAAGTTTTAATGAGTAAGTCTAAAACAACAATGAAATGGAGCATTTAAAAATCAAGTTTGTAAAAAATAAGTCTAGACAAAATGATATGGAAAACAGAGTGTAGACATAAAAAAATTCTATCACCTTCACATTACTCTGGGAGAAAAAAATTAATTTTGCATTTATTTAATTTATTTATTTGGGACAGAGCAAGAAAGGGAGAGAGAGACAGAGAAACTGATTATGGGCATATCAGGGCCTCCTGCCACTGTAAATTAACTCCAGATGCATGTGTTACCTTATACATCTGATTTTATGTGGGTACTGGGGAATTGAACCCTGGGCCATCAGGCTTTGGAAACAGGCACCTTTAACTGCTGAGCCATCTCTCCAGCCCCAATGTAATATTTTTTGATTTAAGTTAAATTAAGTTCATATGTTACAAATCAACTGTGAAAAGAACATAAACAGAATATATAATTCTAAAACCACAAGGGAAAATAAAGAATTTAACAAAATGAAAAAAGTCAATAGAAATAAAAGAAAACGGCTATTTAGAAATGCAGAGTAAATATAAAACCAAATATATTAAAGGGCACAATATGATATAGAGATTAAGGTCATTATTTAAAAAAAATCAGAGTTGGACAGAAAAGAATTAAAGGAAAAGTCCAACATTGTGAACTCTACAAAAGACACATTTAAAGCAAAATGAAAACAAAGTGAAAACTGGGAGTACAGAACTATTAATGATGAAGGGGTGAGTCACATGAAATAATACTGTACAGCTACTAAGACCAAAACAATCCCCCATCAACACACACACAGACCTGCTTCAATTGATACAGATCCACCTGTACAGCCTTTGAAAACAACACTGCTTGTCAAGGATACAAAAGGCAATGGTCACAGCATGGTAGCATTGTATAGTGCTTCAAAATATGCAAAGCATTACTAATATTGTTCATGGACCAATAGACCTGTTAAATCTTAAAATAGAAAATGGAAAGGTTCATACCAAATTCATAACATGGATGTCTTTAGAGAACAAAGGATGAAATAATGGGTTAAAAACAAATACAACTTCACTTTTATACTGTTTTATTCTTGCCAAAAAGATGAGAAGTGAAAGACCTAATAACAGATACACTAATAAAGTAGTAGAATAATAGGTATATTTAAAGAATGTATTCTGTATACTAAAATACTTGTACATGTAATAAATTATATAATCTATATAGTATAATCAACAAATACATAGACGGATAGGCAGACAAATTTTTCCCTTCCTGGAAATATAAACAAAGCTACTATAATTATAGTAAATCTGTAATCTTTTGTATTTTAAGTAGAAAGAGATAGAAGGAATGAGAGAAAGAGAAAATATGAATGGGCAAACCAGGGCCTCTAGCCACTGCAAATGAACACGTGGGCATCTGGCTTTACGTGAGTACTGGGGAATCAAACTCGGGTTAATAGGCTCTGCAGGCTAGTATCTTAACTGCTGAGCCATCTCTCCAGTCCAGATATATAGTCTAAAATGCTTTGACCATTAATCTAGGAAGAATGGCAAGCTTCTGTCTTATAATTCACTAGCAAAATTAAAACTAAACAGAAATATTCCAAAAGGGTACTATGTCTACAAAAAGAGACTTTATAGAACTTGGTAATTTATAAACCAAGAGTAAATAAATTCAACATATTGTTGTGTTTTATTAAAGAACAAAAAGAAATAAATATTAACATATTTAATACCACCAATAACATATCCACAGCAAGAACTGAAAAACCAAGGCAGTTCAGCTCATTGACATCACTAACCTTAGCCAAGGACCACAGCGTATTACAACTGCTAACCCTGAGAAATGATTTAAAGGGAAGGACACTGATGTTTTATTAAAAGAGACTTTCAGAAACAACTCTCAAAAAAATAATTTGACAGGACTCAGGTTATCTTTATTTTAAAGAAAAGTATAAGTATCTAATATTCAGATTAAAAATTTCAGGTTAAAAATGCTTTACTTTACCTGTCAAATCAAAATTCCTATTTTAAGACATCAACACACAACACAAACCTGTAAGTATTAGTTGTTCCTGGACTTCTTGATCATGTATTATACCATAGCTCTTACATCTTATTTGGGGTGAAGACATAGGTGGTAGGCATCTTGTATTTAGTGTTTTCACTTTTAAAATTTTTATTAGTTTATTTTGGTTTTTCAAGGTGGATCTCACTCTAGGCCAGGCTGACCTGGAATTCACTATGTAGTCTCAGGGTGGCTTCTAAATCATAGTGATCTTCTTACCTCTGCTCCCGATTACTGGGATTAAAGGCACGCGCCACCATGCCCTGTGCTGTTTCTGCCTCTTTGAATACAAAATTGAATTGTCTACTTCCTACAAGACCCTTTCAGTACCAACATATTCCTACTTATTTAATGTTTGGAGCCCAGAACCATTCTTGGCAAAATTATCTCTGCTTCTATTCATCTGAACACTATTCATCTATTTCCTCTTGGTGGGAGTGTCTTAGTATATTCAAAAAGTAGGATCACTTTTATTTCCAGGACTCACAGATCTCTATCTTCTGTTTCCATACTCCATGCTCAATGGGGAAGGATGACTTTCCATCTAACAGAAATGATTCCATTTGAAACATGCTATTGTATGTCCATCTTTCTATTTCTTTGGCAAATGCCACAACCCATCAAGTTTCCTAAGTTTTGGGATTCAGGAACAAGTACTCAGAATGACTTTGGTCTATTTTTGCTTCCTTCTTGTCCTGTATTTTACTTCTTTAAGGATGACAACAGAACTTGAACTTGAGAAAATGAAAAATAGAGAAGCTATTAATATCAAATATTCCAGGTCCACAATTAAAGTGCAGTTGATTTCATACAAATCACATCTTCATACACACTGAGTAACAACCAACAGTAATACGATGATGAATTCCGTACAGGGAGACAACATATCCAGCTAGCTGATAGTTTCTTCAGTATCTTTCTGGAAGGAAACTGTGAAAGGGTTAACTAAAACTTTATAATTATTGTTATTTTCTCAGAAGCTAAACTGCTTTGATGTAGAATCTGGTACTTCTGGAATTAACCAGCACTCACTCAGAAACTACTTTGTGAAACCCATGTGCAGCTTACTATCATTGATCTCATGGTCATAGCTCCAGGAAAGGACGGCTCAATAGAAAATGCTCCATTCTATGAATGTATCTGGCTTTGAGGCAATAAAAGAAGAAAAAAAAAGGTTGGAAATTACAGTAACCTACCAAAAGCCAACATGCCTTGATATGCATTGTAGTCTCACCATGCAAGGTCTGTCTATCCAAAAATATTTCCTTTGTTCAGACAGCATCTTATTATGTAATCACACTAGATAGGAAAGTTAGAACTTACAATTCTTCTCCCTCAGCCATTATCAGCATGTACCACATGCCCTGTCAAATTTTTCTTTTAAAGGAAGGAATACCAATGGTACCATCCAATTTCTTCCATATTTTTCCCTCATGGAAGGCTCAGATTCCTGAGCAGTTATCCTATAGTACTTGCCTTACAAGTGGTAGAACCCTTTATAGATTATTAAGCAGCTACTAGTTTTAGAACATCTCTCCTTATATTACAGGAAATATGAACAATTGCTAGCTGGGAGTGGTGGCACATGCCTTTAATCCCAGCATTTGGGAGGCAGAGGTAGGAGGACCATGAAGAGTTCAAGGCCACCCTAAGACTACCTAGTGAATTCTAGGCCAGCCTGAGCTAGAGTGAGACCCTACCTTGAAAAGAAAAAAAAACAAAACGCTAAAGACAATAGCTATCTGCCATCATGGAACTTAAATCAAACACAACAGTACAGAGAACATTAAGATACTCTACTCTGGACTTCATCTAGATAAAGATAGAAACAATGCTCACTACTATGCTAGGGGAGAAACAATGGGTGTAATATATAACACAACAGCCATGTACTATATAATGTATTGTATGTATTTTTTGTATCATAAACTTCTGGTGTCTGGTCCAGCATGTAAGTAGGAATTTTGAAACTCAGTATGGGTACTGAAGTAAGGAAATCCAAACTATAATTACCAAATTGCTGGAAAAGCAGTGTGGATAAGTTTGAGAGTTAAAAACTAAAAAAAAAAAAAACATATACTTTTATGAATATGAATTTTACCACTAGGAATCCCATAAATTATCACAGTGAAGATGTAAAGCATCTCCTTGTTTACAGCAGATAGGGGCAAAGATGGAGTTACAATTTAAAATTCTTTTCAACAAGGCCTGCTTTCCAGAGAAATTGTTTTAATACAACTTAACCAACTTTTTGACTTTTTTTTTAAACAGAGCATAACTGACTTGGGAGAAGGGAAATATCCAACCTCTACCCTCTATAGCTTCCCTGTCTTATCTAAAAGAGATAAGATGAAAGCTCTTATGAAGATCACAAATCAGGAGTATGGGCTCACTGAAGAGCTGAAACCCAATCATAGGACTATCGGACACTTCCTCTAACCCCATACCTAATTACCATATCAATAGGAATCATATGTGATAACTAAGGAATAATATAACCTAAACACTTTATATCTGACTTCATTTAAGAAAAGAAAAAAAAAATAAGAAAACCCAGAGACAATAGAAAAGTAGGGCTTCAGAGAAAATTTTATTCTTCAAAACCTACTGGTACAGAAAACATTAAGCCCTTCTTCCCACTGCAAATACACTGGATTCATGGATAGAAATATCAGTTAATCACACTAATCTGTGTAATTAATCTAAATTTTAAAACAGAGGAGAGAGGGTATGGAGAGATGATTTAGCAGTTAAAGTGCTTCCCTGTGAAGCCTAAGGACCAACATTCAATTTCCCAGTACTCATGTAAGCCAGATACACAAGGTGGTGCATACATCTGGAGTTTATTTGCAGAGGCTAGAGGCCCTGGCATGCCCATTCTCGGCCCCCCTTCCTGTTTCTCTCTCTCTCTCTCTCTCTCTGGTAAATCAAAATAAATTAAAAATAGAGGAAGGAACTTGATACTAATAGAAAAAAGGGATGCATTATGGGCCCTTTTAGTGAGTTTTTATGTAAAAATAAACTTAAAAAATAAAACTGAATTAGTAAGCACAGCTAGTTTCTAATCAAAGAAACATAAAACCTCAGGAAAGATGTATTTACCTAAGTTCCTTTGCTCAGAATAATGTGCTTTGATTGGGAATGTTAAGGCATCTATAAGTCATTAAGGTAGATATTTCTCTTTATTTTCTTTTTCTTTTTATCCTTTTATTATTAAGAACAATTTTGTATGGATACATCATGTGTTGGTACCATCTTTTCCCTCCTCCCTGCCTCCATTCCACAGGGCACCCTACTCAGTGGGGTTGCTGGCATTCCTCATGGGATTGTAGGTTATGCATTGTGGGAGCAGCAGTCAGTTACTGGGGGAAGGCAGTGCCTCTGGGCATGGCATCCCAACCTGTGATGCTTACAATCTCTCCACCCCCTCTTCTGCAAAATTCCCTGAGCCTTGATGGGTATGTTTTAAGTCTGTTTCAGTGATGAGCTCTTAGGAACTTCTGGACCTCTGCTTTGGTAGGTATTGAGTGTCCTCAGTGTCTCCTTCACCCTGGAGCTACTTGTTAGGCTCAGCAGGGAAGCAGCACTCTCACTGACCTTCACCATTTCCTCTGTGGTTTCTCCTGGGCCTTAACTGAGATGTGAGGGGTGGTTTAGCCCCTTAGGTCTCACTACCTTCTGAAAAAAAATACAAAAAACAGATTCCCCAATGGAGGGCAAAGTCAGCATAAGTTAAGGATAAGCATTATTAATGTACGGAGAGTTTGATGGATGTAGCCCTTCTTTTAGCCAAAGACTAGAGGGAGCTTGACATTGGAGAGCATAATCTTTGTCTACATAGGATTCAGACCTGGTTCCCAGTTCCAGATATGGATTCCTTTCCACTGAGTTGATCTTTTAGCCAGTCAGAAATCCATAGGTTACCCGCCAAGGCTGTGTACCACCATTGCACTGGTGTGTGCTTCTTGTCAGGCTGGTTGTTTCTGATTAGTTTCAACCACTGCTTGCTCACACCATTGTTGGCCACTTTCCCCCAGTAGCTCATGTAGTGCTTTCCAGCACTAGATGGTTGTCTTGGGGACTGGCTCTCTTCTGGATTCCAGCCAGGTCTCTCAGTATTCTGTACTGACAGTATATGATGTCTCAGTAATAGGGTCTTACCTTTTACCTCCTGTGGGTAATCAAGTACTTTGACAGAAGCCTGTCTTGTTTTGGGGCCCTCATAGGTCTCTTCCATCAACAGCTCAATGTGGTTAGTGTGGTGTAGTGTGGTCACTGTGGTGGTACTACAAGTTACAGGTCAGAGCCAAAGATTTTTAGTGTTAGGCTTCATCCCACCCTCTCCAGGGCCCTTCTTTTTTGGGCATTCTCCCTGTGCTCCTGTTGAGGGTTTTATCTTTTAGTCTACCTTCAAGGAGAAAGGTTTCTATGGTGCCAGTCCATTTTGGGTTTAATTTTGTGTTTATTCCCCCAACCCTCTCCCACAAACCCTTCCATCCTTATTATCTGGGCCTCAAGTTGCCTACCCAGTATGTCAGCAACTCAAGTTGATCCTGGTTAGGAAACACACATGAGTGAGAACATGCTGTGTTTGTCTTTCTGTGATTGTGTGTGTTTGCTGAGTATGATCTGTTCTAAGTCCATCCATTTTCCAACAAATTTTGTTGTATTGTTTTTTTTCCCCTTACTGCTGTGTAGAATTCCATTGTGTATATGTACCACACTTTCATTATCCATTCCTCCAATGATGGGCACCTGGGTTGATTCCAGTTCTTAGCTATTATGAATTGAACAGCTATAAACATGGTTGAGCAAATATTAAGGTAAATGCTCAGTAAGGGAATAACTGGGTCTCTTGGTAGTTCTATAGTCATCTTTTTCAGGAATCTCCATTTGGATTTCCATAGTGGTTGTACAAGTTTGCATTCCCACCAACAGTGGATGAGGGTTCCTCTTACCCCAAATCTTCACCAACATGTGTTGTCATTTGATTATTTAATGATTTCCATCCTTATTGGAATAAGGGAGAATCTCATAGTTGTTAATTTGCATTTCCCTGATGGTTAGGGATGTTGAACACTTCTTAACTGTGTGTTAGCCATTCATATTTCTTCCTCTGAGAACTACCTATTCAATTCTCTACCTCATTTTTGGGGGGTGGGTTTCAAGGTAGGGTCTCACTCTACCTCAGGCAGACCTGGAATTCACTATGTAGTCTCAGGGTGGCCTTGAACTCACAGTGATCCTCCTACCTCTGCCTCCAGACTACTGGGATTAAAGGCATGCGCCACCACACCTGGCTACTTACTCTACCCCATTTTTCAGTGGGTTGTTTGATTTTTTTAAATTTTGTTCATTTTTATTTATTTATTTGAGAGTGACAGAGAGAGAGAGAGAGGGAGGGAGGGAGAGAACAGGCGCGCCAGGGCTTCCAGCCACTGCAAACGAACTCCAGACGCGTGCACTCACTTGTACATCTGGCTAACGTGGGTCCTTTAACCGGGGTCCTTAGGCTTCACAGGCAAGTGCTTAACTGCTAAGCCATCTCTCCAGCCCCTTGTTTGATTTTTTAAATATTTAGTTTTTATTGAGTTCCAGATATTAGGCCTCTGTCAGTGGTATACCTGGTAAAAAATTTCTCCCATTCTCTGAGTAATCTATTGTCTCTGCTTATGATGTTTGTCTGTGCAAAAGCTTTTTAGCTTCATGAGATGCCATTGGTTGAGCGATTGTTTAATTTCCTGGGCTACTGAAGTATTGTTCAGGAAGTCCTTTACCTCTCCTATATCATGGAGAGTTCTTATTTTTTCTTCTAGTACTTGGACAGTTTCAGGTCTTAAATTGAGGTCTTTAATCCATTTGGAGTTGATTTTTGTGTAAGGTGAGATGAGTGGGTCTAGTTTCATTTTTCTACATGTGTTTATAAAATTTGTCCAGCACCATTTGTTGAAGATTCTGTCTTTTCACCAGTCTATGTTATTGGTGCCTTAGTCAAAGATCAAGTAGCTGCTGCTACTTGACCTAAGGCTCAGGTCTTCAATTCTGTTCCATTGATCTATATTTCTGTTTTTATGCTAGTATCATGCTGGTTTTTGTCACTATGACTTTGTACTATAGCTTTAGATTGGGAAGGCAGATATTTCTGATTGATGTTTATATATAAACTTTTGCCCAATTGACTCCCTAATATTAATTGGATATTAAACCTGTTTGTGGATCCTCAAGTGTGTCCAGTTCAGAATGAAACACAGAAAGATGCCTTGCACTCATTCACTCTTACTCCATTCTAGGAAGATTGACATGCACAACCAGGGACATCGTTGGACATTCAGCAGAGTAGGTGTATATGACCTATCTCTGTTGCACCATGCAAAGCCTTAAGTAACTGAGAATGACATGAACCACAAAGGGCTGTAATCATTTAGAAGTTTGTTACAAATCTGGCAATTGTCTGGTATAAACTGGAGACTGCACTCAGGTGGGGCCATCTTCAACTTCCACATGTGCCTATGTGAGCTCCCCACATTATTTGTATTTCCTCACATCATGTAAGCCTCAGGTTAGTTGGACTGCCTCTCCAATGATTCAAGGCACCATGTACAAGCAACAGAATATGAAGTGGGGATTTCATTATCTACCTCAGAAATATCCAGCCTCATAAACTCACCCAAACCAAGTAGAAGAGCACAGATCTGACCTACATATGGCAGAAGCAATGAAAAATTTGTAATCATGTTTGAAAACTACTGTACTTATCACAGGTGTGGTGAGAAAAAAATGATAATAAAATTTATTAAGATTGACTAGCTATCTGCTGTGGTGTTACTAGTGTAGAAATTTAATGAAAAAGACTTGTGCTAAAGTTATATTTCCAAGTATGAGACAATACTATCTGGATTCATCCTTGCATTTGTTCAAAACATAATAATAAATATGCTTTTTAAATCTTGGGGCTGGGGAGAGTTCAGTTGAAAAAGTGCTTGTTATACAATTGTGAATTCCATTCCCAGAGCCCATGTTTTTTTTTTAAAATAAGATAAAATAAGAAAGTCAGGCATTGAGATACACATGTGTAATCCCAAAGTTGGGGAGGTGAAGGCAGGAAGACCCTTAGGGATCTCTGGCCAGCTCGTCTAGTTAACTTGGCAAGTTGCAAGCCAACGAGAGACTGTGTCTGAAGAAAGGTGGATGGTTCATGAGGAATGGCACTCAAGGTTGTCATCTGGCCTCCACATGCATAGAACATACATGCACAAATAAGATAAAATAATATAAAATATTATTAAATATTTATGAATAATATTTAATTATAATATCATATAATTTTAATATTTAATTATAATTATGTCATATTATCTTTAACTACTAATGATAAGTAATAATTTATAAATAATATACAAATAATAAATAATTAATAAAACTACTCATAAAGGTTAAAATCTGGCATTATGATGCAGAGTGGAAAAGCATGACAAAGAAGCAACTGAATGCATGAACAAGACATTTAAGATAGAGATCTACATATAAAGAAAAGAAATTGGATTTGTAAAGATTAAGCTCTTGGGGCTGGAGAGATGGCTCAGTGGTTAAGGTGCTTGCTTGCAAAGCTTAAGGAACAGGGTTTTATTCCCCAGTACCTACCCAACTAAAGCCAGATGCACACATCTGGAGTTTGTTTGCAGTAGCTAGAGGCCCTGGTGCACCCATTCTCTTTGCCTGTCTCTCTTCTCTCTATCTCTGCTTGCAAATAAATAAATAAAACTATTTTTGAAAAAAGATTAAGCTCTTGATAGGATGCTCAATATTAGGACAAAATATCTAGCTATCCAGAACTATAAGAACATAGAAATAAAATCACATATCTAAAAACTACACAAGAAGAAAACTAGCAGAGATGAGTAAAGTTACATGCTACACAGTGAAAGGAAATGGAGCCAAAGGTCACAAGCACCACGTAACTGGAATGGAACAAGAATGGGGCTGATAGCAAAGCAAAAGGGAAGGTACTGTAATATTTCTTTTAGGTCATTAACCATGGTAGATAGGACTGTCTTAACAAATGCAGATGCAGCATGTATATGTATTAATACCAATTACAGTACTTTAACAGTAGTTATAGAAAATTCTTGCTTTTCCAACTAAAATATCATACCTTAAATGCAGGATTTAAAAAAAGTAATTAAAAAATTAAATTAAAAATTTAATCAGGTAAGAAAGGGAATTCTAAAGAATTCTGACTACACAACTGTTTTCATCATCTAAGTTTTATCTTTAAAAATATTTTATTGGCCACCCTGAGACTCCATAGGGAATTCCAGGTCAGTCTGAGCTAGGGTGAGACCCTACCTCGGAAAAAAAAAAATTATTGACAACATTCTTACATATACAGAATATTCCATGATCATAATCCCCTCCCACCATCCTCCTTTGTCTCCCCTCCCCTACTCCCCCTCCATGGAATTCCTTCTTCTTTCCACCTAGTTTCTCTTCTATCTTGATGCCATTCTTTTCTTCCTTCCTATTATGCAAGTCTTGTGTTAGTGTCAGCCACTGTGAGGTCATACATGCCAAGACCAATTTGTATCTGAAGACCATATTGCAAAGCACTTCTTCCTTCGGCTCTTACATTCTTTCTGCTGCCTCTTCCATTATGGTCCTTTAGCCTTGGAGGATGTGATGGAGATGTCTTACCTAGTGCTGAACACTCCACTGTCTCTAATTTTTAGCACTTTGGTGAGATTTAAATCTCCCCAGTGGTCACTGCCATCTGAAAAGAAAAGCTTCTTTAACCCAAAGAGTAGCATTAATATATGAGCACAAATATAAGTACTTAGAGGGCAAGTTAGTGGGCATAGTATATCTATTTGGCCAAGCAAGAGTAGTAATTTTGCTCCTAGAGCTTATGACCTCTCCAGCCATAGGTTTTCAGTACTAGGCATGAATCCCCTAATGTGGAACCAGCCTCAAATAAAATTAGAGAGCAGTTGGTATCCACCATAACAGACATGCCACCATTGCATCACTTGGTATATTTGGCCTGACTGGCTTGTCATGAAGTTTTCAAAGTCCAGTGCTGGTTAACACCATTGATGACTTTTCTTTCTCAACAATCTATACAGCTCTTTCCAGTATCACGACAGCTAGTCAACAGGGAGGGGGCTACCAGCTCAGCTCCAGCTTAATTTCTTAATGTTCTACAGTCCAAGCATGTGGTGTCTTCAACAATAGGATCTTACCATCAAGTTCTGGTGGGTAACCAAGAGCCTTTGCAATAGCCTGTAATGTTTTGGGGGACACTGGGGGCTTTCCTGAACAACAACTCACTAAAAGGTATCTCATTCTTGTCACTGATATTTTCTTGCAATAATATATGGCTTCTAGGCACAGCATTATATCCAATTCAACAGGGTATTTCTGCCCAAACTCTCTCTTTTTGAGCATATGTATATTTTTTTAGAAGGCAAAGAAGTGTGTTTCCATATGGTTTATTCATAACATCTTTAATTTTGATTAACTCTCCTCCTATTTCTCATCTCTACATTCTCTCTCTCTCTCTCTCTCTCTCTCTCTCTCTCTCTCTGTGTGTGTGTGTGTGTGTGTGTGTGTGTGTGTGTGTGGTTTGTGTTTGTAGACAAGAGCATGTGCCTATATGTGGAGGCAAGAAGACAACCTTGAATGTCATCATCAGGGCTGATGCCCACCTCCTTTGAGACAAAGTCCCTCTCCGGAGTTCATCAATTACACTTGACTAGCACCAGTGAGACCTTAACCTTAGGATCCTGCTGTCTCCAATTCCCCAGTGATAGGATTACAGGTGTATACCACAGCTCACATTTGTACATGGGTTCTGGAGATTGCGCTCATGTCTTTATGTTTGTGAAGCAAGCATTTTACTCACTGGCCTATCTCCTCAGCCCTCATCTGATTTTTCAGCCTTCTCTATTCTATGTTGTGGTAAAATATGTATTATTATCATCATCATTATTATTATTTAACTGGTCATAAAAATAATTGCTTGGGTAGTATGATGGTTATTCTCAGTTGTCGATTAGGTAGGATTTAGAATTACTATGCAAACAAATATCTTGGTATGTCTCCGAAGAATTTTCTAGGTTAGGTTAAATGAGGTGGGAAGACTCACTTCATTTATAGTCAGCATAATCCCATGGGCTGGGCTCTCGGACTAAATAAAAAGAAGAAAGTAAACTGAGCACTAGCGTTCACACTCTCTGCTTCTTCACTGTGAATGCAGTGTGAGCAGCTGCTTCCCACTCCTGCTGCCATGCCTGCCCTGCCCTGACAGGTGGCACCCCCCAACTGTAAGCTGAAATCTGTACATCCTTGCCCAGCATAGAGGCATGCACTTCCTCACAAGCATCACAAGAAGATATTAAATGTCTAAACAAGTTCTAAATTTAATATTCATCCTATCCATTGCTTTTGTTAGTTGTTTACTACAACAACAAGCAAAGTAACTAATCTAGGTGGAATCTGTAAAATGGCCCACTCATTGATAAATAATGGATTTCATGGTGTTTTACCTCTGAAGTCATTTCACCTCCAATTCCTATTATTTAAAATTTTAAAATATTTATTTATTTTCAAGCAGAGACAGAGACAAGAGAGAAAGTGTGTATGTGAGAGAGAGAGAGAGAGAGAGTGTATGGGCACACCAGGGCCTCTAGCTGTTGCAAACAAACTCTAGATGCATGTACCAGTTTGTGTATCTGCATTTATGTGGGTAATGGGGAATCAAACTCTTGTAGTTAGGTTTTGCAGGCAAGTGTCTTAACTGCTGAGTCATCTCTCATGCTCCCAATTCCTAATCCTAAGTGGCATCTAAGTATTTATTCATCACACAGTCAAGTGGACAGCACAAGGACACTGAGAAGTAACTCCCCAAAATGTCAGGATAAGAATTATCATCTTTACCTGAATTAATACAAACCCCTTGGTAAATAATAGGCTGTTAGCAAAAATAGACTTTGTAGCCATTTAACTACCAAGCAAAATACCTCAGGATTAAAGACAGTTCATCCTTTTTCTGTCGCATTCCTGGTGCTAGAAAGATTAACTTCAAAATGTCTTCCAATATGATTTTGTTCAAGGTATTACTTACTGGCATTTTCTATGTTCTTGGTGACAGCATATTCATGCCAAATATGCATGCTCTGAATCCATTTTACAATTTAGCCAGGGCAACCTGAGCCTTGTTTTATGCCATGCAAACCGGAATGTACAGCCTGCAATGGTTTCCAGATATATAAGTTCTTTGCCTGTCTCGGACATTGCATTGCCACATGACCTTTGCCAAGTCACTTCCTTCTGCTCTGTCATAACATAAGGTTGCAATTATGATGATCTCCCTCTTAGAAATGTGATGAGAAGCCATTCAAAACAATGACTGTAAAAATTGAAAATATCATGAGAGGCAGATATTAAATATATAAAAAAGTTCTAAATTGAATATTCATTTCCTTCTTGGCTCCATGTGTCCTTAAAATTTATGTGCTAACACAAGAATAGTAAGTGTCTAATTAAGGCCCTTCTGTTAAAACGATCCACTCAATAAATATTTATTTGGCCCCAAATATGGCCTTAATTTTCAGATAAATGAATTTTGTGCAGGGAAGGGTTATCATTTCATTGTTCTCCTTCTCGACACATAGTCTTTCTTCTTTCCCAAGAAAACTGAGGTCACGTATTTGATTTTAAATTGGCAATGTGATCTTGTTTGGTGCCAGATGCATGACATGTCCTGGTAGCCGTCTGGACTTGGATCTGGGATCATATTCCCTTCAATCCCCAATATATGTTCCAAACATTTGTGAGTGCAAGAGGGCAGAAGGCTTGAAGGGTGAGATGAGGCCAGGCTGGCATTCACTCTGTAGGATTCAGGGCTAGAGTCATACTTCAAAGTGGTGCATGGGAGTGATTGACAATGCACCAAGACTGTTCGTGGTAGGTGAAAGGACAACTGGAGAAAAATAAATTAGTACATTTTTTCTAGGTCTGTTTATCTTCCATCTGTAGACTCTTTAAACTGCCTTCGTATTTCGATGTGGACATTGAAGCATTGCTGACCAATGCCAGAGTCACAGGAATGCCCTGCTGTGCTTTTGATCTTCCCATATGACTGAATTTCCTGAATCATCATGTTACTCTCCGTGTGTGCACATATGTGCACACGTGAATCTCCTGGCACACCTCCCAGAAGTGCTAGCTCAGGGACAAAGGGTCCATTGGTGCTTTCAAAATATAATATTGATCACTTTGGCTTTCCTTGGCTCAGAGCCAGACACTTCGTCTTTCAGTGTACAAGATGGCTGCCAAGTCCCTTGGCTTGTCTCATTGTGACAGCCTTCGACACTGCTTCCTGAAGAGTGGAGTGATTTTATTTTAGAAGCTTTAAAAATATTGTTTAAAAATGGAACTTCATACTTTACCAACTATGGGCAGGAATTTTGGTCTTTTAACCCCTTGCAGCCTGTGGTATACTCTATAGTTATTTAGTAATCTCCAATGCACAGTGTGGAAAGTCAAAGACACAGAGAAACTCCTTAGGTCCTTTCCTTCTGGTTTTGAAATATTTTCTAGTGCCAGTCTTAGTCATATCCATAATTTATGCTTTGAGCTTCTAGTTCAAAATTCAATATAGGAGAATGGGAAGAAGACATTGCCCGAGTTTTCTGAGCACACTTTTTATGTGCTGCATATCCAAATAAAAGTAAATGATTCTCAAGAGTCACTGATACTGGTGCTAGAAAAGAATAAAAGCCGCATGGATCTCTTCAGGCAGACTCCTTAGAAGTCAAGAAGTGTGGTTAGAAACTTCAGATCCATTCCAAGTGTCTTGACTATCCGAAGGGTGAGCCGGGGCTGGGGGGGGGGGGTGTACCATGAGAATCACTGGTTCTCCTTTGCATCAAGTACTGTATCTAGGACTTGACCTATGCAGGAGATTAATAGTGTTATTTCATTTTTTCCTCTGGATTGCCATCCTGGTTTTCAGCTTCATCACCTGCCACACACCAAAGATGTATGAAAAGATTGCCTTTCTTCTCAAGAAAAAAAAAAACCTACATGAGTAGTTACAAATACCTGAGTGTTTATTTAATTCATATATAGCCTTCTCTTGTATTCCAGAAAATGGTTTTTGCTATCTTTCTCAAATCAAGTATAAGCACCAACACTTATAGTGACCCTGAGATCATGAGTTCTAGGAGCAAGAATGGCTAAGACAGAGTCTTCAACAGAGCTTTGATGTTTATTCCAATAGCAAAACCCTGTCCCTTGCTACTAAGGTTGTATTTTGTTAAGAGATGAATCAACTGTTTTCACTGTTTTCTATTTTATTCTGCTTCTAAGAGATGCTTGGAGCAGGACTTTAATCCAGGCCAAAAAGAAATTTAACCTGAATTCCAAACATTCCAGTTATAATGGGAAGAACACATGCTTTGGAATCAGTGAGACTGGATGAGCCTCCTCCTCCTGTCACTCACCAGCTGTGTGAGCTTGCAGAAGATATTGACTCTGCAAATCTTAAATTGCTCATGTGTGGAATAAGGAACATTCTGTTCAGCTATTGGGTTATTGTGAGGCCAAGATAATGGATACTAAAATCTTCACACAGTGTATAGCATAGTTGATTCTTTAATAAAGTAAATTTTCTTTACTGTGTGCCCTTAAATGTTAGTAATCTAAGGCAGACCCCATAGAGGTCCTTTTTCAAGGACAGCTTATGCAATCCAAAAACTCAGCTGGGATATTTTTAAAAAGTTATATTCCATGGTTATGATATCACCAGTGTCAAATTTAAACTTGTGATGACAGAACAGCTGTGAACTCTTTGGGTATTATGTCCTTAGCAGAGCGCTGTGACAGTCCTGGAGAACACTGCCATGTTTGGCATTCTTTGGACATTCTTGCTAGATCCTTGATTTTCCAGGTGAAAAGAGCTGATTGAATCTTATTCATTTATTCTGAATGGCAGATCTCAGTTTCCTTCTCTGAAAGCAGGCAGGTTATAAATAAATGTCTAGTGTTGTTTTCATTCATTTTGTGTGTTTGTTTGCTTGTATGTATGTGTGTAATGTAGTATATATGTTTATGTGTGGTGTATGCATGTCTAGGTACCTTTGTGGCATACCTATAGTAGGTGGCACTCACTTGTGGCCAGAGCCAAACATGAGGTGTCCTGGTCCATTGCTTTTCAGCTTATTCTTGGGCTGTAGTCTCTTACTGATACCAGGGATTGCTGTTTTTCATGGGCCTAGGAGATTCCCTGGTCTCTTCTCCCATTCGTGGGACTGAGGTTATGGGGACACGTGGCCATGCCCAGCTGTTTATGTGGTATCTGGAGATTCAAACACAGACATTTTTAGGCTCCCTCTGGCCCACATGTTTGTGCACAAAGTACACTTAACCACTGAGCTATCTCTCCAGTCCATAGTTATATTACACTTTCATATTACTTTCCTGTATAAGTAAGCCCAATACTTTTGATGTTAATAATAGTTTGTTTTGCAAGAACTTTACCAACTGAGCCATCTCCCTAGCTGTTTGTTTTTTTCACAATCCCGAGGGCCTGAGTTTGATCCCTAATAGTTACATAAATGGTGGGCATGAAGATGGGCACCTGCCATTGCAGTGATTGGCAGGTAGGCAGATGTGTAATGCTCTCTTGATAGCCCATCTATCATAGCAATGAGCACCAGGCCAAGCAGAGACTTCGTCTTGAAAGAAGTGCACAGGGTGCACCTAAGGATGACATTCAAGGTTGTCTTTTGTTCCACATGCATGTGTGCACACATATATCCACACATGTATGCACACCTAAACACAAAAAGTGAATCTTAAGTATGTATTAATGTTTCAGTAAAATTATTTCATATATTTCTTTCTAGATATATATGAACTGTGAAGTTTATACATGCTATTTTAAGGACTGCTAGATCTATAGGCTTGTTTAATTTTCTGTTCCTCTTCCTCTTCTCTGAGGCATCAGGGTTAGAGCCTGTTATGTATGCCTTGTGCATTTCTCCATGTTTCTGTAATGATAAACATATATTTTTACATATATATCTTATACATTAAAATTTTGTTTCTACTCAAAAAAGTAATAGTTTGTTTTGAAAATCATATTTTAAAATAAAAATTTAATTAATAAAATTTTAAATAAGGTATAATGATTTGGGTTCTGCATTAGACAGCATATTTGTGTACTCAACAGAATGACACTTTAAAGCCGTTTTCAGAATGGTATAACAGTCCTGAAAACTTAGACATTAATATTTTGAAAGAGGGAGTCATTCTTTCTCCACTGTTGAGAAAATACAGTGTTTGCCATAACTGTTACACAAAGTGCCTGGAACTGTCTGCTCAATCCTAACATCTTGATGTCATCTAGGAAAACTGAAATCAGGTTGTAATTATGAGTAGAGCTCAGGCAGCAACAGGGTGAAGAGTCCATCAGAGTCCAATCAACAATTAAGTAGGTTTGCAATTCAAACCCTAGTTTTGGCTTTTCTTCCTCTTAGGTTGAAATCATGTTTTAGTTCTCATTTTAGGCAATTATTTCTTCAGCATTATAATATTCAGACTATAAAGCACAGGACAATGATTTCATTGTTTTTCTTTCCCTGCAAAAGTCTAGTCTCTTAAAGATGCATTAGAAGTAGGGAAAAATGAAAATTTATTGGTTTTTAGTTCATCTGCAGACTTTAGTAGACAAGGGTTTGCATTTACAAACTCTTCCAATCCTGTCTTTCTCATTAGGCAGGATTCATGGTCTAGCAATTTCTTTGCCACAGAAAAGTTGAACAGTTAAGATTTTGAAAATAGTCTCGTCATTTAGAAAGTACATGAATGCACATAACTTCAGTAAAATCAACTTCAAGGGTCCTTTTTTAAGGCACTGCCTCATCCCTCATACGTTTTCAATGGCCACATTAGCAGCATCCTGTATTGAAGTATTTTTTAAAAAATTTTTATTAGTTTTTTTATTTTAGAGAGTGAATGATCTAATGAAAGAGAAAGAAAGAGAGTGAAAGATCTAATGAAAGAGAAAGAATGATCTAATGAAAGAGAAAGAATTGGCATGCCAGGGCCTCACCCGCTGAAATCAAACTCTAGACACTTGTACTACCTAGTGGACATATGCAACCTTGTGCTTGCCTCATTTTTGTGCATCTGGCTTATGCAGGATCTGGAGAGTCGAACGTGGGTCCTTAGGGTCCACAGGCAAGCACCTTAACCGCTATGCCATCTCCCCAGGCCAAAAATTCTTGATATTATCAATGACCAAGGATTAACTAGCATCTGTCAATGGGACCAAGGACTGTGTTTCTTCATTCCATGAGATATACATCAAATGTCTTGAACAAATCTTAGGTAATACTTGAACTCATGACATGAAAAAGCCTCTGGCTTCACAATGTTTGCTCAAAGAGGAAGTGTGATAAGAGAACGTTGCCTTCCAGGATATAGGATCCAAAAGTCAGAGATGTACACCTATCATCCAACATACCATGCACTCCATAAATCCTAATGTAGGACCCTGAAAGCTGCATTTGTCCTGCATACATGTTCAGTTTGGTGAAGACCATATTCACAATATAAATCACTATTCTAAAAGGGAGCTATGTTTCATAAAATTCTGGATTTATGACTTCTCTTAAAAATGGATAAAGATAGCAAAGCTAAGCCTTTATTACAACATAGTAATAGTTGGATGGAGTATTCTAATTTTTCAAAATGCCTTTGAATCTTCTACTGTATTCTCCCAATTATAATAATTTCTACTAAATATAATCAGGGTTTTCTTAAAAAGTATTAACTTGAAAGTAGCTTACTTTCTTTGTAATTCCACTCTATTCTGCTTTGTGAGCTACAAGAGTACTAAATTTGTTTGGAATATGCTTGTGTGTTGGTGAACTTTAGCCTTGTGGGTCACCCAGAGGGAAAAGCTTAGGTGGGGCACACATATTTATAGATGTGTAATCTGGGAGAACCTGATACCAGAAGAATCTCACTGCGGAGACTGAAAACATGGCTCCTCAAAGGCTATTCCTGATTCTACAGCAGTGTGGATCCTTAGCATTGGCTCCATCGAAGAGAAATGGTTTTCTAGTCTTCAAGAGTTAAGGAGAAGCCAAGCAGATTGGATTTTCATTATCCCTGGAAATGGAGAAGTGGAAGGATTTCTGGGAGCAGAAGGATTTCCCATGGTAGCCCCTTAAGTAAAGACCTGATGGCATCCCTTGTTTGTAAAGGCTCCTTTCCCTTACCCAGTTCAAGGACCTTTAGTCACTTGTAGTTTTCCTGATAACTGCACAACTAACCCACAATGACAATCAGTTGGGGCAAGCCTAACAGGTCGTGAGAAGAGCACAGGTTATGACAAAGAGCACTTCACAAAGTTACTTAGGGAGACAGAGGGCAATTTAAAGAGATTTTAGTAGAGCCCAAAGCACTTCTTGTGCTTAAAACTATAATTTCTGAAGTGTGTGATTCAGTAACAATTGATGGATTAGATGGTTGCCATTGAGACTCAAATCAATGGCTTAGACTATATGCTAAAGAACAGTGTAATATCTCAACTATATGGTAATCACCTGGACATAGATGCATGAGAACACATAGATATAACACATGAGACTTGGAAGATGAAACAAGAGTAGCATATTAATGAATAATGGAAGTTCTGGAAGAAGAAATACAAAGGGAGATGAAGTGATTAAAGGAAAATAATAGTTTTCACTGAGTTAAATTAAGTTCTAACCAGCAAACTGAAAGGACTGATGAGAAAAAAATGACCTCAAAAGACAGATTAATTTTCCTTTAAAAAAATATATATATACCATTTATTTATGAGTGAGAGAGAATGAGTATGGGTGTGCTATGACTCTTGTCACTTAATCTGGCTTTGGGGAATTGAACCCAGGCCACCAGACTTTGCAAACAAGTGCCTTTAACTACTGAGCTGTATCTCCAGCCCAGACTTTTTCAAAAAAGAAAAATAAGTATGACTAAATTATTTCAACAAAACTGCTCAGGGGAAGAAGTAATACAAAAATTATAATGATCAAATGTTATTTAAAAATACATCACATATTCATTAATAATGATAATAATAAAAGAATATTTCCCACAGCTCTTAAATTTAAAAAAATTAAAAAGTGAATAATTTTCATAGTTCAATTTCGAAAGAAGATATTGCAAAATGATTAAATATTAAAAACAATACCAGGAACAGATGGATTTATAAACAAATTTTATCCAACAACATAAAATAGATAATTTTGATAGTGGTTTTATTATACTATGCTTTGGGAAAAGATGAAAAAATTCACTCACTTTCTATAATAGGTTTAATACTAAAAACTAAGAACAGGCTCCTGTGTTAAAGGTTCTTTCTCCAGCTAGTGGTATTATTTAGAGGTGAGCAGATTGTGAGAGCACTAACTTACTAATAAAGTAACTCATTGGCAAGTCCATAACAGATAGATTATTAGGAGGTAGAACCTTATTGAAGTAAGTAGGCCACTAATGGCTGGCTCTTTTTCACTGTCTCCTATTTGCCATAAGGTGAACCATCTTGCTTACCACATGTTCGCCACTATTTTGTTCCGCCTCAACATGGGCCCAGAAGCAGCACAGCAAAGTGATCATAGTCTGGAATGTTGCCACCATGAGCTCAAATAAACTTTCTCCCTTTAAGTTGTTTTCTGTTGTTGACTTTCTTAGGTATTTTGTCATAGTCGCAGACCATAGTGGGTCCTGACTATAACAAGCTTATTCCTAACTGAAGCTGCATACAGGTGCTGTGAGAAACAGCCAAAATTATTCATGTACTACTATTGGTTGACCTTGAGATTGTTTATATGCTAACAGGACCTGGCACAAAAAGTAAGATTTGGTAATGGACTGAATGTGCTACCTTACCAATACAGATTCGCTTTTAGAGCTCAGAACACTATCTGGATTGAGATGTTTGAACATCATTTCTTTCTAGTCATTGGATAAGGCTAAAAAAGTATGGGGGACATACCTAGAACTGTCTTGAAACATCAAAATAGAAATGAAAACAAATATTGGCAAACCAAAAGAAAAATAATAAACAGTCAGAGATAGTTATGATCACATACTAGAAGGTGGTCAGATCTTATAAATTCAGCCCACAGAGTTCACTAAGCAAAAGGAAAACAGCCAACCAGAAATAAGAGAAAAAGGAACAAAGGTTCAGGTATGGTGGTTAACACCTGCAATCCAGCACTTGGGAAGATGAGCCAGAAGCATCGCCATGGGCTCGAAGCCAGCATGGTCTATGTAGTGAATTTCAGGCTGGCCTGAACTATATAGAGTGAGATCCTGTGTCAGGAAAAAAAAAAAAAAAAAAAAAAAAACATGGACAGTGGGAAAAATCTCTAGAATAAAAAGTAGCAATAGAAAAACTATTAACAACTTTCAGGAGAAAAATAATAGAATGTACAGTGGCTACAAGTAATCAAAAACATGCAACAAGATAGGAAAGAGTAAAATGTGACCTACTCAGGAAAATTTAAATCCACCAATAAAGCCAGGCATGGCGGTGCATGCCTTTAATCCCAGCACTAAGGAGGCTGAGGTAGGAGGATTGCTGTGAGTTCAAGGCCAGCCTGAGACCACATAGTGAATTCCAAGTCAGCCTGGGCTACAGTGAGACCTTAGCTCAACAACAGCAATCAACCAATGATACTGTCCTTGAGTTTCTTCAGAATTTGGATTTATCAGAGTAGGACTTAATAGAATATGCCATAATTTTTTTGAAAAAAATTAGAACATTTTTATAAAATTACAACTAAGTGTAGCAATAATGAATCAAAAAATATAAATTCTCAATAATGACATACAAATTATTTTAGAAAGGACCAAATGAAAGTTGGGATTTAAATGATGTATGGTAGTTTGACTAGGTGGCTCCTAATATATTCTGTGTTTTATTAGTTTGTAGTTTGTATCTGCAGCCACCTGGCTGGAGGCAGTATCACTGGGTGGACCTTAAGGTGTGGTGATGGGTTTGAGATTAGATCTAAAGATATGCAAAATGTGCCTAGCTGGAGTTCCTGAAGTGTGCTGTGTTGTGTGGCTTTTGGCTTTTTAGGCTTCTGCTCTCTCTCTCTTCTTGGACCTGTGAAGGCAGGCCAGCTTCTTCTGCCATTATGGAACTTCCCCTGGTTCTGTAAGCTTCAATAAATATCCCTTCCTCCATAACTGTGCCTGATCTGAAAGTTTATCTCAGCAAACCTGAAGCTGTCTGTTACAGGATGTAACAATTGAAATTACAACTTACACTAGTCTGGTTCAACATCACAGCTTAAGTAGAAGAAAAAAATCAGTGAGCCTTTGTCTAATAAAATCTACCCATTAGAAAAGAGAGAAAAAAAATTAAAGAAAAGTATTTAGTGTCAAACATCAAACATACCCATCTCCATGCAGTAGGAGTTCCAGTAGGACAGAATAAATGATAGGAGCACAGAAAATATATATGAAGAAATTATAGAAATTCTTCAGATGTGATTAAAAAAATCTAAATTCATTAAACTCCAAATAGGAAAAAAAAATATTTAAAAAATTATTCACATATCCAAATTAGAAATTTTGAAAACTGAAAGAGAGAAGAAACTCATTATGATACTTAATCTCTGGTTGTCAACTTGACAGCAATTATAATCACCATAGAAACAGATTTCTTGGCATGTGTGTAAGGGATTTTTCTAGGTAAGATTAATTAAAGTCGTAAGACTCACCCTAAATGAGCGGCAGCTAACCCAGTGCATTCTGAGAAGCTTAAATCCCTATATCAAAACAGCAGAAAGCTCTTAAAACAAGGACCACGCTATCCTACCTTAAGATGTTAGATAAGGAAGAACAAATAAAACCTATAATAAGCAGAAAGGAAACAATGCATATTAGGACGATAATCTATGAAATAGAAAACAGATCAATGGCAGATAAAGATCAAGGAAACCAAAAGTGACACACTGAGATCAATCCAACCAATAAAAGCTTGAGACAAACTAATCAGGAAAACAATGTCACACATTACCAATATCAAAAATGAAAGAATGAAAGACTTCCAGTAAGAAGACTGACTAGAAGTATGACATAGGATACTCCCTTCTGAATAAAAATATAAAACACAAAAGAGGGCTGGAGGGATTACTTAGGGGTTAAGGTGCTTGCCTGCAAAGCCTAAGGACCCATGTTCTACTCTCTAGATCCCACATAAACTAGACACACAAAGGTGAGGCAAGTGCAAGATTGCACATGCCCACTAGGTGGTGCAAGTGCCTGAAGTTCTATTGCAATGGCTGATGCCCTGGGGTGCCAATACTCTCTCTCTCTAAGAAACATAACACAAAAGAATAAACACTATGATTTGATTAGACCATTTGGAAGAGAGTGATGGAGTGTGGTGGAAATGAGATAGGGAAACTGCAGACACCCTGGAGTGTGGTATGAACTGCCTACCATCCCAGAGTCCAGAGCAGGCAAGGAAACCAACACCAGACACCTGGGATTTTATCAAACTAAGAAGTTTTCACAAAGAAAGGAAACAATCAACAGTGAAGATAATGGAAGAACATATTTGTACACTACTTGTCTGGCAGGGTTTATTTCTAGAATATGGAAGGAACTAAGAAAAAAAGAAACAATAAAAAGCAAGTAATTTAATTTACAAAGTGGAATGATTGGAATAGTTTTCAAAAGAAGTAATATGAACGACCAACAGGTATATGAATGATGTTGAACATCAGTAGAGATTAGGGAAATGCGAATCAAAGTGCAATGAGATATCCTGTCACTCCAGTTGCAGTGAGTAGTATCAAAAAGATAAAAGTGACACACAGTGGCAAGGATTCCAAGAAAGGGGACTATTAAACACTGCTGGTGGGAATGTAAATTAGTACAGCCAACATGAAAATATTATGGAGGTTATTCAAAATGTTAAAAAAGCAAAAAAAAAAAAAAAAAACCTAGTATAAAATCCAGCAATTCACTGTTGAGTACATAGCCAAGAAAAAAAAAGATACTACATAAAAGAAATATTTGGACTCCTATATTTATTTCACTGTTCACATAATATATGGAATATATATAATATATGGAATAAAGCTGCATTTGTTGACAGATGAAAGAGTAAAATGAGGTACATGCACACAATAAGATAGTATTTGGTTATGAAAAAGAATAAAATTCTGACAACTGTGGCAGCGTGGATAGACTAGAAGACATCATACTAACTGAAATAAGCTAAACAAAAAAATAGCCTATGTTCTCTCATATATAGTAAAGGAAGAGGAGAGCGAGTCAAACAAGAGGCTGAGAAATAAAGATTCATGGGATTAAATTCTAGTGTTCTATGGCAGTCAGTTGACTCTAATTTATAACTATTATTTATTTTATGAAGAACTGAAAGAGGAGTTTTGAGGCTCCAAACTTAAAGACCCAAGGGGATGAAAGTACTAATTAGGCTGTTTTCTTATTTATGAGAATGAGAGAGAAATAATTGGTGCCTCAAGACCTTAGCCACCGCAAATGAATTCCAGACATGTGCGCCAGCTCCGTGCATGCTTCACCTTGTGCAGCTGGCCCACGTGGGCTCTAGGGAGTCTAGCCTGGCTCCTTAGGCTTTGCAGCCAAGTGCCTTAACCACTAAGCAATCTCTCCAGCCTTAGGTTGATTTTTTAAAAAAATTATCTGACAAACAGATAGAAGAGAGAGAGAGAGATTGGGTGGAGAGAATGGGCATGTCAGGGCTTCCTGCCTCTGCACATGAACTCCAGATGCATGTGCTACTTTGTGCATCTGGTTTTATGTGGCTACTGGGGTATTGAACCTGGGCCTACAGGCTCTGCAAGTAAGTGCCTATAACTACTGAGCCATCTCTCCAGCCTCTGCTATCTTTTTAAGTATGTCAATGTAGAGTATATGTACAGTGTGGCTGTGTGATGTGTGGTGTATGCACATGTGTGAGCAGATATATGCCCCACACCTGTGTCTGCATTCAACCTAGGGCTACTGTCCATTAGCAAACCCGGTGATTCTCCCAAGTTACAGAAGTTCATGGCCACACCCAGCTTTTTTCATGGGTTCTGGGCGTTGAACTTGGTAGTCTCTGGCACAAAACACCCTCAAATTTAAAAGACAAGTTCTCCTAACTACTGGGCAATCTCCTTAGCCCCTAGGTTACTTTTATCATTGCATCTTATATACAGGTGTTAATTTATGGCCCTAAATGTAAATAATTGCTATGTCTTAAAGAAAGGGGCCCAAAAATGAAAAGATAACATTAGTATAGATTCTAAGACCTGTGAGAATATTATGAACAAATTTATGCCAATCTGTTCAGCAACTGTTGAAATAGACAAATTTATTAAGGGACCAAAATGGGGTTTTCCTCTCAGGACCCCTCCTGCTTTATAGGAGCTTTGTCTTCTTTCCTTCTCTTAAGCTTCTCCCTCAAAAAAAAGTATGTGTGTGTGTGTGTGTGTGTGTGTGTGTGTGTGTGTGTGTATATATACCAAAACTACTAGTATACAAAATTCTTTTAGAAAACAGATGAAGAGCCAAGAAGGTGACTCAGTGGTTAAAGAAGTTTTCATGCAAAGCCTGCAGGCCCCGGTTCAATTCCTCAGTACTTACTTAAAGCCAGATTCACAAAGTGGCACATGAGTTTGGAGTTTGTTTGCACTGGAAAGAGGCCTTGGAATGCCCATAATCTCACCTTCTCACTTTCTCTCCCTCACTCAAATAAGCTAATAAAACATGAATAAATAAATAACAAATGACTGACATATTAAGGTTTCACCTATAAGCCTTCTTGTAACTAAATTTTGTTCTCAGATAGTTTTGCTAGTAAATTCCATGAAACATGTAAGAAACAGATGATACCAATTCTATACAAACTCTTTCAGATATTTGAATTGTATATTTCATATTCACTTTATGAGTCCAGACTTTATCTGATATAAAAACAAAGATACAATAAGGAAAGAACAAAGAACACTCTAACCTCATATTCAAAATAAAAATGCAAACATCCCAAGTTAAAATGAACCAAATAAAACTTAACAATATATAAAAAGCATATTATGGCTTGGCCAAAAAAGCTTATCCTGGAAATGCAAGTTTTTTTTGTGTTGTTGTTTTGTTTTGTTTTTTGAGGTAGGGTCTCACTCTAGCCCAGGCTGACCTGGAATTCACTCTGTAGTCTCAGGGTGGCCTCGAACCCTTGGCAATCCTCCTACCTCTGCCTCCCGAGTGCTGGGATTAAAGGCGTGCTCTGCCACGTCCAGTTTGGAAATGCAATTTTATATAATATCTGAAAAATAATTTAATGCAATACAAAGTAAAAAATATGCAAAAAAATGATGATTTCTAGTAGAAGCAGGAAAAACATTTGACAAAACCCAATTATTCTTGTTGATATATCTTCAGCCACTTCAACTAGAAAGAACTTCCTCAAATTCTTAGAGCCCATTTACAAAACTGTACAAGCAACATCATAGTTAAGGTGAAAGACAGAGTTTTACTCCTAAGATTATGAATAAAACTTAAATGTCCATTTTTATCATTTATATTTAGCATTGAACTAGAAGTTCTAGACAAAGCAATAAAAGAAGATAAAGACATGAAAGATATCCAATTTAGAAAGGAGAAAATAAAACTGCCATTATTTGAAGATAATATAAGGATTATTATGGAATTTACAATTATTTCTACCAGTAATACTAGAACTTGAATTCTTAATACTATAACTGACACTAGCAAAGTGACACAATGTACAAAATACATTGTATTTCTTTCTATATAATATGCTAACAATAAGCAATTAGAAACTGAAATAAATTTAAATGTGATTTAAAATAATAGCAAAAGGGCCTGGAGTTATGACACAGTTGAGAAAGTGTTTACTTAGCATGCATGCAGTCCTGAGTTTAGTCCCCAACACTACATAAAATTGAATGTAGTGACACTTTACTGTCTTCCAACACTCTGGAGATGGAGAAAAGAAAATTAGAAGGTTTAGGGTTTCCCTCAGCTTTGTAGTGAGTTAGAGGCCAGTCTAGACTACATCAGACCCATTAAAAATAATATTAAGGGCTGGAGAGATGGCTTAGCGGTTAAGTGCTTGCCTGTGAAGCCTAAGGACCCCGGTTCAAGGCTCCATTCCCCAGGACCCACTTTAGCCAGATGCACAAGGGGGCGCACACATCTGGAAGCCCCGGCACTCCCATTCTCTGTCTCTCTTTCTCTCTCTCTGTCACTCTCAAATAAATAAATAAAAATGAACAAAAAAATTAAAAAAAACAATATCAAGTGATACTGCTTCAGAATGAATTTTACAAGAGATGTATAGGATATATACAATTAAAACTGATGTCATCAAAACATTGCTGAACATGGTGGCACAGCAGGCCTGGCACTTGGGAGGCAGAAGTAGAAGGATCACTGTGAGTTTGAGGCCACCCTGATACTACATAGTGAATTTCAGGTCAGCCTGGGCTATAGTGAGACCTTACCTTGGAAAAAGAAAAAGAAAAAAGAAAAACATTGCTGAGAGAGAAAATAAAATAAAATCTAAATAAGGAACTGTAGAAAAAAATACAGATGTAGTTAAGGAACTGTAGAGATAGCTCAGTGAATTAAAGTGCAATGTATGTAAGCGTAAGCTTGAGTTCTTGTCCCCAGACCTCACATTAAGCTGAACACTGTAGGGTGCACACCTGTAATCCTAATGTACCCATGGAGAGAAGAGATGTGGAGACAGAGAATCCCCTGGCAGCTCGAGAGACAGTGAGCCTGACATATGCAGTAATGAGCAACAAGATGGAAACTGAGGACAATCACTCAGTTTTAATACCTCTGACCTATGCACTTATGCCATGGTACATGCACACACACTCATACATATGAACTTATACACATACGCATACTTCCTACACACATACCAAAAAAATTAAATCTAAATCAAACAAGGTTGTTTGTTGGTCAAGTTTTCAATATTACTAGTATGTAAATTCTCCCTAATTCATTTATAGGCTCATGCATTCAAAATCAAAGTTCCCACAGATATAATTTAAATTCATAAACTGATCCTAAAATGCTTGTTAGAAATACAATGTCAAAAATTTTGAGGAAGAACAACATTAAAACATTTAAACACTACCTGACTCAAGAATTATTATAGATCCGTTGTGATCAAGGCAATGTTTTTGTGTCAATAAATGACCAGTAAATAAATCAGTACACAGAATTAAAAGTTCTTGGAAAGATCTATAAACTGATAAATGTATAAAGGCAATTGAGTGAAGTAATAGTAATGTATTATTACCTTTTTCATTGTCGGGATGAAAATCATTTGCAGGGAAGAAGGGTGTATTTTGGTTTGCAGTCTGTCATGACAGGGAAAGCATGGCAGCCGGGGCCTGAAGCAGCTGGCCATGGTCACTGCGTCAGTAAGTAAAGAGCTCTGCATGCTCCTGCTCTCTCCTATACAAACTAGGACTCTCAGCCCGTGGAATGGCACTGGCCCCATTTAGATTGATTCTTCCTACACCAACTTACCTAATCTATAAAAATCTTTCACAGATATGGCTGAAGAGTTGTTTCCATAGTGGTTCTAAATCCTGTCAATTTGGCAACAAAGATTAACTACCACAGATAATAATTTTAATATGTGTGCTAGAAAAACTGTGTATCCATATGTAGAGATGGTACCTTTCATTCATACCTTGTACTATTCATAAAATAACTCAAAATATCTTAGACCTAAATGTAATGTCTAAAATTATAAAAATTTGGATAAAATTCTATATGAATTCTACTTTTGGTTAGGTGCAGATTAACTAATTATAATATTTATTAATACTTACCACATTGACAGCAAGACCCACAAATGAAAATCAATGATGTCATTAAAACCAAGAGCTTCTACTCCTAAAAGATACTGTTAAGAATATATAAATTCAGGGCTGGAGAAATGGTTTAGCAGTTAAGCTCTTACCTGTGAAGCCTAAGGACCCTGGTTCGAGGCTCGATTCCCCAGGACCCACATTAGCCAGATGCACAAGGGGGCGCATGCATCTGGAGTTCATTTGCAGTGGCTAGAGGCCCTGGAGCGCCCTTTCTCTCTCTCTCTCTCTTTCTCTCTGTCTGTCGTTCTCAAATAAATAAAAATAAACAAAAAAAATTTTTTAAAGAATATATTAATTCAAAGCACTGGCTGAGAGAAATTTCTGAAACTTTGCATATTTGATAAAAGATATTCAGAGTATAGGACGAACTCTCAAAAATCAATGATAAGAAAACAAACAACCACATTTTTAAAATACAGGAAAGTGTATAAAAGGACACTTCATAAAGAAGATATATTGATATGTAAATCAAGATTGGTAGCCATTAGAGAAGCACAAATCAAAACCACAAGGTTATGATGTCCACCTGTTAGAGTATTTGTAATCAGAAAGATTGAATACTGAGTGTTTACAAATAATGCCCAGAAATTGGAATGTACTTGTTGCCACTCGTGGTGGTGGTGGTGGTGGTGGTGGTGGTGGTGATGGTTATGGTGTTTTTGTTGTTGTTGTATTTATTTGTTTGTTTATTTTTGCAGGTCTTCAGTATGTAGCTCAGGCTGAATTCAAACACGCTCTGTAGCTCACACTGCCTTAGCCTCATGATGAATGCTGGTAGAACAGGTACGTACCACCACACTTGGCTAGAAAGTGGATTTCTTAAAAACTACTGCTGGGGTTATAAAACGGAAAACAGTTTGCAGGAGTTCTCAGTTTTCATGGTAGTAAAGAAAATACACATGACATACAATTTACTATTTTACCGATTTTAAGTGTATGGCTCAGTAGCATTAGCTATAGTCATACAGTTTTGTAGCCAGCTCCACTATTTCCAGATTTTTTTTTTTGTCTTGTAAAATTCTGTATCCACTAAACCATAGCTCTTCAATTCTTCTTTTCTCCAAAAATCTGTTGATAACTATTCCTGTCTCATGATTTTGACTACTGTAAGTACCACATATAAATGAAATAATACAGTATTTGTCTAATTGTGGCTGACTTACTTTACTTTGTATAATGCCCTTGTTGTCTATGTGTGACATATATCAAAATTCTCTTCCTTTTTGGAGTTAGAGAGATTGCTCAGTGGTTAAAGGTGCTTGCTTACAAAGCCTCTCAGCCTCAATTCCCAAGCCACCTACAAAAACTGGACAAGCATTTGCATACAGTAGCAAAAGACCTTAGTGTGTGTGTGTGTGTGTGTGTGTGTGTGTGTATGTGCGCGCGCGCGTGCGTGCACACACACGTGCAAATAAGTATGTTAAAAATGAGAAATTTTTCATTGTATATGTCTGTCTATCATATTTGACTTATCCATGCATTTGTTAAAGAAAATTTGTGTAACTTCCATGCTTTGGTTATACTTAAGAATGTTACTCTAAGTGTGAATATGCAAGTATCTTTAAGACCTTGGTTTTAGCTCTTTAAAATTATTTATTTTTAAATAGAGTCTTCCTATGCTGTCCAGGAATTTGGTGTGTGGCCCAGGATAGTCATGAACTTGAGATCCTCCTCCCCCAGCTTCCCAAGTGCTTGAATTACAGGCATGTGCCATCACACATGGAAAGACACTGATCTTAATTCCTTGTGGGTATCTTGAAGTCTCTTCAGACCTATGGGAAGACAAATTTGATATGTAGCACAAGTCCAGCCTGAAAGTTGGGTGGTCCGCCAGACTTGGCTCCACTTTGGTGAAGGTGAGGGGTAATGTAGGGTCAAATAGCCATAATGGGTGGTCCCATAACACTATTCCTCCCATCCATCTTTCTCTTAGGTCATTTGTTGTGGGCCTAAGTATTTTTCAGAGAAAGTCATCTGTCTTTGTGAATGTATATCATCCCAAGGAATCACCTGACATTTATCAAATTGAATCAATAATGGAGAGATAGTTAAGGTTGCATTAATAATAAAAATACCATTGGTAGGGCTGGAGGGTTCACTCACCTGTTAAAGGCACTTGCTTGCAAAACCTGACAGCCTGAGTTGGATTCCCCAATACCCGCATGTGGTGGTTTGACTCAGGTGTCCCCCATAAACTTAGGTGTTCTAAATGTGAGGTTCCCAGATGATAGAGAGTTGGGAATTAACGCTTTCTGGAGGCAGTGTTTTGTTAGGGGCAAGCTTATGGGTGTTATAGCCAGTTTTCCCTTGTGAGTGTTTGGCACACTCTCCTGTTGCTGTTGTCCATCTGATGTTGGCCAGGAGGTGATGTCTACCCTCTGCTCATGCTATTGTTACCCCCTGTGATCATGGAGCTTTCCCTCAAGTCTGTAAGCCAAAATAAACCTTTTTGCCTATAAGCTGCTCTTGGTCGGGTGATTTCTGCCAGCAATGAGAACCTGACTGCAGCACCATGTCAAAATCCAGATTCACAGAGTGGCACATATGTCTGGAATTTTTATGCAATAGCAAGAGGCCCTGGTATGCCTATTCTCCACCCTCCCACTTGCAAATTAATTAATTAATAATACTTTTAAAAATACCATTGGAAGCATGGAATAAGAAAAGGAGTCCTATTATAGTCTTTTCACAACGAGTGTTATGTTTGTGGAGCCAGAGTGGCTTCCCCTTTTTCTTTCACCTGGGTGGATAGTTCTTGTTCAACCTGGATTTTATGAGTCCAGCCTTTCTGAGTGGTGGGGAGAGCCACCTACATGATGAGCAGGTAGTACCTCACAAAATCCATCCCAGACAGTTTTGGGTTTTCATTTCTAGGATTTGATCAGGATGTATGTATTCATCAGGCTGATACTGGTGTGCAGGGAACTTGAGTGGGAGAGTTGAAGCTAACAGCCTGTTGCCTAAGAGAGGAAAGAGTAAAAGACAAGCCAAATATATCGCTCTTGTGAAACTGATCCTTTGTTCTGAAGAACTGGGTATCCTTCAGTCCTTCTCAGATAGAACTCAGATAGGGTAAAGCCATAAAGTATCTCATTTAGTGATAACCCAGTGTCATTTAGGGGGCCAGTCCTGATTCTTAGAAGATGTGATGGGGACATATTTGGCCCAGAGTAATTCAGTCTCAAGTACTAATTCAGATACATGTTTGTTTCATCCTTTCATATCAACCCTAGGGAAGCGGGTAGTGTCAAGGAGTATAGTATTCCCTACTGATTTTAAGGGCCAGGGTAATTCCCTTGATAATGGCTGCTGTGAGTGAAATGACTCCCCTTATCTGAATCAAAGTTTTCAGTCATTCCAAACCTGCTATTACAGTCTTTAAGAGCATGTTGATTACATTTTTAGCTGTGACTCCTGGAAGCAGAATTGCTTCTACCCAATGAATTAACAGATCAACTATAAGAGTTGATACATGTCTTCTCCACTTATGTGTCCCAGACCTCCCTGACAAAACCGATCCCAAGTATTTTGGTGTACTTTATGAAACTGACATGCTACCTACCACACCAGTGAAGCTTCTTTACAACATACTTTATATCCCCTGTCTTGCCAGAAAATTGAGGAGACTAAGGTTCTAACCCACAGCTTTGGGCTGGCTCTGGATGGTTTAAGTCCACTTCTCTTCCTTATTTTAACTCATTTCTCTAAAATAGATCTAGTCCCCTCAGGAGCCAGGTTTATCTCCAAAGAGGAAAAGGGATGGGATATTTGTCTTTTGCCCACTTTTATCAGATACTGACCTAGATTTTCTTATCTGATATAAAGAAAATTGGGGTGATGCCCCTCTTATGCAGGAGGGAATGGGTTTCCCAAGGGATCCCAAATTGTAATCTCAAGAGATGGCTGCCTAACATAAAAGCAATTGACTCATGGTAATATATATAACCTGTGGGTCTGTTACAGTGAGACATGGTGTCCCAGGTAAAATTAATTCTCTTGTGCTATCTCCCCTGTTATGGCACAGAGAAGGATGCTGTTTACAGTGAAGGATCGGAACTTGAGCATGGAACAAAAAAATAATAATGACTTTTATATAAGACAGCAAATCCTTTTTAGTGTTAAATGATAGGAAAAAATAATATTCTTAAAACTGAATACTAGCTCTTCTGAATCTGTGGCCTACCTCAGAAGCCCACCAAACAGCTTGAAACATTGAAAAGCTACATATCTGTTTTCATGTCTGGATACCACTCTGCAAACTTGGGGCTGTTATGAGTCCTCTTATCTTAATTTGTTCCTCTGAAAAAATGAGAATTAAGATACTTTTGCAGTGATCATGATGACAATAAAATATGTTCACATTTTACAATACAAAAAATCTGCATATTCAAAGCAATATACAGATTTAATGCAATACCTACCAAAATACCCATGACACTCTTCACAGAACTAGAAAAAATATCAGAATTTATATGCAATCACAAAAACCTCAATAGCCCAAGCTATTTTTGAACAAAAACAACACATCAGGACACGTTAAATTTTCTGAATTCAAAGTATGCTGCAAAGCTACAGCATATTCAAACTGCATGATACTGGCATAGTAGTAGACAAAAAGAGGGTATATCTCAGTTGGTAGAATGCTGCTTACCTTGTATGCATGAAACCCCGGCTTCTATCTCCACTATGTAGAAAACCGAGTATGGTTGCTCAATCTGTAATCTCCACAGTCAGCGGGTAGAGACAGGAGGATCAGAGGTGTGTAAGGCAGTCCTCATCTACACAGTGAATTTGAGGCCAGCCTTGCGGAACATGACCTTGTGTAAAAATAAGTGAAAATAAATAAAATGTCTTTAAAAATAGACACATGGACCAATAGAACAGGATAGAAAGCCTAGATGTTCATACTTTGTGAATGATAATGGAAATTAAAACACTTTTTATGGCCAAATGTTAAGCTGGATTTGACACACATAAATGAATCAGTTTAATTCCCAAGAAAAGTAAGAAATGGTACTGTCTGTCGCTCACCAATGGCAATGCTTTTTCAAACACTAACTTCTCTGTTAGCATTGCAATTCCTTATTTCTGCCACAGAAATGCCATCAGTGAGGACTGTGAATTTTATAGTTTTTTGTCTCCTTAGCACCTGGCAGTCCCAGAATACATAGCTATCATGAGTCTAACTATAAATTGGTTTCTTCTAAATCTTATAAATAAAGTGGCACATATTTTTAGCTAGAGACAGTAAACAAATAAATATGCTGAGGTTTCTATGAGCTTCATGTTGGTTCTAGAAGCCAAGTAAATATTTTCTTGGGATTCATCTTAGGAGTATATTGTTTTTAGAAATGCTTTAGGCTAATATAGATTAATTATGTCTCACTTTCACCTTGTGTGTTACTCAACTTTCTAATACACTAATAAAATATAAGAAGCAATGAATTTACAAGAGAAAAGGTTTAACTGGTCTCACAGTTGTGGGAATTCCAACCATGATCAGTTGGCCCAGGTGTTTTGGGCCTATTGTGGGACAAAAGTATGAAGCAGTATATAACTTCTCACCTCATGGCCAGGAAACACAATGGATTGAGTGAATCAAAGGCTAAGGTATTACAGTCCGCTTTGAGGACACACATAAAGTCCTCCCGCCAGGCCCCACCTTTCAAACAGCACCATGCTGGGGCACAAGCCTCTATTAACATTTAAGAGATAATCTACACCCAAATCACAGTACCTTTCACCCTGTTTCAATTTTATAATATTCATTTTAGAAAGCTTAATGATCAAAATATCAAAGGAGGGCTGCAGATATGACTAAGCAGTTAAGGTGCTTGCCTGCAAAGCCTGACGACCTGGGTTCAGTTCCTCAGTACCCATGTAAAGCCAGATGCACAAAGCAGAATATGCATCTGGAGTTCATTTGCAATGGCTTGAGGCCATTCTCTGTCTATCCATCTCTCTTATCTCTATTGCTCTCTGCTTGCAAATAAATGAAAATTTTAAAGAGGTAGCAGAGGATTTTCTCTTTTACTTCTCTTACGTTTGGACTTCTCCTTCCTTCATCTACACTAAGTATTCAAATACTTGTCAAACACTGACAAGTGTCTGGCTTCATTTTACTTTGTTTTCCTCCCCATCTGCCAGGAGGTTCTTTGGTATTGACAAAATTGTCTTCAATCCTTTCTGTCCCTCAGTTTGCATATTTGTATTTTTCCTGTCAGAGGCGGGGCTGACCGTGGGGCTTTCCACAGAAGAGACAAGAGTTTGGATAAGCCAGCAATTAAAGCAGGTTTTATGACCAGCCATGTAATAAAATGCATTCAGGGGTCACCAAAGAAACTTTAATCAGCACCAGGGGTCACTGGATAGCACTTCAAGACAGGAGAGAAAGAAATGAGGAACAGGGATTAGAAGGGGAGGAAGAAGAGTGGGGGGGAGGGGATAGCATTCGAAGGTTTCAAATGATCACAAATAACTTTAAAAAATCAATGAGTTTTGCAATCAGAAATGCTAAAAAGAGCCATAATTGCCCAGCGGAAACTAGAGATCTGCTGCAAATTTAGATGAGAATTTTACACAAAGACTTTTTTTTTTACCCTGTGCAGTTTTGCATGGAAGTATGGCCTTATGACTGGTCTTGGATGGGTATCAGATATCTCACCCTGAAGGGAGAAACATTCCCATCAAATCCTTCTCACCCAGAAAAAAAAAAAAAAAGCAAGAAAAAAAAGAAAAAAAAAGAAGAAAAAATAAAAAGAAAATTCTCCATCCAAAATTCAGAGTCTGGACAGACAAATTGGCACCACTTTTTCATTCTCCAGTCTTCCATTTATTTTCTGTGAGAAATAAGACTGCAGACTTGAGTCACAATCACAAATATTTAGTAGTATTATGTTGCAAGAAATTGGGAAGGAAAGCCAGAAGAAGGTAATTCTTAAAAGCTTTGCCTTCACTCATGCAAACAAACTTTATGTTTCTCAATAAATCTCCTGTTTTGTAAGTGGCCATTAAAATAACGGATCATTTGATTAAAATTCTGTTTTCTTTTCACAACAGTCATTTGGAGTTTTGGGGACCTCCAAATGTGGTCTTGGCCATGATGTCATTAGCATTTTATTAAATGCATTCAAAAGGTTAAAAGCTCTTAGGTTTTATAGGGCTTTTAAAAGCAAACATGTAATTGTCTATTGCATAAACTGAGTCTGAACCCATTAAAATGTGACAACAACTTCAGAACTGACCCTGCATAAAGGTAAAAATAAAAAAAAAAGAAACTGATCAAGGATTTGCCACGTTTTTAATTGCTTTGAATTAAATGGAAACTGAACTGAGGCCAATATGTGGAAATGGAAAGAATTAAATCCAGTCCAACACCTTTCAATATTATAATAATATTTTTCAATTAGGTCCTCCCTCTTGCAGTTGAATGATTCTTTATGACACAAAAATAGTTTATAGTTTGAAAGGTTTATTTTCTTTCCCTCTTTGTTCCAGTCACAATGCAGTTTGTCATTAAAAATAAGATGGAAAAAAATTTAAATACATGCTTCGGGTGTTCTTGCTTAAAAAAATATTCAGAGCCACAAATGTCAATTAATCTTTGTTGTTTATTTGAATGGAAAAAAGCTTCTCTGTACCTTTACTCTGGGGCAATTTTATAAAACTTTCAGAAGGCAAAACTCTCCCATCCCCCAATCCATACCTTAAGTGAAATGGTTCAATCAAATTTTCTCTATTCTTATATCACAGGGCATAGAGAAGATTCTACTTTTATTGCTTTATTCATTAACTTGTACTGGCTAACCATAGTTCTCATTCTTGTACATTTTGTGCCTTCAGGGCACATTAGCTCTCTTGTTTATTATTTATTTATTTCTCACAAATGAACTACTGCAAAGCATCTCCCTGATGGGGATGTTTAATTGCTTCTGTGTTCTGAGGCACTGAGGGAGCAATGGCATAACGAGCCCATAACTAGCAGGAGTCGATCAGCAGATAAGCTTGCATAACATGCACTTAATTATACAAACAAGTCTTTCTGGAGAAAGTCTCCCGGAATAAATATACCTCAGTGACTGTCAATAGTAATAAAACCCACACAATCATTTCTTAAAGCTTTTATTGTTTGCCTGTAATTAGCATGCTGATGTGATTAAAGCTACATTTGACTTTTGATAAACCCCAGACTCCTATAGATAACATTTCCAGCGGTTCAAGCTGCTTTCATTAGAGCGATATTTATCTGATTTGTAACCAATCAATTGGAAATAAAACTTTCCTGTGGCATGCCGTGAAAACAGCCAGCAGCAGCCCTGGTTTCCTCAAGCCCCTTGTGTAGGCAATGTCCTTGAGTGAGATGGATTCCATATGGTCAGGAGGAGGAGGAGGAGGAGGAGGAGGAGGAGGAGCGGGGCAGGGACTGCAAAGGTAGAAAGCAGCTCTGGGAGAGGCGCTTCACACTCGCGCCTGGTTCTCTCAGCTGCTGGTGGAAGGCACTGAACTGACTGCTGCAACCAATTTTCTTGAAAAATATACTGCGGTGGCCGCAGCAAAGCCTGCAGAACTGGGGTTCGTTGGGGCCATAATTTGCAATGTTTACTCTGCTTCTAGGCTTTTCAGTTTATGTCTCAGTCTTTCACCTGACCCACTGGATTTGCTTTTAGCTTTTTTACTCTTTGCCCTTTCTGAAGCTATCTCTCTCTTGATTATCATACTATTCCTATTTTATATTTCTCTTCCATTTATAGTCTCATTTTTGTGTGTGTGTGGCTGTCTGTCTCTCCTTTACTTCTTTCCAATCTTTCTTTCTCTCTCTTCCTTCTGCCTTTCAGTTGTATGTTTGTTTTCTATAACAATTTATTGTTTGCAACCACTTTAATTTGCCTTTCTAAAATTACAAAGCTATAAACGTTGAAATTTTGACACATAGATTTTCAAAAGTTTATCTGATCCAGCAAATATGTCAAAAATATTTACAAATGTTGGAAGGAGATTGAGCTAATCACATCCCTACCCTATTACTGTGGTAACACTGCATCCTACATTTAATTTTCTATACAACTTAACCACTGTACACTTGTTTATTCTGTTGTTTTGTTTACAATAAGGAGAAAGAAGAGAGAAAGCTAACCCACCTTTGAAATCTGCATGTATTACTTAAAGCACTTCTCTCTGACCCTCCACACTTTCAAAATAGTTCATAGTTTTAGAAAGGAAGTGGAGCAAAGAAAATATTTTCAATCATGGAACAGTGTTGACATGCAAACCTTCATGGATTTCTAGCCATGCCTCATTAAAATCTGTCTTTAAATATGTGGTAAACATGTGCGTAAATACTATATATGCTATGCTTTTTAAATTGAGTTTAAAAGTGAATACACATCAACAAAATATTTTATTGAAACAAAAACATGAAATCTATGTCTATGAAGCCATTTACACTGATCTAGCCATGTTCAAAGGCTTTCTGGTTTTATTTAACTATATGGTTTCTCAGTGCCCATTTCAAGAGTTTTATCAAACACTATAATTTACAACTTTATAGATAATCCCATATAATTCCAACCTGAGCATGCCTATGTCTTTGCACATATGATTTAAGAGCGTTGTCTTGAAATGCTGGTTGTTTCTAATCTAAAAACGGTTTCAGTTATGACATTTGATATTTGGAAATGAATGCCATCTCATGTATGTATGACCTGCAGGCATTTGCAATGAAAAATCAAGGAAATAGGGGAGGAATTATTCCTGCAAAATAAACTGCTGAAATGACAAGAAGATTGGGTGCAACAAGTGTGTCTCTGTGGGCCTGGGCGTATGCAAATATATTCCTTACAGCCAGCAGAATCTCCTCCGGGAATGCAGGCTCAAGGAAAAGGTCTATGCAAAGTACGACATAGTTTTTAAAATCAACTTTTTATCAAACAGCTTAAGCGTTTTGTTTTCCACAACTTAGAAACCATTTCAGAAAACTTCATTACTTCATTTTACAATATTAACTGTGTGTAACTGTGTATAGTTCTTCACTTTAAATGCATTTCCTCATTTCTCCATTTCCTACTTAATATAAATTAAGGTAACTCACTTGGCAAATGGGTTATACTACCAAAACACAAAATGTTTATTCTTGACTTCTTGATTTTGGAGCCATTAATTAAGTTTATTATCACATATTCTGTAGATCAAAATTTCATTTCTGCTAAAAAATGTTGAGTATAATTTCGAAATCAAAACTGCCATCTCTCTTGCATATCAAGTTCTTACACTGCAGTATCCACACCATCACCATAACAACAGAAAAATTCAGAACATTCTGAACTTGGATAATGCTGCTAAACTATACTCGACACATAACTGAAACAATAGTAACAATATCTCAAGTAACAGGACGCCAAATGGCTCTCAGGTTTACAAAGATAAATGATGTACTTTTATAGTTTTATTCTGGAAGCAGTTGTCTCCCTCACTGAAAAGTAAGGCTGAAGTAACATATCAAATAACTGAAGGTAGAGGGGGAAAACTCACCTAGCTGCAGTTTGTTTTCATGGATGTTTGTATGCGCACAAATGTGTATTTCGGCTTATGTGTACACTGAGGGAATTAAGTGGGGGCAGCACCATACTTAGTCATTTGTGCCTTTTCTATACTTCCCTTGAACCAGCTATTTCACATGCCACGCTATTTGTCATTTCTTCTTCTTTTTTCTTTTTGGTGGGTAGAACATGAACTTATGTAGCAGTTGAATATAGCTATGTAATGAGAAATATCTGGATGAAAACTGATGGATACGGCCAGCTATCTGGATTATTTCCCTTCACTATGCCCGATGAAAATGGAGACACTGGCTTCATGGTTTCAGTTTTTATCTGAGTGTTAGGTATCACATCAACACAGCCATAGGTTCATGCTGTCTCTGCTGGGATTGCTAGTCACCTGTAGGTACGGGGCATTTCAAAATCGTCAGTGGAACAACTGTGAAGTGATTGAAGTGACATTCTCCAGGCTACATAACTAAAGAGGGGATGATTTGGACAACTTTTCTTGCAGGTAACCAAGCTCAGTCATTCCAGTTCACATCTCATCTAATATCCATCTGTCTTTGCACTTTGTGTGTGTGTATCTGTGGCACTAGAGATGGAAACCATGATTTCATTCATGCTAGGAAAACCCTAAACTACTGAGCCACACCTCCAGAACCATAACGTTTAAAAATATTCTGTACACAATGAAGATTTTGGCTTTTGTTCATAAATCCTCTACACGTCATCAACAAACAGCTGTTTCCTCAGCTCTGAAAAAAAAAAAATCTGCTAATAGCATGAGAGGGAAAGAATCTCTCACTTCAAGTGTTCTCTGAAGACAGAGTGCACTTCCTGGTTCACCCATAATTCTTTGAGAAAAGCAGACGGTCTCTGAACTTGGACAGATTTAGACAGGAAGAAATAAGTCCATTTCTACTGTATCATTAGACTATAGGGCTAGTTAAGTTTGACTAATTCTCAGCCTATTACAGGCATTGGCTTTTCTTTTTGTTTTTTTTTACATGATAATCTGAAGCACACATGAGTTTTTTGATGTTAAATGGCCTTTCTGAAATATGATCATACATCGGTGGAGGTAATCATACCAGTTAACATCCATCCAGAGCCCTAAACTGAAATGAATACAAAGATGTGACCTGTGTTTCACTTTGTATTGCAGAATAGAATTCATGAAGCTCTTTAGAATTCATTCCATATATGTACAGAACTTGTTTCAGTTTAGAGAAATGTCTTTTTTTTTAATTTTTTAGGTCTACATGAGGCTTCACAGGTCATGATTTTCTACAATTTGCAACAAACATATTGTTTCAAAGCCATTTCAAAAAGGAGTTCCAAGAAAGCATAGCAGTTCTATAAACAGATGAATATAGGAACCTCTACTTTATGGATTTGAAAAGACAACTTCTTAAAGGAAGTGTGAAGATTCTTCTGAAGGAAATCCTCTGAACAAAATGGTGGCAGTAGTGTTGGAGAAATCTCTCCACAAGGGAAGGTTTGGGGGTGCTGTGGAGTCTCCCAGGGAAGTGGTTTCTGGTGATCATTTGCAGTCTTCATCCCCTCTGAGTGCTCTTCATAGCCCGCTCTTTACTTTTGTGCTTTTCTGTGAAGAGCTCACGGACAGTGTGGGCTCTGGAGGCTGCTTCCTTTTGATTTGGCTTTTTTTTTTTTTTTTTTTTTTTTTAGAATCATAGCACAGCCTAGAAGAAACAATACCAAAAGGAAAGTTTTAAAATGAAATTAAAGAAAAGGAAGAAGGATGAGAAAGGGGGGGGGGGGGAGAAGGAAGGCAGAGAGAAAGAAAAGCAAAGAAAGCCTAAAAACAGTCACACCGAGCTCCAACAGAAGCTATGCCAAGAAGCAACTAACCAAAAACAGACTGAACAGAGACAGAAAAGAGGAAAGAATAAAATGGTTTGGAGTCACGCTGACAATGCATGAGAGGAAAATTCACAGGGTTTTAGAGCAGTACTTGACATACATCTTAGAGTGCTCTCACGCGCTCTCTCTCTCTCTCTCTCTCTGTCTGTCTCGTGTGTGTGTGTGTGTGTGTGTGTGTGTGTGTGTGTGTGTGTGTGTGTGTTTGTGTGTGTGTTTGATTTTTATTTCTGGAAGAATATCTTGCAACTTCTTCCTGAAAAAGATGAGTTATTTTTCTCCTTTCAAATACTGGAAAGACCACCTCCATCATTCTCTACCTCCTCTGACTTGTGGTTTTAAAACGTTTTCTTCTGTTGAGTCACTAGATCGCTTCCTGGGGTCTCCAGCCAAATAAAACACTGAAATCCAAATGTCTGGGCCTACTGACCTCCAGTGAGTTTCCTAACACCGCCTTTTGAGGAAATAGGGGCCACTTGGCTTTTTTATCCAGTCTATTGTAATTAAAAAAATAAATAAAAATAGCTGAAAAGAAGGCAAGGTGTGACAAGGGCCAGACCCAATTTTGGTGATTTGATTGTTACTTTCCTGGTCTGAGCAGCCTGGAGTTTAGGTCTGGAAGTATTTGGCTAACTAGATCTAATCCACTGATGGCTTGTATGGTAGTAAATATCTGAAATGCTTGTCTATAATTAGGAATATTTTTGTTGCTATTGTCCTCATGGGTTCTGCTGAACTTCCTGTTTGTAAATGGACCCATGGTGGCTGGTGATAGGCAATGAGAAAGCTGGCTATTCTGATGCAAATTTCACTCTCGCCTTTGACTAGGAGGAGTATTTACATGTAAGTTGTAAAAAAAATTGTGAGATGAGAAGTCATAAAGGACATACTATTAGGTACTTCTTTTTAGTCTTAACCCAGTGCCTTACACACGCTAGGCAAGTGCTCTTATACTGAGCTAAGCCCTCAATTTTAGAAATTGCTTAAACCAAGTTGAATACTTTTCAGATAAGGGATACAAATACAGTTTGGACAGGACTGTTTCCCTCTGCCTCGTTATCAAAGCAGTGGGAGATTCCAGCTGCTCTGAAAACCAGGGCATCCTCATGCAGATCCTTATGTGACCTATCCCTTCAAGGTTACAAAGACCAGACTTGATGACACACAGATCCCCAGCTGCCAGACTTGTTTTCTTCTCTGACAGACACATTTAGAAGGCACTAACAGTGACTAATCAGACTGGCTGTAATGACTACCCAAAGGTAGTATTCATTCCATCTTCTGTACTTCTCCCTTGCCATTCCTTACCCTTTCCTGATCCCAGGGACCCACCTAAGCTGGGTTGTCCCAGGATGGATGCAAGAGCAAAGTCACTCTGGAAAAGCATGTAGATGGCTCCCTCCTCTAGGGTAGCTGCTGTTTGTGCCCCGAGAACATGTGTGCAGCATCTGTCCTCTGTTTTTCACAGAAGCCTTGTGACATATACATTCTGTCTAATGTGTCCTCATTTCCAATATTTTTTGTGATAGCAGTTAGCCCCTCAGTGGGCTGAACTTTTCACTGGTATGGAAGAAAAACAAAGTCCAAGCAGATTGTATGGTGGATGAGAGATACTTAGGTACAGCACTAATTCCTTTCCTTGTGGCAGAAGGGGAACATGCATTATAATCACAGCCAGGCAGCCATCATGTTTGCATGCTAGTGTTAATTAAAATACTCTATCAGTTTCTGCTATGGATTGAAATTTCCAGATACATGAAAGTCAATGCTGGCCACTCTCATGTAATGGACATTTAAGTCAGATAGCTGGCTATGAAGTCACACATTAAGTATACTAGATATTAGCCATGTGACCCTTAACTTTCTGACACCCCAATTTCCCTTACACTTAAAATGAATAAGAGAGTTTATTGACAAATTATAAGAAGATTCTTGGTATATTTAAACATTGTTTTTTTTTCCTTTCCTGATTATCAAAACAATAAATTTATTTTGCAAACAAAGCATTTTGTGGATGTCACCAATGCTTTAATAACTGATGATCTTGGTTTGCTGCAACTAGGTTCATAGAATCATATTAGAGTTGTAGTGAGATTTGCTTCTAGCACCAAATATCCTTTAATACTTCCCTGGTACAATAACCATAAGAATTTTTGTAATGTTTTTATAATTGTTCAATGGGAGTTATACATATTTTATTTATTCCCTCTATAATTGTAGGAAATAGTTATTTCTATTTTACAAATGAGAGAGGAAGTAGAGAACCAAAATAGTAAAATACATTTTTCCCCATACAGATAATGTAAATGAGATTCAAGCCCAGGTCTGTTTTACTAAATCCCAAACTGTAAGTACATTGCAAATTGTCTTATGTTACTACTGTGGCTGCAGATAAGCATTTAAGCTCTACTCCGATACTCATGACACAAAATTCACTTTTCTGTCTAAGTAATTCATTCTTTTCTTTGCTTATTCTCTTTTTCTCCAGTTCTTTACACTGAATCTGCAGATAATTGTTCTGAACTCAAAAGGAACATTTAGATAGTATGACCACACACACACACACACACACACAAGAGAGAGAGAGAGACAGACAGACAGACAGACACAGAAAACATTTTGTCATTGGTGATGAAAGAAAAAGCTTCTATACTCTCTACAGGGCTCTTGGTTACAGTCTCCTAGTAATATTCTCAGGATAATTAAATATTGTTTTTATTTGTTGACGTCTTTTCAAACTGGTATGTTAGAACATGGAATGTGGTGGGAAGATTGTGAATTTGGGGCCAGCCAGAGCTATATAGTGAGAGTTTTTCTTTAGAGTTAAAAACAAACAATTTGTTACATGTGGCAATCCTATGTTTCCTATACTGAGCTATGTAAAATATGCCCTGGATTTCAACACAGTACAAAAAGTATGAATATTTTTGATATAAATATTAATATGGAAAATTGGCTCAGTTAGGAGAGTGCTTACCTACCATGTACAAAGCTATGGATTCAATCTCAAGTGCTACTTTAACTAGACATGGCAAAACATGCTTGTTATCCCAGTATTTGAAAGGTTGAGGCAGGAAGATCAGTTATTCGAGGTTATCCTCAGCTATATAGCAAGTCTGAAGCCAGCATATGACAGTCTCTGTCATTAATGTGTGACATATTGAAATGACATTACTTGATAACATTTTGGATGTGTTAAGTACATTATTAAAATTATTTTGACCAGTTTAAACATGGCTCCTGGAAAAATTTGAATTATACATGTAGCTTATATATGCAGCTTCCATTATATTTCCATTGATCAGCACTGACTTTGAACCTTGAAATTGGAATGTAACCAATCCATTTCTTTCTCATGTAGTTACAGAGAACAATAAAAAACATGCTTATTTAGCTCCCATCCTATCCTGCTTAGTGACTTTGCTATTGGGTATTTTGTATGCATGGAGATAGCTCTTCTCTTTTGGTGTATCACTAGCACTAAGCCCAACACCCCTTACTCATCCTTGTTTAAGATTGATGAGAATTTCTTATTTATTTAAACCAACAACACTGTGATTTGTACTGCAAATAAATATATGGCTTTATCCCTTGAGAACCATGGAATCAACATTGGAAAAATTCAGGTGTTTGGCCTCAGTTTTGCTGACTGTGAGCAAGTAGGAAGGGAGAGTAGGCTTGGAACAGAGGACAGACATACCTGTACTAATCAAAGTGCAAGCTTACACCCAATATCCCCCTGAACATCTACAATGAACACAAATATCTTACCAAATCTTATATTCTCTGTCAAAACAGACACTATCCAAAGTGATCAGCCACATTAATGACTTTGATATCTGCTCCTTGGGAACTCAAATGACATTGTCAACTACCTCAGCTAGAAATGGATTATTCAGGTTACAGAGAGGAGGCTACAGCTGATTTCCATCTCAGAGAAAGGAACTGTTTCCATCAGCCTGCCTGCCTGGGATTGCAGCTGAGCCATGTTTAGCCTCTAAAGCTAGATGTTTTAGTGCCTGGCTCTTTTTAACTGGCATATGTTAAGAGCTTTGAATTAACAGGTGCATAAAAACTGTCAAAAAACACTTAAATCTCAAGACAGACTGTCAGTTGTATTAAAAAATATGGTGTTACATAACCATGCACTCTCAACACGTCTAGCATGTTATAGCTCAGAAAGGCCTTTCTCCCTCCAAGCAACCCAGTGATGCTAATCCATGCCATGAAACAAAAGACCATGGCCCCTTAGCTCACAATGGAGGATGAGGCTATATTCGTATGGAGGGAATGGGACTAGGATATCAGAGTCCAAAAAGGAAGGTTTTCTCTTATGCACCAGAATCTTCCTTCCAGTTTAGGTTTCCCATTTGTAAACCAAGCTAACTTAAGGGGAAGGAAGTCCTAGAGCTCTAGGAGGCACTCCTAAAGTTATTCCTTTTAAAGTAAATAATTTATCACATGGCTGTAGTGAAATTTAAGTTACCACAGGATAAAGCATTGATTAAAGCAGTGAAAATTATAGTCACTTCAAGTGAATGTACGAAAGATATGACTTGGATAAAAAAAAGTAGAATCAGGCATGAGCTAGTCAAAGCAGAGGATAGATCATGCTTATCTCCATGATATTCAGGGTTTCTTTATCATATGAAAAAGTTGTTTATTATTGACTCTACAATTGAGTTGGGGAGGACTCAGCATTTATAACTTTACTTACTTAGACATAATATAAACACTGAAAATCTTTTTGTGAAATCAGGCTAAAAGTTTCATATGGCTTTTGCCATGTTTTATGTAATACCTCATATTTAGCACTGTGAAATAAGTGGGTCATGGCCAAGTCAATCACTATTTCTAAGCCACATTAAAAAAAAAAAGAATCTAGAACTTGTGGGTGGGGTCAATGAAAATATGAAAAAGAGACAAAGTTCTAATTTATGAAGTTCTACCTCACTTTTAGCGATTCCATGAAGACTGCTAAGCACTGCATTGGAAATATGGGCAAAATTATTTTTATTTTGTTATATGTTTTTCTATATCCTGACATTTAGACTGTTACATTTTTTGTTATGTTCTTTTTTTTCTAAAATTTTAATATGCATTACAGACTCAGCTGGCTGTCAGAAGTCAAGTTTTCAAAGAAACAGACTCTGAAATAGAGATGTGTGGGCAAAAGTTGATTGGGGAGTCTGTCTGAAGACAAAGATAAGCACATTGGGAAAGGATCCCTGGCAGAGTAGGGCTTCCAGTCATAGAAAAAGGCCTCTTGCAGGTGTCCAGAGGAGTTCTGCCTTCTTGTTCTTCTCAACTGAGGCAAAGGAGACAACCTCCTATCTTCACAATGATCTGTCTGGCTTCACGCTGCCCCCAGAAGGGGCAGCACTTTTGACAAGGGCACTCTCTTTAGCCTAGAGCAATCCCCAGATTGAGAAACAGCAGTGAGCCATCCCAGTGAACACTTCCAAAGCTGGGGGAGCAGTAACAGTCCTGAAGGGTCAAGTGGCTAGCGTGGCAGCATTACAAAGCAAATGTAGGATTTGTTCTGATGGCTCTTGTAGTTTCTGTCTACAAGATGTGTGACCTTTGACAATTGCTACCTTTATAAACCCATATTTGTCTTGATCCTAATTGGGTGACACAAGTAAAAGCATTTTACAGAGTGTGGATGTATATATGATAGGCTCTCTTTAACTATTAGTTTCACTTTCCTTTCATCAAATAATAATCCTTCATGTCTATCAATAGCTTTAAAAATAAAGATAATGTAACAAATATTAGATTGCCCTTGAGGTTCATCTACACATGAAAATGTTTTACTGTTGTAAGTTGTCTTGATCCCTGAGGAGGACTAACTGTTTGAATGAGTGTGTCATCATAAAAACATGCACTGAAATGCCACGATCTCTTTCTTCCCACCACCTCCTTCTATCTTCAGTGATAAACTCCAAATGCTAGCATTATTTATCACTTAATATATTAGGGATGAGACTGGATGTATTCTCCAGAAAAGTTATTTCTGTTCTCTTATCTATTAATTTGAAGGACTTCATTAAATATCCTGCCAAATTTCTCTGAAATCAATTTAAAATAAAGAGAGTACTTGGGTGGGATACATGGGAGATGCACAAAAGTATTCAGTTACTTTTGCTAAATCCCTTTTAAAATATGAATCCAGCTGGGCGTGGTGGCGCACGCCTTTAATCCCAGCATTCGGGAGGCAGAGGTAGGAGGATCGCCGTGAGTTCAAGGCCACCCTGAGACTACATAGTAAATCCCAGGTCAGCCTGGGCTAGTGAGACCCTACCTTGGAAAAAAAAAAAAAAATGAACCCAAGCCAAAAATAGTGTGCGCCATTCCCAACAAGCTGTTTACCATTGGGAGATGCTACTTTGCTATTATTTTATTAAATTATATCACTGTCACATTGTACATACACAGTCTATTACATATTGCATATTTTGATTTGTTATTATTGGCAAATACTTCTTTATTGTTGTTTGCTCCTTATTGAAGGGCAACAAGGCAGTGGTTTCTATAAAGGGCACTGAGGAGAAAGGATTATTTTTTCCAAAATAAATTACATTCTAAAATCAATACAGAGGTTTCAGCTGATACATGTTTCTCCCTGAATGCTCTGCCTTGAGACCTGACTTGAAATTCTGAATGACATGTCAAAGATTCAAGACTTATTCCTTGTTCTTGCTTATTTCTTCCTTCACCGTTTCCATTTTTTAATGGCTTTTCCTCTCCTCAGCATTAGCAACACAACAATGGAGATGCAATGTCATAAAACCAAACAGCTCTAATAAGTATTCTCATTTTGAAAACCAAGAAATGGCTGCTATCTTGGAAGGGTGGAGGACCAAGCTGATGAAGGAAATTCCCATAAAGATGCCTGGTCTGGCATTGACAACAATTCTCCCCACCCCAATCGTGTTTTATATTTGTGGTTTTGCTGTGTGGCTGCCAACTTACCATCCTCCTGCCTTCATTTCCCAACTGGGCATGGGACAATAGGAATGCACCACCTCATCTGACCTTGACAACTTTTTAGCTGTAAGTTATTTTTAATTTTTGAAAATGGAACAGAAAAAATATTTTCGCCAAACATTAGAATTGGATGGAATCTTTACCAGTCAACCAGTGACTTATAATGGAAGAGAAGGAGATGCCTTGAACGCTAACCATGAAGAACTTAAAAATCATAATACTAAAACAAACTAAAATGACTCACACAACCCAAACCTACTTTCTCACCTACCGTGTGAGCTAAGTAATCCCATGTCATGGGGTAAATGACTTTTACTTTTGTGTATTTATAACTAGGCATATATTTTTGGCTCTCTTTGAAACAGCCTGAGGTGTTTAAAAGATGGAAATGAGTTTTTATGGGTTATTTATAATAGCAATTTTCATTGCGCCAACTTAGTTATTACGTAAGATGTCACATACTTCTTTTTTCTTCTTTAAAGACATATGTAACAGGTACCCGAGAAAGATTATTTAATTAACTGTTTATTTTAATACTTCAGATTTCACAAATGGACATGTTTCTATAGCTTCATAACTGATTCATTCCGGATGCCTTGTCAAAATTCAGTGGACCGTGTTCATGTCATACAAGTTTCAAAGTACACTAAGTCTCACACTGAATTATGGAGTTCAATGGGAGTTGTGAATAATTGAGAAAGAATAGGATAGAGGAGGAGGAGGACCCCACTGGAGTTGAACCAGCATGTTCTAAGCCTCTATTAAAAATATCTTGGAGCCTCTCACAGTGTTGCCATAGCCTATCAACTTAGCTTTGTGTACTGGCTCAAGAGATGGGCAGTCTCTTGTTTTGTGAACGGCAAATCATTCTCCTCAGGTAACTCTCACATTCTAAGTCAAATTTGTCTCCTTCCATCACTTTCAGACTGGGAGAAACAGTGTGTCATGGGGATATGATACATATGTGGCATCTGACATCCCAGCAGTCACGGATCGGATATAATCCAGAAGGGAGCAGAGTTATTGCCCTTTGAGGCAAACTTCTGCCAATGGGAATGCGGAAACAGGTAGGAGTTGGTCAGGTGAACTTCCTCTTCTTCCTAACATCATGGGCTGACCCCTCTGAAGCAACTTTTCTCAGCACAGCCCATCTACAGGTGCTCCTACTGTAGATACCCAGCTATGTCTCTTCCATTGCAAAGAATGGCCAGTATAGGATTGCTACCTTTAACTGACCTCCTAAGTGAAACCTCACCAGCTAATCCTTGACTTCAGATCTGTTTGCTATAGGCCTCAGTTAGACAGCAGAGCAGAATGACGGCTTCTGGGAGACCGGTCTTTAACATTCTGTATGAAGCATTGCTTGAATCTTCGGAAAGAAGGATGTACAAAGTGGGAAATCCTTCTTAGGATTCAGGCACATAATACTTCCTCTAAGGTCATGCTAAGAGAGGATTACATAAATATGACTCTTTCAGGGTGAAAAGGGGTCTCTCTTTTCTCAGTTTCTGAATTGGCTGGTGTGCTTATAGGTGTCCCTCACTGACCACTGCATGGCAAGTTTGGCAGAAAGCAGCCCAGCCTCAGTGGCTGCTATGAAGAGTCGTCACATAACTTTGTAGGAAAACAGCTTAAAAATAGAGTGGGGAGGGCTGGAGAGATGGCTTAGCGGTTAAGTGCTTGCCTGTGAAGCCTAAGGACCCTTGTTCAAGGCTCGATTCCCCAGGACCTACATTAGCCAGATGGACAAGGGGGCGCACGCATCTGGAGTTCATTTGCAGTGGCTGGAAGCCCTGGTGTGCCCATTCTCTCTCTCCCTCTCTTTCTCTCTGTTACTCTCAAATAAATAAATAAAAGTGAACAAAAGAATAAAAAAAATAGAGTGGAGAGAATTACGGTGGGTGGTGCACACTAGTATGAGAAAACTTGTTCAGAAGAACCTATGAGCTATCATCTAAAAGTTCTTAAATTTATAAGTTTTGGAAAGGAGAGGATTGAGGGAAATGTTAGACATTCTGCAAAACAACTTAGACCAAAGCCAACCTTTAAATGCAGTAATGTGTGTGGATGTGTATGTATAAACATATGTGTGAATGTATTCAGCCAAGTATGTACCCAAAGGAAATGAATAAGCATGTCCAAGAGTTATCTACATTTCCATGTCTACTGCAGTATTTGTCACAAGAGTCAAGATATGAAATCAAGGGACCAGGGTGATGGCTCAGCAGATAACAGTGTTCACTGTGCAAATATGAGGGCCTGAGTTCATACCTTAGTACCCAAAGAAAGAAAATACAGTCTGACCTAAGTTATGCATGGGCTACACAAGCTGAACACACAGGAGCAGAGAACAAAGTGTAGTTACCAGGGGCTGAAGGTGAGGGTACGTTTGGAATGATTTAGTCAAAGGATACAAGATCTACTTAGGAGAAACATGCTTGGGAAGGCTATTGTACAACATGGTGATCATGGTTAATAACAATGTATTTTACTCTTTTTGTTTTGGTTTTTCTTTTCTTAAAATTTTTTTATTGGAAACTTCTATACTTATAGACAATAAACCATGATAATTCCCTCCCCTGCCCCACTTTCCCCTTCACAACTCCAGTGTCCATCATATCTATTCCCTTTCTCTGTTAGTCTCTCTTTTATTTTGATGTCATCATCTTCTCCTATTGAGGGTCTTGCGAAGGTATTGCTAGGCACTGTAAGGTCATGGATATCAAGGCCATTTTTTTTTTTTCTGGACAGTTGCATTGTAAGGAGTGGTACCTTTCCTTTGGCTTTTACATTCTTTCTGCCACCTCTTCCATAATGGACCCTGTATTTTACTCTTTAAAATATTTTTAAAGTATTTTTATTTTTATTTATTTATTTGAGAGAGGGAAAGAGGCAGAGAAAGAGAGAGGCAGAGACACAGAGAGAGAGAGACTGAGAGAGACAGAGAGAGAGACAGAGAGAATGGGTGTGCCAGGCTTCCAGCCACTGCAAACGAACTCCAGATGTATGCGACACCTTGTGCATCTGGCTTACATGGGTACTGGGGAATCAAACCGAGGTCCTTTGGCTTTGCAGGTAAGCACCTTAACTGCTAAGCCATCTCTCCAACCCCTCTTTAAAATATTTTATCTATTTTCAAGCAAAGAGATACAGAGAGAGAGAGAGAAAGAACATGGGTGCCCCAGGGCCTCTAGCCACTGCAAATAAACTACAAATGCACCTTTGTGAATATGGCTTTATGTAGGTACTGGGGAATCAAACTTGGGTCCTTAGGCTTTACAGGCAAGTACCTTAACCACTGAACAATCTCTCCAGTCTTGTATTGTATTCTTAATACATATGAGCAGAATAAATTTTAAATGTTTTAACTACAAATATGTCTCTGAAATATTGCATAAATGGCTTTAGCCATTCCATAACATATGCATATATCAAAACATCATGATGTAGACAATAGATACATACAATTTTGTCAATTAAAAATTAAAGAAATATGAAACTGGAGGTTTTAGCTCAGTGGTTGATTTTGGACATAGCAAGCATTTGGCAATGGATTTGATTCTCAGCTTTCATATAGTAAAAACCAAAATTTACTTTAAATAAAAATATGCCCAGCTTTCTAGTATATAAAATGGCACTATCTTCCTCTTCATCAATGTGATTATTCTGAACTTCATCACCTATTCTGGATTCTGAAACACCACTAGGAGTGGGAAAGGATGCAATGGTGGTGCGTAGGGGGACAGAGAGCAGAAGTGTGCACTAGGAAAACCCAAGCCAAAACAAAAACACTGAAAGAGACCCAAGGAGGAGACTCATAAACTCTCGTGTAAAGGGGAAAGTATGGTAATTACTTTGCTGGTATTATGTAATGTATGGAATACCCAAGGTAATCAGTACTTGAGCATGTGGAGGTTCTTTTTGGGTACCAATATCATGCTTATTTATGTAACAACTTCTTTAGAAGGTAACAGAGCATCAGAATCAGACAGATATGGTCTCAAATCCTGAAGACCCTCTACTAGCACTACAGTGATCATGGATGTGTGACGTCAACTTTCTGAACCTCTGTTCTTCATTTTTAAATGTGGCCAATCCTATCTGGGAACAGATGTAATAATGAAAGAGCACCGTGCTGCCAGATACAGCCTTTGACTACTTTGTTCACATTAAGTCCAGTTGTTAAATGTGATCTGTAAGGCATAGACATTTGTGGGGTTTGAGTTTGACAGATGAGACCCTGCCCATTGATTTAGTAAAGCAAATGGGATCTGTGATGCAATGTGTAAAATGCATGATGCAAAAAAAGAAAAAAACCCAACTCCCAAGAGAAGAGGCCATCCTCTCTTTTCTTTTTTTAATTTTTATTTGTTTATTTTTATTTATTTATTTAACAGCAACAGACAAAGAGAGAAAGGCATATATAGAGAGAGAATGGGCACCCCAGGGTCTCTAGCCACTGCAAATGAACTCCAGATGCATGCGCTCCCTTGTGCATCTGGCTAACGTGCGTCCTGGGGAATCCAGCCTCAAACCAGGGTCCTTAGGCTTCACAGGCAAGCAGTTAACTGCTAAGCCATCTCTCCAGCCCCATCCTCTGTTTCTTAAGTATTGATGACACCCAGAAGTCTTGCAACTTCAGCCAAAGAACAAGACCTGTATCACCAATGCCCACCAACAGGAGCATCCCAAATCAGTGTAGTAACTGTCCTAAAACAGACAAATACCACACACAAAGTGAAAACGTGAACAGCCTGTGGTAAATAATAAACACAAAAGTAAGAAGGTCATACTTTGTCAAAATGTTTATGTATGACAAATAACATAAGAGCAGACAACATAAATGATTTGAAAAATAAATAAAAGACTGGAAGCAGTTACAAAAGCAGTTTGCCTTTGCAAAACCCAACCAGCGTTTCAAGACTATGTGACCAATTTACAAAACACTTGTGGTATCTTTTTCAGGCTTATGGATCTGTTTCTGATGGGACTTGAAGAACAAAAGAATTTGCCAAAGGAAATAAAGGTGCAGAGTCCTCCTGTCATCAGTTTGAGGCCAGCTTGGTACATATTCTACACAATAGTTCTACACAATAGTAAGACTCTGTCTCAAAAACTGAAATAGCAAATAAATAAGCAAAAGACACATCAATGTAAAAAAAAAAATCAAACCTTGGACTGGGCATGGTGGCACACGCCTTTAATCCTAGCACTCGGGAGGAAGAAGTAGGAGGATCACCGTGAGTTCGAGGCCACCCTGAGACTACAGAGTGACTTCCAGGTGAGCCTGAACTAGAGTGAGACCCTACCTCGAAAAACCAAGATAATAATAATAATAATAATAATAATAATAATAATAGTCATCTCAAAAGATGAGAGATCAGAATCTCCAGAACCAAGAATGTTCACAGGGTAGAGTAAGAAGAAGAGACATGTTCAAGTATGTAGCTAATGTGTGGAGGTTGTGATCTCCTGGGGCAGAAGGATGGAAAGTCATCTACCTGGTGACAACTGATTTGAATTCTTGAACCTCACACTGAAATCTGGGACTTCCATTCCCTGCTATTTGTGAAAAGCTCTCTCATGTCGACCATCAAATGTCTGTTCCTGATCTCCCTGTGAACACCCTGGCAGTGACTTGAGTCCCGTATCATTCTACTCTTCTCTTTTGGAAAGATTACAACAGGTTTTTTTTTTTTTTTTCTTTCAAAATCCTCATTACTTTTTGCTTTTCTAGTTGGGAAAGAATACAAACAGGAACAACAACGAGAATGGGTGGAGTAAAGGGAGGCCCATTAGACCTGCCTGTAATCACAGGTGCCTCATTAGGACTGATTTATGTTTGGCCAAGTTAGAAAATGTTTTAACCAAAACAATCCAGTCCTAATTCTTAGAGCTGTGTAGCCTTTCACCCTCAATCTGACTTCAACTACTAACATGATTTAAACTCTGCAATGCACACATTGCCCCAGGCAAGGATTTAAAGTTAGAGTCAAGTTTGCAGTCTTTTACAAAATATACTTTCTCACCCCCTGTCACTTCTCCAGTTACCAAATCTTTTCCAACCTGTCTGGACCTTCTGGGGCCGGTGCATAAATCAGGAAAGATTTGGTGGAAATGGCTTCCTTTTCTTCAAAGCAATATGTACCCACCTCAATGGAGCGCTAGCAAGCCATAATGGCGCATGTGGTTTCCATTATTCAAGGGAAGCCTGTCCTCACTGCTCCACGGTCTATGTCCCATGGCATGGCCGCCTCTCCTCTGGGCAGCCCTGTGTGTAGAGTGCTGAAGCCCCTAGGCTAGAATCAGAAAGGAACCATCTAGTCTCTCAGATGGAGTCTCTTTTTTTTATTCTGACAGATACAGATGGCTATGGCGGCTTGGCATGGCTTCTGAAAAAGAGACTATAGTGATTTTTCTGACATTAAATACCACTATCCTTTAGGGATTCCAGACTCCTCTAAGGCTGTTTGCAGCCTGAGCCAGAGTGGTCACGGAAGGTCTGGGAACAAACAAGAGACTGAGATGTGAAACCTTGAAGTGGAAGCGGAGTGTTCATAGTTTTCCTTTATTTGTTCCCTCTCCCATCTTCTCTTTTTCTGTCTACCCCTTCCCCTCTCCACCTTCCTTCCTTCTTCCATAGTCTCTCCTTTCCTTCATCAGTATCTTTTGTACTGCTGCACTGAATTTTATTTTTTTAAAATTTTATAGCACACCCAGATGCCAAGCAGGTGGAAGAGGTTAATAAACAGTCTACTTTCTTCAAATGCTCCTTGTTTTCCTTGAGCATATATATATTTTTAATGTTACTGTGTTGAGGCTTCCATTGCTAAGGAGCAGCACTGAGGTTCATAGACAAGTGGATAACTATATGTTTGCTATTCAGAGTCATCTAGCAGGACTTCGAAGGGTGCACTTTCAAAGGACCTCACAATGGGTACACTAAGAGATGTATACATAAAGCCCTGTTTTCCAATGAATTACAGTCTGTTGGGAGGGGGAAAAGGTGAGGGGACCAATGTTTTCTGTGCATCAAATCACCAGTTCATTGCATAAGCATTATTTGAGTAACTGCTACTCTGGGAACTCTGTGAGAGGCCCAAGGTAAGGTAGAGGGCATGAAAACAAAGCATGACCAATTCTCTATGTAGTGTAGGGGCCAGGCATTTTGTATATGTAACTTTATTTGATGCATCCAAGGACTCTCCAAACTAGGTAATATTATTCCCAGTGTACACATGAGAAAATAAAACCTCAAAAAGGTTACATTACCACAGTTTATTAGGGAAAAGGGCCGGACTTCAAACCAAGTCTGTCTGATTTCAAAGTCTGCATGTTTTCTATGACGTCACATGGTATTTAGAGACTAATGAAGTCCTAAGAGATACCATAGGGAAAGACAACTAGATTAAGTGACAATGGAGGGACCTGAAAAAGGGCAGGCAAGGCCCGTGAGAGTTTTATGAAGGCACTCAATCTGAAGGATAGACAGCAGGGACATGAGAAGAGAGAAGGGAGAGAGTGAGCACAAAAGGGAAGAGATGGATGGCTGTGGCCCACTTGTGAACAATGTGTAGAAATGGCTTAAATGAAAAGCAATTCTCCCAGAAGAAAGTAGGAGGCAGCTACAGAGGAGATTCTACAACAAGTTGTGGTATGCCTAGGACACCAGAGTTTGCAGACATCTTAGGGCACAGAGTATGCCATGTTGACCTATATGATACTAAATATACTCTTCCTCTATGACTACTTACGAGATTTCTATCTTTTGAAGTTATTATCTGTGAATTAGGGAATATTTTTAGATGACTTCAAGAGTCAACAACTAATACAAAAAAACTTTGTAAATTGCTACATAAAAGGGCAGGCATATCATTAGATTTCCACCCTGTATATGGTTTTTAATACCCACTCAGATTCTTCTTTGAGCAGGCTTGGTGTTCATATAACTGGATACATAAATATTAAGCCAATAAAACTGGTGGAAGAATGTGAGAAATTTATCCACTCCATGAAGTCATTGTTTCATATTTGTCTGAAGCTCCCAGTGGACTCTGAATACCAGATTCTCATTCCCCTCTGCTTTCCACATTGCTTGTTCCCATGAGGCGATCCTTTTGATACCAGCATGGGGTATATGGAATTCTTTGGAGGTGAAAGGTGTTCTTTCTATTACAGTAACTTTTTACTTAACCAGTTCATTTCCACACAAAAATGGCTATTGATGCAATAAAAGTTGAAGGGGCACAGCAGACCTGTTGTACTCCTCGGGTGGAGTAAAGTTGCTGGGCAAATTTGTTGAGCAGCTGGAATTGTTAAGGTCACACTAACATTGAAAAAAGAAGGTCCTGACACCAACATACCCAAAGATCTGAATAATCTTGGGCTGCTTCCAATTTTGAAATCCATTTCTCTGGGCTTCTCATTTCTTCCTTTCTTTCTCCCACAGTGGTTTCTGACTGCTCCCCAACCCCCTCCTTTTTTAATGAGCCCAATTCTATGTGGATTTTTAAATTTTGCCTGTTATAATGCAAACAGTTCCTACAGTATAACCTTTAGGTCAACTCTACCAAGTATTATATGCTCTGTCTGCTCAGGGAAAAAAAAAAAAAAAAGACTCCTTTCCTCCTTTCTTCTGCCCAGATCTTGTGTAATTTCATGAATTCTCTGATTTACTTGGCTCTGCAAATCCATCCCAAGGTGCTCTGACTGCAGAGATGGAGGAGAATTCATTATACATTCCCTGCTGAAATACTGATCTGCAAATAATGATGGGGAAATCAACCTTGATCGCCTGTGCTTTTCCTTTAGTCTAATTTCTTCTGAACTTTAGACTGTAACTTGTTTTTTGGCTGGATAGCCCCGGGATATACTGGAGTCTGACCAGGCAAGTGGTGAGACCTGGATTTTCACACCACGAAGCTGGTAACAGTTTTGACTTCAATGCCTTGAAAAGTAGGTGATTCCAATTGCCCTGTTTCCTTTCAGGGGGAAAATGCTTTCTTTGCACCTAAACAATCTTCCGGTGCCTTTGACTGACAAGCATATTGTTATGATTATAACTGGACTTTTTGACTCCTGCAGGGATAGTATTTAAAACTGCCTGAGACTGGCACAAATCAAAATATTCATCAACTTAAATTATGTCAGCTACAATGGAAAAGCCAAAATTGTAGTGTTTTATATCATGTCAGAAGTCGATGAACACAGTTTATAACCACTTAACTCTTTCCCTGCCTAGGGAAAACTTGATACCTGGAGACTTGTCTTTTCAAAATGATACCTACTCTATAAATACCTTATCTTTTCCCCCTTTTATTATTTTATTTAAATGTTTACTTTTAAAATTTTTTTGTTGAGGTAGGTATTTTGAGATAGATTTATATTTATTTTACTTATTTATTTGTTTATTTGAGAGCGACAGACAGGGAGAAGGAGGCAAAGAATGAAAGAGAGAGAATGGGCACACCAGGGCTTCCAGCAACTGCAAATGAACTCCAGATGTGTACGCCCCCTTGTGCATCTGGTTAATGTGGGTCCTGGGGAATCGAGCCTCAAACGGGAGTCCTTAAGCTTCACAGGCAAGCACTTAACCGCTCAGCCATCTCCCCAGCCCTTGAGATACATTTTTTGAGATTGATCACTATGTAGCCCAGGCTGGTCTTGAACTCACAATTCTCCTATCTCAGCCTCATCAGTACTGAGGTTACAGATGAATGCCACCATGGCTGTGTTGATGCAAACCCAGCTCTTACCTCCAAGCCAAATATGAGTGAGCATGGCCTGGGAACATAAATTCAAGTTGTCCTGAATAACATGTTCTGACATGGAAAGGGGTTACATGAGCTTTTTACAGCCACAGAACAAAAGAAATTCATACATGAATGAATTTACCACATATATTGCTGGTGACAACAGGTAGGCAGAGGGGAAGGGGCTCTCTCCTCCTGACTTCAGGTACTCTTTGATAAGAGTCTTAGCTTTAGAGTGGGTGGAAGCTAATTATCTACCAATTTAATACATCCTAAGAGGCTTTAACTTATAGCTCAAAAGATATTATGTCAGGCACACAGAAAGGGGTGATCAAGTCCAAGGTAATTTTGGCTGTCTCCAACATTCCAACCTTCTACCATCAGGACGTCCTGTTCTATCCAATGAGTTCATCAGAATCTTCAACTTCAGTTCACACCAAGTATCTCTCTCCTTTTATAATGGCCATTGATTGCTTGAACTTACTGATCCAATTAACTTTTTCCTTCATTCCCCATTCACTGTCTGGTCATTCAACGTTGAATTCCAATTGTGCACAGGGCACTATTTGCCCTTGGGGGAAAAAGGAGTTAAATTTGTGAACACAATTTGCTGGTGATCTATTTGAAAATACATCTCCATAAATAGCTACGAGAAAAGCAGTTTAGCTGTCATGTAGTAGTTATGCCATGTGCATAAATTGCCAAAGTGGTTCACTAAAAAATGGAATCACTTCCTCCTAAGGAATGATAAACTAGACGTAGAAATAGGTTTATCTGCTCAGTCTCCACTTTTTCAAGAAGTTTCTTTTCCTCCTCTGGTGGCAGACACTTTGCAGACATCTTGAATTTCTTTTATGCAAGCGCTTTTTCAGCATCAGTAGTTGACCAGTGACCACATTGGCCTATTCAGAGCTGTATACTTAGAATTAGATATCACAGCAATAGACTTTGAACTTCATTGGAGACCTACAATTTAGGTCTTTCCCACAGAGGCATAGTGAAAGCCAGAGTGCATGCAAAGCCAACATGTAGAGAAGAGCAGAGAACAAAGAAAACATGGTCAAGACAAATCTCATGATCCATCAGCACTTTCAAGAGGCAAGAACTCTAGTTCTTCCCGCCCTTTTCTCTAGCACTTGCATTTCACTTTCTCTGGGGAATGGGGCAAACAGGGATAAGTTGATTTCTATTATTTACCTCCAGAGAAACTTATCTAAGGCAAAAGGCTATGTAAGAAAAGGAGATGGGTTCATCTCCCTTTAGCAAACAAGAGAGAAGAGAAACCCTAATGTAGCAGGCTAATATTTTGATGTATTAACCAATGTGTTTTTCCCCATGATTTCCTGTTACCCTTGACCCTCCCCCATCTGGGCAGCTAGACCATGAGTCATTCCTTGCCTCAAGGGAGGGTTGTCACAGCAGAACCAGAGAACAAAAGAGACAAATTCTTGGCTTTGGAGTTTGAAAAGCTCAGCTTCAGGCTTCAGACAAAAAAGATTTGGAAGAATATTTGATCCATTTGAGCCAATTTTTTTTCCCCCTGCCCACGTAAGATAAAAATTCCCCTGGCTTGGATACAAGAGGCAATTCTAAGGCAAAGCCAGAGCGCTAGAAACTGCGCTGGTCCCTGGGAAGGGGCTCCAGTGCTCTTCAGCCCCTTACCCTGGTTTAAGCCTTAGCAGAAGTGTGGGATTTTGAAGTCCTGAAAATAAAGAGACCTGTGCTTTATTTCCTTGTTGGGATCCAGAAGGTAGTGAACAAAACAGATCCTTAATACCAGCACTGAAACAGAGAAGCTGCGAGAACCAGGGCACACATGATGAGATATAACTATAATCCCAGCACTTGGGAGGGTGAGTCAGGAGAATCCTAAATCCCAGGCCACTATGGACTAAGAGACCTTGTCTCAAAACCAGTGCACAAACAAACAAAACACCAAAATGAACAAGCTTAAGTACCAGACCCTAACATATGTTGAAGACCTTGTGCGATTTTGTGAAAGTATTTCAGTTTTCCTTTGAGTTGTGATCTGGTCTTACTGGACTTAAAGGTCTCTCCTATTTGTGTTGAATACTTCCCCAGACACCACATGAAGAAGGGAGAAGCAACCTACTAATTTAGGAGCTGAGGCTCAGAAAATAGTACCTCAAAAACCAGTGTTCTGACATGCTGAGCCCCTACAAGCTGCCTGACAATCCAAGTCTCTGGCTTCTTCACTACCCTGCACAAGGAGAAGCTTTCTGCTGTCTGCTTTCCCTTATCTTCCTGACCAGATCCCAGAGAGAGAGAGAGAGAGAGAATAGTTATCCTTAATGTCCTTATTGAAATTCTGTTGACCAAACTCCTATTGCCGAAAGGAAGTCAAACATCACATCACATCTAAAATCCAGGAGAGCTTTTGTTCCAGACCATTGCTTGTTCCTTTAGACCCATTTATCATACTAAAAATAACAATATCCCTCAAAATTGTCTATGCTGTCCTTCCCTCTTCTCCATGAAGGGAACATTTAGCTTTCATCTATCTGACCTTGTATCATACTGTGGTGGTTTGAATGTGAATGGATGTCCCCCATAGCCTGAGGTTCTTTTGATTAAGCTTGCAACTTAAGTCTCCAGCAGCCTGCTGGAGGTGTCCCTGGAGAGGTGGACCTAAAGTCCAGCCCTAAGGTGTGTTAAGAGCAGTTTGAGCTCTGGCTGTTTCTGTTTGCTGGCTGTTTGGTGGTGTCTCTCTACTATGACCTATGAAAGTGAACCAACTTCTTCTGCCACTGATTCTGTATCTCCTCTGGATTCTGTAAGCCTGAAATAAATGCTATCCTACCATAAACTGCTTCTGGCCTGGTGTTTGTCCCAGCAAAGAGAAAGTAATTATAGCACATACTATGTCTCTATGTTTTTATATGAAAAAATTTTGTGTTTCCTGATCATCTATCTACCTTTAATTTATTTCATATATTAAAACTATTAAGCCGGGCATAGTGATGCACACCTTTACCCCAGCACTCGGAAGGCAGATGTAGTAGGATCACTGTGAGTTCGAGTCCACCCTGAGACTACTTAGTGAATTCCAGATCAGCCTGGACTATAGTGAGATGCTACCTCAAAAAACAAAAATTACTGACGCTTATCAAGATGTGGTGGCACATGTCTATAAGCCCAACACACAGGAGGCTGAGGCAGGCAGATGGCCCCAAGCTTGAGGCCACCTTGTTCTATAAAGCAAGCTCCAGACAAGTCAGGGCTGCTACTGAAGCTTTAAATGGAAAGTTTGAACTTCCCTAAACTGTCTTCAGAAATTTTCCTACAAGAAGACTTTAAGACAGTGAGACCACCAGCCTGAAAGAGGGGTGAGGCTAAGAGAGGCAACTGCTTTTGACTTCTGTCTAGATGTAGGCTTGCCCTGAGCCATGGGAGACATTTAAAGCACACCGATAATTGTGTTTCATCCAGGTTTTTGACTAGCTCTTACTTTACCTTGTGGATAACTGTCCCACATATGGTACAATGAGTTGGTTATCAGCTTTGGGGCCTGTCTACCTGAGCAGCGCAGTGTCGGGAAGGGAAACCCTAGATTAAATTAGGGCCAAGGTGTTTCTACATGTAAGTGACACTGAGGCATGTCTGTTAGCAAAGGAAAGACACATGTGGTAAGCACGCCAACGTATGGAAAGTGACTTGTGGTAACTTCAGCTTTTTTTTTTTTCCCAATTATAAAACCCAGGTCTGAGCAACTAACTATAATTCTAGCAGACAGTAGTTCCATATATATGCCTGTGGATTTGCACATTTGTGTCTGAATTGCTTGGTTTTTGCTTGCCTAAGTAATGGAGACGGCCAATTCTGTGGAGTATTTAATTAAGTGAAGGCTCTGGTGTAAATACACAGCTTCAGAAAGCTGGAAACAACTAATGGCCATATGTACTACACACATGGTATTACCCAATAACTGAAATAATCGCTCATGAAGTGATTTTTCTAACTGCAATTATTCATTTCCTTCTCTCTGTAATGGCATTACACTGTACCTTGCAGGGCCATTATTTCACTCCTCATATGAACCTTTAGCCTAGTGACTTATCCCTTGAGACATGCTATAATCACTGAGAAATGTTATTATCCCTGTCACATCTTATTGCTTAATTATGACTCCATTTTGGGCTCTTAGAGTCATTCAGCTTGGAAAGACTCTGATGTGTGATCTTTGAACAAGCATCCATGTTGAGATATCCTTCATCTCTCACTGTCCCATGTCCATCTTGGTCTGGCTTAAATAATAGCTACTGCCCTGTGGTTTGACAACACATGAAATACATGTAGCGAACTTTAACAATGATGCTATTCTCCATGTAGAAAGATACAATCAAGTTTGTTTTGTTTTGTTTCTGAGAGAGTGAGAGAGAGAAAGAGGCAGATAGAGAGAAAGAATGGACATGCTAGGGCCTCCAGCCACTGCAAACGAACTCCAGATGCATGTGACACCTTGTGCATATGGCTTACGTGGGTCCTGGGGATTTGAACTGGGGTCCTTTGGCTTTTCATGCAAGTGCCTTAATTGCTAAACCATCTCTCCATCTCCCATCAACTTTCTGTCAGGACAGTCTCTACTTTCAAGACTTGATGGGGTTTTGGTGAATCCCAGTGGGTCTCTAACCTTAAATCCATGACATCTAAAACTCTCTTTTCCAATTCATTCTTGCTTTCATGGCTAATTTTTAAATTAAAAATCTGTGCATACTGTCTATTCCCAATATTTCTGTTTTCATTTGGTTATATATGTGTTGCTCCCCAATGCTCAAAATGAAGCAAAAATATGGTGATTCTTAGACACATTCATAGATTGCCAAATAAATGGATAGAACATTCAACACTATGACTTCTCATGTAGTGTATTCCAACTACTTACTTTGTTTTCCATTACAATAGGCTTTGCATCAGCTTTTATTAATATACATCTTATTCCCTCAATTAGTCTGTAAGTGCAAGGAAAAAAATACAGATCATATACCTTTTACATAGCAGTATCTATGTAAGTAGCTATGAGAAGTTGTTTGATCAATTACATAGATGACATTGCACTTTCAAGACAGCTGTTTGGGATTAGGAGTTTGCAAAAGTAGCCTAACATTCAGGTAAAGGCAGACTGAAGAACAGTGTTCTGCTTCATGTCCCCAGAGAGTAGTACAAGTCAGGCCTGGGGTGGATCTATGTTGAGAAGAGGTATAATTACCATGGACCCGAGTGGCCCCAGGTCTTGTCTAGCAGACTGAGTTATATCTATCAGAGCCTTTTAATATGCTGACTTAGCTCCTTAGAAACCCAAAACCAAAAACATCATTTATAAAGGTCACTGGGAATGGCCTGGGTCAGAATAACTTGAGTCCGTTTTGTGCCATGAAAGAGGAAGTGGTTGAATCCCTACATGCTCTCTCCGACAGTGCTATATCGCTATATCCAAACAAAGGAGAGAGGGCTATCACTGAGTTTTTACTCTATAACTCAAATGCCAATGCAGCAATGGAATCTGCTGTAGGAATTCCAATCAGAAACTTTTTATCATCTGACTTGGAAACCAGCTGTGCTCGTGGTGAGAACACAGATTTCCCACCTGCAAATGCTGTAACTCAGAATTAGTGAGAGGTGAAAATTTTGGGAAGGAACTTGAGGTATTTTCAATGCAATGAGACCCATGCTTTCAGGAAATCTGCTTTTTTTGAGGGTCTAGCTAAAAAAGAAAAAAAAAGTAGCAAGGAACTAGGATTAAGAATTCTTAACTTCTGGAACTTAATTTTAACCAGAAAAAAATACTGTCTGGAATAATAAGTGAATGTAACCACAATCTGGTTGGTTAATGCTTATCTTTTAACTAGAACAAGCAAGATAAATTACCAGTAATTTGAACCAATTTTTCTTCATAGAAACAAAAAATTATTGTGTATTTGTGAATTTATATATTAAAGCTGTTCAAATGCATTTTATTTTAGAAGATGTATATATCAGGACTGTCCTGGAAAAGCCAGTGCATATGGTCCTTATACAATGATCCCCATTGCTCATTCAGCTTCTCTAGTTCCTCACACACATGGGATACAGCTGCCTTTGTATAAAAGTGATGCAATATAATTTTGTCACTTATGTCATCACCTGAGCACTCAGATACTATCCTAGGCAAGCCAAGCAAGATAATAGTTTTACAATATAATGGCTTCAGTGGACCTGTGATAGCAATTTGAAAGCATGACATACATACTCATACCCTAAATGGTATTATAAAGCAAAATTATTAAGTCAAAAGATGAGGTGAACTTCATGGTCTGAGATATGTAAACAATACACCAGGAGAACAGAATTGTGCCATATGTGGGGTTGCATGCCTACAATCCCAGCATTTGAGACAATGATGTAGGAGGATCACAAGTTTAAGGCTAGCTTGGGATATATCATGAGACTCTGTATGAAAAAATAAATAAAACAGTATTTGACCAAATATTTCCTACCAAAATTATATCTGGGCTCTCATATTCTTCATTGTAAAATGAGATAACTAAATCAGGTGATCCCTGAGGTCTCATTTCTCCACATAGCCTTATAAATACTTAGATTAAGAATTAAGGGGGAAACTTCCAGTTAAGATAGTGGCATAGGTACCATGCCAAAGAAGCCTAGGGGGGAAAAAGCCAAAATAAATAAATAAACACAGCAAAATACACACTTTTACTAAAAAGTGAGGTGTATAGCAAATTGAAATGGCAGCGGAGAAGTAGGAGAGACCAGAGCATCCAGAGCCACACAGGCTGGCAGGAGCTGCTCCGGCAGGTCTGCGGACTGCGGCGGCCAGAAAGCCGCCAGGCTCTGCTTGAGCTGCAGGAAAAGCCAGGCGAGGGGATTTTCCACTCATACCGGAGCTCTCCCACAAACTCAAGAAACCTGAAGGGAAAATGGCAGTGAACAACAGAGAAGCAGATCACAAGGTAGAAGAACACGTGGAACAGCTAGAGAACTAGAGCAGCATCAGCAGCCTACCCTCCCCCACCACCAGTGCCCAGCTCCAGCGAACAGAGCAGCAGTCCAGGGACCCAGCCACGCCAACTTGAACCGACAGCAGGACCCAAGCAGAAGCAGAGGTAACTGGGATTACACCAGGGAAGGGTCTCACCTGGTCACAATCTGACTTGGAACCCTCTACAGATCAGAACTCTTAACCTCCTTGTTGTCAGGATTAAGGCTGTGGGTGGGGCACCACACACCCTAAGGGACAGTTAGAGGATCTGGTTGTCATAATACCTACTCTTGGATAAATACTCTGAGCTGTTTTTCATTGAAAGTGTACATTGTTTAACTAAATTTCAGAATCTATCTGTATTTGGTTCCACTCAGCCTACTTGAATACTCTCATAGTAGGCAAACCCAACACCTAGGGTCACTTTTGTAGATACTCTGAGAGTCTTAAGAGTCACACCTAACCCGATAAGCTCCTACCCTGAAGTTATATAACATCAGATTGACTGATACATCTAATAATACCCAGCTAACTAGAAAATGCAATCATTAAATAATCCAGGATGCAAAAATATATACATTATAACACAAGAAACACCAAAAATCAAGACAATATAAATCCACCAAAAGTATTAATGCATCAGAAACGACCTCCAGTGAGAACAAGTTAGAGGAAATGCATGAGAAAGATTTCAAAAGAATGATTATAAATATGTTTAAAGAAGTCAAAGAAGAAATCAAAGGAATGAAAGAGGAAATCAAAGGAATCAAAGAAAACACAGGACACCAATTTTACGAAACAAAGAGGTCAATACTAGACATAAATAATGAACTAGAATAATGAAGAAAAACCAGTCAGAATTACTAGCAATGAAGAACACAGTTAATGAAATAAAAAACTCTGTAGAAAATCTCACCAGTAGAATGGATGAAGGAGAGGACAGAATATCTAAGCTAGAAGACCAGGTGGCAGATCTAATACAGTCCAACAAAGAGAAAGACAAACTAATAGAAAAGTATGAGTGGAGGGCTGGAGAGATGGCTTAGAGGTTAAGAGCTTGCCTGTGAAGCCTGAGGACCCGAGTTCGAGGCTCGATTCTCCAGGACCCACGTTAGCCAGATGCACAAGGGGGCGCGTGCGTCTGGAATTCGTTTGCAGTGGCTGGAGGCCCTGGTGCATCCATTCTCTCTCTCTGTATCTGCCTCTCTCTCTCTCTTTATCTCTCTCTGTCTGTCTGTTGCTCTCAAATAAATAAATAAAAATAAACAAAAAATTTAAAAAAAAGTATGAGTGGAAATTTCAAGATATTCTGGACACTATGAAAAGATCAAACATAAGAATTCAGGGCATAGTAGAAGGAGAAGAATTTCAGTCCAAAGGCATAGTAGGCATCTTCAACAAAATCATAGAAGAAAACTTCCCCCAAATTGGGAAAGAGGTGCCAATGCAGATACAGGAATCCTTTAGAACACCAGCCAGACAAAACATGGAAAGAACCTCTCCTCCACATATTATAATCAAACTACCGAACATATAAACCAAAGAAAAAATATTGAAAGCAGTCAGAGAGAAAAATCAAGTTACCTACAAAGGCAAGCCTATCAGGATTACAGCAGATTACTCAACACAAACTTTAAAAGCCAGAAGGGCTTGGAGTGATGTATTCCAAGTCCTAAAAGATAACAACTGTCAACCAAGGTTACTTTATCCTGCAAAACTATCCATTCAAATAGATGGAGAAATAAGGACATTCCACGACAAAAGCAAGCTAAAGAAGTATTTGAAGACAAAACCATCTCTACAGAAAATACTTGAAAGAGTCCTCCATGCTAAAGAAAAAGAAAAGCACACATATAAGGAACCGTAAAAAAACAAACAATACTCAAATACTAATTAACACAAGAGAGCAAAGGTAAAACTGGAAGAACTACAAAAAAAATGGCAAAAGTGAGTACACACCTTTCAATATTATTTCTTAATATCAACGGCCTCAATGCCCCAACCAAAAGGCATAGGTTCACAGACTGGGTTAAAAAGCAGTATCCTTCAGTTTGTTGCCTCCAAGAAACCCACATTTCTACAAAGGATGGACATTATCTTAGAGTGAAAGGTTGGAAAACGGTGTTTCAAGCAAATGGGCCTAGAAAACAAGCAGGGGTTGCTATCCTAATATGTGACAAGGTAGACTTCAGTCCAACATTAGTTAAGAAAGACAAGGAAGGCCACTTTATATTGATTAAGGGCACCCTCCAACAGGAGGACATTACAATCCTATATGCACCTAACATGGGGGCCCCCAAATTCATCAAACAAACGCTATTAGAACTAAAGTCACAGATAACACCAAACACAGTGGTAGTGGGTGACTTCAACACCCCACTCTCATCAATTGACAGGTCATCCTGGGAAAAAATAAACAGAAAGGCATCTGGACTAAATGAGGTCATAGAAGGAATGGACCTAACAGATATCTATAGGACATTTCATCCAAATGCTGCAGAATATACATTCTTTTCAGCAGCACATGGAACATTCTCTAAAATAGACCATATATTAGGACACAAAGCAAATCTTAACAAATACAGGAAAATTGAAATAATTCCTTGCATTCTATCTGACGACAATGGAATCAAACTAAAAATCAATAGCAAGAAAGGCTATAGAGCATACACAAAATCATGGAAATTAAACAACACACTACTAAATGATGAATGGGTCAATGAAGAAATCAAGAAGGAAATCAAAAAAATTATAGAGTCAAACGATAATGAGAACACAACATACCAAAATCTCTGGGACACAATGAAGGCAGTCCTAAGAGGTAAATTTAAGCCTTTAAGTGCATATATTAAGAAATAAGAAAGGTCACAAATAAATAACCTAATGCTTCACCTTAAAGCCTTGGAAAAAGAAGAACAAGGCAAACTAAAAATCAGTAGACAGGAAGAAATAATAAAGATTAGGGCAGAAATTAATGAAATAGAAACCAAAAAAAAAAAAAAAAAAAAACAATTCAAAGAATCAATGAAACAAAGAGTTGGTACTTTGAAAAGATAAACAAGATTGATACACCCTTAGCAAATCTGAACAAAGGAAAGAGAGAACAGACACAAATTAATAAAATTAGAGATGAAAAAGGTAACATCACAACAGCTGCCGGAGAAATTCAAAAAATCATAGGGACATACTATAAAAGCATATACTCCATAAAGTATGAAAATCTGAAAGAAATGGATGATTTCCTTGATTTATATGACCTACCTAAATTAAATCAAGATGAGATTAATCACTTAAATAAACCTATAACAAGCATGGAGATCCAAGCAGATTTCAAAAATCTCCCAACTAAAAAAAATCCAGGCCCAGATGGATTCACTGCTGAATTTTACCAGACCTTCAGGGAAGAACTAACACCATTGCTTTTTAAGCTTTTCCATAAAACAGAAAAAGAAGGAATCCTACCAAATTCCTTCTATGAAGCCAGCATCACCCTGATACCAAAACCAGGCAAACATAGAACAAAAAAAGAAAATTACAGACCAATCTCCCTCATGAACATAGATGCAAAAATTCTCAACAAAATATTGGCAAACAGAATACAAGAATGTATCAGAAAGATCATTCGCCCTGATCAAGTAGGCTTTATCCCAGAGACGCAGGGATGGTTCAACATATGCAAATCAATAAATATCATACTTTATATAAATGGACTGAAGGACAAAAATCATATAATCATCTCATTAGAGACAGAAAAAGCATTTGACAAAATCCAACATGCCTTCATGATAAAAGTCCTACAGAGACTGGGAATAGAAGGAACATATCTCAATATAATAAAGGCTATTTATGACAAGCCTACAGCAAACATATTACTAAATGGGGAAAAACTGGAAGCTTTTCCACTAAAATCAGGAAAAAGACAAGGGTGTCCACTGTCCCCACTTTTATTTAATATAGTACTGGAAGTCTTAGCCATAGCAATAAGGCAAGAGACACACATAAAAGGGATACAAATTGGAAAGGAAGAAATCAAGTTACCATTATTTGCAGATGACATGATTCTATATATAAAGGACCCTAAAGACTCTACCAGCAAACTATTAGAGCTTATAAACACCTACAGCCATGTACCAGGATACAAAATAAACACACAGAAATCAGTAGCATTCCTATATGCTACCAACAAACACACAGAGGATGAAATCAGAGAATCACTCCCATTCACAATTGCATCAAAGAAAATAAAGTACCTTGGAATAAACCTAACCAAGGAAGTAAAGAATCTCTACAATGAAAACTACAAAACACTCAAGTGAGAAATTGCAGAAGATACTAGGAAATTGAAAAACATCCCTTGCTCCTGGATTGGAAGAATCAATATTGTGAAAATGGCAATCTTACCAAAAGCAATCTACACATTTAATGCAATCCCCATCAAAATTCCAAAGGCATTCTTCACGGAAATAGAAAAAAACAATCCAAAAATTCATTTGGAATCACAAAAAACCTCGAATATCTAAAATAATACTGAGCAACAAATATAAGGCAGGTGGTATCACCATACCTGATTTAGCCTATCCTGCAGAGCCATAGTAACAAAAACAGCATGGTACTGTACTGGCACAAAAGCAGATATGTAGATCAAAGGAACAGAATATGGGACCCAGATATAAGTCCAGGTAGTATAGCCACCTGATATTTGATAAAAGTGCTAAAAATACTCATTGGAGAAAAGACAGCCTCTTCAGCAAATAGTGCTGGGAAAACTGGATATGTATCTGTAGAAGGATGAAAATAGATTCTTCTCTCTCTCCTTGCATAAGAATGAAGTCCAAATGGACTAAAGACCTTAACATCAGACCTGAAACTCTGAAATTGCTAGAGGAAAAAGTAGGGGAAACCCTTCAACATATTGGTCTTGGCAAAGACTTTCTGAATATAACCCCAATTGCTGAGGCAATAAAACCACAGATTAACCACTGGGACCTCATGAAATTACAAAGATTTTGTACTGCAAAGGACACTGTGAATAAAGCAAAGAGGCAACCTACAGAATGGGAAAAAATCTTTGCCAGCTATATATCTGATAGAGGATTAATATCTAGGATATACAAAGAACTAAAAAAGTTAAATAATAAGAATTCAAACAAGCCAATTAAAAAATGGGCTATGGAGCTAAATAGAGAGTTCTCAAAAGAAGAAATACGGATGGCATATAAGCATCTAAAAAAATGTTCTACATCCCTGGTCATCAGGGAAATGCAGATTAAAACTACATTGAGTTTCTATCTCACTCCTGTCAGATTGGCTACCATCATGAAAACAAATGATCATAAATGCTGGCAGGGATGTGGAGAAAGAGGAACCCTTCTACACTGTTGCTGGGAATGCAATCTGGTCCAGCCATTGTTGAAATCAGCGTGGAGGTTCCTAAGACAGCTAAAAATTGATCTACCACATGACCCAGCTTAGCACTCCTAGGCATATATCCTAAGGACTCATCCCATTTCCTTAGAAGTACATGCTCAAACCATGTTTATTGCTGCTCAATTCATAATAGCTGGGAAATGGAACCAACCTAGATGTCCCTCAACTGATGAGTGGATAATGAAGATGTGGCACATTTATTCAATGGAGTTCTATTCAGCAGTAAAGAAAAATGAAGTTATGAAATTTACAGGAAAATGGATGGATCTGGAAAGGATTATACTAAGTGAGGTAACCCAGGCCCAGAAAGCCAAGTGCTACATGTACTCTGTCATATGTGGGTCCTAGCTACAGATGATTGGACTTCTGTGTGAGAAGGAAAAACTCAGTAGCAGAGGCCAGTAAGTTAAAAAGGAGATACAAAGGGAAGAGAAAGGAAGGGAGGAGGGTACTTAATAGGTTGGTATTGTATATATGTAAGTAGAAGAATAGATTAATGGGGGTGAAAAGGCCTAAAGTGAGGTCAGGGGAAGAGATTGAGTAAAGGAAAAGTAGAGGGAGGGCTAATCAAAATCTAAGAGGATGCAAATAAATCATATGGAATCCTCCGGTTTTGGACAATGGAACACTCAGGAGCCATAGGTCGTTGTTAGAAAATTTTCAGTGCCAGTGATGGGATACCCTCAGTGAGTTGTTGGCCAGGGAGGTCCCTGATGCCCCCAAAACATTATAGGCCATTGCCGAGGCCCTTGGCTTCCCACCAGGTATAGATGCTAAGACCCTATTGCTGAAGACTCCACATACTTGGGCTGCAAGGCCACTGAGAAATCCTGCTGGAACTGAGCTGATAACCTCCTCCATGTACACTAGCTGAGAGAAAGCTGGTAGAAGCCATTCTACATGTAGTTCAATGGGAGAAAGAGATACCACCAGTGAAGATACTCAACAGTGGACACTGCAAGCCTTATAATTGGCCAGCCAGGCCAAATGAGCCAACAGGTGCAATACTGGCACATCTGTCATGATGGAAACCAACTGCTCTCCAATTGGACTGGAGGCCCACTCCATTGGGGGGAATACATCCCTGATACTGAAAACTTAAAACAGGGGTAGTCATGAGCCCTAGGGGTGTAACATCTGCTGATGTCTGGATAAGTGTATATACTATGCTTATCAAACTGCCCAGTAAGCACTTCTCTTAAAATTTATACCCGTACATTAACGCTACTCTCACGTTGGGTTGAGAATCTTCTCTTTTCAGATGGCAGTGACCTTGGGATGACTCAGAAGGTATCATAGTGCTGGAAAGAAGTGACTGGAGTACTGAGTAACATCTCGATCACACCTTCCAAGGCTCAGGGTCTAATGCGGAAGAGGTGGCGGAAAGAATGTAAGAGCCAAAGGAAGGGCAGGGCTCCTTACAACGTGTTCCCTCCAGACATAAAATGGCCTGGATATCCATGACCTCATAATGCCTGACACTACCTATACAAGACCATCATAAGAGGAGGAAAAGATGATGACATCAAAATAAAAGAGAGACTGATTGAGATGGGGAGGGGATATGATGGAGAATGGAATTTCAAAGGGGAAAGTGGGGGGAGGGAGGGTATTACCACGGGATATTTTTTATAATCATGGAAAATGTTAATAAAAATGGAGAAAAAAAATCCTTTAAAAATGTGAAATTGAAAAAAAAAAAAAAAAAGAACTAAGGGGGCTGGAGATTGCCTTAGCAGTTAAGGTGCTTGTCTGCAAAGCCTAAGGACCTAGGTTTGATTCCCAGTACACATGTAAAGCCAGATTCACTAGGTGGCACATGCATGTGGAATTCATTTGCAGTGGCTGGAGGGCCTGCCATACCCATTTTTTCTCTGTCTCTCATAAATAAATAAATACATACATACATACATACATACATACATACATACATACATACCAAACAGCAGCTGACAAGGCATGAAGGAATGATGTGGCTGGTAAAAGAAGTAAGAAGTTCTTGAGGCTCATTAAAAAAAAAGAATTAAGGCTGTGGGGCTGGAGAGATATCTTAGCGGTTAAGACACTTGCCTGCAGAGCTTGAGGACCCCAGGTTCGATTCCCCAGTAACCACTTAAAGCCAGAAGCACTAGGTGGTGCATGCATCTGGAATTCATTGGCAGTGGCTAGAGGTCCTGGTGTGCCCATTCTCTCTCTAAATAAATAAAGACTGCATAGCTAGGGAGATGGCTCAGTCTGTCAACTGCTTGCCACACAGGCATGTGGACATGACTTCAGTTGTTCAGTGCCCATATGAAAGCCAGCCAGGGGTACATGCCTATAAATCCTAACACCAGGAAGCTGGAGACAAGAGTATTCCTGGGGCTTGCTGGCTAGTCTCACATAATTCCTTAGCTCCAGGTTCAGTGAGAGATCCTGTTTCAGGCGTCTGGAGTTCTTTTGCAGTGCCTGGAGGCCCTGGCGCGCCCATTCTCTCTCTCTCTCTGTGTCTTTCTCTTTCTCTCTGTCACTCTCAAATAAATAAATAAAAATAAACAAACAAACAACAGAAAAAAGAGTGATTGAGGAAGATACCTGTCATTGACCTCTTGTCTCTGCACATACATGTAAATAAACCTGCCCACACACATGCTCCCACACAGATGAACACAAATACACCACACATACATGCAAAAAAATTAGATCACACATACCTGAATTATCTTTCACAGATGTTCATACCTATCTATACTATCTGTACTACTACAAGGAGTCATAAGATGCATTATTAATGTATACTCTGTTTAAGAGTACATACTGGGCTGGGGAGATAGCTTAGTGGTGAAAGGCGGTTGCTTGCAAAGCCAGATGGCCTGGGTTTGATTTTCTAGAACCTATGTAAAGCCACGTGCACAAAGTGGCACATGCATTTGGAGCTTGTTTGAAGTGGCAAGAAGCCCTGGCGCACCTATTCTTTCTACTTCTCTCTGTCCTTGCAAATAAATAAAAATATTTTTTAAAAAGAGTACATATAAAACCATTTAAAGCTTGTTGTGTTTTTTTTAAGGTAAATGAAAGAGCACACTATAAAGATATCAGGCTTATTTATTCCTTAGAAAAATAAAAATGCCTTAGACAATGAAGCTTTCAATTTATATGTGTATCATTCATAAATAAAAACATTCCTATCTAAATACACACTCCTGTTTAGAGAAGTTAGTGATAAAAAATTAGACTTGTAGATCATTATATAAAAGTACAAACTTCATAATACTAAAGTATCTTCAAATCTGTTTAAAAACAAGATGATATAATTGTCTTTATCTATTTTTATAATAGTTCCCTTTTATAATTAATAATGTAGCTTTTTGATTTGGAATTTTTGATAAATATGTCATAATTTAAGGTTGTGATGGATTTTGTGACAAAAGTACAATATTTGTATACACATTTACATGTAACATGATGTAGTGGTCAAGTATTAAGTAACAAGTAATTAACAAAAACTATTGAAGTCATGAGAAATAAGCATTTTTACAAATAAAATGCCTTATGACAGGGTAATTAATGTCCAACATATAAAACACTTACTTTACTGATAGCCTTAGGAAGGAAATACATCAATTGTTTAGAAAATCAAAATTAGCAATGGGACTTTTTTGTTATCATTTTTATCCTCATTTTAGAAATGCTTTCATTGCCTAAATTTCACTCATCAGCCCACTGACTAAAGAAAACAGAATAGTTTAAAAGTAAAATATGATATGGATACACAGCATACGCATGATAACTTCAACTAACAAATATTCAGGTTTAAACTAAAACCATTTGCATGCAAGTTAAAGACAAAAATCATGTAGGCTTAAGTTGTCTAATTCTTTCTGTAAACTCTGATTTCCTTGTGCTTTCTAACTCTGGTAAGATGTACTTCATGATTTAACCTGTACTTTCTTCCCATCTCTTCTTTGGTTTATGTAGTTATTTATATCTTTTCAATGACTGAATAAAATAGTACCTGCATTCTCAACACTTCTTCCATAAGTTAACTGTGTTTAAGTATTGAGTATTTTTCATTTTGTTTTACTAGATTTATCGGCTCAAAAACACTTTAGCCAAGTAGTTTTCTGTTCATCTTTTCTTCTTTTTTTGTAGTGCTCAGGAATCAAACCCATGGCCTTGAGCCCTTCCTTCCTTTTAAACCACTTACTTTCACTCAATAATAAGGATTAAAGGAACACTAAGGGAATTAACATAAAATATTACTTCAGTAAATATTAAAAGTAAAGTGAAATATTCCTACAGGTACAAAATTGTCACAATTTGGGAACTGGGAATGACCAAATCTATTAATCTTGGTTTTAAAGAGGCTTTTATCAGAAAAAGGGACACAATACGCAGGAAGTTACATTAAGTGACAGCCCCTCATGTAGCCAGAGCAGCAGAAATGCTAAGTCTTAGCACTTCTGTCTGGGAAGTCTTGATTAGAGGTCAAGCTACTGGAATTTTCACATGGTTTGTCTACCTTTGGGGGACTAGCTTGTTCATGAGGCTTTTTGATGTCTTTGGCACACCCTAATGACGTACTGCCCCCAGCAAGCTGGAGAGGCCTCTCCACAGCAACCACTTGTTTCCTAGCTTCCGCTTCCTGTTCCTCCAGCAAGTTTTCCGCCTCCACTGGGAACTCCAAAGTCTCCTCATCAGCTTGTGCATCCAGCTGCTGCATCAGCTCCTCCAGCTTCCTCGCCTTGCGGAGCTCGTTCTGCTGGATGATAGTGCATAGGTGTTCCGTGAGCTGTTCTTTGGTCTCTGTCTTGCGCTGGAGATCTAGCTTTGCTGTGATGTACTCAGCTTCAGCCCTGTCAAACCGCTTCCTGTCAGGACGCATACAAAGATTGGTTCATTAGTATTTCATGGAAGAAGGTAGTCAAGGTCTTGTGATAACAACTCAAAAACTGGGGAAGAAGGCATGGATACTCCTACAATACATGTTAGATAACCTGTATTGTGGATGTTGGTACTGTCACAATGACCTTATTCAGAACAGAACAACATTCTTCTACGATGCATACGTTCCAAAGCTGTGCTTGAGTAAGAGCAGGCTAGGAGGGTTATTTCTGGCAAGCTAGCTCTGGCTGAGGGTGGAGGACAGATAGCTCAGGTGTTTGCTGAGCTCTGTCAATTTCAATCTGGCAAATTTCAAGTGACCCATGTGATATCACTGAAGGCACAATTATGAGATGAAACGAGATAAAGATGAAAACATGTATATCTTGACTAATGAATTACAAAGACGTATGGAGGATATGGACAGTGGGTAGGAGGCAATGTAAAAAGGACAAAGCACACCTAACAAGATAATGGTCTTGAGGGCAAGAGGTGAGTATCAAGAACAGAACACTTCAGGGCAAGTCCAGGCAGGACTTCTCCATGGTGCCCTGACTGCTTGAACCACAAAATCCCTTCTAGTGAAGAGATGATGTGGAACTGCATCACTGGCTTTATCCACTGGCTGCCACCGCCAAGCTGTAGCATCTGAATGTCTCTAGACGCTGCTAACATCTTTTGAGGGATGGATTCACTTCTAATTGAAGACCCCTGGGTCAAGCTGTTCTTACTTTGTGTGGGGCAACAGCAAACTACTGCACAGATTTCATTACGAGGTTTTTAAGTGTGGAAATCTAGATGTAGCTAGGAAGCCCACCATCTGTCTATCATGCATGAGGTGCTGAGAGGCAGGGTATCAGTGAAGCAGCCGCCCTGAAAACTCCTATTGTCTTGTTGGCATTAGGTTGGCAAGTTATCTAGGAGAGTTTTTTGTTTGTTTGTTTGTTGTTTGTTTTGTTTTCTTTCCTGTAGGAAAAGAGATTGATTCCAACTTGTCAAGTCGTTCTTTAATTTAACTATCACTAACAGTTGTGAAGGTATGTCAGCTTGATGGCCTACTAACTTTATTACAAGCAGTAAGCAGGGCTGGGGAGATGGCTTAGTGGTTAAAGTGCTTGTCTACAAAGCCTAAAGACCCAAGTTCAATTCCCTAGTACCCACATAAAACAGAAGCACAAGGTGGCACATGCATCTGGAGTTCATTTGCAGTAGCTGGAGGCCCTGGCACACCCATTATCTTTCTTTCTGCCCCCTATCTCTCAAATAAAGAACTGTTTTTAAAAATAAGCAGTTTTTAGTATAAGATATAGACCAAATGAAGCAAATTGTTATCTCCTAATGCAGGAATCTCAATTTTGGAAGAAAATATAGTGAAAATCATGAAAAGTTTTGACTTTAGAGCACTCAGAGTTCAAAACTTCCCTCTGCTGTTCACTGTGTAGGCCCATTTTGGTCTTTGGATGCGACAAGCCAAACTAGTTAAGAAAAAGTAAAATACTTTTAGTACAGGACACAAGCAGACCATGTCACAGGAAGGACACCAGAACCACTGATCACTATCTTCAATGCTTGGAAGCCACTTCACGTCTTCTTCAGCTTTCTGAGCACACATCCTAATATGGCTCACACATTTATTCCAATCAACTTCTCTGTAATCCAACTCTACATTTATTTCCAGAAGGAGAACCTCAGCTGGCCTATCTTCTCTCAGTTTAAACAGAACTTCTAATGTTAGTGGCCAGGAGCCATGTTGGAGTTGGTAGGCCATGTATGCTCGAAGCAAGTATGCCACCAGGGTCAGCATCCCCAGTAACATACTTAAGATTCCTATGGAAAGGGTTGAGAAAATAAGCCTCCAAGGACTGAAAACTCCAGCATAGTAATTCCGGCAGTGATTTTAGGTGAGTCTTGGTATACTGGTACAACAGGGATGGTGGCAGTGTCTCACAGAGTGGTTTAGGATTCAGGAATATAAACAGGCCAAATATCTAGCCTAATGCCTGAGAAAACAGAACTTCCCTTGCACAGCACCAGAAGAAAAACAATAGTATTACCATATGAATAACAGGTATCTGAAAGGAAAATTTAGATGTCTGGTATTTATAATTGAAAACTGAGAGAATTCATTTATCATATTTCTTTTGCTTTTTTGAGGTAGGGTCTCACTCTAGCCCAGGCTGACCTGGAATTCACTATGTAGTCTCAGGTTGGCCTTGAACTCACAGCCATCCTCCTATCCAAGCCTCCAGGGTGCTGGAATTAAAGGTCTGCACCACCATGAATGGCCATATTTCTTTTTAATTTATTTTAATTGTCACCTAGTCAGTATCAGTATGAGAGAACTAGTTGTTTTTAAAAAACATTTTATGTTAAAGGAATTATTCTAAAGACTCTCTGCTGGGTGCCTGAGTCACTGATTTCCCCACTCTGTAACATATCCTGTTTATAAATGCCCTTGAACTAAGTCAAGGGCTCTGGCAACATTATAAATATATGGATATCTACCCCCACCCCTGACTTCTCTTCAATGCTTGGTCAGTCACTCAACAGAGATTTACAGACTGGGCTCATGAATATTAAATTGAAATGATCATTTGCAAACAGGTCTCTATGTTTCTAATGATCTTTCACCACAGATAAATCACTGAAGATTTTGAATTTTGTTTATTTATGTAAAGTCCATCTGGCCAGGAACGCGCACATATATTCTCCTACTGAGTGATTTATGTTTGAAATATTGATTAGTTTCACAAACTGCATGGTTAGCCTGGGGGTATGGTGGCTAATTCCAAATCAGAGTATGATGGCATACTTTAGAATAAAATAAAAGCAGTATACATAAAGAGTAAGACATCTTGAACTGGAAATGTAATTATAGAATCATTTTGTTATTTTAAAGGGACAATGAATGATTTAATGAATGCTATATAAAGACTTTAGAAACTGTCTCATGGTTTTAGTATTTCTGAAGCTTTTTACAAACTCAGTTAGTAGCTCTTTTTATGCCATCAGTTAAAGAATCTACTTTTAGTTTATGGTTTCTTTTCAGCAGTCTAAACTATCACTGTGGACTGACATGGCTTGGAAGACTTGAAGAACATAAAAAGTATTCAGATTGTTTCTAGAAAATTAAAGTTATACATGGCTAATGATCATATTGAGTCAGTGAACCCTTTTCTAAATCTGAGCACATCATCTGTTAGTTCTGTTTTGTTCAAAGTAGAATATCTCCTTAAGAATGTATAATACCAGCCGGGCGTGGTGGCACACGCCTTTAATCCCAGCACTCGGGAGGAAGAGGTAGGAGGATCACCGTGAGTTCGAGGCCTTCCTGAGACTACATAGACAATTCCAGGTCAGCCTGAGCTAAAGTGAGACCCTACCTCGTTAAAAAAAAAAAAAAAAAAAAAAAAGAATGTATAATACCATCTGTTGCAGTCAGGTTCGCATTGCTCGTAGAAATCACCCAACCAAGAGCAGCTTGTGTGAAAAAGAGGTTTATTTTGGCTTACAGGCTCGAGGGGAAGCTCCACAATGGCAGGGAAAATGATGGCATGAGCAAGCGGTGGGCATCACCCCCAGGCCAACATAAGGTGGACCATAGCAACAGAAAAACTGTCTATAACACCCATAAGCCCACCCCCAACAATACACTCCCTCCAGGACGTGTTAATTTCGAAATCTCCATCAGCTGGGAACCTAGCATTCAGAACACCTAAGTTTATGGGGGACACCTATAAACTGTTCTTAGTTTTCTTCAGTTTTTGTATATGTGTATGGAGGCCAAAGGACAACCTTTAGTGTCATTCTTAGGAATGCCATCCACTTGTTGATAGTGTCTCTCATTGATCTTTAATTTACCAATTAGGCTAGACTGGCTGGCCACTGAGCCCCAGGGATCTTCCTGTCTCAGCTTCCCTAGCACTGGGATTATGAGTGTTCCACCATGCCAGGCATTCAAAAAAATATTTATTTATGTGAAAAGATTGAGGTGGGAAGAGAATGAACATGAAAATGAATGGGCATGCCAGGGCCTCTTGCAACTTCATATGAACTATAGATACATGTGTCACTTTGTGCATCTGGCTTTAAGCAGATCCTGGGGAACTGAGCCTAGGCTAGCAAGCTTTGCAAGCAAGCACCTCTAACCACTAAGCAATTTTCCCAGCCCCCATGCCTGGCATTTTCATGTGGCTACTAGGGACCTAACTCAGGTCCTCTAAGGCAAACACTTTACCAACTGAGTTATCTCCCCAGACTGCTTTTGCTTTTCCATGAACATAGTTAAGAAATTTTTTTTGTCATTCATTGTGTATATTGGAAATAGAGAAAACTGACAGAGAAAGACAGACATTTGCTGTTGTTAGACAAATTAAAAGATGAATGTTATAATAATATAAAATTACTTACTTCCTAACCCTTTATTACTTCCAAGGGGCTAATTATCAAGTTAGATGCTAACAATAATCATGTGCAATCTCTGAAGAGAGATGACAGAAGTAGTTTTGACAGAGGAGTAGGCAAAGTGACTATGGAGCTATAGAATGGGGCTTTGCAGACGTAAGCCAAGGAAAAGCTGTAACTATCAGAGGTTAGAAAAGACAAGGCGTAGATTCCTACGGTCTCTGAGAAAGCATGACCCTGGTAACTCCTTTAAGATTTCTAGTCTCCAGAAGTGTTAAGTTCCAGGAAACTATCATACTACAGAGGCACACTGTCTACAGACTAAGTAGTAACACTAACAGGTAAGTGTAATCTATGAGTCTTAAGAAAAACCCACCCAAATGAGATTCTTCAAACTCAAGAATCAGTGAGTGAAAAATGTTTCTAAGAACAAAAAGGAAATAAATTTCCTCATATAATTAATAATTTCAAAAGGAAAAACTTCAAAGAATCTCACTATTTTGTGTTCCTACAAGGATACGAGTGCTTTCACTCATCCTTTCATGTTTATCATGCTTCCACTCATAAAGCTATTTTCTATAATCTTACTTTTAAAATTTATTAAAAAATTATTTTAAAATATCTGTTCCTATGGATAGTGAATATGTATGTTTGTATACATGTGCGAGTATGGGGATGTCCATTGAGCTTATATGATAATGAGAGATAAGCATTTTTTCCTGGTATACTAAGAGTTTCAAAATAATGTTTTACAGGCAGGCATTCCCAATGTTTTCTGCATTTTAAGTCAGCAAGATTGTGCTGTTGACATGCCACTAAGAGCAGTGGCAGCTCACTCAAGCTGAAAGAGGTATGACTAGCCTAACACTGCTCTATACATGTCAATTTCAGAGAAAATTCTGGCTCTTCACTGTACAGGAACTTCATGTAGATAAGACCACACTGAGAACTATAGAACTATGTTTAAAAAATGTCAAGGCAATCTCCCACAGGGGCTGACTGCCTGGAAAATTACCTTGTAGTACAATTCTGGACATTCATTATTATTATTTGCAGTGCTGGTGATGGAACCTAGAGCCTTGAACATGCTTGGTAAGTGTTTTATCACTGAGCCACATTTCCTGCTCCACAACATTTAAGTTATTAATTTATAATTTCTCAACAATCAAAATGCAAATTAGAAAATGTCAGCCTTAATCTTATGCATAAACAAGACATAATCTCAGTTCTATCACAACTGGCCAAGGTTTCTTTCAATTACCTCAAGAGTTTAAGCTTTTCATAACAACCTTACACATGCTACATCCACTGACATACAGCTGTATCAATACCAGCATCATGAAAAACTGACATCTTTAGCTCACTAAGGATATAAAAATATATAATGTAAAACATTTTACTATGTATCTTCCCTAAAATTTCATTATTAGTAGTTACCTTCCTTGTGTTTCTCTAAAAGCTGAAACGGGCTGGAGAGATGGCTTAGTGACTAAGGTGCTTGCCTGTGAACCCTAAGGAGCCAGGTTTAACTGCCCAGATCCCACATAAGCCAGATGCACAAGGTGGCACATGTGTCTGGAGTTCTCTTGCAGTGGTTAAAGACCCTGGCATGCCCATTCTCTCTCTCTCTCTCTCTCTCTAATACATAAATAAAAATAAAGGCTAAACTGACATTTCCTATATATAATATTCAATGTAAAAATTGTACCTTCTCCAATCTCCATCAGAATTAAAATATAATCAGATTATTTTTGTTATACCTAGCACTATACCTGATGTCATATTCATATAAAAGTCTACAAAGGTGTAAAAATGATGGCCAACTCGTGTTATGAAAAATAAAATGTGATACAAATGAAGGCTGAGTTTAATTACAACAAAATCTTGGTTACTTTTTTAATGATTACATTAATAGAAATCTGGAGCCTTTAGTTATCAGCTACTGATGGCATTAATTTAAGCTGTCCACTAATGAAAGCAACTGATCACACATGGTAGCACATGGTCACACAATTACCAGAATCACAACGACAACCACAAACCTCTTTCTTAAACAATAAGCAGTGAGTTAAACATTATCATCAAGCATTTCCACTTTATTAAATTGTTATATAAACATTCTGATGTTGTGGCTTGCCCTAGACTAATGAGGCATTCTGATTGATTTCTAGTGTTACAGAGAAAGATGCAAAACTGAGTCATTAGCACAGCATTCCCCTGCAAAAAAAAAGACAAACCAGGATGATTAAAGCAATGCTGAAGGGACTAAAACCCCTGAAATTGGCCTTTTTTTTTTTTTTTTGCCCTTTTATCTGTTTGCAAAGCCCATGTAATTCTTTACATGTGTTTGATCACTTTAAAAATATTCCATGATGATTTTTTCTTTAAAAATTCCAATGGCTCAAACTTAAGGGAGCATATGATATCAAACCATTTTGTACAAAGTGTAATCAAATTAAAATAAAACTTTGAAATTTTTAGAGGGGCCTTTTCTTTAAAATATTCATAATCAGTTTTTCTCTTTTTAAAATTGTTATTATTATCATTATTATTTATTTAGTTTTTTTTTTTTTTTTTTTTTTGAGGTAGGTTCTTGCTCTAGCCCAGGTTCATCTGAAAATCACTATGTAGTCTCAAACTGGCCCTGAACTCACGGTGATCCTCCTACCTCTGCCTCCTGAGTGCTGGGATTAAAGGTGTGTACCATGAAGCCCTTCCAGTTTTTTCATTTTTTAAAAATTATTTTTGAGACAGTCTTACCATATAACCCAGGTTAGCCATGACTTTACAGTGATCCTACCTCAGCCGCTTAAGTGCTGGGACTAAAACACATTTCTGACCATGCCTGGCTTACATTCCAAAACTTTAAAAACAAACATACTAGATATTCTTACTTTGGTAAAAACTAAACTGAGAATTTGGCTCCAATTCCATAAAGGCCTTATCAAATAACCAAAAAATGTAATGGTAGGAGCATACACAGTTCAATTTAATAGAAGGAGCACTTGCAGCTTTGTGGCAAGTCACATAGTCATTTAGTATGCTAGATCCTGAAAGACTGAACGTGCCAAGGATTAGATAACTGAAGGTTCATCAAGAAAGACAAAAATGGCCTGCAAAGCCAAAGGACCCAGGTTCAACTCCCTAGGACCCACATAAGCCAGATGCACAAGTTGGCACATGCATTTGGAGCTTGTAGCAGCTAGAGGCCCTGACATGCCCCTTCTCTCTCTGACTCTTTCTCTATCCCAAATAAATAAATAAAAATAAAAAAAAAGAAAGTCCAAAATGTAAACAAGTCATTCAGGAGATGTTTTAATAGGCATTTCCAGGAGACTAACTAGTAGGGCACACTCAGCCACTTGAATTAGCACAAGAGAGGAATACAATTCTTAATGGGCTGTTATGAGATTTTAATGATGACAAGCATAAACCTGCCACTTAGCTAATAATAAACAATTAGACCTGGCTGCTTGCTTAGACGTCAGTTTCTGACTCACCTTGCATATGAGTAGTCTAGGCTAGCCTGATCAATTCGGTTTCTGAGGATTCCAATGTCAGCTGACACCATGTCATCTAAAGCCTGCAACTCCTTCTGGATCCGCTTCAGCTTTATGGTTTCGGCCTGGGTTCTTTTAGATCTAGATTATCAGGAACATGAGAGGGGATTGAAAAAACAAAATTTTAACCATCTTTCCATACACAATTTAAGTGAAAAGAAAGATAACTGTATATATAACTATAATTTATAACGTTTTCCTCTTATTTTAATAAATTTTCTATCACCTTAATATCATTTTCATAAACAAGATTTAAAAATAAGGGCTGGGGCTGGAGAGATGGCTTAGCAGTTAAGCACTTGCCTGTGAAGCCTAAGGACCCTGGTTCGAGGCTCGATTCCCCAGGACCCACGTTAGCCAGATGCACAAGGGGGTGCAACGCGTCTGGAGTTTGCTTGCAGTGGCTGGAGGCCCTGGCGTGCCCATTCTCTCTGTCTCTCTGTCTCTTTCTCTCTCTCTGTCTGTTACTCTCAAATAAATAAAAATAAACAACAACAACAAAAATAAGGTCTGGATGGATGGCTTAGCAGTTAAGGCATTTGCCTGAAAAGCCATAGGACCCAGGTTCTATTTCCCAGGACCCATGTTAGCCAGATGCACAAGGGGGGGCATGCATCTGGAGTTTGTTTGCAGTGGCTAGAAGCCCTGGCATGACCATTCTCTCTCTCTCTCCATCTTTCTCTGTCAAATAAATAAATTTTTTTTTTTAAAAAAAGGGCTGGAGAGATGGCTTAGTGGTTAAGGTCCTTGCCAGCAAAGCCAAAGGACCCAGGTTCAATTCCTTAGTACCCACATAGGATCAGATGCACAAGGTAGCACATGCAACTGGAGTTCATTTGCAGTGGCTAGAGGACCTGGCACACCCATTATCTTTTGCCTCTTTCTCTCTCTCTTAAATACTTTAAAAAAAAAAAAAAGACAAAACAATTCCCAGTAAAAAGTTCATTTATAGGCCTATATTCATTCTGTATAGGCAAAGAGCACTGAAAAAACAATCTAACTACCTTTACAATAAAGCACTCAACACAGCTTTCTAAAGTTCTAAGATCACATTCTTCCTAAACCCTTTTTTTTTTTTTTCATTTCTGAGTGATTTCCTGAGATGAAGAACAAATTATTTCATTAAAAATATTTCCTTCCTGGGCTGGAGAAATGGCTTAGTGGTTAAGCGCTTGCCTATGAAGCCTAAGGACCCCGGTTCGAGGCTTGATTCCCCAGGACCCACATTAGCCAGATGCACAAGGGGGCTCACACATCTGGAGTTTGTTCACAGCGGCTGGAGGCCCTGGCGTGCCCATTCTCTCTCCCTCTCTCTGTCTGTCTCTTTCTCTCTCTGTAGCTGTCAAATAATAAAATAAAATTAAAATTAAAAAAAATTTCCTTCCTTATGTCTGAAAATATCCCCTTGTTTTCATATTTCTTAGGACCCACCTTCCCATGCTTTTATGCTTTTGATTCTTGTTTCTAGGAACAACTGTATACAGGTCCTCAAAATTATGTGTGGGATTCAAAAATCCTTTTCCTTCCTTTGAAAGCACATGAGCTTCAACATTTCAGTCCCCTCACAACCTTCAAGTACAATACATACCTTAGAAACAGAGTAACAAACACAAAAAGCAAACCTTTAATCATGAATTAATCCTTTCAAAATTTTACACATTCTCCAGGGAGTAGAAACTCCCACATGAAAGCACCATATTGGAATTTACTTTCTCTTGGTTTCTACTGTGTTATGGATTCATCTCTCCTCCCTGCCTACAAAAGCACACTAACCAGACAGCTCTTTTACTTCATGTACTTTGCTATCCTTCATTAATAACTCCATCATGTTGCATTTCCCTACATTCTTATCCAGATGAGTCTTAATTTAATAGCAGTTAGAGAAGAACTAAGCTTATAATACATTATTTTCAAGACAGAGGACAATGTCGTCCAGGCTGGCCTCAAACTCACAATCCTCCTGCTTCAGCCTCCTGAGTGCCAAGATTATATGTGTATGCCACAATAGCAAGCTGCTTTTGTAAAACCCCCAGGAAACATTCTCCTTACTTCGGAAGAAAAGACTACTATACTTTTGAGAATAATCACTTGTGGGGGAAAAAGAGGAATCTATCCTTTTATAGTTTGTTCTCTTTCTTGAAACATAAGAGTGAGCTGCATACTTCCTGCTGGGCGTGGTGGTGCACGCCTTTAATCCCAGCACTCGGGAGGCAGAGGTAGGAGGATCGCCATGAGTTAGAGGCCACCCTGAGACTACACAGTGAATTCCAGGTCAGCTTGGGCTACAGCGAGACCCTACCTCAAAAACAAAATAAAACAAAACAAAAATACATGGGGGCTGGAGAGATGGCTTAGCAGTTAAGCACTTGCCTGTGAAGCCTAAGGACCCTGGTTCAAGGCTCGTTTCCCCAGGACCCACGTAAGCCAGATGCACAAGGGGGTGCACGCGTCTGGAATTTGTTTGCAGTGGCTGGAGGCCCTGGCGTGCCCATTTTCTCTCTCTCTCTCTCTCTCTCTGTCTGTTGCTCTCAAATAAGTATATAAAAAATAAACAAAACATTAAAAAAAAGAGTGAGCTGCATATTTCCTATGTTTCATGAAAATAGCTGCTCCAGTTGAAAGGAAAAAATAAATGTCAGTGACATGCATCTCTCTGGTATATAAAATTGTGTATTACTCTTACATCTACCTTCCTCTTACCTCTTCTGCCCTTACATCAACTCAAGCCATAACAGTCTTGCAGGACTTTTCTAACTGTATCCCTGGCTGGCCTTAGACTCCCTATATAAACTAGGGTGGCCTTGACCTTATTACAATCTTCCTGCCTCAGCCTCACACCTCCATGTATGGTTGGAGATATTAAAAAGAAAATGCCATTGCATATTTTCTTACACTTTGGTCACATTATATCCAACCATGACTTTTTGGACTTAGGTTAGTTTCTTAAGTTTGCAAGAGAACAGGAACTACAAACTGAAAGGGAAGGAAGAGTGGTGAAGGGGAAAGAATGGCCCAAATGGGAATGTTGCTGTTTGGGATGAGTACAATACAGTCAATGAAAAGGGATCACTGCTACACTAACACTGAAAGTTGTGAGATAAATCACAACTCACACAGGGCAAATAATGACCATCCTGAGTCGCCAATATTCTATGGGGTAAATTATTTAAGAAACATGTCAATAAGAAAGATAAGTAAGATCGGTGATAGTACAAGTCACTGTGTAGAATAACCTTACTCCTCTGTAGGCTGGGTGACTACACTTCTCCACATCTGAATTCAGAGCACATCTGCCGCTCATTTACCCACACCGGTAGCTACTACAGCTTCTTTTCTGACTGTGCAATGACTGCCCTGATGGGGGTTCTCAGACTGCAATTGCCTCTATAAGTTCATCGTGACCTATCTTTAAAATCTTTCTAAGACTAGAATCTTAGTATCACTTAGGCATAATTTGTTTTATTAGTCTAAAGTGATGGTTTCAAAGAAGATATCAGCTTAGTAGATCAGGGATGGGAAAATAAACATCAACACAATAGAAATGGTTGCAGATTATAAATCACCTGCCACGACTCTGATGCCTCACCTTTCTGCAATCGCTTTAGCCAAAAGTGCTTTCTTACGCTTATTTTTCTCTTCCATTAGTCGTTGTTCTTGTTGGAGGACTTCCCAACGAGATTTTTCTTGCCTAGGGAACAAAAAAGATATAAAATTTTTTATGAAAGAGACTGCTACCCTACCCCACACCTTACTAGTCTGCCTCCTATGTATAAAATTTAATCAGGCAGATTACATATATTTTCTTTCAAAAATACTCTTAAAAGAAACCCATCTGCAGCTCATTATTCTGTTCTAATAGGAACAAAGACCATGACCTGAAGTAAAGAGGCTTACATAAACCGGACCTTTGAAACCCATTAAATGTATATAATCTAGGAACCCACAAAGTAGAAGCTGAGTACTATGGCAATTGTTTTTATGAGCACAAAGAAATGTGTAAGTCAATCGTGCGTTATGCAAAACGGAGCTTAAAATAAATTGGTCTGTAGCTGATGTCATGTTGCACTTTCCGAGTTTTCTCTAAAGTGAAGTCTCCATTACCTTAACATCCGCAAGACAACACTCATTGTTTGCTTTATATATTCTTTCAATTTCCTCATTTTTTTCCTACAAATCTTAAATGTTGTTTTCAATAGAGTAAAGCACTATGAGTTAAGCCAAATGGAATAGGACTAAAACAAAATTTCAAAGATCTGAAAACATGTAGTCTTCCAATCTGTCTAGTTCTGAAAAGGAATGTCATTAAAATTTCCATAAAGTCATGAAGTTGATGATCAACCTCAAAACCAGGTAACAGCAACACTACTGATTCCCATTACTGGTCCTGTGTCCAGCCAGTGTATACATATCTCTATTGAAAACCTACTCGCCACTCCTACAAGTCTTCTTTTCTCTCCATTTGTACAGCTTCATAGGGCTGTACACTAGCATTGGTCATTTGTCATATTTAACTTATCAATCTCTTCAGCCAGCACTTTAGGTCCAGCTCACTTTCAAGTCTCTCACAAATTGTCTGACACCTGTCACTTCTCTAACCACTACTCTGATCAGGATATGTCTCCCTCTAAGGCCTTGGTATTACACAGCAATAGGAAGCAGGCATTCTCCTCCTTCCCTCCTTCATTCTTTCCTTCTCTACTATTCTTTAGCCTACCTTTGTCTCTCTCAGAAAAGCAAGATGTCATCATAGAGGATGCTGTAGGGTACAGCTCATCTTTACCTGGAGTATGACCTCAGGATTTCTCCTTTTCATCAATGCCTCCTGAAATTACCTGTCCCCTATGAATGTTCTCCCAAGTGTAAATAGGATAATTCTCCTAATAATAGCCAATCTAAATGTCTAACTCAACCATCAACTCAAAACCACCCTGGGCTACACAGTGAGACCTGTTAGAAAACAAAACAAAAACAAGCAAACTAATTGTCCAGCTCAAGATAATTCATGTTGGGCTGGAGAGATGGCTTAGCGGTTAGGGTGCTTGCCTACAAAGCTTAAGGATTCATGTTCAACTCTCCAGGTTCCACATATGCCAGACACACAGTGATGCAAGCACACAAGGAGGCACTTGTGTCTGGAGTTCGACTGCAGTGTCTGGAGGCCCTGGCAGTGCCAATTCTCTCTCTCACACACACTCACATAAAAAAAAAAAAAACAAAAAAGGAAGTCTGTTGAGCTTGCCTCAAAATAAGTAAATGAGTAAATAAATAAATAAATAGCTCATCTCCTCACCACTGTTTTTACACTGTTGTTGATAAAATACATATTTTATTATTTTTTGCATGTGTATGTGTGGTATGCATGTGTGTACGTATTTGTGTGTGTCTGTGGGCACATGTGTGTATGAGCATATGGAAGTCAGAGATCAATTTCAGGTGTCTTCCATAGTCACTCTTCACTTTATTCTTTGAGACACAGTCTCTCACTGATCCTAGAGCTAGATGCAGCTTGACTAGCTAGCCAGTGAGTCCCAGGGATTTCCTGTCTCCACTTTCCTCATGCTGGGATTACAGTGAACAGGCCACCACACCCTGTATTTTACATGGGCACTGGAGATCTGAACACAGGTAGTCATGTTTAGAGGACAACCACATTATCCACTGAGATATCTCTCTAGCCTTGCTTAAAAAATTTTAAATGTACACATTCTTTCATTTTCTTGTTTCACAATTTATGTAGTTTTATATATCTTGTCAAAATGAATTCTTAGTCATAGACCTCTGATAGAAAATATTTTAAGCTCATTGTACTTTTGTAGACCAGCAGATTGGAAATATATTAGAGATTAGGAAAATGTATTTTGAAAAAAACATAAAAACAACAGAAGCAAAAGCCAATGCCATTCTTTCCCCCATCACTAAGAATTCACAAGTTAGCAGATGGTAACTTCTGTAAGAGTATGGATGTTAGTTTTAGTACAAGCATATTTCAACTCTATTACTTACTAGCTGCATATACATACATACATGCTTTAGAAAGGTAATAATTTGATACAGGGTCTTGTTATATAGCCTAGGCTGTCCTAAAATTCATTATGTAGCTCTAGCTAGTCTCAAACTTAAGAGACTCTTTCCTCCATCTCCCAATTACTGGGATTACAGGAATATGCCACCAGGTTAATCATGTAACCAGTAACCATGTAACCAGTATTAAATAGATAATTTCTTTACTGAGTCCTGGATAACCCACTGATAATGTGAAAATAACAAACATGCATTGTGAGGCTGTCATGAAGACAAAATGACATAGACATATAAAATGTCTAATCATGCTTAGCTTACAATATATTTATGTAGTAACTTATTTTCAATAGTTGGCTGATCACATTTCTAGGTTTGAATATGGAACAAAGAAAATGTTAAAACATCAACAAAGTATAGTTTCTCAAAGCCCAACAGAGGGAAACAGTAAAATATAAAGTCTCATAGACTTACTAACAATTCCATTTTCTTTTGCTCCAATACGCAATCTGGCTTTGGAGGCAGAATCTCATTTCTGTGACCATCATGGGAATTCTCCAGTCCTTGTTCCCTTGGTTGACTGTCAGTGCCCTGTGGCTTTGCAGTAGGAGAGGGCAGTGCAAGAGGACTAGAAGCAGTAATGGAACAGTGGTGTTGTTCACTGCTAAAGCTCTGTTTTGGTGCAGAAAGCAGCTGCCCAGGAGGTAATGAGGATGGCTCATCTTGAAGTCCAAGTTTTTGGCTTTGCTCCAGAAGGGCTTTTTCTCGCTGAAGTTGTTGTCGGGTTTTCTTCACAGGGAGACGGCGCTGAGGTCCAAATGAATCTATAGGAGAGAAGATGAATGAAAATTTCTCCATGTGATCAGCAAATAATTACAATTTAAGAAAATAAAAGCCAGGCATGGTGGCGCACGCCTTTAATCCCAGCACTTGGGAGGCAGAGGTAGAAGGATCTCCATGCCACCCTGAGACTACATAGTTAATTCCAGGTCAGCCTGGACCAGAGTGAGACCCTAACTCAAAAAACCAAAAATAAATAAATAAATAAATAAAATAAATAAAGCACTGGCATTTAATTTTGGTAAGACTTCTAGAGGCCCTAGCTGACCCATTCTCTATCTTCAAAGTTCCAGGAAACTATTTTCTCAGAATTCAACAGCTCTCTTAATGCTATTAATATGTGAATAAAGACTAATCTAGTTTTCAATTTATCTTTATAGTACAGAAAGTCCGTTTTATTATGAGTTAGGCATGAGGACACAGGACAAGGTTTCCTTTTCAACTTGATTTGATAGCTGTCAAAAATGACTAGTTTTGATTAAACTACATTGACAAATGAATTCTCTAAAATGTTATTTGATTTATGGTTTTATGTGTTTTCCAGGTACATGCTGGTTAGTTTTAAATGTGGTATCTTCTTGGGCTGGAGAGATGGCTTAGCGATTAAGCGCTTGGCTGTGAAGCCTAAGGACCCTGGTTCGAGGCTCGATTCCCCAGGACCCACGTTAGCCAGATGCACAAGGGGCACATGCATCTGCAGTTCGTTTGCAGTGGGTGGAGGCCCTGGTGCGCCCATTCTTTCTCTCTCTCTGCCTCTTTCTCTCTCTGTCTGTCGCTCTCAAATAAATAAAAAAAAACAAAAAAAATTTGAAAATGTGGTATCTTCTTAAATTTTAAGTTTTTAGGACAATGCTAGCTTATTTAAAATTATCAAAGATCTATTACTCTTATGAATAGTTAAGATCTAATCAACTTATTCAAACTAATTTTAGTAGTAGCATAAAGCAGCAACAAAGAAAGATAATATAACTAGAAGGAGTTTAAGAAACCAAACATGCCTACATAAGACATAACCCTCATTTCTGGGACATAGAAGGTTCCTGTCCTCCAAATTATGAATTAATTATATTAAGTGAAAATCTCTAACTAGTGGAAGCACTTAATTACCAATTTCAATTTACAATCTTCTTTTCTTCCTACCATAGAGAACTCCTACATGACAACATCAAAAGACAGTGTGGAGTGAACATGCTTATATAAATGTTACCTGACAAGCCATGTGGGAAACAGTGGGAAAAAAAATCATCATTATTTTAAACAAGTGATAAATTTAAAGTTATTTGTTGCTTCAGCTTAACTTAGCTTAAATGATTTTATAATTACCAGTATTTCTGAAATTCTCTATTCATCTGATCTTCCTTGATCATATTATCTTGCTACCCTACTTATTTAAGTTTTGTGTCTCATTCCTTTGACATTCTTTATAGATTTCTTAGCTTCAGAAACCTCTTTTATATGACTTTGGTCTTATATAAATTGAATCAGACTGTATATATTCACTACGTAAATGAATATATGCCTCTGTATGTGTCTACATATACTGCCAGAAAGATATACATATATACTAGGTAAATACAGTACAGTTATTTACCCATCTCCCTGTTAATAGTCATTTGGTTATTTCTCTCTTTTTATTATTATAAACAAGATGGTCAAGAACATTCTTGACTTTGTGCCCAAATGTGCATTCAGGTTCTAGAGCACAATGCTCTTATTTTAACTGGCAACTAAAGCAATTTAAGGATGGGTTTATTTTGGTTCACAGTTTGAGAGTACAAATCCATCGTGGCGAGAAAGGTAAAAACAGGAGCATAAAGCAGCTGGTTACATTGCACCCACACTCAGGAAACACAAATGATCCTCAGCTTGCTTTCTCCTTTTCATGTAGTTGGGGACCTCAGGTGCCACACACTTTTGGGGTAGGTCTCCTCACCTCAATTAACTTAATCGAAAAAAAATTCCCCAAGTATATACCTAGAGGTTTCTCTTTCAGTATTCTGTATCTTGTCAAGTTGATATTAACAACCATAGGTCCACTCTTTGTCAATTTCACACCCAAACATACCACTCTTAAGACATATCTTACACCCTTTGTCTCCATGGCCAACTCATAATGCAAAAATACATCCAATTTAATTTTAAAATTTCTATAGTCTTTAAAAGTTCCAACATTTTACAAGTCCAAAGTCTCATCAGTGATTCTAGGCAATATCGTTATGGCTATCTCCTATATAAAATCAAGCATTGGCAGTGTAAACATCCCCATCCCCAAAGGAAAGGACAGGGCCTACCAGGGAATAAGAACAAAACAAGACCCAAAGCCAACAGGGGAAACACCAAATCCTACAGACCCATGTCTGACACCAGGGAATCATGTGGACTCCAAAGGGCTTGGGATATCCCATACCTCCAGATCTGTTGCCTGTGGCATACATTCTGTAATGGGCCAGTACCATTCCATGCCTACAGACTTCGAGTCTTAGCATCTCCAACATAATTGGGGTTTCCACTGTAAGGTAGGCTTCATCTTCCCAGTTTCACACAATGGCCTCTCAATATCTCCCTGTAGGTACTGACACTGCCACACATTGTCTGGCCTTAGCCAGGAATTGATACAAGCCTCCGTTGAGCCCCTTTTTCTTGCACCTTTCATGCCTGCAAATCCAGGACCACATGGACAAAGCCACCAAGTTTGGCTGCAAGACTGAGATGTAGCCTGGCCCCCTTAGACCAATGCTATATCAACCTCTTTGTGCTGAGCCTGGGGAAACATTTCCCCAAGCAGCTCCTTTTGAACAAGGAACCCATTCAAAAGCATATTCAATTCTGGCTCTCTCCTTTCAAATGAATTTGCATTTCTACAAGATTGGAGCTTTCAATGAGTATGATTTTGCCCTGAGTGCACCTTTCCTATTATCCTACTATCCCAGTAGCCCAAGGATTTTCTTCAACAGTGCTAATCTGTTTAATAATTATAGCTGCTTTCTCACTTTCCTCTTTGTCACCAACATTAAACTCGCTCGCACTCTTTTCCTTGCCAAAATGTACATTTTTCATATCTTTGTGCTCACTCTAGATCTGAATAAGAGCAGTGAGCACCAGGAATGCCACACCCTGAATGTAATACTGCCTTGAAATTTCTTCCACCGACAAATTAATCCCTTACTTCTGAATTCAGCCTCAATAAAGTTCTCAGGACACATGAAGAATGAAGACAGAATCTTTGCCAGAATGTAATTCAAGTGGCCTGTAGCCCAGATCTTAGGAGAATTCTTATTCTCTTCTGAAACCTCATGAGCTGGGCCTCCACTGTACATGTCTCCATTTGCATTCTGGTCTTTCAAATACTTAGCAGAACATCCTCTTAGGCTCTGCTTAAAACAATGTAGGACTTCTTTTGTGTATAGCTGTCTGTGAACTCTTCCCCTTTCTTCCTGAAAACCAGTTCCAAAATCCCAAAAGCCCCTTGGTCCAGTTTATACAGCAACAGCTCCATTTCTTGATGTCAAGTTTTAATATCAATTACTTTTCTCATTACTGTGAAAAAGTGTCTAACAAAAGCAACTTCAGGACAGAAAGGCTTATTGGTGTACAGCTTGACGGTACAGTCTGTCATGGCAGGGAAGGCATGGTATCAGGAGCATAAAGCAGTTGATATCATGGTATCCACATCAGAAAAGTGAGATCAGTGAATGCTGATGCTCATCTTGTTTTGTCCTTTTCATGCAGGCTAGGACCTCAGCCCATGGGACTGTATCACACATATTTAGGGTAGGTCTTTCCACCTCAATTAAATCATCTAGAAAATCTCTCACCAGTACACCTAAAAGCTTGTCTCCTAGGTAATTCTAGATCATGTAAAGTTGGCAAGCAACATGGTCAATCATTACTAGATTACTTAATTGTATTTTAAAGGTCAGAGAACTTCTGAGAGGAGCCTTAAAATTAAAGATTAAATTCCTAACATTTTACAAATAAGAAAGCCAATGTTTAAGACCTGGGTTTTTTATGCCAATCACTGTGTCGGACTATAATTATACAAAGATGTTTTCTCTGTCAAGGTAGTCATACATATGCAAAAGTGATGTGGTGTCCATACTCAATGTCTCATTATCTAATCATAATTTTTGAAGTTCAAGTCCTTATCACCCTCTAGCTATTCCAAATTAGAGTTAATTTAAAGTGTACTTTTTATATAACAAATATATTAACTCCTACATTAAACCTTCTTTGCCTTGGCAAACTCATCTCTGCTAACATACAATCTCTGTGCTCCATCTTATACCCACACTCTATTATGACATTACTTCATGGTCTGTCTCATTACACTAGACATTTTTTGAAGGTAAGGCAGGGATGACGTCTTGTTCATCTTTATATCCCTAATGCAAACGTTGCATTGTATGAAAGGAGAGAAGGCAGACACTCCTGTAGACACAGATGGAGAGGCCCTAGGGCCTCACAACATGACAACGTACCTAATGCAGAAGCTGATACTTAGAATTTGAAAGTCAGACCTGAAGCAAAGGTACCTGTACTCTAAAATTTACATATGTGGATAGATGCTGAAATCACATAGCAGAATAACCTGGAAACGTGTAGGTAGATAGAATCAGTTTAACATCCTATAGTATAATCTGTACAATACAGTTTTTAGGGGCCTCTACACCAGTCAAAATTTCTCCAGTCTAAAATCTACCCTCTCTGTGTGTTACTAATTTGCTTCTTGTTGCATTTGTCAGCCTCAGATAATTCTCATATCTAGGCTAAAACTGCATGATACCTGAACTGCAACCAAATTTCTTACAATGTAATAAAAGGCATGAAAGAATTTAATTTTATCCCAAAACAGGATAGTTCACCCACAGTATACCACGAGTGGCAGAAACTTCTTACAGAAGTGATGTGCCCTACAGATCTTTATGAAATTTCAATCACAAAATGGACATCACATGGCTAAGAGTTTCCCACTCACTATCAGCAAAATTAATTCAACCAGGTATTTTTTTCCAGTCAACCATGTATTTTTTAAAAAGCCTATTCAGTGACTATTCCATAAAGCTAGAAGGCCATATGATTTTGACTGTGCCTGAAGTTCGCAGAGATGTGCGTGCACAAACACACACACATACACACACACATACACACACACGCGCGCGCGCACCTATCATTCTTTAACCTCTCAAAGACCCTTTAGTTTGCTGGCTCTCAAGAACTGAAAATAATCACCTGGTACCCCAATGTGAATGGACTACTCCATAAGTATTATAAAAACACCATTTTTTGCATTTATTCACCCTTGTAATCCCATCCTTCCAACAAAAATATCCTATAAATTCACCACAACCATAATCGTGTGTGTGCTGTGCTCGCCTTCCTTCACTAATCCAATCCTGCAACCATTTATTTATGCAGCAAACCTCCCTGCTGTAGCAAACCACCCAGGCAGTAGGTTCATTTTCTCTCCCAAGTCCCAATGCTTTCAATAGAAAAACAAAAACAAAAACAAAAACAAAAACAAAAACAAAAACAAAACAAAAGGTCAAATCCCTTCAGGGATCCTAAAGAACTCTAGGCTCCTGAGGTCATCCTCCTGTGGGGGCCCATCACCCCTGCCCATCCACAATGCGAGCAGAGCGTCTTCCACGCCCCCTTCACCCTCAGAAGCTGCAGGCCCGACCGTGCTTCCTCAGACTCAGCGACCAAAATCTGCACGTACATCCCGTTACCTTTATTCTGCCTCAGTTTCCTCAGCTCCTCCTCAGAGAAGCCCGCCCAATCCTGAGCCATCCGCCCCGGCTACCTGCACCCTAACAGTGCCCAAGTCTCAGAGCCCGGACTGCCAACACGACTCCCTACACACATACACACACATCCGGGTTCCTGCTTGGACTGACTGACCAGCCAATCAGCGCGCAGAATTCCGGACGCGAGGGCCCCCCCACCCCTCCGGCCGGGGCTCAGGCTCCCCGCGTGGCTGGCTCTTGCAGTGCCTGAGCAAAAACACGGGCGGACGGTCAGTTCCGCAGACTCGCGTCTGCCTGCGCTCCTCTTACTGCGAGAGTAAGGAGGACAGGGCCGAAGTGGAAAAGAGGCAGCGAGGCCGTGGCTGCGACGGAAAGCTGAGGGCCAGACGGCCTGTGGGTCTGGGAGCCGCCTGTACCTGTGGTCCGGGCCCAGCTATCTCCCTGGGGCGTAGGCCTGCTAAGCTATGGGTTGGTTGGAGGCTGGGCTGTGCTGGAAGCATCCTTCAGACTAGCCCATAGAAATAATCAGATTTGGGCTTTGAAAGAATGGGGGCTGGAGAATAACAAGGGAACACAACCCGTTCTCTTGCAAGCAATAGCGTCTCCAGGGGTTCCTTTTGCAGCCCACCTGTTTTGTTTTCTTGTTTCTTTTTGTAAATGCTTCTCACTGTGAACGAAAAGTTCCCAATAAACAGTTGCACTTACTTCAAACACTGTACAAGGCTGACTGATAAACTTCCGTGATTGTGAAGAGATGGGATGGTGCAGATTCAGAGCCAAATTATCTTCAGGTATATGTAGCCCCCTTAATAGCTATTTATTGCCCCAACTCTGTGTCGGACCTAATATGCTTGTGATTATCAGATGATGAAGTGAGAAATTTTTGAAATGTACTAGTAGACCATCAGTTTCCACCAACCCAAATGTCATCAGGTAACGTCTGAATAGCAGAGGTTTCCACCAATGTATTTCAAAAATTCCTTGGTTTGAAACTTTCTTTTATTCTGTAACTACAAAAACTTGATGAAATTATGAACTCGTTGGAGCATGGAAATTGGGGTAACCCAAATCTGTGTTCCCAGATCTGGTCACTCATATTTGCCTCCAGAAGAGACACTTTTGCTGCCTTTGAAGTGAGAGTTGTGTGTTTTGTGCCTATATTACTAATACTCAACCTTACTTCAAAGGGATTTTGCTGAATTAGCACTCAGGAGCCTTCTACCACAGCCTCTCAAGGGCAGAAAGTACATATCTGCGTCACTGTGCCATGTTCTGAAGTCCAAGTGCGTTAGTTTTTATTCTGTCTTAAGCACTACTTTCTTTGAGCTTCAATTTCATCATTTTAAGTAGCATTTATAAGGTTAAAAGATACAAACATAGTTGAAATATGCATAGGTCAAGGTGATTAAAAAGTAATCCTGTTCATCTATTTTTATATTTTTCTTTTCACTATTTTGGGTAACAATGGCTAAAGCTCATTATCGTGCTCTAACTTTGAAAATCTGGTGTTGTCTTGGGCATGCCAGTACTATTTTTAAAGAAATTGAATAAAGCAATAAACTAGAAAGTAAAACATACCAAGAAAAGGATTGAAAGAGTACTTCAGGTTTAAGTTGGTGTTCATAGAGGAAAGGATATTTTTGCAATCTCCCTGGGAATGGTTGCTCTTTGAAAGTTCAAGTGTATTCTAAAATTGTGGATACCACAGAAGATTACTTTAAACATGAGTTCATTTTTCAATACTTTTAAAAGGTAAAATGCCAACCAAAAGGATTAGTTTCATTTGGGTTGTGAACATAGAGAATATAGGCTAAATATATTAAAAGTATACAGTATCTAGCTCCAGAAGAGTAGATAGAATCAGTGGCAATTTTGTAGCTCATCTAATAACAATGTTGAACAATTTGTGTCCTCTGTGTTAGATTTCATAGATTTTCTTTGGCTCACAAGATGAATTTCAAGATTTATCAGTAATCTTAATAGAGATGGTAATTACAGCATTTTAAAAGGTTTTGCCTTGGCCCTTGAAAGAGAATCAAGGCATGAGCAAGACATAATGAAATCCATCTGTATAAAATTATAATTTCCAATTTGCAGTGTTCTAAATATCCTGGTTGTTGTTTTTATTGGCCTTTCCTCTTGGTAGGGTTTTTTTTCCCCCCAAATGATGTAGAATATTTTAATGAGAGCTTATCTTTAAGGTCTTTGCCCTGTGGGAGTCCTGTGTACTCTGGGTCTAGAGATCAACCTCTACATACTGGTTTTGCAATTAAATCAGATTGAAGGTAATTTTTCAGCTTGTAATATAAATAAAGGTCCTATTTCCATAGATAATACAGATTGTGCCAGTTTTGTTTTTCTTATTTTTAGTTTTATTTTTTTTGTTATTATTGGCATTAATAATAGGCTTTCTTAATCCTTTTCCAAAGCAATAGGCTGATGTTTTTGATCCTCATATGATCTTACTTTTTTAGGCTTTTAACCTCAATTTTTATCTTCAAATATATGTATGAATATTAATCTTTGGTATCTGCATTCTGTAATGTCTGCCCCTTGCATCCTTTTAAGTTCTGTGATACACTTTTTTCATTTACATAAAAGAAATAAAAGTGTTATGTATTATTCAGCACTTTTATGTGTTTATGGAAAGGGGACTATATGTGACAACTTAGACTATAATATTGTTTCCAATTGTTTCTCCAAGAGAACACCCAGTCTTAAAAATAAGAATTCAGGGTCAAACATGAATGCTTAGGCTTATAATTCCAGTGCTCAGGAGGCTGAGGCAATAGTATTGACATGAGTTCAAGACTAGGTTACAATTCCAGGCTAGCCTGGGATGCAAAGTGAGACCCACTGTCAAAACAAAAATAAATAAATAAATAAAAGTATAAATACTAATTTTAAAAATCCAATTGTGTTTGTATCCAATTAAAACTATAAAATGGCTCCCCATCTCACTTGAATTAAAACTCCAGTTTCTCCATGATAACATGATCTGACTTCTGATAGAACCAGAATGTCTCCAGTTTGGGACTTGGATTACCATTTCATTGTAACTCTCTGTGACCCAGCACACCCCTCCCAATTATCACTTTCCTGGAATGACCCAACCCATTTGTCTGATTATCACTTCCCCAAAGTGGCAAGGTGTACAACCCTGCAACCAAAGAATTACAATGACCCCACAATCCCATAAGTATCCCCAGTCTGTAAGGCAAGTAGCTTCTGACCTGCCTGGCCAGAGCCCTTCTTAGATTTTCCAAATACAGCCTGTCTCTGCTGTTGAGCTCGTCTCTCATTTCTTTTCTGTTTTCTTTCCTCTTTTATAATAAGCTACCTTTCACTTTCCTCCACTCTCCCACAGTGATAGCCAAATTGGATTTCTACTGGGTTTTAAGGTTTACTGGATCTCATTCCTCCACCTGTCTACCCTGAGCTTTCCAAATGCCCTTTCTTAGGCTGTGTTGCCCCCCTCCCCTTGTCCATCTGGCTCTTCCCGTTTCAGATTATTTTGGGGGGGGGGGAACAGGGTTACACTCTAGCCCAGGCTGACCTGGAACTCTGTAGCCCAGGCTGGCCTCAGGCTTATAGTGATCCTCCTACCTCAGCTTCCGGAGTGATGGGAGTAAAGGCATGTGCCACTATGGCTGGCTGGCTGGCTTCAGGTTTTTGCCTCAGAGTCCACAAAGACTTCTTATAACCAGACTTTGTAAGAAACACCCCCTTCTTTCTATATTCTTTATAACATTTATAACCCTGATTATAATTCCTAAATTATTGGGTTTTGTTTACCTTTTTATTTTCTCTTTCTCCCTGCTACATAATAGTTACAAAATATTATCACTGCATCTTTTAGTAACCCAGTATAAAACATAATATTTATTCGATAAGTATTGAAAGAAACTTTTTCTGAGGTAAGTAATGAATTAAGGGCTGGAGAGATGGCTTAGTGGTTAAGGTATCTGCCTGCAAAGCCAAAGGACCTAGCTTCAATTCCCCAGAACCCACATAAGCCAGATGCACAAGGTGGTGCATATCTCTGGAGTTCGTTTGCAGTGGCTGGAGGTCCTGGTGTGCCCATTCTCTCTATATATCTCTCAAATAAATAAATAATACACACACACACATTTAAAACAATTCTACATTGAATACATTTTGAGATTTATTTCTGGAATGTATTTCTATGATATGAAATACTGACACTATTGACCACATTTTTTTTTCATTCTTCTTGCAGTTATTAACTCATTATATGATAAAAACATTTTAAAGGTTATGAAAAGTTCAGATGATGTTACTTTAACATCACTGACTACAATATTTTACAGAAGCAACCTAAGAGGGGAAAGGTTTATTTTGGATCATGGTTTCTTCCTTGTATTTTTGCATGTGTATGCATGTTTATATGCTTGGGGACACACATGTGTCTATGGGTCACTTACACATGTGTGCATGGGGAAGCCAGGGATTTACATGTGGTGTCTTCTTCAATTGCTCTTTACCTATCATTGAGAAAGGATCTCTCACCAAACCTGGAGCTCATTGCTTTGGCTAGACTAGGTAGACAGAGAGTCTCAGGCACTCCCTGTCTTTAGCTCTCCAGTGTTGGGATTTCAGACATGCACCACCATGTCTGGCAACTGTAGAACAGGTCTCCCAGAGGCTAATTACTGTTACAAAGGTTACTAGACCATCATGATAGAAAAGGCAAGGCAAAGACACTCAGTTCATGGTGTCTGGAGCATGTGGCAGAAGATGTTAATACCATGAAGGATGAGGAAGTAGGAAATATAATAGGAACCAGTGTAACTTTTAAAGGCCCAACTCTAGTGACTTCTTTTCAACAGTTAGGCTCTACCTCCTTGGAAAATAGTACCTCCTCCTGGGAAGCAAGTATTTAAAACACAACCTGTGGTAGACATTTTAGATTGCAGCTATAGCAAGCCTGAGGATAGTAATTTCAATTTTATTATTTTCAGCATTTTAGGTTTCTTTATGGTGTTTTTCAAACAAATTACTTTGTTTCCATTCCCCCATCATACCCCTCCCATGCCCTCTCCTTGTCGTACATAGCGTTGCTTATGTTATTACAGGGGTCTTTTGTCCACCTCACCCTTTCTCAATACCTCTTGCTTCCTTTTTATGTCCTTTCATCTAGTTTCATAGCTCATGCACACTTTGACGTCCCCTAATTACATCCATAGAAATATTAAAAGTTAAGATCTGCCTATGAGAGACAACATGCATATATGTTTTTCACTGGCTGGATTACTTCATTTATTGTAATATTTTCCAGTTTCCCTCCATTTTTCCACAAATTTCGTAACTTCTACTTTATTTGAGAGAGAGAAAGAGAGAGAGAGAGAGAGAGAGAGAGAGAGGCAGATAGAGAAAGAGAAAGGGTGCACCAGGGCCTCTAGCCACTGAAAACAAACTCCAGATTCATGTGCCACCTTTTGCATCTGGCTTTACCTGGGTATTGTGGAACTGAACCCCCACTTTGGCTTTGCCGGCAAGCGCCTTAACTGCTAAGCCATCTCTCCAGCCAATAACTTCTCTATCTCTCCCTCTCTCTGTCTGTCTGTATGGATGAATTAAAATCCATTGTGTATCTGTACCACATTTTCATTATCCGGTCATTTGTGTTGACAGACATCTTGGTTGATTCCACCTCTTAGTTATTGTGCTTCTGTACTATCTGACACCTAGAGGGTCTGGGTATTGAGTAGCTAAAGTCAGTAATGTGAATGCCCTGTGTCTCAATAAGAACCCTGCACACTTCAGTTCCACGTGAACTTTCCTGGGAGACAATAGTTACATGTCTTGTCATGTGCTGCTGCTGGTAAAAGTGCTGTCTGTATACATGTATTAAGGGGGAACAAGTGGAGGCTAGAGAGATGGCTTAGTGGTTAAGGTGCTTGCCTGCAAAGTCCAACATCCCAGATTTGATTCCCTAATACTTACATAAAGCACTCTGGCATGCCATTCTCCCTCCCTCCCTCCTTGCCTCCTTCCCTCTCTCTGTCTCTTTCTCTCGCTACTTGCAAATAAATAACTAATTTAAAAAGAGGAAGAGGTGAAAGCTCACCCCTGATTTCTCCTGGATCCCCTAAGTGCCTTTTACCCTTTATGATTTTAATCTATATCCATTTATTGTAAGAAGCTATTGTTTACATGTGGCCCATTTTCTTTTTTCTGTGTTATTTGTAGTAAATCATCAAATGTGGAGGTGTCTGGGAACTGCCTACACATTGTCATTTTAACATATGTTGGCTTGGTTGTTGATATTACTTCTCTTTTTCCTTATGTACTGCTTACTTGTGTTTTGTCAATCTTTCTTTTCTGAGCATTCTCATCAGAGAATTATCAGTTTTATTAATTGTTCTCCAATTGTAAGGCTTTGGTTTTAATGACTTTTTATATTGGTTATTATATTCTATTTTGTCACTGTCTACTCTGTTCTTTACTATTTTATTTCTCCTGCTTATTTTAGAATTCTGCTTCATCCCTTCTCTCCCTCTCTTTACTTCTGTCCTCCCCTTCTATTCTTTCTTCATTATTCCCTCCTCTTTCCTTCCTTCCTTTCTCCCCCACCCCAACTTTTCTAAGTACTTATTTAGTGTAATAAAACTTCCCTCATATACTACTTTAGGAACATCCTATAAATTTTGATATGTTGTAGTTTTATTTTCACCCAATTCATAATATTTATGTTATTTTAAAAATATCTTATTTCTTTATTTATGAAAAAGAGAAAGAGAGAGCAGGTAGATAGAATGGGTACACCAGGTCCTCCAGCCACTGCAAATGAACTCCAGACACATGTGTCACCTTGTGCATCTGGCTTATGTGGGTACTGGGGAATTGAGCTTGGGTCTGTAGACTTTGCAGACAAGTGCCTTAAGCACTAAGCCATCTCTCCAGCCCCAAAATATATTTTTAAAATTCCTTCTTTGATTCTCTTTTTGAGTTACAAATTATTTAAAATTCTGCTAGTTTCCAAGTCTTCTGAAGATTTTTTTTTTTTCTGGAGGCCTCTTATGAAGTCCTGTTGTGATTACACAAGAAGTTTGTATAAACTCAAACCCTTAAATGTGTTGAGTCTTTTTTATTGCCACACAATATAACCTCTCTTGGAAAATGTTCTGTGTACAAATGAAAAGAACAGAACATGTATTCTGCTATTACTGGATGGAATGTTCTATCAGTGCTGATTATGCCAATTTTGGTTGATTGTATTTTTAAGTCCTCCATGTTGTTACTGATGTTTGATCTACTTGCTCTACTATTTATCATGAGGTGGAAATTGAAGTAAACTGCTATAGTTGTAGGTTTTTTCATTTCTCCTTGAAGTTCTAATGTTTTGGCTTCATGTGTCTTTAAGCTATGTTTTGGATTATATATTTAAAAATTATTCTTTTTTATTTATTAATTATATATTTTTTGGTTTTTCAAGGTAGGGTCTCACTCTAGCCCATGTTGACCTGAAATTCATTATGTAGATTCAGGGTGGCCTTGAACTCATGGCAGTCCTCCTATCTCTGCCTCCCAAATGCTGGGATTAAAGGCATGAACCACCACAACTGGCTGGATTGTATATCTTTATTCTTTCATACATTTATCCTGCTGAAACTTGGAAACTATATTACTTGACATTAATATAGTCATTCTAGCTTTCTTGTGGTGAATATAAGCATAAGTACATCTTTTTCTTTTGTAAAATGATTTATTTCATTTGTCAACTTATTAGCTATATTCTTTATTACTTTGGTGATTGGTTTTAGGTCATAATATACACCCTTGACTATCATAGTCTATCTTTAGGTAGTAAAATACCACATATAGTATAAGAACCTTAGCAATTTCTTCCCATCTAGTCTTTATATTGTTGTTTCATGCATTCTTATTTATACATGTGCTATAAAACCCACAGTGCAACATTATTAGTTTTGTTTATCATTTATCTTTCAAAGAAAATTAAATAAGAAAATTTTATCTATTTATTAATTGTGTTAATTACTAATTTCTTCGTGTAAATCCATGTCATATATTATCTTTCCTCTCTGAATATTGGGATTGTGAGAGCAGCAGTCAGTTATTGGAGGGGAGATTGGCAATGTCTCTGGATACTAGCATTACTCTTAATTTTTCCTAAACTGCCCTTACTTTTTTTCAATTTCCCTTAATCCATTCTTCACACTGTATGTAGATGGCTAACAGTTTCCATTTTTATTAACCATTGTTCCCATGGCATTGGATATTAGGAAACATGGTGGTTATTTCTAAGAGTCACTTAAAAATAAAATGGTACAAGTGAGCTAATAGCTTGCTTTTCCCTTTAGGAAACACTCAGAGCTCTCTCCACCAGCTCTCAGATGTGTATCTAATCTCTTAGAACTTTTGTTTATTCCTGGTTACATAACTATTAGGCAGCAGTGAGGGGTAGGTATGTGAGAAAATACTTTTGTTTATCACTGAATAACAAATAACTAGAACAATGCTTGCTTAATATGGATGGATGGATGAACAGATGGTTGGATCAATGAAAAAAATGCTAATAGTAAGCAAACAAAGGGAGACTGACAGGACATAATAAGTGGTAAATAGTCTATTAGGTATAAAGAAAACATCTAACACACAGCCAATTTAGTCTTGACAATGTGATCTTTTGGCTTTGGGATATGTTTTATGGTTATAATGTTTTGTCATCAGAACTCATCATTCTTAAAATAAAGAACTCATACTGGCTCCAAGAGAATACTACAAAACTGATTTTTCTCTCTCATATATTATCATCTCCAGGATATTTTAAATATGTTTCCCAGTGAAGAAGCAATTCCATTTAATTGCAATAGCGTTTCCAGCACTTAAAAAAAAACACATAAAAAGCATTAACTAGAACTGCTGTGCAAAATAACTCCATCAGTCCGCAATTTAATTACATGGTATTCTGCCAGCTTTCTTCAGAAATAATTGACTGAATTAAGTCATTTCACTGGATATTTACAAACACTAGACTTATAAAGGGGGTATCTGTCAATTTCCTGTTGACTTAGAAATGGTGCGCTGCCCTGGCAATGCACAACCATTATTTTGGGCTAAGCATATTTTCATAGTCACCAATTCAGTAAGATGAATGAAAGAAAACAAGGACAATAAAAGTTTTGGCTTTTATGCTCAATCTAATTTTTGTAAATTTATAGATTTTGCTATGAAAAATGACAATATCCAATCTGAATTGATCCAAGACACAAAATGGTTGGATAGTGATGTGCATGTTTATGTGTTTTAGTGTCTTGTCCAACTATAAATAGTCTGGAAGAAGTTTACAAAACTCTGGGCGTCAGCAGTCAGAACTTAAACTTTGGTTTGTCAGTCATGAGCAAAATGAATAATGGAAGTCAGTCTGCTAATGTTATTGATTTTCTATTCTATAACAAAGTTTTTATTTTGGATTAAATAATAGGATTTGATTTTGAATTTATTATATCAAATGGAAAGCAGACAGGATGAAGATTAGGCTGGCAATCTATAGGAAATTCCAAAATATAAGATCAATATAGATGAGATTTTTAAATAATTGAAGTGGAATGCCAAGTTATGGTATTGTAGATTCATGTTTTGAAATGTCAATCCACTCTACTTAGAAAAAACTTGATGCAAAAACTTCAGATGGTCTTTGCAAGAAATTCCAACTATAGTAAAATTTACGACATGATATGTGTTGAATGTTATTCATAGTTTAAAATTCTGAGATGCAGAGACAATGAAAGTAAGATTATTTAGAATAAGGTGCTCATCAACACTCAGCAGGCTGAGGCAAAAGGATCACTGTGAGCTTGAGACCAGCCTGAGACTGCATAGCATAAGGTACTCATTTAAAAATGACAGGATACGGGCTGGAGAGATGGCTTAGTGGTTAAGCACTTGCCTGTGAAGCCTAAGGACCCTGGTTGGAGGCTCGATTCTCCAGGACCCATGTTAGCCTGATGCACAAGGGGCGCATGCATCTGGAGTTCGTTTGCAGTGGCTGGAAGCCCTGGCGCGCCCATTCTCTCTCTCTCTGCCTCTTTCTCTCTCTGTCACTCTCAAATAAATAAATAAAAATAATAATTTAAAAAAATGACAGGATACTAGAAGTTATAAACATCTTTAGAAGATTATGAAGATATTGGTTAAATAGAATATAATTATTAAGGGTACAGAATAAATAAACCTAGAGTTACTTAATAGAATCTAAATTTTAGCTACACAGGAGCTCTTAAAAGTGAACCTAGAATAATATAAAACATTGGTCTGCACTATCATCAATATTTTAAGTTTGACCATTTTAATCACAACTTATAATTTTGGTTAAAATGAAATTTCATCTTATGTTCAGGTACAGGTTGAAGAATATGAAAATTATAGTTTTAAACTCCTTCTTTAAGAAAAAGAAAAAAGTTCTAAACACACAGTTACAGGGACTTGAAGCCTCCAGCAATGAGAGGTCCCCAGGCTCTTGCTTTCATAACTCTAGACCAATCTGCCTCTGGTCAGCAATATGTAGAGTAAAAAGATTCATTCTTTCTAAAGAGTAGCTAGATCAATAGATTGGGATTTAAGACCTGTCTTCTAGCCTAGGCTAATTCACTTAGCAGTTTATCTAGTGCAACATTATAAAGACATTATAGATATGGCTGTCAACACAAAGGCCCTGTGCTTAAGGAATGAAGTATCTTATGCCCAATCTGAATGTGGGAAATACTCTGCACTCTATCCTGGTAACGGATGCAGTAGACTTATCTATATTAATGACCATGAGAGATCTGATTGTTAAGCAAACAGATCACACACAGCTTAATTTTATTCATTCCAGGTTTTACACTGTCCTCTTTAAGTGGAACACTCAGTAGCATCACTTGAAAGACATTTTCATGCATGTTATTATGAGCATGATCCCTTCCATCCTCCTTGACTATTAGGGCTGATCTCAAATTTTCCTCTTTGGCCAACTGGAGACTTCATTCATATTAGTACACTAATGCACTTTGCACTCAGTAGGCAGCTCTTACTAAATGGCAGAATTAGATACCAAGCAGAAATAGGGAGTGGGGTATGAATACTGCTTAAGTGTGTGGTAGAGCTGCCCCTTTACATCCCAGGGTGGCTCTTATCACCCCTGGGAAGACTTCTTTGTAAGCATCCTCCTGCTTTATGAATGAGCTCGCTGCCCTGTTGGTGTGATAGCCTCCTGCTCTGCTCATTTCCAGCACTCATCCTCCACCCTTGAGTGGTGAACCACCCAAGCAGCATGTACAGGGGCTGGAGAACCAAGTTCTACCCTTTCTTCAAAATATTTCTGAATGTAGAGGCTTGAAAGGACTCCTCTTGCTAAGTATCACATGGAATTTAAACTTATAATACCAACTCACCACACCTTTTTAAGGATAATTACCTCTTAACCAAACATTTCTGAGTTAGTTATAAATTGGCCCCTGCAGCCATTTTAACCATGTTAGTAGTTCTTCTCTGAACTTGTTCCAAGTTATCCATAATTCTGGTTAACAAGGTACTCTGCAGGGAATGTAGTGTCAAGGTGCAGCAATCTTGCTAGTGTATTTGGTATAGTGGGAGGGAGCAAGAAGAAGATGACAGCCATCCAATATCCCTTAAATTTTCATAAATGTGTGGCAATTTTCTAACCGACAAAGTGAGCTCACAGTAAATGAATGGGTGAGTGGTGAAGAAAAGCCAGTGGCCATAGGATTACAAGCAAGTAATGAGGTTATGTGTGAAGAAATCAGTCACCTAGAATAATGTTATAAATGTATCTAACAATAATAAAGCACTCTAAAATAGAGGGTGACACTATCTTGTCAGGCAAGGAAAAGCCATGGTTTACAGTCTAGGATGAACATTGCCATTGTTCTAACTTTACCCATCATTTATATTGCACTTGTCTAGGATCATTGAATCATCATTTATTAGTTCCCCTTTTCATAGTTGTGATCAGCCTGAGTGTAAATCTCATTAGATATAGAAGTCATTTGAAATGTGTGACTTCTTCAGGATGAAGCATATGTGTCAATGAAGGAGTTGAAATTCTACTCTAAGTGTACAAAGTTTTAAGCCCTGGAATTTTGCCTTGACCCTAAACACTCAAGCAAATAAAACAGAATCAAATACTTCCACTGCCATATCCTGTTTCTAACACTGACTCAGGAAGAAGATGCACTAGTCTTAGATTTACTGGCTGTATAATTTTGCCCCAAATTAGGCATTCCCCACTTATTCTTTTATATAAAAATAATAAAATTGCATAGGGATCAGCATCTGGTATTATAGTAAAATAAATTATATCAGTTTGTTGGAATTCTGTGAGACCTTAACAAGGATTCTGGTAAAAGATTGTTAAGATTAAGAAAGCCAATGGTGGGCTGGAGAAATGGCTTAGTGGTTAAGGCACTTGCCTGCAAAGCCAAAATACCTAGGTTCAATTCCCCAGGAGCTACATAAGCCAGACACACAAGGTGGCACATGCATCTGGAGTTGGTTTGCAGTGGCTAGAGGCCCTGGCACGCCCATTCTCTACCTGTCTCTCTTTCTCTCTCTCAAAATAAATAAATACACACACACACACACACACACACGTGTGTGTGTGTGTGTGTTAAAAGAAAGCCAATGGTAACTATCTGATAATGATAAACTGTGCCGGCCTGCAGCACAAGTCGAAACAGTCCTCGAAGGAGGGAGTGGGAATGAATCTGAGACAAGAACACAAGGAATGGAGCCAAGACAGGTTCTGATCAAGGCTCAGGTTTATTCAGTCAAACACAAGCTTATATACAGAAAAGAAAACTTTCTCAAAACAATGCCTTCATGTCTGAAGTCTGCTCCACCAAGGCCGTTAATGCCTCTGTGTCTGAAGTCTGCTTTACCAAGGCCGTATGATAAGGCCTCTGTGCCTGGAGATCCAAGACCAGCTGCAGTTCCCAAGGTCTCAGAGAAGCTGCAGCTCCCAACAATAAACTACATAATTACTTGATATTTGTAACATTAAAACAAATGTTAAACAATCTGATTGACAGGTTATTTAAATGTGTACATCACAGACCACCCTAAAATATGCAAGTTGCTTATGCATGGATCCACATACCTTTTTGATCACCAATATTTTATCCATACTTAAAATGCATGACTGGTGCTATAAAACAAAGATAGGTATGAAGGACCAAGGCAAAGGAATATAGTAGTCAACGACAATTATGCATACTACTGGAGCATTTTAAAGATACTTTTTAGAATTTGGATTGTGAAAAGATTTTTAAGGTTTAAGAGTTTCACTGAGATGCTATTATTCCCTCACATCATAAAGGGTCACTTGCTACTAGCATTCTCCATTCAGCATACCTGACCAGGGATCATGAATGGTTAATATTGAAGCTGGGATTTGTTTCACATTCTATGCTCCCATAGTGTACTTTTTCTTCACTGTCATGGGATGATTATATGGTTAAGAAATCTACACTCTGGCTGGGGAGATAGTTCAGTGGTTTAAGATGTTTGCTTACAAAGGCTGCTAGCCAGAGTTCAGTTCCCACCACCCATGTAAAGCTAGGTGCAAAATGTAGCCCATGTGTCTGACATTCGTTTGTAGTGGTAAGAGACCCTAGTATGCCCTTACACACACATGTGCACACACACACACAATAAATAAATAAATAAACAAATAAATAAATAAAATTTAAAAAGAACCCTACAATCAAGACTTTTTGGGGGGCTAGAAATATTGAATTCAAAAATTTGCCTTCTTTCCTCTTGTCTGACAAGTTTCTATATGCACGTCATCTAGCTGGAAGCTGAGCTTTGGAGATCAGCTTCTCCTTTGAACACAGCTGGACTCTCAGGTAGTTTGGTCTTTGGGGACTGATATACCTAAAATAAGTATGAATAGTTAAATCTGACCACGTGTGAAATGGCAGTTGCCTTTTAATTTTAATGGAATATTTTAAAGCATTTTTATGGAAAAGCTCTTAAATTTCTTTTTTTTTTTCACTCTGTTAATGAAAGGGGAAAATGTGTGACTGTAGCTGTTATTTTTTATAATAAATTTAAAGCAGTTCCTGCAAATCTTAACAAGTAAAATCAAATATTTAATGCTTTGGGGCAAAAATGCCTTTATAAAATTTACAGAACAAAATAAAATATTCAGAGTTTAAACTTTTTTGGATAAAACAGACTGAATTTCCAAGAGCACTTACATCATGTATCAATATTTCCAAGTTAATTTGCCATGCAGAACCATGAAGCCACATCCCTACCACACCACAGTAGTTACTATTAAAACAAAATATATTTCTCAGGTTTTTGTAGGTAGAACAGAAAGTTTGGTTCACAAATATGACGACTGTATGTAAAAACACATATATATTTGACATATGCACATCGAGATATGCTTGCTCTTGATGCTGACTACATCTATTAAAGGTGATATGAGCCCTTCTAAGTCCACACTTTACAAAGGCTGGTTCTTCTGAACCGGAAGCAGTAATGATACACTAATCATTTTATCAGAGGTCTCCCAGAAAGAAAGCAACACACCTGATTTGCTAATGTCTATATGGCTGATGGGAAATATACTGTTAAATGCATACCCATCTCTATCCAGTCTCAGTAGTCCAGTGAAGATGGACATGGACTGTCTTCTGTTTTCTAAAGCAATATGAAAGCTAGTACTCCTGAGTTCCAGAAGTTATAAGGACTGAGTTTCAGGAGAACAGAGCTGACTCATCTGGGTAGGATGGACAAGTATTCTTATTTTGGGAATAGTGCACCTGGGAGCATTTTTGATTGTTATTTTTTTTGTTACAGTTCTAGAGATAAACTAAGGGCTAATATATGTAGATGAATAGATAATTGTGTGCCACAGTTGTTGTCATATTCTTTTATCTTGAGACATTGTTCCTACTTTTTAATCTTCAGGGTTTTAGAAAAATACCAAAAGAAAGAATTGTGCTGATTTGAATTATGGTATACCAGCAAGGCTATTGGCATATAACCAATGTCAACCATTTTATCAACATTAAGATTCTACGCATTTCTTCAGTTTCCCAGAGGAAATTCTTTATAATGCCAACCATCAACTTTTAGGATTGTTTGGAATCCTTTTCATTCATTTGAGTACATTTCTTTTCTTTTATATCACTGTGCTTCTTATTCCTGGTTCATTAACAGTTCATTTCTTAGAAATTCAACTAACTTATATTCAATTATCAATTGCTATTTGAACTTAAAAGCAGGCCTTCTCTTTTCTTTGCTCTCTTTTTAATAGTGTATTTTATCTTCAATTAAAATTTCATTTGATAAAATATATTAGTTTTCATTTTTTTCATAAAAGTCATAGGTGTTAACCTTTTAGACCTTATGTATTATTATTTGTTCTGCATTTTAAAGGGTAGTTTTAGCTTTAGTTATATAAATTGTCCATTATTAACTTAATTATTGCTCCAAGGTTTTTTTGTATCTTTTGTTGTAGATGAAATTTGATGCTGTTTTAATTTTTCTTTCTATTTGGTTATACTAATCTCTTTCATACTTATACTTATTATTGGGGTTAATGTTTTAATGGAATGTGTACAGTAATTCATACAGTGTTGGAAATGGATTTTTCCAACATGGAAAGACTTTATCTGAGGGACTTTTTGTTGCTCCTTTTAGGCATTATTTTTCTTCCATTTGTTATTTTCTTGAACTTCTATTAAACAGTTGACATAACCTTTAGATATATTTTACATTTTTATTTCTTTAATTTTCCACCTCTATCTTTTTATTGAATTGCTGATGACCCTTCCAACTACTAATTTAATTTTCAGTCCTATTTGTTCTATAATTCATGCCATGTTTCAGTAATCTTTTTGATTGCCAAAACCTCTCCTTTTTAAAAATAACATCTTGTTTTGGTTAATATATATTTTTAGTAGAATTTTTTTAAAAAGTATCTTCAGTTTATATTTGCAATTTTTAATATTTTCTTCATTGATTAATTCTATTGTGGAGTTTGTTAGTTATAAAAGAATTTGGTTGGCCATCCCATGATATTGATATTTCTACTCCATTTTTATAGTTATGGATAGAGGTCTATATCAGAAGGTTTTAGTCTGGGGATATGATCCATTTTAGAATGCATGCCTAACATTCATGAAGACCTGGTTTTGAGCCTTAGCCATGCAAACAGAAAGTTATTTACTTAAGGGACACAGATCATTTAGGAGTATCTGAATAGGATTTAAGGAGTCTGAGCATTCAGATGGAAATTTAATTTTCCTTCTAGCTTTAAGGTGGAATTTGGTCATTCCAGAAGTACTTACAGAATCTATGGCTTTAGCACTGATACTCACACCTATTCTCAAACCACAGTTATGTGTATGTACATAGGGACTAAAATTATTACTGCTTCAAAATTTTGGCACTATTAGACCTACTTCTCAGGCTTGTTATTTTATGCATTAATAAAAAGGGCAAGTATTTTATAATAATTAAACCTATTCTGATGACCTTATTTCAATGTAATTCTCTTTCTTTTTAGTCATTTCAGAAAAAAAGTATTATGTATTTCAAAGCCTTATTCTACAATGGGATACATAGTCTTCAACAGAAGCCCAAGAGGATCCATGGTATAAAAGAGAAAAAGCCCCCCAGTGTAGACAGGTTACTTTCACTTCTTGGTGGAACATATGCCACCAATATGGGCAGTGGTACTTACTCCTTATCCTACCTCTTTTGGGTGTGAACAGGAGAATGCTCCAAAACTCTGGTGCAGTTTGACTGTGGTTGCTACCTAATTTCTTATGCAGGAATTCCCAACACTTAGGACAACATATGCAACTATTATTGATTAGAACTCCTCTTTTGTGTTTTTGTTTGTTTAATTTTGGTTTGGGGTGGAACTGTTTTCTGCAATAGTTGAGTATACAGAAATTTCCTCAGCTATTCTGCTGCCCCGATTATCTGTCTTCCTTGAGCGCCTTCCTCCCAGGCCCTGCTACCACAGCTTCAATTCATCATTTCAGGAGAGTCTCCCTTTTGTTTTTTAATAGGGTTTGTTACTTTGTTTCTGTTTTGATGTATTTTGTTTGTTTGTCTGTTTCCATCTCTTTTGGAATTTGGAAATTTGATCCCATCCACTAGAAAATTATCTCTGCTGATAGACATTGTGCTTTCTTTTCAACCTTGCTGTGAATTTGGTCTTACTACTGTGTTTCTGTGATTTGGGGGAGGTAGAACAAATAATTATGTCCAGCTTGCCTTCTTGAGCCAGATATATTTTTAATTATTTTTAAGTTATTTGAGGAACATGTATGTTTTATGCCTGCCTATATTCTTGCCCTGTATCTAGAAATCCCTACATTGGAGCTTTAGTAATACACACTCAGAGTAAGTCTAACTTGCAAAGACAATACAATTCTATACGTTAGGTTTTCTAACATTCAAAAAGCACAAATGATTTGACAATAATATATATATTTTGAGTTATTTTAGTTGGTACAAAGTTATTTTTTTCATTAGTTAAGAGATTTATGCATGGACCTTAAGTATATTTTTAGCTTACTAGTATTTTCTTAGGTTGGTATATATTTTATTTTATAATTAATTCATGATGGAAACCCTTCTTTCAATTTTATTTTATTCTTATGAAGAACAACTTCTTGATTGACATGAAAGATAATTTTATTTGGGAAAGAAAATAGAGAATTGAAAAAGCCGTTTGAATCTTCCCAAACTAAAAATTGTAGCTCTATCTCCCGTTATCTTTAAACAGATGTGTCAAGAGCTGACTCTCATCTGTGTTCACATTTTGTGGTAAGGCAGCAGCGCTGTTTATTGCTTCCTATTGTCAGGTAATCAGTACCAGCTCACAAAAGTTTGACCATGACCGGAAGTGAGGAAAGTAAAGTCAGGCCAGATTTATTCCAGATTGGAATTTTTGTTTAAACCTGCACTTTCATTCCAGGGGCTTGATTAAGATTGTGCAAATAAGAAGAAGGCATTCAGTGGAGGGACTATAGAGAAAGGAGAAAAGGGAGAATGGTGGCAGGGGATTATGATCATGGTGTATTGTATAATACACACACACACACACACACACACACACACACGTTGTCAATAAAACTTTAAAAACCAAAACATTAAATAAGTACATACATACAAAAAAAGACTGTGCAAGAATCAAAATACAACAGTCTTGGCCTACTAGGAAAAGCAAGAGGATCAATGTTTGAGGCAAGGAAATGAAAGAGGCTAAGAAATAGTTGTTGGTACATTCCATTGAAGGGTTGTGGGGGCTTAGGGGAAATTCTTATAAAGAATAATCAAATCACTTGGTTGTCATGGAAGCCACAGAGAAGAAAATCTGTGGAAAAATCTCATGGATGTGGACAGTAAGATATGATGTTGTCTTTTCTCAGATTGAGGCTGAGTATGTGGGTTTTGATTCTCAGGTTACCTGGATAGTGTGACCCTGTATTTGCTTTATAGTCTGATCTCATCTGGATCCTACTGATTCTTTCCTCCTCTTCATAAAACATCCTAGAATAAAATTTCCCACGATGTGGGAATACTGACAGTGTAAATGGCCCATTCTGAAGCTCTTGGATCATGATGTGATGACCCACCTTAAGCATTCTGACTCTTTGAATGACAAAGAGAGTTTTGCTAAGGAGAACCAGTCACCAGGCTGAGAAGTGGCAACATGTGAGTAATTTCTTCCCAGAGTCATGGATGAGATGATCAGAATAGGCTTTTAAAGAATGAATGTTCAAAAGTAGTCTCCTAGATTGTTTATCCCAGTCCAACAAAATATCATACATCAGGTGTCTTAACTGACAAAAATTTACTTCTTCCCATTCTGGAGTCTGAAAGTTGAAGATCAGGTTGCCAACATGGTTGAGATTTTGGTGGGGTCCTCTTCCTGCCTTATAAACAGTTGTCTTTTAGAGAGAAGGGGAAGATCCCACCACAAGCTCCAAGCTCATGAGCTATTCCTCCCCAAAACACCCATATCTGAACACAGTCACATTTAGTATTAAAGTGTCACCTTATGAACTTTGAGGGACATAGGGATTCAGCCCATAGCAGATGGATTTATATTATTTTTCCTTCCAGCCAGAGCCCAGAGAACAGCTAACACAATGCAAGTAAATTAACTAATTTCTCTTGGGAAAACATGCCCTTACCCGTCTTCTTCCTCTAAATACATATTACTTTTCCACTCGTACAAATAAGATCAACATTTCCTTTTTAGTAAAAGTTGTACCAATGTTTCTGTTAGCATGCCATTTTCTTTTATTATGGGGTTTCAGGAAGGACACAATAAACTGAATACCAGAGTATGTCGCATGTCAAATTATTCTGTGTCTACTTACTGAGTCAGAAACACATATGCATATATATATAATTAATAATATTTTAATATATCAGAAAGCTAAAGTGGATGGCTAAGAGGGGGAATAAACATTTCAGTCTTTTTCACTGATGCTTCAAGTTCTCTTTTGTTTCCAGAAACTTCAGAGTATGTGTGTGTGTGTGTGTGACTCAAAGCAACTTTCCTGTCAACCACCCATCTAATCTCTGTCACTAGAAAGCTATGTGCTGGCAAACTGGCCTCAACAGTTCAAGGTTGGCGAACCCCAGCCAAAGCCCCAGGGTGGGACAGAACCTAGGCGCCAAGCAGTATCCCCCGACTGCTAATTTGGTGGACACACAGAGCCCTGTTCTGTAACCTCCCCCTAGGTTGTGGGTGAGTGGAACCCATTAACATTTAAAAATATTTGCAGAAATCAGAGGGGGGAAAGGTATTTCTGGAGGGCCAGTACGCAATGCACTCTAGTGTGTGCCAAAGTTTGCTGGCATGGCTCAGGCTTTGATAAAGAACATCTGGGTGATGGCTGCTGCTGCATATGGATGGGGCAGAGGGCAGGAAACAAAGGGGGCTTGTGAGAGAATGCTTGGGGTGGAATGCTCTCCGTGAAGGGGGCCTTACTTGGTGCCTATCCTGTGCTTAGCTGGAGGAGGGGGCCAAGAATGGGAGGTTGTGCCCTCAGTTATCTTGGCCACGAATGCTGGAGACTGACAACAGCAGAGGACTCGCCAGTTGGTCTGCAGGGACTTCTGTTTCCACTGCTGGACAGACAAGTGTATAAAGGTCCACTACAGAGAAACAGCGTCTTAATGCTGCTCCTTTTCTTGGAATGCCTTTTTCAGGGACAAGGAACTGGTTCATGGCTTACAGAGGAAGGAGGGTTCTACTTTCAGTGGAGACAGATTTGTCATTGCCACTCCCAGTCATATGGAAACAAGATAAAATGAGTCACATAGCATGACCAGGTACACTTAAAACACAAAAGTGCTTTTATTTTATTTTATTTTTATAACTGAAGGTTAATGTCAGACTGCTGAAAATCTGTCATTAGTAGAATTTTGTATTGGATTCTGACTTATGCATGCCTCCTATCACCCAGATTGCATGTGAATCTAAGAAAAATCCATGTTCTGGCATTTACTAAATCATGCCAATACTGATATCCAGGAGCAACAAGCACAGTTATTTGTAAGAACGAATAAACTGCTGTGCCCTTTGTACAGCTAGTGATTGTGGACATAAGCAAGTCCACATATCCCCACATAAAAACTCCATTTACAATCTTCTCCTTCCCACTTCCCTTTGGTCTCCAGCTCATTGCTCACCTCCTGACCCAGCTCCAACAAATTAGTTCCCCATTAGAAATACTGCTAAGGCTTCTCCAGGGATTCACCCAAGAACCCAGACATTAACACTTGAAGCAACCATAGGATTGTGATGGCAGCAGAGCTAAACCAACTGACCTAAGCACACCAAGCTTGCAAAATCTCCAGCCTCACTTCATCCATTCAATCAACATTTATGAGATGCCTATTTGGTCATGGGCTCTGGGGACATGATAGTGAACAAAACAGTCCCTGCTTTCTAATACTGGAGACCTCCAAGATGCACTTAATATTTCAAATAGTAGATTCTGATTATTCTGGAATAAATTGCCTTTGTTGATCTGACTTCTACTTTTAATGGATCCTTCTATTTCAGACCTTTCACTCCATTTAAAAACTTTTGTTACTGAGGTTGCCAGCTCTGGATTCTACAACTGGTAGTAAAATGATAAAGTTTCTCTGAGGCCTTGAATTTCAGACTTTTTGGTATTTGTGATGTGTTTGTGTGCATGTATGATGATTCTAAAATAGACCAATTAGTCTTACAGGTTACCTTTGGTGAAAGCAATTTAAAAGGTACTGTGGGTTATAAATTGGTTTAGAATATGAGTGTACCTAAATTTTAATTTTTTCTGTTCATGCTCTTACTTGCTTTTTTAAAAATATTTTAAGAACTTTCTATACTTTTAACTTGTTCTAAGAATTTTTACTTTCCTTCTCTTTCCTTCAAGCAATAGACCATGTATATCTAGCTGCCAAGTTTATGGTGAGGTACTCTAAGAGAGTTTTTTTTATAAGTAAAATCAATGGAGGTTTATTTACTTATTATCAAGTATTATTTCTACAGAGAAGTATAATAAACCATCAACCTTCTTGCTTAAGAAACAACAGACCTTGGGCTAGAGGGATGGCTTAGCAGTTAAGGCGCTTGACTACAAAGCCAAAGGACCCAGGTTCAATTCCCTAGGACCCGTGTTAGCCAGATGCACAAGGGGGTGCATGCATCTGGAGTTTTTTTGCAGTGGCTGGAGGCCCTGGCACAACCATTCTCTCTCTCTCTGTCTTTGTCTCTCTCTCCTTCTTTCTCTGCCAAATAAATAAATAAATAAATAAATAAAAATAAAATATTTTTAAAAAAGAAATCAAAATTTTGGTCTTGATCAAAGCTATGATCCCAGAAAAATAAATGCACATCAACATCAATTTTTGCCTTCGTCCTTATGTATGCTAATTTTACAGGTGATTAACTCTATTTTCTCTTGAGGTTAACATATTTTGTGAGATTATTATCCTTTGGCCAAATATTAGCATGGCTAATTTATTTCTGATTGTGTTTTTTTTTTTGTTTGTTTGTTTTGTTTTTTTAGTTTTTCGAGGTAGGGTCTCACTCTGGCCCAGGCTGACCTGGAATTCACTATGGAGTCTCAGGGTAGCCTCGAACTCATGGCGATCCTCCTACCTCTGCCTCCCGAGTGCTGGGATTAAAGGCGTGCGCCACCACGCCCGGCTGATTGTAAGTGTTTTATGCATAGTAAATATTTAAATGTTAGGCAGAACTTGTACTCCTGAAAGGAAAATAGAGAAAGGAATGAGGAAATGAAATATAGTCATGTCAGTAGATATAGAAATTGTGACCCCAATCCAGGAAACATTCTCATATGGACTCAGTTTACATTGATTATAAGCAAACCAATTGTATGCTTTTTTTACGTTTCAGGTTTTGGGATCCACTAATGTTCTACACAGACTAAAATGCTCAAAATGATTCATTAGGTTCCAAAGCAAATGTAAAATTTGCTATTAAATGGAAGTGTGTCTCTGATTGAAGCCTTAGAACATTCTATTTGTTTTGCCTTTTCCTCACAAAGTGTAATGAGTCATGTCAAATCAATTCTCTATTCAAGAGTAGTGCTAGTGATTTGAGCCCTATCATAAATTTATTTCTTAATTTGTCTTCCATCACCAATGGATGCCAGAAAAACAGAGGAAACTGTCTTGGCTCACAAAGCAACTGAAATCACAAAATCATCCAGTGGTCACACTTAATGAACACTATGGTTTGTTGTAATAACTGTAGCCATACAGATGTTTGTTTTTAATGAAATGTTCTGAGTTTGATGTCGGGGATCTACTGCCAACATAGCATTTCAGGAGTTAAGTGCACTCCATTATTACCTAGTCCTAAACTGTCCACTGGGATCTGCATGTAGAAAAAAAGTGGTGTTTCCCAGCCAGACAAGAGGGGAAGACAAGACAGCTGCTGAGGAATATGCAAAGGCTCTCTATTTTCCTTGACTGATTTTACAGCCTCATTTGAGCCCATCTCTGCATGAACTCAGCTACCTTGTTCAGCACTGTATCTGCAGAGCAGTTCTGCTTTGCAGTTTTAGTCTGTTAGATCCAGCCTTGGTATGTACACAGTGAGGCTTTATCAATAGCAGAAAACCTTGTATTTATTTTTCATTTTTTTTATTGCTGGGGATTGAACTTAGGGTCATGCACATACTAGGTAAATTCTCTGCTACTGAGCTATATTCCCAGTCCAAAAGTGTTTTTAGGTATCCTTTATTCAAAGAAATGTAACATGTTTACTGAGCTACAAAGGCACCTCACTTACATAACTCTGCACATAGCCTCCAGTGCTATTATTTACATCCACCACCTGGCCATGAACCCATCCTCATTTGAGCTGCTTTATCAACCAAGTTGTGCAATTTGTAAGATCCAAAGTCCTTGTCAAAATCCACTGATCAACCAACCATAGCCTAAGACTGAGGTGACCCGAGTGTCTCTAGTGGGTTTGTTCCCATTGTTACTTTAAAATGGAATGGTTCTATTGATGTCACTCAGGTGTCTGCTTAGTAATTTGACAAATTTATTTTGAATTTATAATTGATGTGGGAGAGAGAGCTCTGTGGGATTAGAACTCCCATGTTAGCAGCTCTCAAGTCTTGGGTTCTTATCCATGTTAGCAAGGAGTTGAGAATGCAGACTTGAGAAAAGGGTACATGATAAGATTTATTATAGGGAAAGGTAAGGTAGAAGAAAAACAAAGTAGGAAAATGCCCAAGCAAAAAGAAATTATCTCCCTTCCCAGGTGGACTGGGAAGTGGGAGGGAAGACCAAAAGATCCCCCTCACATAGGGAAAGAGAAGAGGCTCCAAAGGGTCTCATACTTGGGCTCAGGTCTAATTATATGAGTCAGGCCAATTGGAAGCTGTTAGTTGTTATCAGGAATTAAAGGTCATGAATGTTCTTAATGATGGTAGTAAAGGTTCTGTGTATATACACTGACTGGAATTCCTTAGTAAAGGAAATTAAATGGAAAGACCAACCTCATTTCTTACAGGTATTATTTCCTGTGTAATAGTATCAGTTCACCATTTCTTCTGAAAGAATTTGGCCTGCAATTTTCAAAATTGATATTGCTCTAGACATAAGTGGTAACATTAGGTTGGCAATGCGGACCGATTTAGTTTCCTCATGGCATTGGTGCCAGTATGGTTGGATTTCACTATATATATCAACTGAAGTTCTGCCATGTTTGAAATGAGCAAAGGCGTGATTTTTATAAGTGAAATGATGAATATACGTGAAAATACAATACAGCATAAATGTTGACATTTATATGCTGGCTAACAACAAAGACATTCAAGTAATATTGAAATAAATAAAAACATCACATTTTTAATGGCCAACAGTTTCTTAAGTCAGCTATCAGATTTATATTCTTCTGCTTAAAACTAGATTACAAACAGAACAATATTGGGTTATATATCTGGAGCAGATTCTAATTTAGAAGAAAAAATTTGTAATGCTAAACTGAATTACAATTTCATTGAGGTATTTAATAATGAAATAGACTACAACTACTGATGGTGTTTTGTTTTGTTTTTAAAATTTTTTTGTTACTTTTTATTTATCTATTTGAGAGCAACAGACAGAGAAAGAGGCAGATAGAGAGAGAGAGAGAATGGACCCGCCAGGGCCTCCAGCCACTGCAAACGAACTCCAGACATGTGCGCCCCCTTGTGCATTGGCTAACGTGGGTCCTGGGGAATCGAGCCTCGAACCCGGGTCCTTAGGCTTCACAGGCAAGCGCTTAACTGCTAAGCCATCTCTCCAGTCCTTGTTTTGTTTTTAAAGCAAGTGTCCATTTCACTGAGTTTTAAGCAAGTGTTGGTTCTCACTGAATGATTAACCAGACACTGAGTGGTCCCATCTATTTTGAAATTTACTTTGCTGATGTAGGAATGAATAGTTTCAGTTGGCTTTCTTACTAAAATAAGGAAAATACATTGTGTAATTATTAGTAGTTATTTGTTGGTTTCCAAAGTCTGGACATATAGGACTTTTTTCTAATTAGCCTTAGGTCATTAAATTCCTACTAGATGTAATCATTAGACTATGACTATGGCACATATGGGCATTGCTTTTCCACCAAGAAATGACATATTGTGTTGAGAACATAGTATAGACTTCTTGGGTTAGCTTTGCTGAATGGTTTCCTTATAATACACAATGGGGTTATTCTGAGTTTATGGAAACAAAATATATTTCATTTTATTTTATTAGTATATATGTCTATGCTAGAACTGAGAAAGACACAAAGTTCATGCCCATCTCCAAGCTCCGGAAACATAACATCTAGTAGAAATACTTCGTTTTTAGATAGTACTATTTGCCTTTTGCAATGAACATATATACCATGTCTTCATTTTATTTGGATATCCATGAAATAGAACAGATGTGAAAATTTAATCATAAAGAGTTTATAGAATCTACTTGGTATAGAATAGCCAAGTGGTATAGGAGTCAGGACAAGATTTAGTCTCCTAATCTCTAAAGTAGAGATCACTGGCTGTGATCTAATTCTAATTAACAAGTCACTAATCTTACAGACTTGAATCAAGCACTACTTATGGTACCACAGTTTTGTCAACTGTATAATGGTACCTCTGAGAGAGATCTCCTTTAATATTCCTTCTAGTTCTATGTCCTCAGACTATTTCCCTTCAGAGAAGGGGAGTGACAACCTCAAAGAATGATCCTGTAACTATGCCATACTTCTCAACTGTTTTTTCCTGTGTTAGCATACTTCTGCTTCTCTATAAATCCTGAGAGAACTGAGGTATTTTTTGAAAGATGTCTATTTTATCCTTTATTGCTAAGTTAAGTAATTGCAGGTCAGCACTTTTGCCACCTTCTTTAGTATTTTCAGTTCTATGATTCCTAGTTTTGGAACTCTTCTTAGAAAATATATTTAGCTATTTGATCATACTAAAGATCTTTGTGTTAGAAAACTCTGACATCCTGTCAGTCACAGCAGAATGTGTTCTCTAAGGATCCATTGTAAGGACTTAATGTCACTTGCATGATCTCATTAAGACTATGCTGTTGTACAAACTATGATGTGTTGGGAACTATAGACATATTCAAGTTCAAATCTGAGGAAATCTGGTCCACTCTAAAATTAAATGTCTTTCCACACACTGTTCATATCACTTTCAACCATCATTTTTTCCAGAAACATTATTCAGAAATATCTGTGCTTCCATTGAATGGTCATTTTTCTCACATTACATCTTAACAGCTAAGTAACGATCAAAAATCAATTATTTGGTGAATATTTCAAGTAACTACTATTTGTTGCTACTCTGGTATTTTTGGATGATTTCCTGTGTGATGAACAAACTAGAGTTTTAATTTTAAGTTCTCTGTTGAGTTTCCTCTGAGTAAGAGGGTGAAGTGGTCTGTGGCTGCCTTAAAGCCAGACAACCCTTTTTCAACTTGCAATAAATGTACAGGAAGGTATGTGTTTCCATGAGAGACTAATTCCATTCACATTAAAAGCAAATTGCAAAGGAGATTGGCCAATTGCTATTACAAACTTGAGAAGTCCAGGAAATTTCTGTATTATTGACTAGTCTGTATTTATTCTTGATCCTAAAATTTCGGTGCTAGACAAATGCAGCATTTAAATCAGTTAAAATAAGTACCTGGCATTTAAAATTCCTTCAGTTATACTCTTAAAGTTTTATAAACTGAACTCTTTGTTTACTAATGCTCAGAGGCAATGAATGTAGTAGACAAGGCACTGAGCCCATCTGTCCACATCTGGTAATAGGATTTTGTGTTGCTATTGTTGGTGGTGTTGTGTGTGGTCTGTGTCCTTGTGTATGTACATGTGAATGGAAGTAGGAGAAGGAAAACTATAAAGAGCATCTCTGAAAATGTTGCATGGTATTTGGAGGAGTGTCCTCAGCCTGGATGGGACATATGCCCCACTGAGAAAACATTTTTCCTGTATTGAGTTCTTGGACTTCTTCTGAGAGACTTTTTGATGAGTCTGTTTGATTCCAGCTAACAGTTAACTTCAAGATTCAGATCAGAAGCCATCTTTTCTGTCGAACTTTCTTTGACATTTCCAAACACCAGGCAGAACTAATAGCTTTTTTTCTCTGTTCTTAGTACATTTTACATGGTGGTGAAAAACATTGCAGTGGCTGTTTATACGTCTTGCTTTCCAGCTAGATGAGGATTTATTAGAGTAAATCAATTCTTTTTGGATACTCTTACCTTTTGAGTGCTGGGGATTGAACCCATAGCCTTGTATATGGAAGGCAAGTGCCTTAACACTCAGCTACATCTCCAGCTGAATACTTTATCACATAGTCAGTATAACAACTAAGAAAAATCCTCAGCATTGGAGCCAGACATGGTTGCAAATTATTTTCATTGAAGTGAGATATGATGTCCTGAAAAAAAATATTCAAAGCTTAGTTACCTCATATGTGAAGTGGAAATAATAATGCCTAATACCATAGGATGTTTTTGAGAAATACAAAAAGGCCCTCAGAAAATTTCTTTCCATCTCTTTTACTTAAGTACTAGTTAGTACCAGAAAATTCAATATTCTTTTGTTTAACCTAGAATATTCTGGTAACCTAAAATCCATACGTCTTCATCTAGAAGAAGTTGGTCCTTCTCAGTAATGTTGGTCTGATTGTGGGGAGGAGAGCTAAAGTCAGCCATACTTCATCACTGAGAATGGTCATTGAGACAACAGTTAGAGTCAACTGCTTAGGAGATCATAAGAATGATGTCTTTTCTAGATAGAAGTTTAATTCAGATGACCTCATTCATTCAACAGATAGTTTTTGTGTACTTATTACATATACTCTTTCCAGTTGTACCAGATGCTACAAAGGTTACAAACTAGTGAATGATGAAGCTTTTGAAGTTTAGTAAATGCAGAATTTACAACCATATAAAATGTTGTGAAAGAAAAAAATGAAAGCTGAGATCCTAAGTTCTTTTCTCAATCTAACCTCTATAATTCAGTATCTAAAGTTGTAGTGAAGTTCAAAATTAATCCTCAAATTGCAAATGAAAATTTCAAGGTCTATCTACTTAAAGCCTCTTTATTTAACACTTTGTCCTATTTCCTTCTGATGGGCCCATCTAGCCAGTGACCTCCCCTGGTGACACCTCGTCTATGTAATTATTTCCTTAACTTGGAACACTCTTCATCCCTGCTCATCACCTTGGGTCCATTTCCACATTTACAAAGTGAGCTACCAAGACTAGAATGTTTTGGTTCACTTAGCCTCAGCAGTGAAGAAGGGCAGACTGTTTTCTCTATATATATTTTTAATCTCTCTATGTTTTTTTCATCATCATAATTTACTATTTTTAGCTTCACCTGGTATGACAGCTCTAAAGAGAAGAAGCCGGATGCATGATATACATTACATGAAAAGTGAAATGTTTTGAAAAGGCTTTGAAGTGTTGAATAGAAATATTGTATTAAGAACATTCCACCAAATGGAAGAAACCTGGAAACTGGATGAGCTGTGGATGTGCAGATGGTATTACTAGCCATGAGTCAAACAGAGAACACAGCCTATGTGCACAGATCAATACGTCATGTGTCTCTACACATTGGTATGTACCAAGAAGTTGTCAGCAGTTGTTACCCCTGTGTATATTGCCTACAAGGAGAATGGTTAAATTATCCATGGTCACACAGCCTAGATATTTCAGTTTAGTCTGTACCAATATTCACAAATCACTTTGCAATATCTTTATGATAAAGGATGCTTCCAAAAATACAAGCTGACATACAATATGTATATTTGATGATGAACTGGTGGGATGGCAGAGAGGATGATCCCAGCATTTTAGTTCGTTAAAAAGTCTCCTTTATTCAATTCTCAGTCTACAAACTAGATTAGTGTGTTGAATATCATCCCATGACATATTAAAATTAGAATGCAAGCAATTTGCTTTACCTCAGCCACCACTAATGTTAAAGAACAACAGGGGGTCATTTAGGTGACTGTGCATGAGCTAGTCAGTCATTGGAGTGTTTCAGAGAGGTGTTATTTCTCAGAGATAAGGGAACAAAGAAGTCTTAATATCCGGCTCAGCCAGGGCAGGAAATTGCCTACTTCCTGAGCCAGTGTGGTAGAGGCTATGGGATGGGAGCCAGATATTGGTGGGAGGAGGGAAGTAAGTGCTGGAGACCTCAGGATTTTATTGTAGGGCACATGGACTTTATAGCAGAATGTCATTTTTTTGTCTTCCACATAGAAAGATGCTTGGCAAAGCATTAATGACACTAAAGTATTCTTATAAATGTCATAGATGGTCATTAACTTCATAGATGGTCATTTATTCTCTGATGTTTTTGCTTTCCATTCTTGACTCTCCCATCTGTGGTATGTGCCAACATTTTAATTTCAAAGGCTATCAATTATCCTGTTAATTCTAAATTCTATTTTAAAAGTGTAAAATACCAGGCTGACCTTACATCTTTCATCCTAATTACATACATGTGTTTTCATAGACCTCTATCAAATCCCGATGACATTAACAAACCAGTTTGCAAAGCTCTTAACCTCTCCTGTTTTTCTTTTCCTCATTTGTAAATCAGGAGTGTCAAAAGAGATGATCTCAAAGCTTTGTGCTCTAAATAAAAGTGGCAGAAATTCCACCAAGTACAACATTATGTAAGTATAAAAAAAGCTTTTGGGGCTGGAGAGATGGCTTAGCGGTTAAGCTCTTGCCTGTGAAGCCTAAGGACCCCGGTTCAAGGCTCGATTCCCCAGGATCCACATTAGCCAGATGCACAAGGGGGCGCACGCAGCTGGAGTTCATTTGCAGTGGCTGGAGGCCCTGGCGTGCCCATTCTCTCTCTTTCCCTCCCTCTCTCTCTCTCTCTCTGCCTCTTTCTCTATCAGTTGCTCTCAAATAAATAAAAATTGAAAAATATATTTAAGAAAAGCTTTGGAATCTGAGGAGTAAGGTTTTATCTCTGTACTTACAAGTATGAGGTATTTGATGTTGGGGACAACTCTAAGATTGGTTTCACTATTTCTAACTGGAATAGGCCTACATTATAGAGCTCTTGCCTAATTAAATTAAAAGGGCATTAAAGTGCTTGGTAGATGTGTATTAGGTAGCTTTCCCTTCTCTCTTTTCTACTAGGTAGTGATATGTGGACTTAGTAGACATTGCTACTCTAATTAGAAAAATAACTTGGGCTCATGTGTTGAAAGAGCAGAGAAAAATATTAACTCAGAGAAGGATTAAAAGATGGATTGAATTTTGATAAGTGAAAAATTAAGCTAAATATATTCTTATTCTATATAAGGAAGAATGTAATAAAAATATATCTATAACAAGAAAAAGTCTGTGTGGGGAATGACAAGATGCTATTGAAATGTTGAATGTATTGCCCAGCAGTAAACAAAAACATATTTTGTCAGTAAGTCTATTAATATTTATTCAAATGCTAATATTTTTTATATAGTAATTGTTATCTCTTTTTATTTTAAAAACATATCTTGGGGCTGGAGAGATGGCTTACTGGTGAAGACAACTGCCTGTGAAACCTAAGGATCCACCTCTCTCCAGATCCCGTGTAAGCCAGACACACAAAGGTGAGGCAAGCTCAAGGTCACACATGGCCACTAGGTGGCACAAGTGTCTGGAGTTTGATTGCAGTGGCTGAGGCTCTGGCACACCAATTCTGTCTCCCTCTCTCTGTCTCTCTCTCCCTCTCCCTCTCTCTCTAAACTGAAAAGAAAAAAATATGTATCTTGGCAATGATTTCATATCTCACTATAAAATATTTCTTATGCTTTACTATTTATAATATGTCATCATATGTATTGACCAGTATAGAAGTGCTATACTGACACATATTTAGGGGACTCTGATATGTTGCTTTTATTTTTTTTTAATATATTTACTTATTTATTTATTTGATGGAAAAAGACAGAGAGGGAAAGAATATGTGCACCAGGGCCTTCAGCCACTGCAAATGAACTCCAGACGTATGCACCCCCTTGTGCATCTGGATAACATGGGTCCTGGGGAATTGAACCATGGTCCTTTGACTTTACAGGCAAACCTTAACCACTAAGCAATCCCTCCAGGCCTATTTAAAAAATATATTTATTTATTTATTTGAGAGAGAGAATTAAGTCAGGAGAGAGAGAGAGAGACAGAGAGAGAGACAGAGAGAGAGAGAATGAGTGCTCCAGGACCTCCAGCCACTGCAAACGAATTCCAGTTGCATGCGCCCCCTTGTGCATCTGGCTTACCTTGGTCCTGGGGAATCAAACCTGGGTCCTTTGGCTTTGCAGACAAGCACCTTACTGCATCTTTCTAGCCTATGTTGCTTTTATAAAAATGTTTTAGGTGAATAATATTGTCTAACACACACACACACACACACACACACATATATATATATATATAATATTTATATGAGAAAATCTGTGGAATATGTTTCTACCTGTGGAATTACTGGGCATGTACATTTATGATTAAATTTTTAAGAAGATTTTAAGCTGAAAGAGTATTTGTCCATATGTATGGGATATGCTATTAATTTAATACATGTGCCATTTTGCTTTTATTGCTTATACTTTTGTGAACTTACACACAAAAATATGTTTTTGTCTGTTCTAATGTCCTGAATGATTTCCACTGTTTCTTCTAGTGATTTTATAATTTGGTTACAACGTTTATCTTTTACGTTTAATATTTGAGTCTAGGAAATAAACTTTCCTCTGGCTCGCATGTTGTGGTGACAATGGCTGCCTAGGTTACTTTTCAGACTGGAAGGCTACTTTTGTCAATAGTATTGCCCCTTCACTTGAGTTTATAGCTGTCTAAATGTAATTAAAAGGACATCCATAACTTCATATTGTATGTCTTCTTTTTCACCTTAACCTTTGAGTCAGAATGTTTCTGCTTAACTCAGCATGGAGACATTTTTTCCTGTAGGGAATATTTGTCCAGATCTGGTAGTGTAAGGTTAATTTTCTCTAAATTTACATAGCCTCTCTGTTCGCCCTTAAAGGTTGATGGTGCCAAGAAACACTAAGATATCATCAAGACTCATAGGGGCATTGTGATCTAAAGATTACCAACCACAGCATCATCACAACAACCAGTCCCAGACCACTGGAAAAGTGATTAGAAATCCCAGGGCATCAATCTAACCTAAGCTTTCCTACCCTGATCCTCGTCTAAAGACAAAAGGGTCTTGAAATATGATGAGTTAGGCTGGTTTTTCAGGGTAGTCATCCTCCAGCTTATGAACAGCACATCATGTTATAAAGTTAATTCTCTACTGTCTCCTTATGGCCTACACATTGGATCCCTTCTTGCAGGGAGCAGACTAAGTCATTGTGCAGTAACAATAAAAACACAGAAGGGGCTGGGGACATAGCTGATGCATTCATATCATCCATGTCATTCTAATGCTTGTTTGTTATTGATGTGTATGTAGCCTTGCTGTAGAGCAGGTTTGCCTCAAACTAGTCATCCTCCTGCCTTAAACTCCCAAGCACTAGCATTACAGGTATGTGTTACCACATCTGCCTCATTCCATTCTTGATATTATTAATTTCTTTGCTCTCTACTTCTCCCTCTGTATCTCTTCTTCCTCTCATTTTTCTCTCACTTCTCTTCATTTTTATTTTAATTTAAACTTTCTAAGGATTATTTTAGATTTTGCATTCTGATGGTAAATTTATCCTTTTAAAATTTATAAGTGATGCTTTATCTACTTTATTATTATTATTTTATTAATTATGAACTTCATTGCATGAATAAATCATGTGTCCATCCCTTTCTCCTTGTGTTGTTCTTTTATATCCCCTCTTCTCCACCCTCATTCTACTGATGGCCTTCCTCAGTGAGGTTGTTGGTATTCACCATGGAGCTGTGAATGTATCAGTTAGTCTCTGTGCAGGTGGGTAATGCTTTAGGATATTTCTTCCCACCCTGTGGCTCCTACAATCTTTCTAACTACCACCCCTCCCATTTTACAATGTTCCCTGAGTCTTGGTGGATATATTACATCTATTCTGCAAACTATGGATTTCCTGCTTGATGAGTTATGAGTATCCTCAGTGTTATCACCATCTCCCTGAAGCAGGTTGTCAGGTTATCAGTGAGAGCTGCGCTCATATTTAAACCACCACTTCTTTCCTCTATGATGTCTCTTGGGCCCTGGTACATGTATTAGGGGTGGTTATTCTCATGCTAGGCAGTCAGCTATCATTTCTTGGCATATTGGTAGATATTGGTTCTCCCTGATTTTCACGATCATCTGCTAAAACAACAACAACAAAACAGATTCTCTAAATAAGGGTGAGAGCAGCATAGATTAAAGGGGATAAGCATAGGTAATTGAGAGGCTTTTTGGTGGATATAGCCACCTGCTGTGTTCTGTCCCTTGAGTTTCCAGGCAAGTAACCCCTCCTCTACTGTATACTAGTATACTCCTATTACTTACTGCCACTTGTAGACAACCCAAGTTGTTCCAAGTGAGAACACACATATGCTGGAGAATATGCAATGTTTGTCTTTCTATACTTGTGTGAGTTCCCTTAATATGATTTTTTCCCAAATCCATCAATTTTCTTGCAAATTTTATTATTTCATTTTTCCTCACCACTGAGTAGAATGCACCAAATCTTCAGTAACTATTTATCTGTTGCTGGGTGTCTGAACTGATTCCTCTTCCTAGCTTTTGTGAATAGAAAAGCAACAAACATGGCTGGGCAAGTACCTCTCTAGTATAGAGTCTTTAGGATATATGTCCAGGAGTGGTAAAGCTAGACCAAATAGTAGGTCTATTTATAGCTTCTACTTTCTTAATTCTTTCACTTTAAAATTTTATTGTATCTCATACCAGGCTAGTTATATCAACTCTGTTTTGGGTAAAGTTTACTTGATTTGTCTTTTTTCAAATTGTTTTACTTTTAAATATTGTATATGTTTCATCCATTTACATATAATCCTATTACTAGTGTAGATGCTTTTAAGTCTACCATCTTACAGCTTTGAGTGCTTGGCCTACTTGATGGTTGGTTGTGAAATGAAAGTTTTTCTTTCTTCTATTTTTTATGTTTCCAAAATCCCAGTGACATAGTATTGTGTGTATGTTTTGTTATGTCATTTTAATGATAGAGATCAAACCCAGAACCTTGAACATATGAAAGCAAAGAGTGCTCCAGGCAGCAAAGCATGCTCAATCACAAACACTTTCTTTGCTTATTTCCCAATAATTTTGGAAATTTAGAACAGCATAATTGCAATATTTGCCACTCCCTCTTCCCAGTTTTACTATTTTCATGTTCTCCTATATATGATAAGCTGACAAGACATTGTCATTATTGTTTAACTAGTCAATCTTCTTTAATACTTATTTATGTACTTATCTATTACTTCTTGCTAGTCTATCTTTTATCATTTTCCTTCAGCCTCAAAATAGTGTGTGTGTGAGTGTGTGTGTGTGTGTGTGTGTATGTTGGGGATCAAACCCAGGACCTTACACATGTTAAAGTACTAATCCCCCTCCCAATATTTCTTTTTTACAGGGTGGGTTGGAGAGCCATAAATGGTCTTGTATGTGTGTATTTTCTTCTGACACATCACTAGCTTTATGTTAGATATTTATTTATTAAACATGAATTTGTTTGCCTTGTTCAATGCCAGCTGATTTCCATTATAAGCCTTCATAAATTTACTGAGAAGACTTTTCTGCTAGACAACTGTTACATGTTTTATGCCTATATTGTTTTTTCTTCTTCCCTGTCTTTGATCTTGGCCATGATATGCTAGGTAGACAGGGCAGACAAACAAATGAATGAGTTATATGAAAATATCGGGGCATGTGTAAGTGCTACCTCAAAGTTGTTAGAGTGATTACTACTAGAGCTCTCTTTTTAGGACATCAATACCCTTGTCAAGTTTACTTTCTTCTTATTAAGGTTTTAATTTTTACTTATTTATTAGATACAGAGAGGGGGAAAGAAAGTGACAGAAAGAATGGGCATATTAGGACCTGTAGCCACTGCAACCAAACTCCAGACACATGTGCTACCATGTACATCTGGCTTATGTGGGACCTGGAGAATCATACCTGTGTCCTTAGACTTCATAGGCAAGCATCTTAACTGTTAAGCCATCTATCCAGCCCCCAGTTTACTTTCTTATTCCACAATTTACTTCACATGAGACTATACAACATTAATCAATGCTCAAGTGTTATATTTTTAAATTCTGTATCATAAATTTTGTGGCTTGACAACTTTCAAGTCTAAATTGGAAAGTAGTTTCTTCTGTGATTCTGGTATAGTTACAAACAATACACTCAAAACATGATTAGTGAAGCCACAACCTATGCATATTTTACTCATAAATTTCACCCATATTTGCCATATTAACATAACATGGAGAATACTCAGTAGGGAAGATTTCACCCCTCATTTCCCTTACAAGCACAGCAGAGTATATGTGGTGGTTTGTGAGCCTGTCTTTTCTTTAGAAGTTCTTAGTTTCTCTATTACTTGTCTTACTTCACTGACCTGATGGCCTGCTCTTCCCAGACAGACACAATGCCATCACAAAAATGCATTTATAGTTAATTGGATGTTTCTTAAGTCTTCACATAAACCATCAGCTAGCAAGTAGCATTTATATGCCCTTTCATTTAATTATCATAATTTTCCTATTTAAAGTACAATTTAATTGGAGGGCGCCTGAAACAAAATGAAATATATCCTTGATACTGTTAAATCCCTCCCCAAATACTGTCTTTTTTTTCATTTTGTATATGAGGTATCATATTAAATAGCTCACACTGGCCTCAGATCATTACAATTCTCCTGATCCCAGTGCAGTCATGAGCCACCATATTAACCCAGCTAAGTACTGTCTTTTCTCTCATGGATTCTTATGGAATAAAATGCATATAGCCAAGTATACAATCACTAAAAACAAGGCATAATATATAATACTTCAAGAAAAACAAGGGGTAATATATAATAATTCATGAAAAGCACCATGATAAAGACATATTCAAGTGTTTTATGGAAAGGAGTCTTAAAGCTGTGCCTAGAGCCGGGCGTGGTGGCGCACGCCTTTAATCCCAGCACTCGGGAGGCAGAGGTAGGAGGATTGCCATGAGTTCGAGGCCACCCTGAGACTACATAGTGAATTCCAGGTCAGCCTGGGCTAGAGTGAAACCCTACCTCGAAAAACCAAAAAAAAAAAAAAAAAAAAAAAAAAAAAGCTGTGCCTAGAACTGAGTAGTCAAATGGATTGAGGGAAAATATTATAACCAACAGGAATAACATAGACAAAAACCTCTAAAGCACAATGTTATGCATCATCCTGTTTTAAAAAAAAAAGCCAGGTATTTGTTATAGCTTAAGACACAAGGGCATGCTTGGATAAAGGATGAATAGGCTAGAAAGAAAGGTTATATTACAAAGTAAATTAGAATGCTATTCTGAAAAATTTAGACTTGATCTTTCATTACAAAAAGCCATCATCTGATTTTATTCTTGCATGTTTCTTCAGAGAAGCTGTAATATTGGTAATATTTAGCTTCTATATACATACCTGTGTTGATACTTAAGCTAAAAGGTCCCAACTCAGGGTCCTTTAGCTCTACTGTAGTTCATAATTAGTGTGTGCCAAGCTATTTCTTGTATTTCCAGGTAAGATAAATCTTGTTATTTGGTCTCTCCTGCATTGGTAGTCATTAATTCCCTCACTCACATCTTATTGTGTAGTCCACACTCTGACAATGAATCTGGCCTTTTCCTTCCTTTGCAGTTTCATGATGGTGGCAAATCTAAAGAGTTGTCAAAAGAGACAGTTGGAATGTAGAATTACTAGGCTGTGAAATTTCTGTGGAAAATTCAAAACACCCTGCACTTAACACAATGCCAGACCTGATTAGTGCAGTTTATTGCTGAGCCCCCAGGGACACCTGCAGGCTTTTACCTTCAGCCTAGAACTTCTGGCCTGGGGGAAGGTGTAATGCCATGTTAGTTCCGCACTCTTTCTATTAGAGCTTGCTCAAAGCTGCCGACGCCAGATGTGTTACAAACGAACGTTCATTCTCCTCTGGCATCTGGATCATATGTACGATGAGGGGCAAGATTTATGCCCTGCTGAAGCATTCTCCGGTTTTTAGCACAGAAGTGATTGAACTCCAGATGTTAACAAGATGCAGAGACCTTTTAGCATGATTAAAAACACGATTTCTTGTTTTGCTCATGACAAAAACCATTGGATTAACTTATTAGAAGTGGAGCTGCCGTCCTGCTCATTGGAAGCTATGTCTACTTTAGCTATTGGAGCTTGTCGTCGAAGATTTTATGAAGAAAGAATGACTCACCAACTCCTTAAAACAACAACGTTCAAGGTTCTTCTCCAAAAGTAGGTTTTACAGTGATAGAAATTCTTTGGGAAGTGTGTAAATGTTCAGATAAGAATGAAAGGAAACAGTACGTGAATTAGAACCTGTTGCTTTTAATAATTTAATTGTTATCCATGAAAATTTAGGTATGGAATGTAACAGAATAGTTCTGGAAAGACCATATGACACACCCTTCCCATCTTCTACTTATCACGGAGGGACAGAGTCTCCTTTTAGAGTTAGACAACCAAAATCGTTGCTTTGAGCCAAAGCTAGGAAGTAGCAAATACAGAGTTTGACCTTGCTGCTTTCAAAGTCCAGTGTTTCCTCAACAATAAAATGTAGTATGTCGTGGACACAGTAGCATAGGCCTGTAATCCCAGCATTTTGGAGGCAGAGACAGGAGAATTGTGAGTTTGAGGTCAGTCAAGGCTGCACAGTAAAATGACCCTGTCTAAGTGGGAAATATGCACTTTGGAAATAATGGCCTTTTTCTATAGCTGGAATGCATCTTATATTCAATGTGAACATTGAACCAATTTAGTTTTTAAGACAGTCAATAGCATCTTAGAGAGAAGGAAATATGTTAACATTGATGATAAATGGGGAACTATAATGATTTTCATATGAAACTTGAAAATAGAAACATAATCATATTGAACAGTCTTCATTAATCATAGATTTGACCCACTATTTCCAACATGCTTTTAAAGAATGTGTGTATTTATCAACTAAGTGGCTTATGAATTCTAAAACCTGAAAGCTTTATCCACCTTCAAGGTTGATATTTGCTCAGTTCTTCTGTCATGATAACATGCATATCCTCTTACGATTTGGGATATGACTCTGATAAGCAATGAAGCATACTTATAATGTGAACAAATAAAATACAGCATACTTGTGACTAAGAGTGGGAATCACTTCTTACAATGTTATCTATGGTTAAGAACTGAGGTATCAGGACATACATTATTTTACTTAAAATTTATTTATGCAGTGTTTAAATGTGTAGCACTTTTGTCAAATTTCCCATAGAACTCTGTGTTTCACATTTTCAGAAAAACAATACACTTATACATTTCAGATTTCATGGGTGAATGGGAGGTAGTGTTCAATTTTCGTCAAAAACATACAGCAATGACTTAAATTCAATGCTTACCTAACAACTTAAGCATATCTATCTATAACATGTTTTAACTCTTGCCCCAAAGGTGCTAGTTGTCTGTTTTGTCCCTTCCTCTTCAACACAACATCCACATTTTCAAGATTCTTCCTTTCTGCTCATGTGATGTCTTTAAAGTCTAATCTTGGTTACTCCCATCTCGTGAAGCTCTAAACGTGAACTTTACATCTCTAAATTCAATCTGATTCTTCTTAATACTTCCTACTTCTCATTCTCAAGTTCGTGCTTTATGTTAAATTCACAATCATATTTGGGATAGGTATTTTCATCATCTCTGTGTGTGTCTATTGATTCATTTCTCTCTTGGTTATGGGCCACTTGTCCTGGATTCTTTGCACATTTTTTTAATTAGTTGCTTGACATTGTATCACATTATTGAGTCTGTGCATTTTGTTTTCCTCATTTGAAGAATTTTGAATTGTATTGAAGTGCCAAATAGACTCATTAAAACTCAGCTCATCTTTCCAGCTTATTTTAAAGTGTTCTTAGTAGAGGCTTAAAGTTGGCCTTCCCCTGGAGCTAGCTTAGTCATGTAGGTAAAGTGCATACTTGCTAGTTGCTCTTAAAAAAAATGTTTTACTTATTCATTGGAGAGAAAAAGAGGGAGAGAGAGAGAGAGAGAAAGAGAGAGAGAGAGAGAGAGAGAGAGAGAGAGAGAGAGAGAGAGAAAATGGGCATGCCAGGGCCTCTAGCCACTGCAAACAAACTCCAAATGCATGTTTTACCTTGTACATCTGGCTTACATGGGTACTGGGGAATAGAACCTCGGTCCTTGGGCTTTACAGGCAAGTGCCATAACTGCCAAGCCATCTCTCCAGCCCCTTAGTCACTTTTGTGTTTTATGAGTGTTCAAAAAATTTGTCTTCTCTGGGTAACTGAAATTTCAACTGTGGCCTCAAGAGTTTTATGAAACTGGGAATGGCAGTGAATGTTGAAGCAGGAAGGTAACAATTTCAAGGCTAGAGTGACTATGTAGTGAGATCTGTTCTCAAAAATAAAAGGACAGGGACACAAGAGAGCTCACCTCACTTTGTTCCCTTCTTAATATTTTTACTTGTTTGCAACTAGAAGGAAAGTTGGAGATTAGTCTTTTATGGATTATTTGATTCTCATATTATGAAATATTTCTTTTTATAATATTTAATGTTTTTATAATGAACATGAATTACTTAGAATATATATCCAATCTTAATTGTGTGAGTTTTATATTGCTTCTGTAACTAGTTATCATTGATTTAGTGGCTTTGAAAACCACAAATTCACTGCCTTACATTTCTGCAGGCCAGAAGTACAAGGGTCTCAATGAACTAATACTAAGGTATGGACAGGGCTGTGCACAGAGGCTCTAGAAGGGGAATCTATTTCTATGCTTTTCAGAGTGTAGAAATCACCTACATTCCTTGGCTCATGGTCATTTTCTTTTCCTTCATCAAATTCAGAATCATACTATCTTTAAACCTCTTTGTGACTCTGGCTTTGTTCCGTCTTGTACTTAAAAGGACCCTGTGATGACAGTGGACCCAAATGGATCATCTAGGATAATACTGGAATCTCAGGATCTTAACTTTATCATCTCTGCAAAGATCTTTTGCAATGTAATGTATCCTTTTTCTCAGATTTCAGGAGTTAGGAAATAAACATCTTTGGGGGAACTATTATTCTGCCTACCACATTTATTAAGGAGTTTCTCTTGAGTTATTGGGGGTAATCAGTCACCATTCTTAGAATGTACTAGAATAAAGATAATCTGCTGACATATTCTTTACGTGTTATGGAAAGCATTAGGACACATAGTTTGGATAAGTTCTAAGAAATTTAGCTGTTCTTTTTCTAAAGCCATATGAGCTTGGTATGTCTGCCTCAGTCACAGTAGATAGTGCTTAGTCTACAAGGTAGATAGCATAGTTAAAGACAATTGGACTTTACTAGAGACTGTTATAATTTTTGTTATCTAGTTTTTGATTTTTGCTAATATCCTTGATTTCTTATAATATCTCAGCATATTTCCATCATTCATTCCTAAAGCTATTGCTATTACCAAAGACCTATGCTGAAAATGTTTTCTTCAAAGCATTTGCCATCTGACATTTTATGTTTGTAATTGGTATCATAATTTAAACCAATCACTTTTGCCTGATTCATATTCTGATATTTATTAATGGAATACTTTCCATATTTGTAGACTTTTTCCAACAATTATCTCAGAAATATATCTCATATGTTGTTTCATTATAATTCCTACAACTATGAACATGTTTCAGGCTTTGGTTCCTACCTCTAAGCTATCACAGGTACCTTCTAGTAAGTCTTCTTGTTTTTGTTCCCTTTGAAAACCACTTTCTAGAGATTCATTCTGATTCAACATTTTCTATACTTTTGTGTCTTTGGAATAAAATTGTAAATCTTCAGTGCAATAAAAAGATTCACATTCCATGTTAAATAATCCTTTTCTGATCTAAAATCAAACTTCTTTCTACTTTCTCTTCCCTGACTATTCCAGCTTTTATCAACATGAATAAATTTCTGCAGCAGTCTTTTGTAGAAAATTCTTAGTGATTAATCAAACTACATCTTGATTTCTTTTTCTACAACTTGTGCCTTTTATGTGTTATCCCTACATTTTCCAAGGACAGAAGTAATGTTTTATAAGTATTTGAACATTGTATAATATCCAGTACCTAGTAGTAAATACGTTTGTATTTATAGGTAAAACAAAATGGGAATATAATATGTTTCTTAGTGGAGGGCAGGCTCTGAGGTGATGATCATCATGGAATGAAATATTCTGTGTTTCCAAGTAAGTTCCAACAATACTTAGTGTATATATGTGTTCTCATAATAATTGTGTTCTCATAATTATTCGATTTTCTTTTTATTCCTCCTCCTCTTCTCTTTTGCACATTTTTATAGAGTTTTTTTGTTTGTTTTCTTTTTGTGTTAGGAAGAGACAGGATGCCTTTGAACTCACAATCCTCCTGCTTCAGTCTTCTGAATATCAGGATTACAGGCATACATCCTGCCTGCCTTCTTTACTCCTTCTTTAATGTTCTTTTGATTTTATTCTCTAGTCTCTCAGAATTTTTTGTTTTGTCTAAACATATTTAGGACTATATACAATCACTTTAGTAACAAAACCCTATGCAAATTATTGTTCTAAAATTGACTTCATGCTTTTGGTTCTCTGTTGACAGAACAATGTTAATAATAATCTCATGAATCAAATCGACTTTGTTTTTAGAAGCAGAGCCTCCTACTGCCCCTACTTAAGTGCCTTGTGTTCTCCAATCCATTTCAGTTCTTTTCCTTGTGCAAAACAAGAAATATAATGTATATTTGTATTATTTTAAAATTGTTCCCCATATCTCTAGGGCTGACTCACTGTTAAACCCTATGGTAACCTAGTTTGTTTGGCTAAACTCTGGAATATTCTTTCGGGAATTATGATAATTGTGGTTCCTAACAATCCTAGACCAACAATTTTATATTCCTTTGCCTTATTTCTCCATCACCAGAAGGTAAAAATCAATTGTGTGTAACCAAAATGCTGATTACAAAGGATGGTAAGAGAGGTATGCAATTTTATATTCTATAGTATAGTTATCTCAACTGCCATAGCAGAATAGAGATTTTGATATCTATCCAGGACTCCAAAAAATGAATAGATTTCCCAGATCTATTTCCCACATTAAATCATGTAGCACGTTTTGACATGATAAAACTGGGATGCTTGAATATCTCACTAATAATGAAGATTCTCATGAAAATGGTCTTTAGCCAAGAGTGAACCTTATTCTGAAATTTATTATCAAAGTCAACATTTATAACAATCCTATGTCATATATATTCTTGTATGCTTTTCTTTCTTATACAGAAAAGAAAGAAATAAGTCAGGATGTAATTTGTTCGAATTCAAATAATAGTGAAGGGCAGAACCCACTTCCATCTCTCTGGCCCCAAGCTTGAGCTCATAACCAGCATACTATACTGCTTCCACTGACCAAGACATTATGCACTTAGCAGTGAATTATAATGTGGGAATGACCTTTCATGTTTTTTTTTTTTTGGCAATTTGATTCATTTCATAGTGGCAGGTTTAACCTGTTAAACGAATGAGATTTAAAGAGAATATAATCTAGAAAATAAGTGCAAGGGCTGGAGAGATAACAGTGGTTAAGGCATTTGCCTGCAAAGCCAAAGGACCTCAGTTCTATTACCCAGTACCCACATAAGTCATATGCACAAGGTGGCACATGTGTCTGGAGTTCGTTTACAGTGGCTGGAGGCTCTGGTGTGACCATTCTCTCTCTCTCTCTGTCTGCCTCTTTCCTTCTCTTGCTCTCTCAAATAAATAAATAAAATTTAAAAAAGAAAATAAGTTTAAGTTTTAGCTTACTTACATTTGGGCTCGGCCTCCCTCTCCATCTTCATCCTTCTTTCTTTCCTTCCCCCTCCTTTCTTCCTTCTTTTATCATTTAATAGTTTGGCCCTCAAAACTAATAGGACAATAACTTATTAAATTGGTGCTTTCTTTATATGATAGCAATGTTTTAGAAATGTTCAGGAAAAACCTGAGACATTCCTGACATGTCATCTAATTTTCTCCTCATTTTTAGTGTAGGTGTATGTAGGGGTGGGCGAGTTCTAGAGGTAAAATATGTTGCCTTGTACACACTAGGCAAGTCCTGCACTACTGGGCTACATTCCCTGCCTTATGCGATCTAAATTGAGATGGCATCTATAATACCTTCTATTTATTGGATAATTTGCTGCTGATGCTAGAATACTCTAGCCAGTTGTTTCTCAGGTTTATTGGTATCAACTTCAATTTTAAGGCATTTCAGCAACATATCAGAACATCTACATCGTTTTTATAGTAGAACCTAACCTTCAGCCATTGGCTGTTATGACCAAATGAACTGCCAGAACTATACACAGGACAATAACCCAGACAGCATAGAATATTTGTGTGTTCATTGTATCTTCACTGGCCTCCTTCCTTGCTGAGATATCAAGATTTTCCATGGTATTATGCTCTACCAACCTAGTCATTCATTCCGTAGCTAAACATGGGGTGGGAGTGGACAAAGTATATAGAATTCCTTAATTCATGGGGTTTATCTAATGTAACCATTCCAACCATATTCAACAATTTTCAAGTAACTCTCTTGTCTTACAGGGTTTTTTTATGGCATAAGACAGAATTTTCTAACAAAACGAAGATTGAGATTTCATATAAATTATCATAAGAATAATTTTAGTTTGTTAATACTTTGTTCCCATTCATAAAGATGTATTTTTTGTATAACTTTGGTTCACCTGCATTCCCCCCTTTGTTTTTGGTTTTGTTTTGTTTTCCTTCATAATCTCAGAAACTTCTCAATTCTTCCTTCACTTTTACATGCCTTAATATTCCTAAGAGCCTTATAAGTTTTCATTTTATGGATGAAAAAATTAAGAACTAAAGAAGTAAAATAATTTCTTCAAGGCCACACAGCTAGTAAGCAGTATATTTGAGATTTAATTTCAACATATCTGAGGCCAAAACTTGTATTTCCAACCACAATTTTATTCCTACAGTCTTTTAAAAATTTGAGCTATGAGTATACTATTAAGTACTTAATAACATGGTGTTATGATATCCTTTGCTAGTCTAAAACTCCTGGCTTGGTTCAAAATTTAATCTATTAACATGGGAATAATGAAGCATGTATCAGCCCTGAAACTAATTTCAACTTAAGATGATTCTGATCTGTCATAAAACTTAGTGTTTCTTAAACTATTCAGTTCCCAGACTAAAAGCAGTCATGGTCATTGGGAAATCTAGTGTTTTCTACAACCCCTCCTATGTTTCACTATTCTCCAAGTCACCCAGCAGAGATCTTGTTCTACAACTAATCCTGAAACTTTAATATGAGTATATAGAATTATCACTCACTAAGGTGCCTGAAGAATCCCTTTTCTATATCTGTGAGTGTTCATATCTTCTAATGTCTCTAGCCACATGACAGAAACCTCCTTGTCAAAAACAGGAAAATTTCTACAAGGACTGCTCTGAACTTACACATGCTTCGAATATTACCTGAGCTGGAGGGGATCAGGTTTGAAAGTAATCCCGTGAATGTTGAATGCTCTATTTCAGACAAGTATATGGTATGAAAGCATATAGGAAGACAATGTGGTGAGGAAGCACAAGATAAGTGGAGAGCAGTATGGTGTGAGGGAAAACACACTTGCTAAGATTCACAGCCCTGTGGTACCTTTACAAAGTTAGCTATATCACGCTGAATGCTGACTGATCATCAGAATTACTTTGGAAGTTCCCTTACACCCCTCTACTCCCACTGCAACTGAGAATTGAACCGATAGCCTTGCAAATGCTAGTCAAATGTTGCACTGTAGACCCACATCCTCAGCACTGGTTTATTTTTTTTTTCAGACAAAATTTTTATATTTATTCCTAGTTGGCCTGGTACTGTGTGGTTCAGGCTGGCCTCAAACTCATAGCTGTCCTATTGCCTCAGTTTTTTGAATGCTGGAATTTCAGGGATGTACCACCAATCACAGTTTGGAGATTCTTTAACACAAATATTCCCAGTTCCCAGTAAAAGACACTGGCATGCAAATTCTTCCAGGACTTCTGTTCTCTGTGTTTCAACTCGTTGCCTAGGGGATTCTACTGTGTGGGAACAACTCGTTGGTTTGAATATCCCATGCTCCTGTGGGCTTTCACTGCCACTTCTGAAAGCCGCACCCCACATGTGATTGCCATCACAAGCAGGGGAGGAGCTAGCATTCCAGCTGCAAACCCTCTCCTGTGAGGTTCACACTGCAGCCAACAGAGTCCTTGGTGCATAGTTGAAAGCCACAAAGGGCGACCCATGGAACTGGGAACCACTGGAGTAGAGGCTGGCCTGAAGGGAGTGAAGTGTTTCAGCCAGAATGTCCTGACACACCACCAGAAACCACACACTGGTGAGAACCTGTCCAAGCCTGAACCCTGTGATCAACAGAGGCACAGGAAATGGTACCAGAGCGAACCTGCTGCTGCCTGAAACCCTGAGCTTCTTAGGCTTTCTGAGTCAATTCCCTGAGCACATGCTGTGGCTTGGATGTGCCCCACCCCCATGGTAAGAGGAAATGAGTTGCTGCCTCTTTTTCTGTCTTCTTTCATTTGGTAGAAATTGCCATCTGATGGATCATCCTGATGTTTTAGAAGCCACTGATGCCTGACTGTTTTTTCTTTTTTCTTTCCTTTGTCAACTTGCTGTTGTTGAAACTTAGTGCCTATGCACAAACGTGAAATCCTACAATTCTAGTGGATGTGTTGATTACCTGACAGGTATAGATAGCAGTAGTTCAGATTTCAATATTAATACTTTTTCTTTACTTCTTGTGCTCTCTCCATCAATGCTCCTCCCAGGCTTACTGCATCTACATTTCTGTCACAAATAAAGAACATACCTGAATATAATTTTGTTCTTGAGTATAATCTCTCTCTTTCTGTGACCAGTTGCCTTGCAGTAAATCATAGCATCCATCACGTGGTAGATCCAGCCAACCTGAAACTAGCAGGAGAACTTGAACCATGTCCTGAGAGCTAAGCGATAAGAAACCGAACTGACCAAGCAGCGCTATGATGGGGATTTACCAAGAAAGACAAAGGAATCATTCTGAGCCGTGGAGTCTCCCATGAGCTCACACTCCCATAAACAGGAAAACAGAACGAGTATCATGAGTGTATCATTTGGCTTTCTGCCTTGCATTTCATGCCTGTATTTTTTACTCTATAACATCTGACTTGACCTGCAAATATTGCCCTTGTGGAATAAAACCCTTGATTTTTATGTCCTTATCAAAATCTTAGCAGTTTGGATATTATGGTTTTAATATAAAATGTCTCACAAAGACCATGTGCTAAAGTTTATTTTCCAGATAATGGACTTTAGTGAAATGATTGGATCATGAGGACTCTAGTGCTAATTGATTAATGTATTGATGGATTCGTGTGTTTTCATTTTCACTTGTTATTTCATATATATATATATATATTTATATATATAGCATGTGATTATATGCACCTTATTTATTTATTTATTGGTTTTCTGAGGTAGGATCTTGCTCTAAACCAGGCTGACATGGAATTCACTATGTAATATCAAGCTGGCCTTGAATTTACAGAGATCCTCCTATGTCAGCCTCCTGAGAACTGGCTGGGAAAAAAGGCATGTGTCACCACATCTTGCAGAGAGAGAAAGAATAGGTGCATCAGGACCTTTAGTTGATGTAAATGAAATCTACATGTATGCTCTACTTTGTGCATCTGGCTTTATGTGGGTACTGGGGAATTGAACTCATATTGTCATGTTTTACAGGAAAGTGCCTTAATCATTGAGCCACCTCTCCAGCCTGCACCCCACTTTTGATGGGTTATTTGGAAGTGACAGGAAAAACTCAGGAGGTAGGATTTAGTTGAAGGGAATGGAGACTCTTTCTCTCTCTCCCTTTCTTTTTTCCTTTTCATCCTTCTCCCCTCTCTCCATCCTTCTTGCCTGCCAGGAGGAGTCTCCGCACCATGGGCTTCTGTCGCACTGTAGGCACAGAAACAGTGGAGCCAAATGACTACGGTCTGAAATGAGAACCAATTTTTTTTCTTTTTTTTAAATAGAATTTCTCAGATGTTTTGTCATAGTGACAGAAAGCTGACTAACACAATGAGGTCAACATCTTTTTCGAGACAATGTTCCTAAATCTTGGGTTTCGATGATTAGGAAACATGAAAAATTCAATAGTGAGAGGCCACAGCTCTTCTGCAGAGGTCAAAGTTTGGGAGGCTCTGTGCACGACCATACTGAGCAGCCACAATAATGTGTGTTTTGCACTCTAGTCTTCTGGGACTTTTATGTGGAGTATAGATTTTGCCAGCACACTTAGTGATTTGCCTTTTTTAGGAAGTGCTATCTTTATATGCTGCTGACACCAACATTTGAAAATAATACTTTTTTTTCCTCCCTCTTTCTCCTCCACTTTTGGCTAAGCTTATCCTGCCAAAACATACTTCAAAAGGCTCCATAGAAAGAATGTTTCAAAAATATAACATTTCCATCTGTTATTTCAATAATACATGCTCTGGGACTGTCTTTATGAACCATTTTCCTTCCTTTGCTCCCATTTAGAGGTATAAATATTTGATTCTGAAGCCCAGAGGAATAGTCAGCCAATCAGATCACTGAATTGTGAACATTCCTCACCCTATAATTTTGTCTGTAGCAGGCACCTCCTGCTGTGCAAGTAACTACTAAGGGATTACAGCAATATAATCCTTAGACTGCTCCATCTCAGGGTTACTCTGAAGTAGAGGAAAGGAAACAGTTTTAATTTTGATAAAATAAACTTTATTTTGTAGCTTTATTATTTGTTTTTCTTTCTCCTTTCAACACTTTCAGAATAGATGTGTCTGGTAATTTGAAGTCAGCCTCCCTAGTTTAGGGACCCCTAGGCCACCACATATTCTTGGAGCTTTTTGAAAAGGCAACCACACAGTTGGTCTCATCACTCTAAAGTGAAAAGCCTGAGTGTTTTCTACCTTTGAAGAGCAGCACAAGCCAAATTCTGACCCTTATGAAAAATATTCAAGTGATATATTTCTAATGAGTGACGAATAAATATATCAGAAATGTCAAGTCATTTGCTAAATTCAAAGTTACTTCTCTGCTAGTTAGGTTTTTTATTGAAGCAATTGCATTTTAAGATTACAGGGTGAATTTCATGAGAACTCCCTTTGATATGAGCTGATTTTCCTAGGAATGAAAGGTTTACTGTGGATGAAATATAATATAACTTGAATGAAGCCCAACCAAGTATTTGCTATATGTGAAAGATGAAGTCAAAATTCCATTAATAAAATTTTATGGCTAGGTGGGTGGGGAAAATCTTTATAAGGATAAAATATATTTTCTGTTTCTTCTTACATTAAAGGAATATAAAGTTATAGATACTCACTTAAAACTAAGCCTAGCTATTAGGTGGTAAATAGCCAAATCTTTCTAGAGACAACTGGGAAAGAAAGTTTAAGGGCTTTAAAATATGTACAACTTTGTCCAAGAAATTAGTCCTTTAGAAGTCTACTCAGTAAATATAACTTGCAAAGTCAGCTACATTAAAAAAATCATTTTGATGGCATCTGATAACTAGAAAACAAGCCACAGAATGAGTTCAGGATACTCAAAAAGATGAGCTTGACATGTGATGTTGCTTTTCCCATCAAGATACTTCCCAATTCAAAAATAGTGAAGAAATAGAAATGGTCCTATGGGATATTTTAGCAGTTCTTTTGGACTGAGGGAGCACATATTTGATAATGGAGTCTGTGATGTTATAAGGAGCTAGGAAACAACCACACTTTTTATGGGACTCCTTAGGGGCCACAGTCTAGGAATAGGAGTGAATAGGATTGGCCTTAATAGAGATCACATTGGATTATGCATGATTATATTGAAATGATCTTCCAAGGCTAATAGTCTACAAATAAGCAAATATATATTCTAGGAATAGGAAAGAACATAATAAATAATTCAAGCTATCTTTAAAGTACTTCATATGCAATTTTTGCTTTTGATGAGGTATTAATAGATACTCCAAGAGGCAAGACCAAATGATTAGAGATGAATAAAAATAAAACAACCAGAGTAAGAAAGTAAAATAAATGTACAGAAGCAACATCTAGTAGGGTTGTGAAAAGTGGTATTTTAAACTAACTATAATTATTATTGTAAGGAAAACAGAGATGAAGGTGAAGATATTTGGCTAAGAACTAGAATTTCTTAATATAATTGAGTGCAATTTCATAATAAAAAGTATAATAACTGAATGTCAAGAATTACCCTATGTGTTTAAGAGCCAGTTAGACACAACCAAAGCTATAGTTGGTGACATAGGAGATAGATCAGCAAAAAATAACAAAAATGATGACTGAATAAGTAAGAAAAAATAAGCAATCTGCTCACAAAAGCCTGAAGGCAATAGGAGAGTCTCTCTATACCGTTGTCCCTCACAGCCCTCAAATTGGTATGTTTATCAAGCACAAGTTGTTTGTCCCTTTATAATCCTGTTCATGTCAGTTACACTTATTTGTGTACATGATTTGGGTAAGTAGTATAACTGTTAGTCAACTTTCTGTTACTATAACGACTACCTGTGATAATCATCTACTTATAAAGAGAAAATGTTAATTGCATCTCATATTTGTGGAGCTTCTAATCAATGGCAGTTTGGATCCATTATCTGTGGGCCTGTGGTGAGATAGCACATCATAGTAGGAACACAGGATGAGGCATGATTGCTCACCTCATAGTCATGGATAGAGTGGCAAGAGAACATGAGGAATAGGCAAGATTCCCACAGTCTCCTTTGAGGTCATATTAATTGACTTATATACTTCATACTACGCCTCACCTTTTATAAGTCCCCAAACCTTACAGTAATGCCTACCTGGGGACCAAGGCTTTACCCCAAGAGCCTTTGGGAGGGGGCAGTCCAGTTCTAAACTGTAACAGTGTATAAAGTGACAAACAATTTATTACATAAGTTGTTTTGCAAATATTTAAAAAATGCAACTGCTTACAAGTTATTTTATAAAATTAGGAAATAGTTATGACTTAAATAGTTGGAAACAGTTTTATGAATGTAAAATCCTATATGTAAGTTGATTCAGTCTCTGCACATTATTTCTCCATTTGAAAGAAAGTGGAAATGAAAATCAGATAACTCTGGCTTTGTGTGTGGGAGATAGACAAGGAAACTTGATATTACAAATAGCGCTCACTAATTCCAAAGGCAGACCATATTTTACCATAAAGAGGTTGGCACATAGTTAACATGTAATGTTTCGACTTTAAGATAAAATGCATTCATCACTTGTTTGGATTAGTATAGTAGAGCATCACAGATTGGATGGCTTAAACAATGAAAATTTGTTTTCTTATCTGGAGAATAGATGTTCAAGACTGTCAGCCAGGCCAGTGTTTTCTGAGGCTTATCACCTTGACTTTTACTTCTACATGGCCATTTTCTCCTACTTGCATGCTCAAGTAGTCTTCTTATGTATTTGAATCCAAATCTCTTCATTACTGTGCAATGACCTACTAGAACTTCTTCTTATGTAGATGTTACACCTATGGCTAAAACATTTCTGTTTAAAATAAAAGGATTTTTTTTTTAAAAAACTTAGCATGTAGAAAGATTTTGCAGTAGGTACTAGCATACCTTCTTACCTTCACAATGACTTCTTCAGGCAGCTGCTAGCTGAAAACATTTACCTGTCAGTCAGGCCTTTCTTGGAATTCCCCAGACAATCAGCTGCCTGGGTAGAAACCATGGGTAGGCAAGGCTAAATTCTTCAAGTGCTGGTCTGTGGTAGCTTTTCTTTTTAAGTATTTTATATTTATTTATTTATTTATTAGAGATAGAGAGCGGGGAGAGAGAGAAAGTGGGTGTGCCAGGGCCTCTAGCCACTTCAAGTGTGTCACCATGTGCATCTGGCTTATGTGGGTTTGCAGGCAAGTGCCTTAACTGCTTAGGCCATTTCTCTAGCCCTGTGGTAGCTTTTCTATCATGGCACTTAATAGTAGTGAGCTGCGGCAGCAAGCAGGCAGGAGAAGCAGCAGGTGGTAACCTGAATGTATGCTCCTCCCCTCCAACCCCGACAATGTTTTGTCAGCCAATGTGGACCAAAGATGCCAAGCAAGAGTCCGAATACCCTTCCTGCACTAGGATTTTACATATAACTCTAGTTCAGGCTTCAGGTAGTAGGACCCTTAGGTCTACAGTGTTGCAGTTCTTGTTGAGGCATAGGATGTCTGGGTTCCTTCCATCGATTGACAGCAGCTGGTTCTGCAGCTTTCAAAAGAGCCTACCTATGGGATTCCTCAGCCTGGACAGAGGCCAGTCTTAAAATTCCCAGGCTGCAATGTCTGAGACCTTTGGCCCTAAAAGTGATCAGGACTTGCAATTCTCTAGCTCTTTACAGACTTCTTCAGCCTCAGCAATATCCTCTCCCTGTTTCTGTTCTCTTTGTCCCTGCCCTGGTCGCTCTATTCTTCAGCTATCTGGGAGCCGACAGCCTTGCTGTTTATTTCTTCATGTTACAGCTTAAGCTGCACTACTGAACATAGGCAGCACAAAAGACAACCAAAGGCCGATAGAAAGCTGGAAAAAGCTACACTGCATGCAGTTCAATAGGAGAGAGAGAAATCACCAGTGGAGATACTCAACAGTGGACATGGCAAGCCTTAAATTTGGCCAGCCAGGCCAAATGAGCCAACGGGTGCAATAGTGGCATGTCTGTTATGGGGGAAACATGCCCATTAATTTAACTAGAGACCCATTCCATTGGAGGGAATACATCTCTGATACTGAAAACCTATGACAAATGTAGTAATGAGCCCTAGGGGTGTGACATCTGCTGGTGGCTGGATAAATATATATTATGCTCACTAAACTGCCCAGTAAGCACTTCTCTTAATGTTCATACCCATATATGAAAGCTACTCTCACTTTTGGTTAGAGAAACTTCTCTTTTCAGACAGTGGTGACTTTGAGGTGACTCAGAAGGTACCATAGTGCTGAGAAGAAGTGACAGAGGAGTGCTCAGCACTGAAACATCTCTATCGCACCTTCCAAGGCTCAGGGTTCATTGTGGAAGAGGTGGCAAAAATAATGTGAATCAAAGGAAGAGTATAACTCTTTATAACACACTCCTCCAGACACAAAACTGCGTGAATATCCATGACTTTGCAGTGCCTGACACTACATACACAAGACCATCATAATAGAAGGAAAAGCTGATGACATCAAAATAAGAGAGAGACTGATTGAGAGGCAGAAGGGGGTATGATGGAGAGTGGAGTTGCAAAGGGTAAAATGGGGGGAGTGAGGAAATTACCATGGGTTATTGTTTATAATTATGGAAGTTGCCAATAAAAATTTAATTTAATTTAAAAAAGGCAGCCAAAGGTAGCTTCCCATTAGACCTCATGTTGCAAGAGCAGGAGAGGCAGCACAGTATGATGTCTCCTAGCTGGTTCACAAAATGAGCCAAACAGCCTGCTTACATAGCCAGAGAAGAGGCATTGCACCAACCACAGCAAACCTATCACCCAAATGTAGGTTTGGATTTGCACCATCACAGCAGTCCCTGTGCGAGGCCAGCAATGGGAGTTCTCCCCCTCTGGCCTAGGTGGAAATAGTTACAGGGTCATCTAGAGTTCACTGAGGCTTGTGAGCGCAAAAAGTCCCTCACAAACTTTTAAAATCAGTCCTGGCTGAGGCTGCTCCATCCAGAGCCAGAGTAAGCAGCTGCAATCATTGTGTAGTTTCCTCAGGGCATCCACGAGTGTTCAAAATAGCCGGCGTTGGCATTAGAATAGTCTTGCTGGCTCTTTGACAGTCCTTTTGCTCCAGACAGCAAGGACAGCAAAGGAGAGTCCAGCAGCTGCCAATTAGGGGGTCAACTTGCCATATCCCTCTTCATTTTTGCTTATTTATAGGAAAATAAACAGAAGAAGGAGCATTTGCAATAGGAAGGTAAATAACTTACCATCACAGTGCTTGAACAGTGTTTTTCCCTGTTCAGTGTCCCAGGGAGAGGTGGGTTCCCCTCATCTGTTGCCACACTGCTTTTCTAGGGTGGTCTTTGTCTGGGGACTGCAGGCTATAAAGGTTCTGTTTCTGTCTCCAATGTGGAATACTCTGAAGGAGCATTTCAGTTTGAGAAGTACCACTTCATTCAGATGACTCTTTTGTTGTGACAGTTCCTCAAACCAAACACAAGAAACAAATGGGTGGATAAATTGCCATGAGTATAAAGGCATTTTAAGTAAAATAACAATAATAAAACTACTGTCATAAGCACTATCATGGATGAAACTCAGTATGAGGCTGAGTGAAAGAAGAAGACACAAAATGGTATATATTTAATAGGGATTTCAAAAACAGGCAAAACTGTACTTTGTTCTATGTAAGAACAGGCTGTTCCTGGCTTAATATAAATACAAATTTTGTCATTTTTATAAAGCACAGAATACCCTTGAATTTAAAAACTCCAGAATATTTAAAAAATTTTAAAAATATATTTATATCCATTTATTTGCAATGAAAGAGAGAGAGAAGAGAATGAAAATTGGCATGGTAGGGCCTCTTGCCACTGGGAATGAACTCCAGATGCATGAGCCACTTTGTGCATATGCCTTTATGTGGCTACTGAGGAATTGAACCTGAGCTGTTAGGCTTTGCAAGCAAGTGCAGTTAGCCGCAGAACCTTCTCTCCAGTCTACATTTTAAAATTTATGCTACACATCCTGAGAATTTATTATAAATGTAATCATAACAAGTAGAAAGCAGAATCTCAGATAGCACTGAGAAACAGTAATTAGGGCTGGCGAGATGGCTCAGTGGTTAAAACGGTTGTCACACAAGCATGAGTACCTGAGTTCAGATTCTCAGCTCCCATATAAAAGCTAGATGTAGCAGCGTGTATTTGACATAAACCAAGTGGTGGGGAGGCAGAGACAGGAGGATCCCCGGGGCTTGCTGACCAGATAAGGTAAGGAGTGGAATCAGTGAGTTCCAGGTTCAAGACTGTGTATGTATGTATGTGTATATGTACATATATGTGTGTGTCTGTGTGTGTGTGTGTGTGTGTGTATTCCATATGTATATATGGAACATAGATGGAAACTCTAAAAGCCAGAATTATCTATGTTTTATCAGTAAGAATTATTGTTGCCCATGGCTGGGGTGGTGGCATAAATTACAGTAAACATAAAGAAGCACAAGGAGGCTTGTGGAGACCTTGATGATTAATTGGTTTTGATTGCTTCTCATTACACAGATAGGTATACTTTGAGAATATTAAATCTCCCAATAATGAGATATGTAAACATCAATTGAAGAAGGGCAAAATACTCAGAAGGAAACTTTTGCTCATATTTTGGAAAGAATACAATCTTTTTATAACTAGCACTCAATCATGACTTCTGAGTCTTGAAGTTGTTAGGTATGAATATTTTTAAGTATGACATTCCTTACATTAATCTTGACTAATAAAGAAAAATGTGACCATTTACATGTCTCCCACTGTAGCTTGTGATTTAGAGCACCAGAGAGGCTCAGGGGTGGATCAATGTTTGATAAATAGGGTGGTTATTTAATATTATATCTGTCTCATGGTTCCCAGACCTACAGGGCCATAGACACAGGTAGAGGTAAACATTACACATTATTAGAAACTAACAAAGTTGGTAGGTTTGAATAAACAAAAGTTTGAAAAGTGCTTTATTGTGAGAATGAAGTCAGCATGGGAAAGAAGCTTGTGAAAGTGGATTCCAAAACGGAAATGCTGAAGCCAAAGCAATTCATTTCTCAGCGACCCACTCAAGGAAGACGGATCCCATGCCCAGAAATCCCCACTCTTTGTCTTTCACTTTGAGCCTATGTCTAAAAGCTGGGAGACTATTTCAGCTATCCAGGTGATAAGGATTGACTTAGTTTGAGTTAGTAATCCTATTCAAGAAGGTGACAAAATGAGTAACAGGTGACACAGGGGACTTATACCTTATGGTTAAGGTACAGAGTAAATTACCAGTGAAATGAAGGACAGAACTTCTTAATTATTTCACTTTTGATGTTATTCAAAACTAACATAGTCAAATGTCTATTTTTTTCAGATAGAAAATTCAACCACATGCATAGATATGTTAATGATTTCATTAATAAAGATTGTCAGTAAGTTCTACTTTATGAACAGCAGGACTATCAGAATACTTGGAGAAACATCATTTCATGTAATGATGGCAACATCTTCCTTTAGGGAACAGGAAAAAGGAAGCATTTACTTTCATACTTCCTCTAGCAGGCATTAAATTAGGGTGACAATTCAAAGGGAATGTTGCTTCTATGATACTTGTTTCTTTAGTGCTCTCATGTATCTAGTGTCTCAGTTCTATAAGACTTCTGGCAACTTCAAGCAAACAAAATGTATTTCTTTCTGGTCCCATTGTGACAACAATTATTAACAAAAGCATCACATCTCCCTTAGTAGACTTGACTTCCAGGATAGCCTCAAGTCTCATTAGGTTCAAAGAAGCATCTTAGGAGACCTTTTTGTGATGAAGATGGTATCAAGGAAGTGAACATTACAATGCCCCCTTCAGGGATTATTTTCACAAAGGCCTATGTGAGTGAAAATGCACTATTTCTCTGCATTTTGCATTTCTTCAGTTTGATCTGTTTCCCATCGTTCAACAATACATGCCACACTATTAGCAGACTGTGAAGGTTGCTGTTTTCTTTGGAACAAGAAACTTTTTATTCCTTCTTCCGTATTATCAACTTTGTCCTCTGGCTACCAGATAAAAACATAAGTAGCTCAGATCTCCCAATCATAATATCTTATATCATTAGTTACAGTGATTGAAATGAAGATGGACATATGACCTACGAAATGTCCGTTATTCTCCTTCCGGGTGAATACATTCTCTGAGGTTTCCACAACAAGACTATGAATTTGGGTCTTCTAGCCAATATGTGGAGAGAATATAGTTGCTGGATGAAGCCAAAGGGAGACACTTGTCAGATGGACACAGAAAGATTCTTGAGATGCATCTTGGGTCAAAGGACCTGATGCTCTCATTTTTCTGAGTTCTTCAAATTGCTCAAGTATGCTCCAGAAGTTTGAGAATGAAGAATTCCCTTTTTGCACTAACCACTTTGAGTTGATCTATCATTAGCAACCAAAGGAATCTTGGTGGATACAAACATATAATTAAAAATAATTTAAAAAATCAAGAGCTTTTTGTGGTCTAACTCCACAATGCATGACCCATATACCTCAACAAGGAGGGGCCAAGAGGAGGGGGGTAGGTTATGGATGAGCCTAATAATGGTACCAAACTGACTGTATTTGCTGAATACAAAACTAACTAATAAAGAAAAAAAGAAAAAAAAATTTAGTAATAGGAGCTGAGTTTGCTCAAGGTTTATTCTAAACTGTGGTCAAACTTTTAAGTTGATTGCTTGACTCAGAAATTTATGACGTTAAGTATATAGACATATGAATTCCCAATGCATACAGTAAAATTGTAAAATGGAAAAAATGTAGTAGTGGTATTAATAAATATATCAATAAAAAAATCAAGATCTTCACTTGCCTCTTATTTGGTGCAATTAAGATGTCCAGTGTCTCATTCAATAGTCTCTCTCTGAGCGGTCCCTTGGCAATTAAGCACCTACTATGAATATTATGATATTCTGTCAGTAGCTGAGACACTCAGTATAGAGAATGCTCTGAGAGAAGCACTTCTCAAAAGTCTATTCTATGCACATTGACACAGAGAAAATAGGTAGAATATGTTTTGTATTCTAAATACTATGCTTTTACAAGAGAAATTTAACAGTTAAACTGCTTTAAAATAGTCTCAGAATTCAAATTATTCAAATTACAAGCAAATAGGAATATATTCATCTAAAAATATCATATACTGAATTCATCATTAATTTGAAAAACAATGGTGTTATAAACTATGAACAAACTGATGATAAAGAAGGAATAGTCAGGATTGGAGAAATGGCTTAGCAGTTAAAGTGCTTGCCTGCAAAACCTAAGGATGCAGGTTTGATACCCCAGGACTAGATGCACAAGGTGGCGCATGCATCTGGAGCTCATTTAAAGTGGCCAGATGCTCTGGAATGTCCATTCTCTCTCTCTCTCTCTCTCTCACACACACACACACACACACACTGTCTCTCCAATAAATAAATAAAAGAAGTGAATATTAAAAATAAACATTTTTAATAAAAGAAAGAACAGTCAGAATGGGCTATGAAAATTAAAGAGATAAGGCACTGTGCAGAGTTTTGAAGGACTGATGGGCTCCAGTTGTGCAGAAGAAATAGGGACAAGACTATCAGAGAGTGAAAATGATAGAGAAAAGAACGGCTGAAAAGAAAGGTAAATGTCCTTGTAGCTAGGAAGCAAGCTTGAGGAAGAAGACATGCATCCTATCCCATAACCCTCTGGAATCTTGTTTGTGTCTTTACTGACCATCCACTGTGATAGTAATTTCTTGATGGGTTTTGATCTGAAGGAGAGAAAAGGAGGATAACCAGCCCATCTGGAGCTCTCCTTGACACATGGTCCCCTAAAAGCATTTTATACGTTCCTATTTCTGTGGCGTCCATAGGCCTTCCTTCTGATCATTCATCAAAGTAAGGGGCCATCTGCTCTGTGCTCAGTGTGCTCCATGAATGAAATTAAGGCATATGTTACGTGGCTCCATTCCAGCTCCCCCTTCTTCACAGCTGCTATGCCCCTTTGAACAGCCCATGGGGCATAACTGATGTCTCACCTTACTGCAAGGTGCATGACCTCTTTGCTTCCAGTTCCATTTTCCTTTGAAAAAAAATACCTGCACCTCATGCTGTTCAGGTGTTATTTTAGAAAACCTTACCACACACTAAACCACTAGTCATTTAACCTTCTTTGGCAACAACCCATTTTCCAGTGAAAAGTTTTAATGGAAATTAGTGTATCAACCAATTCTTCTGTTACAGGAAGAATAACATATTTCAGTTTATGTACCCCAACCCTTTTGAAGTGCATTACTGACACTTTCTTACCAGTCTACTTTACATCCTTGGGATCTTATCTCATGGGAGAGGACTGGAAGCTAGGGACAACCTGGAAACTTCTGGGTGTACAATGAGTGAAAATGTTCCTGAGGGGGGGAAAAACCCAGACTATATTAACTTGATCAACTACAACCAATAAGTAATTCTTAAAGAGAAAGAAAATGTTCCTGAGGAATAGGAATGATCTGACTGAAATGGAATGGAAAACAAGTTGCAAGAGCCTTACAAAAATTCTGCAGGTATGCACCAGCATGCACGTGCAGGCGTGCACATGTGTGTGTGTGCATTAAATTTACAAGTGCTCTTCATCCTCAACTAAGAGAATAAGAGAAAGGAGTTGTGGGTAAATAGAAAAAAATTCAGCTTCATATATGTATGTGGAAAAAATGACTATCCCAAGGGTTCATGTATCTCAGGGAATATAACATTGGGCAAGTATTTAATTTCAATGATCCTGACATTACTAATTTGTAAGTTGGCAATAAATAACTTATGAAAGAACTTTTATTAGGGACTCAGTATTAAACATGGTTCCCATGTAGCATATGTTAGGAACTCAATAATATTACAGTGCCTACATATAATAGACATTCAATAATTAGTCCTTGTTTGGATGACAAATGAGTGAGATAGTGAAAATACTTGCCTCTTTAAATACCTAGTATAATTGAGTACCTTGTAGACTCCTAGGAAGAGACATACCTGCAATCATTTCTAGTTATTTATATTTGCTTATTTGCCTAATATGATATAAAAAGTTCATGAAACAGAAACAATGTCATGGAAACACTTAATCCACAGCTACCTGGCACTGGTCATATCCCTAAGATCTTTATGAATTGAGGTAATTGATACTTAGAATTTTAAACTAAAGGTAAGTTCCTGAGAGAACTTTGTGGATAGAAAGCAAAGGTTTAAGGATCAATTTAAAGAGGTGAAAAGGTAAACAGAATTGAAAGAAGTAAAATGACTCCTTAGACAGCTTTGCTGAGGCACAGTGACCCTCACTAGACTGTATATTTTAGTGTATAATTAGATAGGCTTTGACTTACGTGTATGAGCATGAGATGATCACTGTCATCAAGAAAGTGAGCATGTGGGTCACTCACAAGTGTTCTCTTACCACTATTAGTTTTTTTTTTTTTCCTTCCCTTTCTTTGCTGCCAGTGATCTTTACTGGCAGTTTGTATTTTCTAGAGTTTTTGCCAATACAAATATATAGCATGTGTTCTTCTGCTTTGGATTCCATCATCCCATAGAACTGCTCTGCAGTGCACACTGGGTGTTGTGTTTATCAAAAATTTCTTTTTATTCTGAGCACTGTTTGAAGATATGACTAGTACACAGGCTGCTGGCGGGTACTGATAGCATGATGGCCATTAGGTCGTTTTCTGGTTTGGGTTATTACAAAGCCATTATAAGTATTTGTGTGCATCTCTTTACGCATTTCTGCTTCCATTTTGATGGAAGAATCAAATTTCTGGCCAAACTTGATAGGTGTGTTTAACTTTTAAGGAAACTGTCCTGTTTCCTTCTGAAATATCCCATTTTGCACTTACGCCATCTGTTTCAGTTTCTCCACTCCTCACCAGCCCTTGTTATGGTCAGTCAGACTGAAAGTAGTTGTGTTGGAGTTGTGTGTGCACTCTATGGTTCTCATTTACATTTCCCCTATGGCGAAGGTTATTGAACACCTTTTCATTTCCTTATTTATAAAATTGGTGACTTTTCTGAAGTATCTGTTCCAGTCTTTTCTGATTTTTTGATTTTTATTGGTTTTCTTATGATTTAACCTTAAATATGTATTCTTCTTGGATTTTGAATATAAGTTCCTGTGGAGATTTATGATTTGCAAATACTTTTTCAGTCTGTAGATGTCTTTTCATGTTTTTTTACAGCATATTTCAAAGAACAGGAATATTTCATTCTAATGAAATGCAATTTATCAATTTTGAAATTTCCTTCATAGATCATGCATTTCGTATTCTAATCAATCTTTGCCTATCTCAAGGTCATAAAGATTATGCTCATTTTATCTTCAGTATTTATCTAGATCTGGATTTTAGTTTAGGCATGTGTTGTTTTTAAAATTATGTCTAGAGCATAAGGTATGTGTCATAGTCATACTTTGCATTTGGACTCAAGTGTCTATTGTATTAGTATTTGAATATGATGATGATGGAAATATGGTGTCTATATATTCATAGATTTAGTTTGGGACTCTATTCTTGAACCATGAGTTGAGAAGTCTTAATTCCTGTTCATCATTCTGGAGATTTGTAGCATTAGCATGTCACCCTTTAATATTTGATAGAATTTACCACATTAAAAATAAATGTAATAGGTCAAATAATTGAGCTACCAGAATTTTCTTAAGATAAGATAAAATAGATAATCAAAATAATGCTAGCCTTCATTTGATATAAAGACTGAATTTATACTTAAAATATTTACAAAGTTTTCCTTGTAGAGGCAAATAATATTTTTTTATATTTGGAATTGAGCTTTTTGATGTCTGGGTTTACGTTTTGATGTCTGGGTTTACATTTTCAACATTTTTTCAAATGGCCATTATTTCTCCAGATTTTTTTTCTGTGACCCTTTTCTACTTTTTAATTTTTTTGTTTGTATTGTATATGTGTGTATGATGTCATGTGTGTTTGTTGTATGTGTGTGTGTGTGTAATGTGATGTGTGTTTGTGGTATATATATATATATATGTATATGTACATATATATGTGTGTGTGTGTGCACGTATTGTGGTGTGTGTCTGTCTTGTATATATGTATATATTATGGGGTGTATTGGTGGTGGATATGTGTAAGCAATGTAATGTGTGTTATGTATATGTGTGTGTATTGTGATGTGTGTTTGTGATGTATATGTATGTGATCATGGTGTGTGTTTGTGGTATATGTGTGTGCATATGTGCACTGTGTCCCATGTGCTTGCCTGTGGTGACCTGAGCAGAACTTCAGGTGTCTCTACTCGATCCCTCTTTTCCTTTCTTATTTTGAGCAGACGTCTCTTACTGATACTGGAGCTGGCTGTTCTTTTGTAAACCTGAGTGATTCCTTGTGCTCTGCTCCCCTTTGTGGGACTGGGGTTATAGGTGTGTATGTGGGCACACTTGGCTGTTTACGTGGTTCTGGAGATTATTACTCGGTTGGTTTCAGGCCGCCTTAGGCCCTCATGCTTGGGTAGAAAGCACACTTAACAACAAAGCCATCTCTATAGCCTAACCCTCTTCTAGTTTCAGATCTATTTATATTTGGTTGCTTAAAGATTCTCTACACTTATCAATACAGTTGTATTTCTTCTTTCAGTTGTTTGTTTCTCTATATGCCCTATTTGAACAGTTTCTATTCTTTTATTTTAAAATTCACTTATCTTTTCTTCTATCTGTTGTTAATACCCTACCATATTTTGCATCTCAGAAATTTTTGTTTTCATCACTAAAAGTTTGATTTGGGTAAAAAAAATCTCTTTTATGTTTCTACGTAGCTTTTTGAACATATGGAATACAGTTACAAAAACTGTTTTTATATCCTTGTCTGCTAATTCAAACATCTGTGTCAGTTCTGTGTTGATTTCAACAGATTGCCTTCTCTCCTTATTATGGGTTGCATTTTCCTGCATGCTCTCATGCTTTGTAATTTTTGATTGGGTGCCAGACATTGTGAATTTGACTTTTTGGGGTACTGGATATTTTTATATTGCTATAAATATTCTTGAGCTTTCTTCTTGGTTGCAGTTAAGTTACATAGAGCTAGTTTGATCTTTTCCAGTATCATTTTTTAAAGTGTTGTAGATGGGAGAAGAATATTGTTTGATCTAGTACTAGTTATTCTACATTTCACACTACTGAGGCTAAGATCCTGCTCTTCTTAATTCATTGGGAAGTATGAAGTTTTCCAGTGATGATAGAAAGAGATCTTGTCTTGATATGATTTCCAGGTCTTAATATCACCAAACTTTTCAAATAGCTTTTGCCTCACCTTTGATCATGTCCTTATATTCATGCTCTGATAATAATTCTCTGCTGGATGCTCAAGAGAGACACTTTGGAAATTACTAGAATTCTCTCTCTCTCTTTCTCTGTCTCTCTCTCTCTCTCTCCCTAACTCTGTATTCTCTGGCTTTCTGTCATGGGTGCTATTTTGGACTTCCTGACTCTACTCATTTTTATTCCAACAATATCTTGGACTTCATTTGGATTTTTTTTTCTGTATACTATGGTATGACATCTATTAGCTCTCAGAAATCTGAGTTAAATATTGTGGCGGTTTGATTCAGTTGTCCCCAATAAACTTAGGTGTTCTGAATGTTAGATTCCCAGCTGATGGAGATTTGGGAATTAACACCTCTTGTAGGCAGTGTATTTTGGGGGGAAGGCTTATGGGTATTACAGCCAGTGTCCCATTGTCAGTTTTTGGCATACTCTCCTGTGGCTATTGTCTCCCTTAAGTTTGCCAGGGGGTGATGTTCACCCTCTGCTCATGCCATCATTTTCCCTTGCCATTGTGAACCTTCCCCTCTAGTCTCTAAGCCAATACAAACTCCTTCCCCCCAAAATTTGCTCTTGATTAGATGATTTCCGAAAGCAATGCAAATATGACTGCAACAGTAAAATTGGTACCAAGGAGTGGTGACATTTGCTGCTAGACACCGCACTGTGTGACTTTGGCCTTTTGGAGCTGATTTTCAAGAGGAATGTGAAGGATTTGAAACCTTGGCCTAAGAAACACCTTGTAGTAGACAGTAAGTACATCTTTATGGACTATTCTGGCCAGAGCTGAAAGACCTGAATGCAGTAAGAACTATGGACTGTGAGGTTTGGCTTGTGAAGGTGAGAAAAAGCTTTGCCTGGAACAGGCAAGAAGCAGTTTGTGTGAGAAGCTTGCTGTTTTTGCCATGTCCTGAGAATTTGTGCAGAGTTGCATTGCATAGAAATGGACTAGTGTGTGCAGGGGGATATAGCACAGAAAGAAATGTTTGGGCTGAAACTTCTGCCTGTTCAGCTGTTCAGCTGCAAATGTATGAGAGGTTACAACCATTGAGATTGGGCCAGCTGACCTGCACTGGGGCAACAGGAAGGATGTAGACACTTCTGAAGGGGCCAGAATATTCAAGGAGTGTCCTGTTCTTCAAAGCCTGATTTATTCCTCCCTGGATTAACAAATTGGCACCCCATCTGGTAATGTGGAATATGAGAAATGCAGGAAAGAGAAAGGTCATTGAATTTGCAACATGGTCTTGTGTTTTGGAAATGGCCATGGGCAGTGTGAAGCAGGTTTGCTGGATGCCTACATGGAGACCCTATGGAACCATGAGGATAGACTGTGGGTTTCAGTAGAGACCCAGTGAGATGCTGGGACCATGAGATGGCTGCTAAGGAGAACTGCTGGCCTGGATGAAATTTTCCAGGACTGTGTGCAGCCTAGCTGGAGGGGTGGAATAGGAATGCCAGAGAGTTGTTGCTGATTAGAATAATCTGACTTGGAGACTTGTCACTGATTAGAGCTGATGGACTTGGAGCTACAGAGTTTGATGTTTGCCTTATTTTAAATCCTGTATTGGCTGAATATTTCTTTTCTCTGCCCAATGTCATCTTTTGCAGTGTTAGTGTTTATTTAGTGTCACTTATGGTTTTTTCGGGTTTTTTTTTTTTTGTTGTTGTTGTTGTTATGGCTCAGTTAAAAGACTTTGGACTATGGGGATGTTTGAACATCATTGGGATTAATAAAACTATGGAGACTTTTAAAGTTGGACTATATTCATTGTATTTTATAACATGTATGGTTATCAGTTTACGGGGGCCAGGGGCAGAATGTGGTGGTTTGATTCAGGTGTCCCCCATAAACTTAGGTGTTCTGATTACTACGTTCCCCAGCTGATGGCACTTGGAAATTAAAGCCTCCTGGAGGCAGAGTATTGTTGGGGGTGGGCTCATGGGTATTATAGCCAGTGTCCCCTTGCCAGTGTTTGGCATACTCTCCTATTGCTATTGTCCCCCTTATGTTGGCCAGCAATGACGTCCACTCACTGCTCATGCCATTGTTTTCCTCTGCCATGATGGAGCTTCCCCTCAAGTCTGTAAGCCAAAATAACCCCCCCCTTTCTTTTTCTCACAAGCTGCTCTTGGTCAGGTGATTTCTGCCAGTAATTTGAACCTGACTGCAATGGAGCCCAACTGCAGAAACACAATAGGCACATTCTGTTGTTACTCTCTATTTCACAAATTATTTGAGCCCTTAGTAAGTAAGGCCTTTTGCTTCCTCTTTCAATAAGAAGTATGGGAGATGAACAGTCACTAGCCCAGCACACAGAGCATTTGTACATAGCAGGATATCCTATAAGACAACTCCCATGATACCTTGGTAAAGTTATATATTCTTCTAAAACTCCTCAAAAATATATGTGAGCCTGCATATTAAAAAGGTTTCTTTCCTCCTATATTTTAGTAGATAATTTCTACTTTTCAATCTTTTACCTACATTGAGAGAAACCTCATTATAAATCTTTCTTATGCTTTCTGGTTCTCTTCCTGCCTTCAGGTCTTTCCTGCACATGTGTGGTTTTGAGGCTACTTTCCTTCAGTAGAGGGGACAGTTTGCTTTACACCTAGTCTATGGGTTTGCTTCTGTGATCATTTGATTTTCTTTTCTTTCTGGATCCTTAATGAAGCAGTTTCCTTAAGGTTCTGGTAAATTGCTATTGGCTTCTATCTTGGCATGTACTTTCATGTACTACATGAGCTTAGACAGTTGACAGATTGGCTTTTATCCAAATATAGTTTTAAAAGGCAAGAACTTTAATATTGCTAGGCATTAAGAACAAAAGATTCTTACTTTCTATCCAGCTTGTGATTTCTCAGCTCAGATGTATTTATTTATTTATTTGGAATTCTGGGACTTTTAAAACTTTACATAAGAACATTGTTGAAACCACCCTGGTTGTCTCCTTGTCAGTGGTAAGTGCTCCTTACTATATACTAGCCATGTTAAATACAATAATAATGAGGTTTTTCTCAATTTTTTGAACATTCTAATTACCTTCCAGTATAAATTTTAGAGAGAACCTCATATACTATGTAATTTTCATGAATCTTGGGGTTACTAGAATTGCTATGGTCCTTTATAGGAAAAGTGTTGGTGAAGGAATCTCTTATCCTTAGGCCTACAGTTTAGGTTTTGGATTTGTCATTTACAATACTAGTTGACCATTATGTAAGCTATTCCTGTGGACAAAAGGTTTTCAATGTGTTTTTACCTGTGGTCAAAGGTTTACATTTCTATTTGTTAATCTTGATTTTTTTTCTGAGGTAAAGGTCTCACTATAGCCCAGGCTGACCTGGAATTCACTCTGTAGTCTTAGGGTGGCCTTGAACTCATGGTGATCCTCCTACCTCTGCCTCCCGAGTGCTGGGATTAAAGGCATGTACCACCATGCCCAGCCTAATCTTGATATTTTTGAATATTTTTGCCAAATATATTTGTGTGTATATGTACACACTCAAACAAACACACATATATATGAGAAAGATAAAGAACATTGTACACATTTAAAATTCTTTATCTTCCAAGATGGAAAAGTCATTACATAAGCAAAGCCTGTGAGATTAGATCAGTTATTTTGGGAAGCAGCATTTTTAACCACATCCTTTCATTTGGTTCTATATGAGGGCCTTGATCCTTTAGAACTAGAACATATGCTCTTTTCTTTGATCACTTCCTTCAGCTTGGGTTGGTTCACCATATTTCTTTGACTGGCATCTAAAACAGACCTTTTGAGTAGAACTGAGTTTGAGTTGAGAAACTGATTAGGAGGCTAAGAAAATTTTTTCTACTTGCAAATATATATATCCTCTTGGCTCTGGTTCCGAAGTGTTGGAATTACAGATGTGTACTGCCATGTCCAGCTTCAAAAAAGGAATTTTTAAGATGATCTACCCTTGCCCTGTGAACAATTTTCATTGGCTTATTAGGGAATAAGAGAATGAGTGAAGGACTGGGGGATAAGGGAAAATGGTTGCTAGGCCAAAGTGACTGTGAAAGAGAATCTCTGAATCTCACAAGAAGAAAAAAGTAAGAGATCTTCCTAATTGGGGCTTACTGGTGACTTTCATCATTTATTATACCATGTTTCCTACAGTCTAACAATAAGTTTTATTCCAAATCCAAAATGCCTTCTCCCTTAAAATTATCCTCAGCCAAATTACTGCATTGCTAAAAACAACTGGTACTAATAATATATTGGCAACAAAGTCACATGCATTTATTTTTATTTTTAGTTGCATTTTCATTAATTCTTTTTAAAATACTAGTTTGTGAACATGACATATTCATTTCCTGTTGCCATTGTAACAAAAGACCACAAAGACACCCAGATTTATTTTATTACAGTTCTGGAGGCCAGACTTTTGAAATCAGTTTTAACCGAGCTAAAGTTAAGGTGACAGCAGGATTGGTTCTCTCTGGGGCTTTATGGGAGAATATGTTCTTGGCCTTTCCAACCTTTTAGAGGCTGTCAATATCTATCCTTAGCTTCAGAGTCACTGTCCTGTTCCCATAAAGTTAATAGCATAATCTCATCCAATCTATTTCTCTCTGTTCTTTTTGTCTGTGTAAGTCGAAGTAGCCTTCTGTCTCCCTGCTTTCCTGCCTGTAAGGATCCCTGTAACTACATTGGACTCACATGGATGATCTAAGATAATATTTATTTCTTTTTAACACATCTTTTAAAATGTTTTATATATTTATTTGATGGACAGAAGGAGAGAGAGAAAGAGAGAGAGAGACAGAGAGAATATGGGCCTGCCAAGACCTCCAGCCACTGCAAATGACTACCAGACACATGTGCCACCTTGTGTATCTGGTTTATGTGGGTACTAGGGAATTGAACCTGGGTCCTTAGGATTCACAGGCAAGCACTTTAACTGCTAAGCCATCTCTCCAGCCTCCAAGATAATTTTTATATCTCAGTTTATTTACTTTATCAAACATGAAATCTGTTTTTTGCTATACAAGGTAATTTTCACAGAGACAAGTTCTAGACACTGTTAGGGCTCTGGGTTTAGCCTCTCATACATGGTATTTAGATAAATGGCAGATATAATCAAGGGTAAACTGACTCCATATATATTTACATATCACTATAGTTTTTCTCTACTCAACTAATCTTTCCTGAGAGTCTCACAAACTTAACTCCAACCTTTTTCCAAAATGACAGGATAGAAACTGTGTCAGGCAATGCAATCTGAAGTATTCCATATGTCTTAACAGTTTTTATGAACAGTAATTCCATTAACTCAGTATTCTATAGAGACAGCTCTGATTTCGATAATGATAGTTTAGTACATTTTGATTCTACCACATTTTTTCACTGCCCACCTTCCTCTTGCCTTTCCTTCCCTTCCCTCTTTAACTAGTTTTAATTTCTGTAATATTCCACTGCTGACTTCCACAAAGTTCATGTCCATATCATGCTGCAGAATACATCCAGTTCATCTCCAAGAATTCCCATAGGTTGAATAGTCCCAATGTTGCTCAAAAGTCCAAGTTCAAAATTTTCTCTGAGACTCAGTGAAAATTCTTAGGTATGACCCTGTCAGAAAAGAAAGTTGTATTCTCCAAGGTTAAAGGTACAAAAGTAAATATTCCTATCCCAAAAGGTAAGAATAAGGATATAAAAAGAAGATGTGGGATCAAAACAAGACATATGGTTAGTAGGGTAAACATTAAATCTTGTAGCTCCATGTCCTGTATTCAAGACACATGGTATATCACGATGAGAGCTACAACAAGCTTGGGCAACTCTGTTTCAATAGTTTTGCTGTTGCTAGTGCACATTGCTGTTCCTTTGGGCTGAATCTACTACTATTTGTAGCTTTTCTCAGAAGATGCTCTGTGTTCCAAGCATCTCTAACTTCTTGGTATCTCCGCTGTATCTTATGCTTCACCCTTATAGCCTTATGCATTGCTTTTACAGAAAATACTTTTAGGTATCTTCATCCTTTTTCACATTGCATGGCCTCCCAGGCCTTCCTGTGAAATCTTGGTGAAAGCTTCCATGACTCTGTAATTCTTGAATTTTTTTAAAATAATTTTAATTATTTAAATGTATGTGTATGTGTGTGTGTGTGTGGGGGGGTGTCAGAGCTTCTTGCCACAGCAAAAGAATGTGCCAGATTTTGCATACAGCTTACATGGGTGACTTTGAAATTGTACCCCCTCTGGAAAGCTTTGCAATCAAGTGCCCTTAACGACTGAGGCATCTTCCCAGCCCTCTGCATGTTTTATTCCTACAAAACTGGCCCCATGTAGATAGATAATGCCATGACCTACTGCAGGATCAGCTGTAGCCATGATTGGTTCTCATCCAAACTTATAATCCATCCTGCACACCATCAATTCTTTGCATCTCCCTCTACTTTTGCTTTTTGTTTTAATACCTAGAATTGTTCACTCATCACATATGTTACTGTTTTACTTTTCAGCTACTCTCACTTGAATGCAAATGTCATACAGACAGGTATTTTTGTCTCCTTCTTACAATTTTAGTTATAGTCTCTCCTTTCCCACCAACTTTTAGCAAAGTACTTATGAACGTATGAAATGCTGCATATATAATTATGAACATAAATAACCTCTCAGTTAAATGATATGCATTCTTGTGTGAGATAGTGTTTCAGTCAATGATGAACCACCCATATGCTAGGGCTGGTAGAACCTTGTACATTTTATGTTTACCTTGTCTTTAGGTTGCATAATTTTCTCTTGTGCTTGATTTAGCATCATGCTATTTTGTCCATCATGGGCCCTCAGCATCCCTTGATAATGTTGCCAGTGAGATGCTATGTTATGTAACTGACCTGAAAATGAAATTTAAAGTGATTAAGGCATACAAAAGCAGAAAAATCAGCAGTGGCTATGTCTTACCATCAGGGAAGTTCCATTCCACCATACCTGTGATCTTGAAAAGCAAGAGAGAAGTCATGAAAGTTGTTCCACTGAAAGCAACAGGGCTAATGGAAATTCTAGAGGGACCCGTGTTGGATATGGAGAAACTTCTAATTGTCTGGGATAATGACAAGGCAGAGAAGCATAACTTTCTCAACACCAGGGTGATCTTGGCTAAAGCAAAAGTTCATTCCTGATGATGAAAGAAAAGGCCAAATACAATGGAGATGTTGAATTTACTGTGATGTTAGTGACTCAAGAACTGTTTTCCCTCTCTTCTTTCAACATTTTCAACTGGTCACTTGTTTTTCTTGTAACTGTACTTCCTGTCATTTGATTATTGTAAAGCAAACTTCAGATTTCATCTCATCTCTTATAAAAATGGTTCAGTATTATCCCTGAAAGGTAATAAGTCAAAGAAATCATAAGCAAAGTATCATTTTCATATCTCAGAAGAGTAAGAAAAATAAAAGAAAAAGCTAAGATTTCCTTGATCATCTCATTTCCTTTCCTTTCATTTCCTTTCTTCTTTTCCTTTAATTTTCCATTATTTTCCCTCCTTTCTTTCCTTTTTCCCCTTCCCTTCTTTCACCATTGACTTTTTATTCATTTGATTTATCTGAGCAAGGAATTAAGTATGGTACATTGAATCTACTTTTTACAGCTGTTCTCCTTTAGTTTTCTTTTATAGGATTTTAGTTAGCATATGGAATACTGGGCATTATTGTGACATTTCATACATACATGCCATTGCACCTTGCTCTTACTCACTCCCTACTACCATCCCTCATCCTCCTCTCCATCTCTTACTTGGTCCCATTCCTTTCATCAAGTAGAAATAGTTCCCCTTCTGCTTTCATTATGCATACATACATACATACAATTGAATTTACAGATAATGTTTCATATGTCATTTACAGTGATATCTTCCTTATTTTCTTCTTTCTCTGGCCACTTTTCACTAAAAAAGCCCAATATATTATCCTGTAGATTTTATCATCTTTTAGATTTTGTTCAAAGATGTTCTAAATCCTTCAGAAGAAAATAGTTTAGCACAAGTGATTATGGGAATAGCTAAGATAGGACCACAGTTTGCTTTCTGTCTTATTTGTCACTAACACACCTCTTTTGTAGCAGATAGTTTATTCATTTTAATGATCATCAAAACTGATGTTGACTCCTGATACCTAAATGGTTCACATTGTTTGTGCATCAAATGTATATAGAGATAGAAGTGGAGTAGGAAAATAACATATAGGTCACATGTGGATGTATAAATACTAAGGCATATATACATATATTTGTATGTTGTGTGCACATACAGAGATGTATTTATAAATATGATTAAAAATATGAACTATAGGCTTGCCTTCAATTTTCTCATGAAGTTTATTCAGTCAATAAATGAAAGTTTTGAGGTTTTGAGTAAGGCTATATTTCTGCTGGTAAACATCACAGAAACTTAAGCAAACCCATACATTCCAAACATGTTTTCTGTACAAGGAATCTTTTTCAGCTCTAAAACATATATTTATGCTTTCCCGCATTACAAATATGTTTGGATGCAGACATAATTTCTATGATTTATAGGTAGGTAAACAGTTTGACCTTTCACAAATATGCTATGCTTATATTCAGAATAAATAGCATACATTATCAGAAAATAATACATGTGTTTAAGATTTCTGGATTCATAGAGACAAAATTCAATCACTTCTGTAAAGCTATAGTGGCCTCTCAGCCCTCTGCTTCACCTCTTCTACTTTCCCCACTCATTCTCCATATGTACGCAATAGGAGATTCCCAAGTTTACTTTTAGTTAGCATGGAATTCACTCCTGAGGCCATCCTGCCATGTTGGCCTTAGGATGGTCTTGTATTATATTTACCAAGACCTTTAATTCTATACATTTTAAAGTCCCCCCCCTTTTTTTGGCTTAATCAATTCAGTTGTTTGCAACCAAAGAACTCTTATCAGTTTCATATGCAGACTTGTATATATATATACATCTCTGAGTTACATATCTAGGGAATGCCCACTGTCTATCAAGCATTCAAAGGGCTTTGGCTAGTCTTAGGAGAATCCCTATGGCCAAGTCTCTTATTCTCAGGCTGTGAACACCACTCTTATGTCTAGGGCTATTGCTCTGCTTACTCCCAGTTATATAGCACATGATTTTATTATATTCCCTTTCTCTTGGAGTGTGTGCTCCCCTTTTCCTCATTAGTCAATTGTCATTTGCTTTCACTAATTGGGTCAGGCATTACCTCCACCATGACACTACTGTATCTTTTATATGTTCTATAGAATACATGTGATATTTACATATACACATATGCACACACCATTGTTAAAGACTGTTATATTTATGATGTCTCCATCTAACCATATAAAAATCAACAGTAAAGCTTTACTCATTGTTATACATCCCATCACATTCAACACAAGGCTATGTGAACTAAAATAGATTTCTATCAGGACTATAAAACCATTAAATTATACAACACACCATTGACTGGACCATATAAAATTGGCATGTTTTGTTTTATAGAATTTTATCCAAAATCTTGCATTAAATATCAGGAATGCTAAATGTTAGTACTTAAAAATATAGAGCACTATTCTACACATAATTGTTGTGCTCTAATAGCTATGAAGAGTCATGTCTTATTGAGCTTTGCTGAGGGAAGTTATCAAACTGTCTTTGGTTGTAATTTTATGACCAGATGATAACATCAATATCTTAAAGATGCTCATCATCTCATATTAAAAGCCTTCCAGTATCTTCTCATGGAATTTAGATTAAAATACATGTGTGTAGGGACTTGCCCGTATTGGAAATCCAGGTTTTCTCTAACTAAGTAGCACAAGCTGAGTGACTTAAACATTCAGTGATTATTATCTAACAGTTCTAGAGAGTGAAAATCCTAAATAAAGTGTCAGCAAAATCATGGCTTTCTTTTCTTTTCTGGTGGTTTGCCAGAGGCTTTGGTATTTTTTGGTTTATAAATACATTATCCCAATATCTGGCTTCATCTTCATGTGACATTCTCCTGGTGTGTGTGTCTGTCTCCTATGTACAAAATTTCCCTTCATGTAAAGAGATGCCAGTCATACTGAATTAGGAAGTAGGGCCATTCTAATGACTCCATATTACCTTCATAACTAGTAAAGACTATTTTCAAATAAAGTTACATCCACAGACACTGGAGTCAGGACTGTGATGTATTTCTTGAGGACAGAATTCAACTCATAATAATGTCTACTTTTCTGGTATCATTTCTTGTTACTCATCTTCTTGCTGTAGCTACATTGGCTTTAATTCTTTTCCTGTTCAGGCAATGGCATTATAATCTAAAGGATTTTGTATTTCCTATTCTGTTTGCTAAGCAAAAAAATCACCTGTCCTTCATATGCTTTTATTTAGATGTAAGATTTCAGTCAGAGAGTCTTGCCCACCAACCTCATCTGTATTGAGTGACTTTATTTTTGGACACTTCCCACCATTCCACAGCATCTTGATATTTTATGTATTTGCTTCTATCATGTGGAATGGAAGCTCCAAGAATAGAAAGTCCCCATCATTGTACTTGGTGAAGCAGCTCCAGCGCCTGAGACAGTGCCTGTTCTACTGAAGGAGTTCAGTGAAGTTACCACATTTAATGTGCTCAGATCTAACAATAATCATCTGGAGACATAGTACCATGTGGTACAAAAAATTTTGCTGAGAAAGCAAGCAAAATTAGATAATTTTCCAGTATAGCTTTGTTCTGTTTGTTTCTTTTTCACATATGGGAATATCTCTGCCTTCACTTCTCCTAGGATTCAAAAATACCATCTGTTCCAATGTCACTTTTTTCTTTAGACACAACCATCCCTGACCACCCTTAAAAAAAAAAAAAAAAACCTCAACTTCCTATACTAGTTCCCAAATATTTGTTCATGGTTTTATTGTTCTATAACATTATCACCTTTTAAAAGACTCTATACTAGACGTGCGTGGTGGCACATGCCTTTAATCCCAGCACTCAGAAGGCAGGGGTAGGAGGATCACTGTGAGTTCGAGGCTACCCTGAGATTACATAGTAAATTCCAGGTCAGCCTAGGCTAAAGCAAGACCCTACCTTGAAAAACAAAATAAAACAAAAAAAGAAAAGAGGAAAAGGACTACTTGGAATTGGAGAGAAGAAGGGGTGCACTAGAATGGAGGTGGGGAAGGAGACAAAAGAAAGATATAGGAGAGAATTATGATCAAATTAACTGTTTTTGTATTAAAATTCTCAACTAAAAAAAATTACTTTTGTCCCTTACAAGAAGGACATGTGTCATTTTGATTTGTGAGATGTCCAAAATATAGAACAGTGCCTGGGTCATTATCTGTCAAATACATTTTTGTCAGTGGCTAAATGAAATCTGCCATGCTCTTTGTTTCCAAGCTGTTTACCTGAGCACAGTGGCAATAATAAAACTTTATTTTTAAAGAAGAATCAGACTAGAGAAGAACTAAGATCAAGGTGCACATTCCATGATGTTTTAGTACACGCTCTGTCTATACTTGCTTAACATGACAGTGGTTTCCAGCTCTCCCATATTAAAGCCCACACTTGGGTAAGTGAATCATTCAGTAGCTGTGTTGATCCAGGGCTTGAACTTTAGTTTGAAGCTATCATTGAGGACTTTTCACTTTTTAAAAAATATTTTATTTTTATTTATTTGAGAGAGAGAGATACAGAAACAGGCAGGGAGAGAGAGAGAGAAAGACAATGGGTATACCAGGGCCATTGCAAATGAACTCTAGATGCATGTGCCTCCTTATGCATCTGGCTTATGTGGGTCCTGGGGAGTTGAACCTGAGTCTTTTGGCTTTGCAGGCAAGCATCTTAACCGCTAAGCCATCTCTCCAGCCCCATTTTCACTTTCTAAGCTGCCTGGTTAAGCAGGTGATAGTCATGGCATGGGCTCTAGCCATACACAGTGAATTTCACTTTTCTACTGATTTTTTTCTTTTTTTGACCATGAAAGCCTACCAAAGATCCAGAGCCACCTTTGTCTTAATGGAGTCTGAAGTTCACTCCTCTATTTATAATGTGTAACAATTGAAGTGAGAGATATAAAGTTTGCAGCTATTATGTAATCAAAAACATTTGTGATTTTTCCAAAGAGGAAGGAGGAGGCAAGAAGGGGAAGGGGAGGCAGGAGAACAAAAGAGAAAAGAAAATCCAGAATTGGAAGTTTAGAGCCTGTGTCTTGAGCAGGAAATTGACAGTCATCCAGCTGTCATACAAACACAAAAGAGAAAACGCTTTATGTGTTCAATCATTATTAAATGTTCTGCATGTCTATTTCCCACGTTATTTGCCAATATATATTGGTTTTCAAGTGCTAGCATTTTTAAATGCAGTAGAAATATTTGCTTTTAAGATAAAAATTGTTTCACTTTGAAGAACATAAAAACAAAAATCCATGTGGTAAAAGAAAAAAAATGTTATTCTCATCCCCAACTTAAAGTATTCTTTACTAAAACCAAAGTGGCCTCTATTGCACTTAACTATAAAAGGCACTTTCTGATGACAGGCCATTCCAACTAGCAGTGACCTCATCCCTCAAATGTATTTTAGGAATAAAGTATCCAGTGTCCAGTGATGCTATGGTGGTAGATAGGACTTCAAAGCCTGAAAATGCCCTCCTTCTTGACTGCCAGCTGATGACCCTCCTAGAGATGAAGTTCTCTAAGCCAAAATAGATGATGGAAAATTGAGGGAAGTCAGAGACTTCACGGACATTTTCCTTTCTTAGTTTCTCCGTCTGAATAGGGCAACCACAATTGGAATGTAGTTACTGTATTTATGAATCTCAGCATTGTAGAATTCTAGGACAAGATAATACCAAAGAAAGCAAAGGCCCAATTCTATTTAACAGACGTGAAAAATTACAGTGCAGGGAAACGCTGACGTTCCAAGGTCACATGTCTATTCAATGGGAGCCAAGCTTTACATCCACTTAAGATAGTTGTTTGAAAAAGAACACATATTCTGATGACTATTTGCTCATTTTTTCTCTTTGGCCATATGACATGTGCCCCTCAGTTGTCATTTGGGATTTTTCACTATCAGTCTGTTTACTTCATTTCTGTAAAAGACTATCTTGAGAACATGCTTCATATAGTCCAGGTCCACATACACATAAAATCCAATGCCTAGAAACAGAAGTATTTATGGTGGATTCTTAAAGGGCAGGAAAATTCTGATGTAGTTTTCTCACAGGAGTTTCCAAATTCTTGCTAGAACTGCCTGTGTTCCTGGAATCAAGGCTTTGCTAACTTCCTTGCCTCCCTCCAGTTAAGGACAGATCTCTTTTGAGATATTTCTGCCTTGGCTCAGTATCCAACATCTTTTTGGACCTCAACCAAAATTGCTATCCAAAAAGCCTAAATTGTCTTGACACTGTCACCTATAACTGCCCTTGGTTTCCAATTAGTATGTTCCTATTAAATGCAGGTCTCAGTAGACAGCACCCTGCTAAGTACCTCGGAGCTTTACATCTTCCTACTTAACATCCTGATTCTTATCCTTTTCTGGTTTTTTTTTTTTTATGTTTCCTTCTGGGTTTATTACATTCAAGATAGAAGCCTACAAACATATTTATCAATCAGCTTTGTTTCTTGAATTTTTGAAATATATATATATGTGTGTGTGTGTGCAGTTTTAAAGAATAAAAAGAGGAACACTTGTGTGTAAAACACTGTGGTTAGGAAATAAAACATTGTCTATATTTTAGACATAGACAGTCATCCAGCAGTCATATAAACAAAAAAATGCTTTATGTGTTCAACCATTATTAAATATTCTACATGTCTATTTCCCACGTTATCTGCCAATCTATATATGTGTTGTTAAGTGCTAACATTTTAAACGCAGTAGAAATATTTGCTTTTAAGATAAAAATGTTTCACTTTGAAGATCATAAAACAAAAATCTATGTGGTAAAAGAAAAAATATGTTATTCTCATCCTCACCTTCGGGTATTCTTTACTGAAACCAAAGCAGCCTCTATTGCTCTCAACTATAAACAGCCTCCTCTCGTATGCGTCTGCCATTCTCTTCCTTCTAAATACTGATTACCCCATTGCTTTTCTTTATAATTTCGGCACATGTGTATGGTCTCCTACTGTGGTTGGTCAGGGTGTCTCCCAAAAGTCCACTTATTGAAGGCTTGTTCCCCAGGGGGCTGCTCTTGAGAGATGGTGGAACCTTTAGCATGTTGGACCCAGGGGAAGGTTCTTAAATCATTGTGAGGCATGATCTGAAAACATATGTGAGGTTCTGTTTCCTCACTTTTCACTGTCTCCTAGCTATTGATGTGAGCAGTTTGGTCTATCACATACTCCTCCCTTCACTGCCACCTGGCACTTGTGACAGAAACCCAGAGTGATGGGTCTACTAAATCAAGTTCTGGAAAGTCCAGGTGTATGAGCTAAGTAAACCTTTTCTCATGTAAAGTAATTATGAAGATATTTTGCTATTGTGCTAGAAAGATAAACAATACAACCTCCATGGAATGGTTATTTTATTTATGTTGAGGCTTAAAAAATGACTTCACATGTACATAGACTACTGTGAAGTAATAGTCAATATTTTCAGTATTACTAGATAATGCCAAATTATTTCCTAAAACCAAAGCTAAAATTTAGACTGAGCTACAGTCTCATCAACACCAATATCTGTTTGTATGTTTTTTTGCTAATTTAAGTGTATATAAAATTTCATCTTACTTATGACATCTTCATGCATTTTTATGGCTAAAAATGAAATTAAACATTTTCAAATGTATGCAAAAAGGTTATTTTCATTTCTTTCTCTGTATATGAAAATATCTGTTTATGCATTTCACTTTTTTAAAAAAAATTACATTGCTCTTTCTGTATTCATTGACAGGAATTCTCTACATATTCTAGATCCTAAGCTTGTTACTCTTAATGTTGTATAAATTTCCTTGCCATTTCATTTTTGTAACTTGCCTTTTTACTTTATTTTTAAAGATAATATCTTTAATTTATTTATTTGAGAGATAGGGAAACAGAAAGGAGAGAGAGAGAGATTGAGAGAGAGAGAGAGAGAGAGAGAGAGAATGCCAGGGTCTCTAGCAACTGCAAACAACTCCAGACGTATGTATGTACCACCTTGTGCATTTGGCTTTACATGGGTACTAGGGGATCAAATCTGGGTCCTTAGGCTTCACAGCCAATCTCCTTAAGAGCTAAACTATCTCTCTAGCCCTCTTTTCATTTTTCAAATGTTATCTTCTGATTTTATGACTGTTTTCTAATTTTAATGTGTTAAAATGTATTTTTCTCTATATTTGCATTTTTATTAGCTGTTTAAGAAATTCTTCTCTGATTTTTAATTGTTAACTTTTCTTCTAAATCTATAAAGAATTTTGTATGATTATAAAGTGAATCTTATTTCATCTAGTTTTTGTTTTTAGGAAAAATTAATCAGTGCATCTATTAAGAAATCTAATCTGTTCTCACTTGTCTGGAATAAAACTTCATATATATCAGAGTTTTGATTTTGGATTGGGTTCCCTACTTTGAATCACTGGGCTACGTGTTTATTTCTGTAACAATAGAATACTCCTTTAAATAATAGAACTTTTATGTTAAAGAAAGCTATCTGTAAGGGTGAATCCTTCAAACATTGTCTTTAAGTATGTCTAAGCTGTACTAGCCACATAAAAAGAGTTGAGCACTTTTCCTTATTTTCTCCTTCCTGAAAAAATTTTAAGACTGAACCTATAGCAGTTATTACAAAATGTCTTTACCTGATGGTTTGTTTGTGGGAAGACTGTATTGATTTGATTTTTTGAATAGCAAAATGTTACTCAGGATTTATATTTGTTATAAGTCAGTATTATTGTTATGTTTTTCTAATAATGAATACATCTTATCTAATTCCTCAAATTTATTGTCATATAGCTTTAAGTCACATCATCTTGTCTTTTTAACTGAAATGCTGTTCTACTTATACTCTCTTTTGCATTCTTAATATTTTCTTATTTATTCCTTCTGTATTTTCATTTTAGCTGATCTTCCAAACATGGGTCAATTTTATTAGACTTTTAGAAGACAAATGTCTGGCTCAATTGATTTCAATGTACCTTTGCTTTCTCTTTTACTATCCAATCACTGTACATTCAAAAGCATGTTGGTTTTATATTATCCTAATTCTTTAGCAAAGAACTTCATATGGGAGGGCAGATTGATCATTTATTGGTGGTGAAAGGGCAGGGTGACAGGGCTATGTAATTTTATCCTATTCCCTCCTTAAGGTTAGCAGAAAATGACAATTTGACAATTGAATGGTAAAGGGCCTTGGATTTTAGAGGTGCATATGAGTATAATATTATCCACAGTCTCAGAAGAAGAATATAAAGAATGTGAATATAAATCTTTCGCAATCTGAATCACAATTACTATACATTTGCTATCAGAATTTTGCTGCTTGCTTATTTGAACTACTTGGTGAAATTTCCTGTTATACATTTTTTCTTGTCTAGTGAGAGAAATAACATTTCCTATTAATTAAATACTTTGAGAGGATTGAATATTACTGAAACACAGCAAAAAGATAGAATTGCTGAGATTGAAATGGGTTCTTGAAATAAGTAGTTTTGATTATGAAATAAATTGAAAGATTTGAAGGGGAAGACATGCCATCATTTATCATTTATATGATAGTGCATCATTTTCTTTTTGGTGCATCTTAGTTAATAGCACCTCATGTAAATTTCTAATGTCCCAACACCAGGAAATTGGATAGGACAAGTATTCTGGAAAATACTTTCAAGCAAGAGCCTGGAGCCAACTTCCTAGGGAAAGGAAGTTATCATTGTGATTGCAGACAGCCTTAATGATGAAGCAACTGATAATAGATATTTTATAAACTTTTTGTCAGATTCTTATGATGCATAGGGTGTCTTGACTAGATTTTGTCTTGGACCTGATCAATAGACAAGTTGTTTCAATTGGCCTAGCCTTCCTGAGAGCCACCATTATTCCTTGCATTAGCTTCCTTTTGAGGACCAAGATACAGTATATATCTTCAGTTTAGCTCATCACTCTGGTGAGGTACTTTCCAACATATGCTATTGAATTTGTTAAGTGAAGGCATATCTTTATTTTGAAATCCATGAAAGCTGGTATTAAAGACAAAATAAATATACTTCAGGAAAGATAACATTTTTCACAGCAGATGTGAGAGCAAAGAAACTGCTGACATGTTTATTAGCAATGGATAAACTGAACGTTTTAGTTTGGCCCAGCACCCAGAAAATGCAGATGTGTATCCAGATGCAAACCTCTAGAGTCTGCAGAATAAAATTTGTATTGGACATTTTACAAGATCTCTGGTACTTCCTGCTTGACAAGAAGTACCCCTGAGAGGCACCTATCTCATGATATTTTGACAGATTTTTTTCCTTTGTTTTATAAAAGCCAAGGAGTACAGAGGGCACATTATAAAAAAGAAAGGAATGAAGGAAGGAAGGGAGGGAATAAATGAGGGAGGGAGGAGGTAGAAAGGACAGAGAAAGAAGAAAAGAAAAAAAAACAAATGAGAAATTTACTAAACTATAACTGACCTTTAAATTCAGAGTTTTTAAAAAGTGGATCTGGTTTAGAATATAAGATTCTAGGTTTATCTTTCTGTATGCTGGATTATTTTACTAGTTGTGAATAAGATGATTATTACTTAACTCTTGCAATTGTTTATTGAAATATCTAAGCCTTCAGTTTAATTATTTGATTGTCTTTTCCCTGGCAGGAAAGTATTGACTAAAGTTCTAGCAGTCTAAGAATTTTAAAATAAATGCAAATCTTAATTAGAAGGCTGGGTTCAACATAATAACATATGCCTTTAATAATATTTATTTAGAATATAAATATATTAGTAACTATCCTAAAACAAATTTAACATTTGCCTACTTTAAGAGAATATGACAGAGTCATTTAGGTTATTTATTACAGAATATGTTCATTTTATGAGTGAAGTTTCTAGTTTGTTTCTTTCTTCTTACTCCTATGTAGCCCAGGCTGGCCTCAAATTCACAATCCTCCTGAATGTTGAAATTAGAGGCACCTTCATTAGAAATTTTTTTTTTTAAGTTGGGGGCTGGGGAGATGGCTTAGTCAGTAAAGTGTTTGCCTTGCAATCAAAGGACTTGAGTTTGATCCCCAGTATCCGTAATATTGGGTACTATGGCTAGCACATTTGCCTGTAATCCCCATTCTGGAAGGCAAAGGTGGGAGGATTCCTGGAGCTCATTGTCCAGCCAGTCAAGCTTAATTGGAGCTCCAAGGTCAGGGACAGACTTTATCTCAAGGGAGGTGGGTAGCCCCTGAGAAACAGCACCTGAGGTTGTCATCTGGACTCCACATGTGCATGTACACCCCACACACATGAGCACATTAAAATCACGTCACAGCTAATATTATTCAAACACATATATCTAATATGGCTTCATTGTTTTATATAAGTACAGTTATGATAACTAACATTTTATGACTTTAGTATGTGACTCAGCAATGTTAAATTTTGTACTTATTTTAATTCTTTCAAAATAATGAAAAACTGACCTTGAAATCAACCTCACTATAGTATCCATTTTACAGATAATAAAAATGAGCCTTAGAAAACTCAAGTGATTTTCAGTAATAATCTTAAAATCAAGACTACTACATTGAGGTTTTAAAATTATTTCTTTTTTGATATTATTTTTATAAATCTTCTTAGAATTTAAAGGATCTTGAAATTTGCTGCAACAATCTAAAGAATCATATGTTGGGCTGGAGAGATGGCTTAGTGGTTAAGGTGCTTGCCTGTGAAGGATAAAGGCCCAGGTTCCATTCCTTAGTGCTCACTTAAGCCAGATGCACAAGGTGGCACATGTGTCTGCTGTTGGTTTGCAGTGGCTGGAGGGCCTAGTATACCCAATCTCACTCTCGCTCTCTCTCTCTCTTTCTCTCAAATAAATAAATAATTATTTTAGAAAGAGAATTATATGTCAACTTGCTAATGGCTGCTATTCTCTCTTTGAGGCCAGGAGAGTATGCGTCTCTGTCAAATTGCTCAAACAACCAGTTGGAGTGACCAGAATTTCAATATCCAAAGTTATCTAATGCCAATGACTAAGGACAGAACCCTTGAGTCATGACAGCAATTAGTGCAAAACAAAAGTAGACATTCAAAATGATAGATTTGCATTTGAGCAAGAAACAATAGCCAAATGAAAATGTTATTCAAAATTTGAGAATGCAGCCCTCATGGACCCCTTCCAGTCTGGCCTCTAGCTCTCTTCATTTCCATAGGCTTAAAACTTGAGCTGTAAACATCTGTGTTAAAAAGTTATCAACATGGGTGAAATTTGAGACATCATGTTGAACTGAATGATGTCCATGTGTACGTTTCTGGTACAGGAACAAGGCAAAAGTATGTTTTCAGGAATGTTAGAGAATAGAAGGTTTTAAATAGTTGTTTCCAAGTGCCAAATGTAATACGTTAGCAATTTTTATTATGAACAAATATCGTGCTTATGAAAATGTGCATATGTTTTGCTAAACTTAACTCATCTTTTTTGAGAGGCACCCAAGAAAACCAGTTTAATTTGTTTCATAATCATAGACTCTTTAGGACCCCAAACAATGTTATCCTGTTTTTCTATTTACCTCATTCACCAAACGTGCTTCTAAATGATTGTGACAGTTGCTAACATACAAATCCACTCTAAAAATGCAGATTTGCACCATTGAATAGATACCAAAGAATGTGTCAGAGGCCTTTATGGCAACTCAAAAGTATGTCCCAAAAAATGTTTGGACTGAGACACAGCAACATCTCTGGAATAAATCTGCTGTCTTTTAAGGCAATGACTTTCTCCAAATGTAAATGTAGACCTATTTTCTCTGAACATGCCAAGCCTTATGAATTTAGGAGAGTTGTTCACAAATGTCAGTGGGCATAGAATCATTTAGGAATTTTTAAAAACAATTTTCAGATACATTGGGATGAGTTGCAAATAATTTGATGAGTATGTAATAGAATTCATGAGCCTGTGAACTTTAACAAGCTCCCTCAGGGGATTCTGGTGCACATGGTCAACAGGAAATTTCCTACGATGCACTGACCTGGGTCCATTATTAATAATCACATGCTATAGAACCAGGAATATAACTTGACTATCCCATGTTTTCTTTCCTTAAACCTCCTTGGCATAGCTTTTAATATAATATTTGAACTCTTTGTTATGTTCAGTTTTCTCCTTAGTATGGTATCTTAATGACTTTAGACCAGTAATTCATACACAATTAAATGAAATTCCCCAGATTAAGAATTGTTAGATTGATTGTTAGGCTGAGTGATAGCTTTGTCTGTACCTAACTTTTTGGGAAGAAAGCATGATTTCATGGAGACATCAAAGTAAATATTATGAGGTCTCAGTTTTCAGAGCACTCCTATTCTAGGGGAGAGAGAGAGAGAGAGAGAAGAGAGAGAGAGAGAGATAAAAGGTATGCATTTAAGAAAATAAAGTTTAACATAGCAAAAGAGTTATCTATCATATATTACACCATTCATGTCTCCTGAGATTTTTAAAAATTTTTTTGTTTATTTTTATTCATTTATTTGAAAGCAACAGACAGGCAGAGAGAGAAAGAGGCAGAGAGAAGAGAGAGAGAGAGAGAGAGAGAGAGAGAGAGAGAGAGAGAGAGGATGGGCATCCCAGGGCCTCCAGCCACTGCAAACGACTCCAAATGCATGCGCCACCTTGTGTATCTGGCTTACATGGGTTCTGGGGAATTGAGCCTCAAACCAGGGTCCTTAGGCTTCATAGGCATGAGCTTAGCTGCTAAGCCATCTCTTCAGCCCTCTTGAGATTTTTTATGTCTTGTATTGTTTTTGTTATATTTTTTTCTTTAAGATGATAAGTGTTGCTAAATATTTTAGAAATGTTCAACTAAACTTTAATTTTTTCCTCCCTCACTTTCCCCCTTGCCACCATATTGAGAATCAAACCCTTACTTGGAAAACACTCTACTTAATGAACTACATCCCAACTGTTTCTGAGAATCTTTGACAGGTTAATATGCATTGTCATATTAACCCATCCTGCATTATGGGTTGCCTTATAACATTATGTGATCTTTGATGTCACTACAAATTCTCACTAACTGATTAACTTATATGGACACCAACATAACATGTATCACAGCTTGAGATATATGTATACATGTACATAAAAGCATGAAAAGGTATGCATATATATAGCCAGGATAAAAGTCTCTATGTGTAAGACTGGCTCCACTTGAAGGGCAGGGCACGGTTCAGGTGATTCCTGCGTCCCGCCCAAACTTAACACTCTGCCACACTATGTGAGTCACAGGCTCCTCTTTGCGCAGCCATTACTGCTCCTTATTTATCTCTTTATTCCTAGTAAACTTGACTAAGATCACCAGTAAACAAATGCATTTTTTTTAAAAGACAAAACTAGTGCTGAAAGATCTTCCATTCCATTTGCACACTGGCATGGCTGGGAGTCATCTGTAAATAGAAGCATAACCATTGGCAACATCGTTTTTGTTTCTTGACTCAGTAAGAAGTTAATAGCAATTTCATTCAGTTTTCTTTAGCTAAAATCTTCATAAGGGTTTTACGATAATGGCTCCTACCAACCTGTAAGTAAGAAGCTCATCAGCTTTTAAGTGTGGGTACTTGTGTATGTTTTAGGGGAGGCATCTGGGTTAATAGTTCCTGAGGGTATCACAGAGGCACCAAGATTTTGTGGAAGACTCAAAACAACAGGGAAGGAACTTTGAAAGGAAAGACTCTGCAATTAAGCATGCTGATCAAACAGCTTTGGTACTCTAGTTCTTTTTTTTTTAACGTTTAAAAAATATTTATTTGTTTATTTGAGAGAGAGAGAGGGGGCAGATGGAGAGAATGGGTGCGCCAGAGCCTTTAGCCACTGCAAATGAACTCCAGATGCATGCGCCCCTTTGTGCATCTGGCTTATGTGGGTCCTGGGGAATCGAAACCTGGCCCTTAGGCTTTGCAGGTAAACACCTTAACCACTAAGCCATTTCACCAGCCCTCTACTTCTTTTTTAGCGTATGCACATGTGTATGTGTATATATGTGTTCATATGCATGTGGGTGCTTGTACGCATGTGTATAGAGAGGCCAGAGAAATCAGGTGTCTCCTAAATCACTCTTTACCTTATTTTATGAGACAGTCTCTCAATTAACCTTAAATTCATCAATTCAGTTAAACTGGCCTAGCCAGTAAGTCTGGGAGATTCCCTGTCTTTTCATCCCCAGTTCTGGGGTGATAGGCACACACCAGCCCTCAGCATTTGCATCAGTGCTGGGGATCCCAAATCTCAAAATCCATAGCATTAGAGACAGGTTTAGTCAAACATTGTTAAGAGATTGCAATTTGTCTTGATTTGAGTTGAAGTAGGAGCCCCATCCAGCTGCTTTTTTATTCTAGATATCTCTGTGTCTTTAACAGAAATTCTGCAGAGTGAAGCATATTTTTAGTCAAGTATTGTGCTCAGCTGACTGCCTCTTATGCAGGCACTGTACTCATTCCTTCTCTCAGGTTTTGAGAATTGTCACACTAAAGTGAACCGATTGATTCAGTCCATCAATTTGATGCTGATTTATGCTAATGTTGGATGGAATGAACCTGCTCTGGCTCTCCAGAACTTCTGGAATGCTAACAATCAGTTTCTCCTGCAGACTATCCTCTTGTTTTCTTGTTAAATCCACTGATTTCCATGAATAGTAATACACTTAAGACCACTTAATTTTTTATTTGTTTTCCCCACAAATAAAAATTAATGACTTTTTTAACCATCTGAAAATTCTCTTCACAATGTAACTAACGATCCTCTAATAAACAATACCAATCTGTCTACCTGATAACAAATGCTGGATGGTTCATTTAAGTAGCCTGGCATTCTTTCAAGTGTTAACCATGCCTAAGATACCAAGATAACATTGTTCTCAGTATCTGAAAAGGCTGCCTAGAATAGGATGTTCTATATTATAAGCCTGGCTGCCTTAATATTCATCACATTTCCCTACTTTTTTCTCCTTTTTTTAAATTTTAAGAGAAAGAATGATAAGCCTGAAACCCTTTGCCTTTTGTTTTATCTAAACTTAAAATATTTCCAGATTGTATTTAACTCCCTCGATGCCAGAATCTTCTAGCTTTACTTTTCCTCCAAAGACTTAAATTTATATTGTGTCTGACGTGTGAATCTCAAGTATATTCTTATCACCCATTTCTGTTGCAGAATCTAACACCTTTTAAAATAGCTTCAATGCAGCGAGCAACATGAGAACAACTACTGATGGTAGAAACTGCTGGAGACCAGCATTACTTCACAATACTGATGACTGCATCCTGGTCAGGAGGATTTTGTGGTAACAATGCCAGATATCTTATTGCCTTGATGCAGGCATGGCAACAGCCATCTGAGTAGCTGCTGTTTCACATAATGTGGCCACAAGTGAATGATATACTAAATACCTGTACTGACACACATGACAGTAGTAGCAGTTAAGAGAAGGAATGTTCTCTGATTTCAGATTCTCAGAGGCAGGCTGCATGTGAGTGACCTGGTGGGAAATCAATGGAAAGATAATTTTCTCTCTTCAGGACACCTGACTGACTGAGCACCATGTGTGCAGAGGCTGCTCTATGCTAGAAGGCTTCTATTGACCTTGGCAGAACTGGGTCTTACTATCTTCAACAGAGAAGCTATATTTAAAGTAACCTCTAACCATCTTTTTTTCCCCCAATTCTCACGCTTACTGTCCTTCTAGTGGATTTATATGCTTGAAAGAAGTTTGTTCCAAAACTGTTGTATTCAAGATATATACTAATTCTAAGAAAAAATACTTTGTGGCCTAAAATGTGGAGTCACGGATATGGAAAGATAAGCAACTGTATGTGACATAAGAGCAGTCACTGACAGCAAACCTATGGCATTTTAATTTAATTTTGATTTTTTCATTTTAATTGATAAATAATAAGTATATATGCCTATGAGATACAATATAATATTTTCATAATGTTTTACATTGTGAATTGATGAAATTGAGTAAATTAGCAAACATCTTTCTTTGGTAGAGAAAACATTTAGCAACCATTCTTTAAGAAAATTTGAAATATACAGTGCATTATAATTTTTTGTGATCACCATCCTGTACAAAAGATCACTGGAGCTTATTCTTATCTAACTGAAATGTGGCCCACTGATAAACAACTTCTTCTGTCCCAATCTTATCTTCCTCCAGCAGCAGGTAACCTGTTTTATTCTTTATTTCTATGACTGGCTTAGATTCTGCATGTGTATGTGTTTATGCAGTATTTGTCTTTCTGTACTCTTTATTTTGCTCAATATCATGTTCTTCATTATCCATATTGTCACAGATGACATAATCTCCATTTGTTTTAAGTCTGAATTACAATGTGTACATATACCACATTTCTCCAATCCATTCTTATGGCAGTAGACACCTAGCTTACTTCCATGCCTTTGTATTGTGTGTATTGCTGTGTTAGCACAAGGACATGCAGAGCTCTTCAAATTGTTGCTTTGATTCCTGTGACAACACACCCAAAAGTAGAATTTCTAGATCATATGGTAATCATATTTATAGTCTCCTGAGGAGTCTTTGTGATACTGTCCATAACACACCTATCATTTGCAAATGTATTATCTGTCTCATTGAATTTCAGTTTAATTATTAAATACGTAAATTTTCCTGTATTACAAAAGTAATATATTTAGCCAAGCATAGTGGCACACACCTATAATTCAACAGTTGGGAGGCAAAGACAAGAGAATCTATAGAGTTTGAGGTCAGCCTAGACACCAGAGTGAGGCCATGCTGGAGAGACGGTTTAGCTGTTAAAGCGCTTGCCTGCAAAGCCTAAGGACCCAGGTTTGATTCCCCAGGTCCCATGTAAACCAGATGCATAAGGTTGAACATATGTCTGGAGTTTGTTTGCAGTGGCTAGAAGCTCTGGCATGCCTATTCTCTGTCGCTCTTGCTTGCTCTCTCTCCCCCTTTCTCTCTATCTCAAATAAAAATAAAATTAAAAAAATATTTAAAAATAGTGTTTACATGGTTTAAAAATTTAACATATAACATTACAGTCTGCTATAACCAATATGAAATATTAATTAAAATTATTCCATTTGGTCAAGATGCTCACACTTCTTCAGATACCCCCATATTAAGCAGAATTTGCTTAGGCTAAGCACCTGTTAGAGGTAAAAACAACCTCCACGTATTTGGTAGGAAAACTCTCAAAACTACGCGTTTGCTATCCAGAGTGAGCATTTCACCCATTCTGGAGCTGCTGTAAGGGTGAATTTCTTTATCTATACAGTTCCTTCCCTTAAATAATATTAGTCTTGGGTGACTTTAACCAGCAGACCAGTTAACTTTCAAAGCATCTCCAAAGAAGCCTGCTCCTATTTCTTGCATTTCTTTTTTTAAAATTTTTATTTATTTAATTGAGAAAGAGAGGGAGAGAGAGAGAGAAAGAGGCAGCCACTGCAAATGAACTCCAGACACATGCACCACCTGTGCATCTGGCTTATATGGGTCCTGGGGAGTTGAACCTGGGTCCTTTAGCTTTGCTGGCAAGTGCCTTAACTGCTAAGCCATCTCTCCAGCCCACCTGGTCCTTTTTAGACTTCAAGTTTAGAAGCTTTAACCATCTTCATCACAGGAAAACAAAACAAAAACAACCTCATTGACAGCATTTGGAAAGATCACTGATATTTTATGCTTTAAAGAATTAAATGGTTTGTCTTCCTCTTTAATTCAAAGGCAAGCAAGGAAAAAGAAATATTTTCCTTGTGATAAACCAGACAAGAGACAGAGAAAAAGGAAATTTCTAGGAAAAGTAAAGCACTTTTTCATGGTTGTGAGTCAGTATTTCCTGCGTGTTGATTTTCAACAAAGTGAGTCTTGATATGAGCATCAATGGGGAAAAAGTTCTTCACTTGAAAGGGAGTGGAGACGTGTTTGTCAAATCTGCTCTGGATTAAAGGTGGCAACAGAGATGAGTTGTCATTTAGTTGGTAAGAGCATAAGGCCAGGAGTTTGACAGCCCTGGTGTAAAGCTAGCCTTTACCTGGTTATCTGTGAAACTCTGCACAGATTTAACCTCTTGACTCCAACTTCCTCATCTGTAACATGTTTATAGTAATGTGAACGCTATATCCCTGATAGAACTGGATGAGATCAGGCTTAAAACACTTAACACACAGCACTTGGCCCAGTGGAAAGCTGCTGTTCAATCTTTTCTTTTTCTCTTCTGGCAACAGATGTTTGTGACTGTTTCAACAGTTGAACCTCACATCTCTAATAAGTTGCCAAAAGAGAATTTTCCATCCCTGCCCCTTTTAACCACACCCTGCTTTAATCATGAACCAGATTTCAACACCACCTCTGAAGGTCACCACCCACTACAGATTTCTCTGTGTAGTTTTCAATTGCATTGCACTAAAAGTGATGTATCAGCCAAAGGGATACTTAGTTCCCCTTATTAAGATATTATATTGTTATAAGATTTCACTTTAATCATAAAGAGGAAAGATGTGATTGAGAAATCTTGTGACAACGGGCATTTATAATATTCTCCATTCCAAAGGATTTAAGGCAGAACTCCATAGTTCATGCAAGGGAGGGGAGATTCACACTTCATAAAACCATCTCTCCAAAGACTACAAATATCATCATAACATCAGTACCACCAAGACCTCCAAGTAAGCCCTCCCCTCTCTCTCCACCCACTTGTCTATCTTACAAATTACTTTCAATGATAGAACATTGTAGTTTTTAAATTTTTACCCCAAATATCCTTGGTGTGTTATTTTATTCTGATTACAGCTTTATTTGTGTTTGTTTATTAACCACACCCAGTTGATAATGTAATTAACCCAGAATATTGTAAACTACAATATTGGGTAAATCATGGTGAGATACAGAGAGAGAGACAGAGAGACAGAGAGAGGGCACGAGCGCTGGGTGTGGTGGCGCACACCTTTAATTCTAAAACTCAAGAGGCGGAGGTAGGAAGATTGTGGTGAGTTTGAGTCCAGCCTGAGACTACATAGTGAATTCCAGGTCAGCCTGGGTTACAGCGAGATCCTACCTCAATAAAAAAAAAAAAAAAAAGGAAAAGAAAGAAGTGGAAGATGAACCCCCCCACACACAAAAAAGCCCACTGACAGTGGATTTATTGGCCTGTCCACTGGGATAGAACCAATTTCTGATGCAGCTGGATCTCAAAACCCAACATATGTTAACTAGAACCAGGTTGTTGTCATCTTTCGGCTCACCCATTGCCTCCTGAGTAGTGATTTTATTTATGTGTTCTGTAGAGATGGCAAGATGGCTTTGGATATCAAAGCCAAGTTAGGTCCAGCTTTATGTCTAAAACACAAAAGAATATACATACATATTTTTTCTCTCCCCTTTCTCTTTTTCTGTCAGGTCTTAAAGAAAAAGACTCACTGAATATGAGAATCCTATGAGAAAATAATGGAGGGTGGGTACAAAGACAAGCTATATGGTTAACAATGTCCTCCCTGAAGTGGTGGCTTCAGGCAGGCATGAATGAAATTGTGGTTTACAAAAAATAACCCTCAGCCAATAAGATTGTACACTTGCTAGGATGTTTCAAAATAATCCAGACCACTATGTCCTTCTCCATGGTTTTGCTTGCTAACTAGCTTCTCACTATGTGTGAGGCAAACTGTAGGGGCCTAACGTGTTGCCACAAAACACAGCTTTTACCTCAAAGGAAATAAGAGCCAAATTCCATGGTCCAGGAATGTGCATTTGGATTGCCCCAAATAATACGGTTATAACAGCAGAAATGGTTACATGAGATTTTTATTAGTTTCGGAACAAAGGTCATAAAACAATGCATTGACTCCATTCACTGGTGGAAGCCCAGGTAGGCAGTTTGCAGCCACATGGGGCTGTAGGTTTCAGATGCTGTCTAGTGACCATCTTAGCTTTCAGATGGGTAGATGTCAATGATTTGCCAAGAATGCATTGCATTTTTATTGTTTAGATGGTTTTATTTATTTATTTGAGAGAGAGAGGCAGACAAAGACAGTGCGGGCATGCCAGGGTCTCCTATCACTGCAAAAGAACTCCAGATGCATGTGCCACTTTGTGCATCTGGCTTTACCCAGGCTGTCAGACTTTGCAAACAAGTGCCTTTAACCACAGAGCCATCTGCACAGCTCAAGAATACATTCTGAAGATCTTAACTAATGGTCTTCAGCATTTGGCACAGGCACAGGGGCAGACAAAATGTAACTATTCAGGAGGGTTGTTAGTAAAAGTAGTCCAAGATACTGTGCTTCTGGACCTGCAACATTCTAACTCTCAACTGTCACATCTCCCTGTAGAACATGTTCATGAAGGAATAAAGTGAAAATCCAATGTAAGAATCCAGCTGGTAAACTCAAATTGCCTTTAAAGTAAACAAGCCTAGACCATGATGCTTTCATCATTCATCTGCACAGATTAAGTATTATTTCTTATATATGCCATGTGTTCTCTGCCTTAGACCATTTGTGCTTGTTACTTTCCTGTCAAATCCCTGTGTTTATTTAATTCTTGCTTTTATTTCAGATCTCAGCTCACTCATCATTTCCAAGGACAAATATATATATATATACATATATATATGTATATATATATATGATCTTCTTGGGCTGGAGAGATAGTTTAGTAGTTAAAGTGCTTGCCTACAAAGCCTAAGGAGCCAGGTTCAGTTCCCCAGTACCCACATAAGCCAGATGCATATTATGTTTGTTTGCAGTAGCTGGAGGCCCTGGAATGTCCATTCTCAATCTCTCTCTCTCTCTCCCTCTCTCAGTGCCTCTCTCTCTCTCGATTAAATAAATAAATAAAATATAAAAAATGACTCCTTACCTAGGGAAAGAAAGAAAGGTATATAAAACTATAAAACCATATAATAGAGGTATAAATTTAAAAGGGTTATTGGCTATTGTACTGAGAACCAGGCTGTATGGGTACAACAGTGAAAGACCACTTGTGTGACTACTAATCTCTTACAGGACACTGGGGATGAAAAGTGGTCACATTTTGGATTATTTTGTCATTTTTTAAAAAATTACAGCCAGGCGTGGTAGCACACACCTTTAATCCTGGCAATTGGGAGGCAGAGGTAGGAGGATTGTCATGAGTTCAAGGCCATCCCGAGACTACATAGTGAATTTCAGGGTGGGGTAGAGTGAGACCCTACCTTAAAAATAAAGTGTGTGTGTGTGTGTGTGTGTGTGTGTGTGTGTGGAGGTCCGTAGACAATCTTGGATGTTTTGGAGATAGGGTGCTTCACTAATATACAGTTTGTTAATTAAGCTAATCTGACTGGCCTATGAGCCCTAGGGTTCTTCTTGTCTCTGCCTCTCCAGATGTTTTGACATATATAGGCCACAGTACATGGGTAATAGGGATAAAATTCAGCTCTTCATGATTGTGACACTAGTAGTTTACTGATTGAGCTATCTCTTCTGCCTAGATTTGGACTATTTTGAAAGGAAATACCATTTCTATTAGGGTAGGGTATTAGAGTCAAGTATAGCAAGTTTTTGTTTTTAAATTGTTTTGTTTACCTGAGAAATAGTTGAGATTTGATATCACCATCAGCTGACATGGGGATAATTGAAGATTAAATTGGTTTGGAAAGAGCATGGTTTGGATATAAACTTGGGATGTTCATTGAGACATCTAATACAGATTAAAATAGGTGGTCAGCCATAAAACTCTTAAATTTAAAACAGATATTTGGGAATAAAGGAAAATGTTCACATTGTAAGCATATAGCATTTAAAGCCATCAAACTGGATGAAGTCACCAACTAGAAACAGAAAAGCAAACTAAAGCACTAAGGTCTAGGGTACTTAAAATAGTAAGAGAGTAGGTAGAAGAATGCAGCAAAAGGTAGAATCAGTCACACAATGAGTCAGAAATGTAGCTTTACAGAAGTGAAATATATATCATACATATCAAAGAAAAAGAAGTTGGGACAATTAGCTAGTTTTTGTATAAATCAAGGGCATTTCAAAAAGTGTATTAAATTGAAAGAACTCCATAGGGTGGAGCAGCTAGATAACATGCATAATACCAGATGTGAGACTGAGGCTTAGAAAAGAAATAGCTGTAAACAAAATTTTGAGACCTATGTGGCAAATTTGTCATGAGAATTAGAAGAGAAGAAAATTTACTGAAGATTTTCAGACATAGTAGCACATACCTGTAATCCCAGCATTTAGGAAGACTTGAAGGATCTCAAGTTTGAGACCAACTGGGTGTAAGAAGCTATTTCAAAACCAAACAAACAAAAAGCTGAGGATTATTAATTTTGTGTGTGATTTCTTTTTAGGTAATGTATTGCTCTAGCCCAGGCTGGTCTGGAATTCACTATGCAGTCTCGGGCTGGCCTTGAGCTCATAGCAATCCTCCTACCTCCATGTCCCAAGTGCTAGGACTAAAGACGTGGGCCACTGTGTCTGGTATAGGATTATTGACATTAAACCACAAAAAAGTCTAAATAACGAAAATATTCTGGTAAAATTAATACAGGTATAGGGAAAAGGGTTTAGAAAAGAAACAAATTAAGTGTTAAAGGTGAACTCTCAAATGGGAAGTTTTAATTTTAATTTTTGGCTTACTATATTTGCTACAAAGTGTATACATTATTTCTGCAATACAAGTATTTTAAACATTTACCAAAGCAGGTTGATGACCCACAAAATTATGTTCTGCTGATGAATGATGTAACTGAATGAAGATTGATCTCAGGATTGAAGAACAAGGAAGTCACTGATGGGCTTGACAGGATCTGCTACTGTGGAATATGGAGAACAGAATCTACCTGGAATAGTTTGGAGGTTCCTCAAATGTCAAAGTCAAAGCTACTGTTGTAAGTACATAATTACACACCTTGGCATGGGAGCCATTCTCCCTTTGCGTTATACCATGCAATGGAAGTCTATTCAAACTGTCTATTTGCAAGTCTATTCAGACTTATTCTGAAAGTAAAAAAGACAGTATATGGATTAGTATATAACACACTTCAGGCTCAGGAGTGAAAGTGCAGAAACACAGTGGGAAAGCAATGGGACCATGGTTTCAGCAAAGGTCCCTGGGGAGAGAGGGGTGTTCAGTCTTAAATGGCAAGGGGAAAAAAAACGAATGTTTGACTTGAAACCTTTGAAAGTTCAAGATTTAAGCAAGATGCAAACCAGAGGACACAGTTGTGCCTGAGCCCAGCAAGACCTGACCATGCTATCGATATTTCTGGGCAGCGTGTAACAATTGTAAAGTGGCATTAAGAGAACTGGTGTGTTTACATAGTCATGTCCAGTTTACCTGTGTCAGACAACACTTTGACAGGCCTGAGAGAAGGAACTATGCAGGATTGCCAGTTATCCAGACTTCTGGGAATCCACTAGCCTGGCCAGCCAAAGGAAAACACGTGTAGCTGCCAGAAGTAACAAAGTAATGGACTTTCCACGAGAAGCCATCCGTTCTGGACCATTTGGTATTTTTAGAGGAGAGCCTCATGCATAGTAGGTACTATGATCATGAAGACCTGGACTGATGTGGCTCATGGATTCAGGAGAGAGGTAGGGAGGTGCTAGTGAAGAAATGAAACATCAATGCACAGAATTTATGCTCCCAGAGGAGCAGTAAGTTACAAATATAGGGGAAATTTATAAAAGCTTCTACTTTGAAGCATGGGATGTCAGGGTGTAAGGAACCCTTATAGATTCCACCAACTTGGCATGGAAGCAAGGGCTGAGGAAATGTAAGTATGCCTGACCTCCAATCAACAGCTACAGCTTTGTACTTTAGGACTGGGAAAACAAGCTGTGTACAAGATTTTCACATGTATTAAGAAGTCCTAAGGGTATTTGGCCAAATAATCTTGAGCATAGATTTATAAGTTCACTGTGACTACCTATATTCCTAGAAATCTCCTTAGGGTCAGTAAAGTATTTTCTTGCAGTTTATCAAATGATAAGAAATTTCTCAGGGACAACAAGTAGATTCACTATTTTGCAAGGCATTCAGGCATAGAAAAACTGATAAATATCTGATATAATTTTGTAAATATGAAACATCATAATGTTCACTAGACTTTTACAGAATGTCTTGCATTAGGCTAGTACCCAAAAGATGGGTTGATTTAGAATCATATTTGTCATTAATAGATAAAGCCTATATAAAAAAATGATTGGGTTGGAGAGATGGCTCAGTGGTTAAGGGCACTTGCTTACAGAGCCTGATGGTCCTAGTTTGATTCCTAGTACTCACATAAAGCCAGATGTACTAAGTGGGAAATGTGTCTGGAGTTCATTTGCAATTCTAGGAGGCCTTTGTGCCTATTCTCTCTCTTGCTCTCTCTCTCTTTCTACCTGCCCCTTTCCCTCTCTCTCAAATAAATAAAATATACAAAAGGAAGGTGTTCTTAATAGTAATCTATTTTATTTATCTTAGAACTAGAAGCACTGTTTAATCAAGAAGTGCCAGATGTCATAATTCAATAAAGTACTCAGCATTCTATCTGAATATTCATGAGCCCAGATGCCCAGGAAATGTGAAATTGTATAGCGGAAATTACTCAATGGCTATATATATATGTGTGTGTGTGTCTGTGTGTCTGTGTGTACACACATATGTGTACAGACACACACATATACACACACATACATATTTTTTTTGAGAACTAGTTCCAGGCTCAAGTATCTGATTTTACTCAGTGTTTAACTACAGGTCTATTGCTGTAGTTCTCATACTGTTTCTGATTAGCACTGGAAGGTTTAGGTTGGAATTCAAGTATGTTCCTTTCATGTCACTCTTTGTTTGGAACAGAACAAAAGGAATAACACTCACCCATTTCTTTGCAAGGCATCTATTTAGCTTCCATCATGGGTAACAGTCAAAGGCAAACCAAGATCCATCAGCTAGTAACTTGAATTAATATCCATTTTCTTAATTAATATGTCAGATTGAGAAGTGTTCTTTTTACTCTTGAAATACAGAATTTTATTTAGAAACTGTTTAAAGTAGAAAAAAGGAAAACCCTGTCCAGAAATACTGGGCAGAAAATGGATTCTCAATAAAATGGAAATTAAAGGCAACAAAAGTCTAAAAGGACACAAGGAAGCAATGGCGCCACTGTCATTTGAACAATGGCTACTTACCTGCATGAGTTTTTGGCATTGTTAATCACTGAATCTGGATTTTCCTCTGAAATCCACACAGAGCATGCACTAGACAAGAATTCTCTCAAAAAATACCTATTTTTTTCTACACACATTTAGGACAAGCTACCACTAGAAACCAAATCAATACAAACACATCAGGGGCTGAACAATGTCAGTAGTGGATAACATACATTTTGCAGAATTCTTCCAACAAAGGGACTGAACAGGCTGTGGGCATTTCAATCGAAGGAGAGTTAAGGAATGAAATATTTTAAATATTAATAATTAATTTAAACATGGTATTGTTATTTACTGCAAAAAAATTAACATGTAGTAACAAACTAGTGAATTTTATCTCCAAAGACATTAGTGCACTGGCCAAGTGTTTGGGTGACAATGGAAAGCTGTGAATAGCAGACAAGGCAAACACCCCAGCCTTGTAGACCCAAGGTAGCGGTGGCCTTCACTGGTCACTCCTTTTGCCAGAAGTCCAGCAAGAACTTGCAGCATGATCAGCTGCCTGCTGTACAGACTGAGAGGTTTTGAGAAAGAAAGTATGAGGTTGTGTATGTCAAGTGAAAGAAGGATTTACATTTACCATAAGGTAGTTGACTGAATGGATTACAAACTTGCAGCTAATAGTGCCTTCAAGTCAATTTTTATTACGGTAGTGCCATGTTCAGCAATGCTGCCTTATGTTAGACAGCATGCAATTCTACTGAAAGGTCGCATACCTATTGGCTAATTGGATAGAAACTAAGGTAGAACTCGAGCAGAATAAAAGCTGGAAAGAGCACTTTGTGGGGTTGTGGGAATTGGACACTTCAAAGTAGAAAGGAACAATGAATTCAGTGCTGGGAAATGACTAAGATTTGATATCACTAATACAACAGTGAAATTTTCAAATAATATTAAGCCATAATAGTAAAGAAAGAAAGAAGAATTTGGGTTTTCTGGCCATGCTTTCCCACTTCTTCTCACTGCATTGAGAACAATTTCTTACCTCTTCACCTACTGCAGATTATGGCATCTCATCTCTACCGTAGCAATGCTCTCATGGCTGTGTGCCCAAAAGAACCCTATATCCAGTATGTCATGTATTTTTTTCTCCCTTGAAATGTTCCCTGTAAGCTCCTCACACCTAGTTCTTCCCAAGCTGTGGTTGACCCCATATTTAAACTCTTAGGTACACTTTCCTGACAATGAATGGGTCCTCTCCCATTCACTTATAAAATTCCTACCAGCTTATTCTCTTATTTTTCTTCACAACACTTATTATGACTCAAAATTACTTTGTCAGTTTTCTGTTTCCTCCAACTGAACTGAAGCTGTATTGAACTCAGAAACCTTGTGTGTCTAGTTACTTTTTTTTCTGGTATTTGATACCTGCTACATGAAAGGTAGATATAATAAATATCTATACAGAAATATAGACCCTAATGGATCAAATAAAGCTTTGCTATAGGTAATTTGATACTAATGTTGATCCTATGAAGATATGAATTCACAAATACAAGCAGGAGCAGCCTGCATCCAACATTCTGCTTTAATGCCCAGTTTCTGACAAATTCATCTATACTAAGGGGTCTGTGCTTCTCAGGCCTCTACTGATTATTCACACCAAACTTTTCTCTACCATCTCCACTAATTCCTTTTGGGTACTCTGCAGATAGCATGTGGAAACATGAACTCTGTCCATGGGAACCCACACAGAATGAACCATGCTTCCACTAAAGTTTCATCTGGTTTGTTTGGAATGGCTTGATGTCAGTTGGTCATTCTCAGAGCAGGAACTTTGCATCCTATTATTTGAATCAATGGTTCCATTTCAAGTGGTTAGATTTGCATAATATTTGGCTTAAGCCACACACACCCCAGGACAAAAATAGGAGGACTGGGGCTGGAGAGATGGCTTAGTGGTTAAGCACTTGCCTGTTAAGCCTAAGGACCCTGGTTCAAGGCTCAATTCCCCAGGACCGACGTTAGCCAGATGCACAAGTGGGTGCATGCGTCTGGAGTTCGTTTGCAGTGGCTGGAAGCCCTGGCGTGCCCATTCTCTCTCTCTGTCTCTATCTGCCTCTTCCTCTCTCTGTCTGTCACTCTCAAATAAATAAATAAAAATAAAACTAATTAAAAAAAATAGGAGGACTGGGAGATCAGTTGTGCAGTTGGGATCAAAATTCCTAGTCCAGAGGGGTCGATCTAAGTGAGATGAATGCAGAACAGCTTGGGAATTGAAGAGGTGGGGTGGTGTGTGTGTATGTGGGGGGCTTTGATAACAAGCAACAAAGAAGAAAAGTATGCGGAATGGATGGGAGAAATTAAGATCTGCTGACAGAAAAATCATTTGAATTGGCTGTATTATTCCATGTTATTTGAAAGTATTTTAGGGTATGCTACAAGGTTTGATGTGAGAGCTATTATTTTTTTATCAATCAAAATGTTTTGACAATATACCTACAAAAAGCAAGCTGTTGAATCCATGACCCTAGCTGTTGGGTTTCATCAACTCTTAGAATTATAAAGATTACCCTTCACATCTTGTGGAGTTGCCAATACTATGTAACTTGACTCAGATATGATGAGACTATGTGAGCAAATACAAAATAATGTTGCTGGGCTTTCTTTCCTTCCTCATTTCATTCTCCTTTTTCCCCTCCTGTTCCTTTTCCTCCTTCTTCAATCTCTCTCATCTGATTACTAGAGCCTTAAATATGCAGATTTAAATATTGTAATGTAAATTCTTTATGTTTAAGGAGGATACAGTGCTAAGTTTTAGACAAACAAGTAAATTTTGTTTTCTAACACTTATTGTGTACTGTGGTAACAAGATGAAAGACATCTGTTCTCCATCCAATAGTCCTGTCTTCTTGATCTGTCTCTTAAAATTACAGTTACTAGAAAACTCTGCCATCCATTTCCTGTTGGCCAAGACACCTGTCATATGGACTTTACATCCAGAATCAGTAACTGCTAGTCTGTGAGAACACACACAGCTTTTCTGGACTATTCATAAAGATAGTTGGTTGAAAAATAAAATATATATATATATATATATATATATATATATATATATATATATATATGGAATTCTTGTCTTTGTCACTCATGTTTCATGGTCTATAAAATGGTAATAATGCCATTGACCTCATGGGGTTGCTCTGTGGCTGAGACTAGTTAATGTGAATGAGTACTAGGGAATCAGTAAATTTCATGATCTATAAAATGGTTATAATGTAACTGACTTGATACAGTGGCTGAGGCTAGTTAATGTGTATAAATTCTAGGACATCAGTAAATAATAAAATGAATAGAAGAAGGAATTACATAAGGTGATTATTTCTAATGAAAGTCTTTACCAGGATTTCCCAAACAGCTTCACATAGCCATGTTTATTAATTAAAAGCTGTCCATGTGTGTTGGTAAATTGTGTACACGTATTTTACATGGACTATGTCCTCTTTTCTTCTCTAAAGTTATACATTGCTTTTGTTTGTTTATTTATTTGCAAGCATAAAGAAAGAGGGAGAAAAGAGGGAAAGAGAAAGAGAATGGGCATGCCAGGGCCTCCAGCCACTGCAAACAAACTCCAGACATATGTGCCTTTGTGCATCTGGCTTTACCTGGGTACTGGGGAATTGAACCCATGTGGTTAGGCTTTTCAGACAAGCACCTCAACCACTGAACCATCTCTCCAGCCCCTATATTGTTTCATATATATGTGTATATGTGCGTATATATATATATATATATATATTGCTTTTGTAACAAGTGTGAACTTTAGCTCATAGTGCCAGGGTGGAATAAATGGAAAATACATTTGTTTCTCTAAATTTAAATTTAAATGAATTTGTTTCATTTAGTACATTGGAAGAAAAAAATAACCCAGGCATTTGTGTCACTAGTATAGGATGCTGTTGTAGTTAATAAGAGAGGAAACCCAATGATTTGCAAACATCCAAGAACTATGAGGCTCTCTAGAGGCCAGAGAATCAGAGGATCTTTTTGTCAACATTGCTCATCATTGGCACACTCATTGTCCAAACACACTTGTGTCTGAAGGTTAGAGGCCTTACCGCCCCACATTATCTCTGAGTTCTGGAGATTGTGTGTGTGCTGTGCATCTCCACACATATCAGCCCCTCTCCTTAAACACAGCAAGCAGTCAGTGTCCTCCAAGTTTCTGACACTATTCCAGACCACACGAAGAGACCACCAAAAGGGCATAGCATGGGCTGCCTGTTGTCCGTGTTCTCTAGACCTACAGTTTCCCTGCTCCTGCCGGAGCCTTTCCCTAAATCTCTGCCTGTCAGGCTACTTACCCTCTTCCCAGCACTCACCTGCCACTCCCTTGATATTTTCTATCACTATGTCCCTCAATGAGTTCAGAGTCTAAACCTTACCATCTGAGAAAGGACACTATATGTTGAGCATCTGGAAGTTTCGTCTTGCTTCCTTGAAATTCTAATTCTAAGGAAATAAAACAAAAAAGTTAGCTACAGGAAACATACCTATAATAGGAAAAAAATAGTAAAACTGACATACTTTGAATTTTATTTTGTTGTGATCAGTATGGTTATTGTTGTCCTTGCTCCTTTTCTGTTTACTTTATGGTCAGTATTATACTACATTACTTTATAGGAGATATTGCAAAAATATCTGAGGGAACAGCTTGATTTGGGGAAGATTGTGAAGAAAAAACTGAATAAATGCAGTCTCCTATAAACTGGTCACTGAAGGAAATGCAGCAGCCCTGGAGATTCTCGTTACACACAGCTTGTGGGATGACCCTCTGTAAAGGCTAATATTGAGAGCCTGGTTTAAACAAAAGACTCTTGTTCATGAAACCACAGACTTAAATTAGGATAGAACTGACCACAAGAGCAGGACCTTCCAGTGTAAGAAAAGATGGAAAAGCAGAAACCAGGGTGCTAAGTAGGTCAGGCACCTGCAACAAAGTGTGCTGATCTTGTTCTACTGCCGAGTTTAACTGAAGAAATGAAGCATTATTTTCACATTTGACTTTCACATTTGATGCCTAATCTATTAGAAAGAGAAATAAATTGTAAAACTGACGGACTGGTGATTTTAAGTCTCATTCTTGAGCTATTTCTAGCTTCAGCAACAAGTACCTAAGTTGAACCAGTGAGGCAGAAATCTTTTGTGACTACGGTGACCATGGTTCCCACAGTTCACAAATTTATTGGGCACATTTCCAGGAATATGGTTTACAAAGATTGAATTTAAAAGTGTCTGCTTTTAGCAATCTATTAGGTTTTAAATTCTTTCATAAAGTTCATCAAATCTGACCCTTGAGTAAAGAAGATCCATTGCAGTTACTTTCTCACTGGGACAAAGCACATGACCAGAAGATACTGATGGGAGAAAATGGTTTATTTCAGGCTTATTTCAAGGGAAATAATTCATCATGATGGGAAAAGTGTGGCAGAACAGACAGCCAGTGTGTCACATCTTGTCACATCAGGTGAGTGTGCTAATCCTAAGTACCCAGTGGGCCAGACTAGTAAACCTCAAAGTCCAGCCTCAGCAACATAACTTCTCTAGAAGGACCCATCTTCCAAAGGCTCTACCAGCTAGACACTAAATAAGAGACCTAATCACAAACACTTGAGGCTATTTCATATTCAAATCACCAAAAGACATTCTCTGATGTAAGCACACCCAGTGTTACACGTTTCTAGTAGACAATTGAGCAAACATGAGCTCAGAGAGGCATCCTGGTTCATACAGTATTGTATCTACCCAAAAGAAATGAAAGAAGTGTATCCAAAGATGCACTCTCAGTAATGTTTACGTTACCTCACCCTGATTCTGATCCCCAGGGATTCCTTCAGCAAGAAAGAAAGGAATGAATTAAAATGGATTCTATTAACGAACAGTGAGAACAATTTAAGTTTTAGGAATTCTTTTCTAAAATGACATTATGAAAGAGCTTTCCCAGCCCCACCTTAATTAAAATCATGGGTTGTTAGTGAATTGTTTTCTGGGATGGTGTTATCCTTGAGAGTCTCAATCATTGAGGCATGTGAAGAGAACATGTTTGGGGTGGATAGCTCTCAGTTCAAAGACCAGCCCTCCATGGCCTGTGTGTGATCAAAATCGCTACATGTCTCAGTTTCCTTAGAAGATATGGTGTATCTTAAGGAAATCATGAAAGGAATGAGTAAGATAGATTATCTGAGATGCACGGTCATATACTTAGCTCCTTGACCTAGGGAAGAATCTCCAAAAATGTTAATCCCCACCACACTGTACACACACAGTTTACTCAATTCATACATCTAATTAAGGTTCTTCACTGGGCAATGGGAAAACTTAGATAAATGACAATTCATTCCTTTTTTGTTTGTTTGTTTGTTTGTTTGTTTACATATGTTAAATAGTGGAGAAGATTTTACCACACAGCTGTATCCAGTGAGAACTCTTCTCTGTGTTTCATTCAGGATCTCACTATGTAACCAAGCTGGCCTCCAACTCATGATCTTCCTGCAGCCTCTCAAGTGATGAGATTACATATGTGAAGCATCATGCCTTGTTAGGGAACTCATATGTACTTTGTCCCTTGATTTATTTAATTTCTATTACAATGGTCTTGGCCAGATACATGAGAGATACAATGAGCATGAGGTGTGAATACTTGGCATACCTTTACAAGTTGGGCATCAGTAATGCAACACAGTCATAGCAGTGCCATCTGCTCTGAAATAGAGACATAGGGCCCAGAGAGGAAAATGTCTAGATTCAATTTTCCTTCTCTGAGCATTCATTCTTCATGTGTCATTTTCCTTTAATTAGAACTGACCAAGCTTAAGATACAAACAAAATGGGTAAAGCTTCCTTGGCTTCCTCCAGAGAGTTCAAGCAAGGGAACACCTATGGGCCTCAGAGTGTGAGTCATTGAGAGCATCAAGAAGCAGTGACAAGAGTGACGAGTAAGCATTGGAGTAAAGTGTGTGTGTGTGTGTGTGTGTGTGTGTGTGTGTGTGTGTATGAAAGAGAGAGAGAGAACGAATGAGTTAATAGCTATCACTCTTACCCTCTTCTAAAGTGAAGCCATTTTTACTTAAGAAAAAAATTTTAAAGTTCTCCAAAATAAATGTGAGCACACATATTCTGAGCATCCAGGAGCATTTTCTCAGACTGCATGTTTCCTGAGGAAAATTTGGAGGTTTTGCTTCTGGCCAGACTGGAACCAGTCCCTGCCCATCTAACTCTGCCAAAGCTTTGATCCTAAAGAAACACTTCAGTATTTTCAAACTCAAACCCACAATAGCAGACCTTGTGGTAGATGTATTTCACATTTGTGATACTCCTAATTCACACCAACTTTCTCCAACCACATTCGGCATGAGGTACATACCACACGTCCATTCCCATTTTCCCAACTCTCAGCCCCAGATGTGTGCATCACAAATTGTTTTGTTTTTAAATAAAACTTCCCATCCACTCACCATGTTTCAAGAGCTTCTGAAATTTCAAATCTTCTCTGAAGTATTTCCTTCTTAAACTTGAAGTGAGAGAGAATTTTCTTCCAGATCCCGAGCTCTGAAATGAAACTCACACCTTCAGCCACACCCAAAATGGCAGCTACAGTGCCTTGGGATGCAGTGCAACTCTCCTAGAGCTCAAAGCATCTCGAAGGGGCTTTGTACTCTGTGCGTGCAGCATTCTATCATGTAAAAGAGTTAGCTCTTGCTTATTTATTTTGCAAAGAGTAAAAGTAGGGTCAGAAGGAAGAGACATGCCTGAGGGCCCTGAGTGCTACTGGGGAAGAAGTCCAAGGGGAGAACCTACTGATTGTCTTAAAAACTGGGGTCCAAAGCTTCCTTGATATTTTGACTTCAAATAAAATATAGCTTCAGTTACAGCATCTTAGTTGTACCTGCACTGGATGACTATGAGTTTCTTTGTTCCTATTCTCAGGTGGATGATAATTTTTTAAAAAAATATTCTCTGACCCACATACTTATCCCATTCCTCCAGATATATTTTCCCTACCACCCACTAGGTGAAAGACCTAAAATTCAGAACAGAGAGCTAGAAGAGAAGAGACCTTACTGCTATCTCCTGCTCTGCCACGAACTCTTCTCCCAAGGCAGAAGAAGCTGTCTAATGTAAGGTGTATCTCCTGCCATGGAATGCTTGCAACAACCTTCCCCTATTGTCACTTACTCTCTCAGCGATTAAGCACCTCATGTATATTCTCTGCTTGCATATGCTGAACTACAAACACAATTTTTATCAAGATCTATGTATGGTTTCTACTCTTACTCTTTGAAGTGTATTTATTTTAAACAGATTTAGAATTTGTAATCATTATCTAAGTGTTTAAAACTGGGTTCAATGAGTATCTTTATCCTTGTTATAGATGATGAAGTTTTAAAATTTTGCTTTCTTTCTCTTTATTTCTTTTATCCTTTTAAAAGTGTATTTCTGTTTGGTTTTCCCTAAGCATTATGTTGGATCTAGGAGTAAGATGAAAGTTAGGTCTGACATTTCTTCATGCCTTATTCAAATCATACGAAACTATCCACTGATTCTGCCTCTCCAAGTTTTTGACTTAGACTGGTCTGATTTCATGCCTAGTGTGTACAGAAGTTTATTGCATAGAAACAAACCATATGTCCCCTTGGAGGACTATGCAAGTTATCACCAGCATAACTGACCCATGAATGAAATGGGTGAAAAGCATTCTTTATAGGAAGAATCTGTAAGAGAAGTTATTTTTTAGAGAAAAATGTGAGTGTTGGAGGAGATGATGTGTTACGATAGGTTTATAGATTATTCAATCTCTTTTGTAGAATGAAACAAAAATAAATGTTGATTAATTTAACAATCTGATAATACAATTATTAAAGTAAAAAGTGTTTAGTCTAAAAAGCAAGCAAAATAAACATACACAATCCCACTCACCTAGAATGTGAGCTCACTTGACATGTGAACTGCCAGGCATTTTCTCTGCATGTTATAATTTAACATAAATAAAATAATAGTATAGCATGTCTTTGAATCTTGTTTAATTTATTATTAGGAATGTCACATGATACCAATAATGAAATAGCTATGATAACAATTAAGCATCTTAAGGTACACTAAGGTGTATTGTACCATAATTTACTTCATCCTTTAAGATCAGACAATGAGACTTTTCTCAGTCATGAATGATACAAGAAATGCCAACAATACCTATGAATAAGAAAAATATGAGAAAAAACATATGCCTGAAAAATGTAACTATTTCTTTTAAAGACAGAAATAGTTGTAAAGTTTTAGATAGACATTTTCAAATTTTTCTTAAAGTTGTACCTAAATAAATAATGATATATGATTGTGACCATGTCCCTAAACTCAAAATTGATACAAATAAAGGTCATTTCACTGTATTTTTTGCTTGTATATGTGTGTATGGGCACATATGTGTGTTCATGCATGTATGTTAATATGCCTGTAAGCATGAGAAGTTTTACACCAGGCATTTTCTTCAGCTATTCTCCATCTTATGCTTTGAGACAGGGTCTTTGACTGAACCTCACTCTGAAGCCATTCAGCCAGGTTAAGTGGTCAGTGAGCCCCAGGGATTCCTTGTCTCTGTCTTGTTAGCACTGAGATCAATAGGCCCATGTTGCCTTGCCCTGCATTTTACATGGGTGCTGTGGATCTGAACTCACATCCTCATGCTTATGTGGCAAGCACTTTACCCACTGAGCCACTAACCTTCCCAGGTCCATCCCAATTTCACTATTTTGAAGTTCTTTGTTGTTGTTTTTGTTTGTTTTGCTTTCCAGGTAGGATCTCCCTCTAACCCAGGCTGACCTGAAACTCACTGTGTAGTCCCAGGCTGACCTTGAACTCACAGCAATCCTCCTACCTCTGCCTCCCAAGAGCTGGGATTAAAAGCATGCAGCACTATGCCCAGCTGTTTTGAGTTTATTTTTATTTTATTTTTTATTTGAGAGAGAGAGAATTGGTGCACCAGGGTCTCAGCCACTGCAATTGAACTCCAGATGCTTGTGCCACCTAGTGGGCATGTGCAGCCTTGTGCTTGCCTCACCTTTGTGCATCTGGCTTATGTGGGATCTGGAGAGTTGAATATGGGTCCTTAGGCTTCACAGGCAAGTGCCTGATAACTCCAGCCCTGTTTTGAGTTTTTGATTGATGATAATATTGAATAATGTTTCCTATGCATCTTGACTTGGTATCCTTTAAATGAATTGCTTGTCACCTTCTTCTGTCCACGATTTCCTGCCTCAGTATTAGTCTTCCAATTACTGATGTACAGAAACTTTGATATTACAAAATACTAATGCATTACATAGTGACAATATTTTTCCATTCTAAACTTGCTTGTGATGTTTTCTGCAACAGAATGAGGTTGCATTGTTTGTAGTTGAACTTCCAACAGGCTTAGATTGTTGTGAGAACATTAAAATTAGTTTGAAAAAGTAAGACTTATATGATAAATAAGCTTTCTAGGGACTCACTTAGAATTTTCATATGTCTCTATTTATGACACTGATTATCAAACTATACTCCTACGGGATACCATTTTCTCACAGTGGTGGCCAGGGTACTGTGCCCTTTCATATGAATAAATAGCAGTCTTTCCAATTTTTGAGAAAAATATATTTCATGGAAAATTCTCCAATTTTAAGCCTTCTTACCACATTTTTTTTCTTAAATGTTTGGTGCTGCTACTCACTGCCTTTATTAGAATCTAATAAAATCTGGTGTCATATTATATATTCTGTTATTTTAAATTTAATATGTCAATATTAAATGGTGTTGTGCACTGATCGCTATTACTTCCAGATGTTCTAACTGATGAGCTCAAGGCTCTCTAGTGCATGGTATATGCTTGCTACAGTTAAAACTAATGGGGAGATAATGTTCACAAGGCAGAAAAATGAGACAACTGAAGACTAAGGGTCTGTTGTAACCACTAATCACTTCTCACTCTCATTCCAATCTTGTGCCTTGATTAAAAATATCACTGACAAGTGAGCTAATGAATTTGATTGCCATACTTTCCAAAGGAGAGATTTTGATCATAGAAATATTATTCTTTATATTAGAAGCATAGCTGGGACAAGGAATTTTATTTTATTTATTTTTTTAGTGCTTCCAAAAGCAGTCTTTATTGCTGCACTGGGTCTGTGTAGAACATATACAAAGGCACCTCTAACTGGCATTCACAAAACAGAAGCTTTGAAAATGTGCACCTATAAAAATGCATGCATTTCCTGAATTGGTAGCTGCTTTATTCAACAGACCATTAAAAGTCCATTTGGCAGATCTCTCACAAGCTTATGTACACAACAGGTACATAAAACTGATGAACTCAGAATAGCAAGAAACAAACAAACAAAAAAAAGTAAACTAAAATTTTCAGGGTACAAAAAAAGCCCTCTCCAAAAGCCCAACTTTCTTCCAACACTAACACTCTTATAAAGAACAGGTAATGTGACAAAATTGCCCCACTTCCAATGCCCCAGCCCATATCCAACACCCTCCTGCCCTCCAAGTATCAATCATCAGTCCAGGCGAGGCAAATGAACTTTTAATCAAGAACAGCTACTGTTTCTTGTACCAGGACTGTTTATGATTTAAAAGGGGAAAAAAATTAAATCAATCCTGATGTGAATGTTTTCTCTCTTGAAGAGAAAAAAGCAACACCCTGTGTCAAGGAAAGGGGTGTAGTTTCATATGTATAAAATACATGAAAATAAATTTAAATTTCTTTGTGCACATTAACTTTAGACAGAATAGTAACAACAGGATATTAAAGACTGAGGAACCAAGTCAGGGAAGTATTTTCAATCTTTGTCTTCATACCATTGTGTTTCCTGTTTATGTACATACACTGGTATAGAGAAACAGAACTAAAAAAGAATTTGGGGAGCATCTGTCAAAAGACAGCTGCATCAGGAAATGTTTCCCTGGAACTGTTCAAATAATTGATAAGAGGTCCACTTAACGGGGAAGGTATAGAAAAAATTCAAACAACAGAAGGGCTTTTAGGTTATCTTGGTAGGTGATACTGATCATATATGGAAAACTAATATGACAATCCTTCAGAAGCAGTTCAGCTCTGGTTGAAGATTCTTGCCCCTTCCGCTATCTGTATCCAAAAGGTAGCCCTTATCTGGAATCTCTAGGGTTCTGATAAAAAAAAAAATGGTTTTACAAGCAGACCTCAAGGACCTGAATCTTTCTCCCATGTATGGCCCATTCCTCTAACCCACATCCATGTAGGTCTGAGTCAACACCATAAATCAAAATATCTCTACTGGCCAGGTCTTGCTACTTCTCCAGTCTCCCTCTAGCCAGTGACAAATCAGACTGGACTCTTTTTGAAGCTGGCTGCATTATTTTGGCATGTTTTTCCAAAACCAGAAATAACTTCCCTGAAGATTACTGAAATGAAATCATCTTTCACCTAATTGGGAAAAGCTACACAGTCTTACGCTCAATTTTAAAGAGTAATGCTATTGGAGGAAATGATGATGGGAGTGATTTCTTGACTGTTTTCTTTTATAGTTTGCTGAAATGGAACAAATCAATCCTGTCTTGATTATTTATAAAACCTTAACACCAACGGGGCAGGGTGAACTAATGAAACCAGGCACAAGGAATGTGAAAACTTTCATTTCTAAACTGCTGGCACAGAGACATGCATTAGTGTCTTGTAGCTTTCAAGCATTGAAGAAATGAGTTTTCTGCCTCCAATAACTGTTGAAGAACAGGCATTTGCACCTAATTACTCACCACTATAGCTGGCAACCTGGAGAAGGATCAAGCAATGAAGGCTATGTTTTTGAAGAATCCAGATACTAAAGCCTCACATGTATTCTTCAGAGAACATAAATTACCAAAAGTCCTCAGAAAATAGTGACCATGTGACTATGAAATATTTTAGCAGGTTTAGAAAAAAAAACTTAATCGTTATAATCTATCTATAAAGTCAGTATTTTCCACACATTACAGATGAGGAAACCAAGTCTCAAAGGACCAAGTGACTTGTTAAAAAATACTTAACTCATAAACATGAGGGGAAAAGGTCAGGGTTGAATTTAAGTCTCTGCATAAATCTTAAGTTCTTTTCATATTTCTTAGAGATATTTTTCTTGGATGTGAAAGAAGATGTTCAATCTATATTAAATATCATATTAACTTAATGTGTGAATGAAAAGTTTAATGTCTATTGGCTCCAGTAATCATGTATGCTTGTGTTCTTACTGAATAGCTGAAATCCACTTCATCCTCAAAAAACCTTGAAGAGCCAACCAGTATCATCTTTGCATCTTTGCCAAAGTCTACTGTGAAGACACAAGTACCTATGTGGATGGAACCATCCCATTACACCTCCAAAGCTGCTAATGTCAAGAGAGACTGACTATAGGTCATGTATCCACTCTATGAAAAAGAAAAAGAGACAGAGAGAATCTAATGTAATCGTGCACACAATGTATCCAGGAGAGACATGAACAAATGTCTCTTCACCCCAGATAGGGCATTGAAAACAGACCATAGAAACAATTGCACCTAAATCTCACAGTGAAATAAGTGAGTTTACTGGAGACATTTGTATGAATATGGGTGAAAGGTTACTTACAGGGCCATAGACCGCTCAAAGGCAGCAGGGTTACTAAAAAGCCTATTCCAGCACAGGTGAAGACTCACAGTGGCTACATCTCTGAGACAGAGCTCACTGCCCAGCTTGCAGGAAGCTCTGCTGATCTGAGAATCTGTTTTTCCCAAGCAAATCTTGCTTCTTGTACAGCATTGGTGAGGGGCCTTGCGAATCTTGTAAGTATCAGGAACTTCCTGAGACTTGTGAGGTAACTACATCCTGAGTTGTTTACTTTCTCAGTCTTAAAATTCTGGAATTCTTTGAGTCTTATAAATATATGTTTCAATTTGGAGACTCCTTCCAGGAGGAAATGTTTAAATATGGAGGAGAATGCTGTACAGTGATATTGCATACTGCCTTTAATCTTTTCTGTATCAGGACTTCCTCAGCTATGTGAATGGCTCCTCTTGAGTCTCTGGGTGCCTTTCCCTATCCCACTTTTGTCCTTTGAGACTCCAGCTATGTAAATCATTCTCACTCTTTCCTTTGGTTTTTACCACTTGGATAAAAGTTTATGAGATGTTCAGGTAGTAGCAGCTTGGCAGCTCTGATTTGGTTAAAAGCTTGTGGCTTAAACTAAAAATTTCACTTGGACCATCAGTGCCCCATTCTCCAGTCACATTGACAGAGATTAGGAGCCGGGTAGTTCATGTTGTAGGCAGCTTCGTTAGGGTCAGTGGCCCTCAACAAGAGGTGACCATCTGTCTGTCTGATGGTGGCTGCTGAGTCATCAGGTTGACCACCTGCCTTTGCCCACTGTTCTTCCTACTTTCTTCAGTTTCTTTGGAATGTTGAATCTACACAATCTCACCTTGCCTCATTACTAATAAAAAAAAAAAAAGCAAAAAAGCCCTAGATGTGTTTAAGTAGACCTATCGCAGCTTTAACTGTCTGTGCCTGATTTACATACGAGTCATCACTTGGACTTTTTCTAGACCTACAAAAAGCCGCTGCAGTCCCAAATGCAGGAGCAACTCTTGCCAAGTTCTATACCGCTTTCTATGGGGAGTTTCATTCCGTCTCTTTCCAATGAGTCTTGCCCTTTGCATGCCTTCCTTTATTCTTTGTCAGTCCACATGACAGGGAGACAAAGGACTTGAGACTCACTGGCTTGAAGAGTTCTATGATCATTAAGTGTCCAGTGCTCTAGCTGCCGGGCTAAGCTTGCCCAGAGCTGAGATTCAGCCATTCTCAAACCATCAACAACAACATGGTCAAAGTAAAATATTAGAGCAAACTGGATTTGAATATAAGTGCCTTAAATGCTGGCTACAGTATAAGTGGCAAAGTGAACCAGTGGTTGGAATGGGGCTTATCGATCAGAGACCAGAAAGACATACTTGATTAATAACTAAATCTATTCATTCATCTCAGTAACTATATCTTCTCAAATATCACCTGTCCTGCTTGCAGACTGTGGGCAGATTCCCTGTTTGCAAAGAATAGTGGACCAGAGATCAATGACATTACTGCACTGGAGGACATAAAATGGGTGAATTTCTCTAAGATTTCAATTCATTTGTAGAAGCAAAATATTTTCCAGCCTTTAAAGAAAACTGCATTGTGAATTGTCCAGAATTTTAAAAATAGAGAAGCAGAGCAGACAACTTCAATTTGTCAGAGAAAAGCATATGGTGCTCACCAGAATGCCAAGAATATAAAACATGACTAATTATGTTTTTATAATTTAGAAAGCCTAAAGTTACTATCTTGCTACAGCTTTATTTGAAAATAAAATTTTAGCATCTTTCCTAATTACAAAAGATAAGGCTTTCTGGTATTATTGTGCTCTTCTGGTTGTTTGCAGTAAAACTCTGAGAACCCCATGGCTGGAGAGATGATTCAGTCATGTTCTTGCTCTGCAAGAATGAGGACCGGCGTGTGGATTGCCAGCACCCACACAGATCTCAGGAATGGTAGGATATGTCTGTAATCCCAGCACTCAGGAGGCAGAGATGGGATTGATAGAGCAAGCTGGTGAGATAGACTAGCCAGGTTGGCAAGCTCTGGGTTCAGGGAGAGATTTCAATAAAAAAGGGAGAGAGGTACCTGAGGGCAATCTCTGGCCTTCACATACACACGTGTACCCACACACATAAGAACACACACACACACACACACACACTAAAAAAAAAAAAAAAGAAAGAATTGAGCAACCTTAGGAAGAAGGGTGTTTACTATAATGAATCTTTAACTGACAGATAGGTTTTGGATCTCTCTCTCTTTTGTCTCTCTGCCTTCCTCACTCTTTTCTCTTTTTCTCTCTTTCTTTCTTCATTCTTTCTCTCTTCTTCCCTCCTTCTCCTATTTAACCACTTTTGCCTTCCATTATCCACTTTATTAATGTTTTTTAAATACTTGTTTGCAAGCAGAAATGGAGAAAAAGAGAGAGAGAATGCCAAAGAGAGAGAGAGAGAAAGAGAATGGGCTCTCTGGAGTTCATAGTAAAGAATTCCAGAGGCATGAGCCACTTTGTGCATATGGTTTTACACAGGTACCGGGGAATTGAACAAAGGCCTTCTTGCGTTGCAAGCAAGCTCATTTAACTGCCGGTCCATCTCTCCAGCTCCATTATCAAAGGTGGAGCCATTTCAAGATTTACCAACAATTCTAAGGGTGAAAGAACATTATGTTGAGTATTCATCCTGAACCAATCAGAGGGTCCCAATACCCAAAGAACTGTGATTGCTAAATATAAGACTGAGCGTGACACTTCAGTCTTGACAATGCTAGCTAGTGTATAGTGTCAATTATAAATATACATAGGAATGCTTAGAAAACATATGTGTGATATTTTTAAAACTCTATTTTAATGTTTAGAAATAACTGCTGTGAATAATTGAATTTTTTCATTGAAATTTCAATAGGCACACAGATATTCTCATTATGCTTTACTAATTTTGGATAGTGCAGTTCTATATAAACTTGCATAGCTCTAAATTTTCACTGAAATTGGGTTTTTTTAAAATATTTTTTGTTTATTTATTTGAGAAAGACAGACAAAGAAAGAGGCAAATACAGAAACAGAGAGCAGGAGGGAGAGAATAGGTGTGCCAGTGCCTCCAACAACTGCAAATGAACTCCAGACACATGTACCACCTTGTGCATCTGGCTTATGTGGGTACTAGGAAATCAAACATGGAAACTTAGGCTTCCCAGGCAAGTGCCTTAACTGCTAAGCTATCTCTCAGCCCTAAAATTATGCTATTTAATAAGTATAAAATGACTATCAAATAAAGGAATTATAATTTAGCTAATCCCTTATTTTAAAATCATATGATTTATTATTATTATTTTATTTATTTATTTATTGGTTTTTCAAGGTAGGGTCTCACTCTGGCCCAGGATGACCTAGAATTCACTATGTAGTCTCAGGGTGGCCTCGAACCCCCTGTGATCCTCCTACCTCTGCCTCCTGAGTGCTTGGATTAAAGGCGTGCGCCACCATGCCTGGCTGATTTTTTATTTTATAAAGCAAAGTTATATTATACAACTTTGTAGCTAAAACTGTGAGTGAATAATTTCCTTAGGATATATTTCAACACTGTAATTACTGGATCAGGATATGAATTAGAAAAAAAGCAACTGACAAACACTGACTGGCCCCTCTCCCATTTCTCCCTGTTAGAGACAACGGTCCTTGTCTTTGTGAGCCTGGCTTATTCCACTTCACACAAGGATTTCCAGTTTCAGCCATTTTCTTGCAAACAACACAATTCCATTCTTAACAGCTGAATAAAACTTAATTCACATAGATGCACAGTTTATCACATTTTCCTTAGTTTATTTGTTGAGGGACACCTAGGCTGATTACATAACTTGGCTATTGTGAATAATGCTGTGATAAACATGACTGTTCAGGTATGTCGATAGTAAGTTGAGTTTTGGTACACACCCAGAAGATGTGTAGCTGGATCATGTGGTATTCCTGTGCTTAATGTGCTGAGGAGCCACCATTTAGATTTTCACTGTGGTTAAACTCATGATTACATACACACCAACAAAGCTCCTTTTCCCCTGAATTCTTACCAACATTTGTTGCTTTCTTGATAGCAATCATTCTGACTGACATAAGATGAAATCTTAGTGTCATTCTGTTTTGAATGTCTCTGGTGACTAAAGATGGTGAACATTGTCTCATGCATTTACTGGAAATTTACACTCAACTTAGAAGTATTAATTTGCCCATTTATTGGTTAGACCATTTGTTCTTTTGAGGGTTTTTTTGAGATCTTTATATATTCTGCATGTTGTCTCTTTATTTATTATTTCTTTCATTGTGGGCAAACTTGAATTTTATGCAATCCCATTTGTCAATTCCTGCAGTTCTTTCCTGAGCAATTGGAATTCTATTCAGAAATTCATTTAGTATGCCTACATCTTGAAGCAAGCACTGTCTTCTTATGGGATACACCAACTTGAAATATTACATACTATGTGTGAATGATCTTCCCTCAGACTATGAACACCAAGTATTATGCCTCTTTCTTTTTCATTTCTAGTGTTACAACTTTTATATTCCATGAATTATCTACCTGGAATTTTCAAAGAAAGATTTCTTCCATCTGTTTGGTTAATCCCTTAGGGTTATATCCCTCCCTAAAATTGGCCTCTTTTCAAATTTTACTGAAAATATATGGAGACATCTCATGGAAAAACCACTTACTCACAATTTTGATGGGTCATTATTTGTGTGGGCCTGAACATTGACTATTATCTGATCTATTCAAAGTATAGTTTATAGAATGAATGGATCCTCTTCACCATAGACAATTGTTCTATATCATAAAATACACTTACTTAAGTTATGCTTCATTATGGAGCAAAATAATTTGATTAGTTGGCAATAAAAACATCTGTAAATTATTTAGAGTATATTCTAAAATAATACTGTTAATGTACTTGTGGCTGGTTTCTGTATGAGTAGCACCAACATTCTATTTGGAAAGTCCTTGGGAGGGATGAAAAGACTCCTTGATAAAGAAAGAAGACAGAGTGTGTTTTTCTCTTTTCTGGAAAAAAAAAATGTTGCCATAACTTGTTATTTTTCTTGGAACAAATGACTTAGGAACAGTTTATCTTTTTAACTAATTGTTTATTTCTGCATTCTCCCTCAAGTTCAAGGGCAGAACAATTCTATTGCACACTGTTTAGCACTTTGATTCCAAATAAGCACTATTCCCATTCTCCCCATCTGTATGCTTCTTTCTTCTGCTGTTTGCCACAAGGAGTTTTCCATGCCAGAGTCTGACTCGAGATTCCTCTCTATCCAATCTCATTTGCTTCTTATTAAATACAGAGCTCTTTGAAAATAGTTTAATAAGTACCTTTGATCCCTCTGTACTTTTCAAGGGTTTCTCAGTTTCTTCCAAACACTCGGCTGACAGACTTCTGGGATCAGCCGGCCTCACTCCGAGACACTTTGAGCTGATGATCTCTGAACACCCAGGGAAAGGCCTTTTGGAGGACCCTTGGGAACATGGGTGTCTTGGAGCTGTAGTAATCCTGTCCTTCATTTCTCTGGAAGTGAGTCATGGAAGAGAGGACTTTCAGGGACATGAACCTTGCTTCCTTTACATAAAATTCTCAGAAACAACAGGCTTTAATAAAATACCAACCACTTCAGGGTATCTCTATCCCTTCAGTCTATACTCTCCCAAGGTCCTTTTTTTTTTTTTTTTAAACCAAAGCAGCTTTGCTTTTCTTCACTATAATTTTTTGAGTGAACACCCTGAAGCCACAAAGCCTTTCTACCCGTGCAAAATCTCCACTAAGCTCTCTGGCTAAGTGAAGGCCAACACCACTAACATGCATGCAGAGATTTAAAGGTTCCACTGAGGTAAGGAAGGACATTAATGGGGAGAGCTAAGCCTCAGAGCTTCTGGAACCAGTTCTGTCTTCCCTTGCATCGAGTCATAGAGGGCATCATTAAGTGTATTTTAAAGTTTGTGACTCCATATTTGTAAAATGAAGGACTTAATGTTATCTGGAATTTTCATATCTCCCCAGGGATGAATTATGACTTTAACAAGAATGGAATAGTGTAATTAATTGGGGGTGGCAGGAGCTCAGTGTGGCAATATTTTTTTTTTCACATTTGGAAAATAACATTTGGTTTTTTTTCATATCATAACATATGCAAAATACAGATTAGAAACACAGTTTTAGTGTTGGGGTGTAGGTTTTAAGAGGTTACATAATTATTTGTTATAGCTATGCTCTGGTGGAGGTCATGGCTACAAGCACACACTGGAAGTCTGATGGAGCCTCCGTTGACTCCTTGCCTTGTCCTCATGCTAGGTGAATAAATTCACTTTGTTACAGCCATTAATCTAAATAACACACTACCTGAACTAAACAAACAAAACAAGAATAAGAAGAGCATTTCCTTTCCACATCGGCAAATTAAACACAAGGTATAATGAAGCCCTTAGATGTTGTTGTGGTTAATCACTGTTGTCAAGTTGATTAGATCTAGAAACACTGAGGCAAACTGCTGAGCATGTCTGTGAAAGAGTTTCTAGATGAGGATAGTTGAGGTGGAAAAACCACACTCCAACTATAAGTGGCACCATCCTACGGTCTTGAACTGGATAAGGAGAAAGCTACAAGAGCATTAGCATTTATCTGTCTCTGCTTTCTGACTGCAGACTGAATGTGACCAGCTGCTTCGTGCTCCTGATACCATGCCATCCCCACCATGATGGACTGTACCCTGGAGCTTTCAGCCAGAATAAACCCTTTCCTATTTCAGTTGCTTCTTGTCAAGTATTTTTGTCACAGCAATGATAAAGGTACCTAATACTGTTGTTGACCCAAGGCTGAACCTTTCTGATCAACCTTTAGCATTAATGCTATTCAAACTCTCCTTAGTTAACAAAATGCCACAGATTACGTAATCTGTAAAACAGAAATTTTCTCATTGTGCAGAAGGCTGGAAACACAAGAATTAAGGCACTGGCAGATTCAGACCAGTTTCCTAAAGAAAGTCTGTTCTCTGCTTCCAAGAGGGCACCTAGAGAGCTGTACCAGTCAATAAATACTTTGCTTAAATATTTACAAAGTGTTTGGAAAATAAAATCAATACCAATTTAAATAAATTCTTAATGAAAATGTCGATTTTTGTGTAGGACATTTGTTTTTCAAAACCTCAAAAAATTTTAAACCTAATTTCAAATAGATAACAGAGAGAATACTGTCATCTATTATAGGCATCAATTTGATTTCCAGTTATTGTGTGCTTAAGAACAGTTTGGCAAGCAAGTTTCTGTATTAATTAACAGAATTGCACAAGTTCTTTAAATACAATTATGAAATTGTGCACATAACATTTAAATATAAGTGAATCGTTACCCCCGTAGTTTTTGTGTTGTTTTGCCTGTGGGGATTTAACCCAGGGCCTTGCATATACTAGACAAGTGGCTTTCCACTAAGCTGCATCCTACCATAAACTTCTTCATGTGTTAAGAACATTATATTTTCACAAAAATTTGTGCTTTGATATCACTGTAAAGAAAAGCACATGATTAATCTTCATTGTTAAATGTTGTAACGTGAATTTTGGAATAAAACTCAGATGAAATAGTTAATATAACTCTTGGTTCTAACTAAAAAGCTACCATCTCATGCAATGATCTGAACCTGTGGGGGCTGCAAGGGAAACGTATTGTCTGCACACTAGTCACAAACATTTGATGCTACTTCTGATACATCTCCATTAGATCTTTTTTTACTTCTGTCTTTCATGTGGTCAGTGACAGCATAATGACCACAGAGAAGGCACCTAATAACAAAAAATAATGTGCAGGATCCATATTTATCATTAACTTCCTTGAGAAAACAAAATTTATTTTCTATTTTCCAACTAGCCACACACTCTTAGTTTTTTAGCTTATGGCTGCTTAAGTATTTATTGAAAAATTAAAAGGCTTCATTAAATAACAGTAAATAGTTGCAAATTTTCACATCCTACAATAAAGTACAAGCAACAGTGCCCACACTGCTCAAATGGCCCTCTTTCTGTTCTATAGGTACAATTGTTCTGCCTTTATTTCTTCTACCTATCCCACACATACTTAAACATGACTTACCATTTTCCTCATTCAAAGCCCTTTGCTGACTGTGACCACATAGTTACATGCATCTTGCAGGCTTTTCCACTGGTCACAATACCATTAATTGTTAGATCAAGTGACTAACATAGTAGAGAGTTGAGCAGTTATTTCAGAAGTACCTAAGACTGGAAGGAGATGTCTGTAATTAGAAACTCATATCTGAATGTACTTAATTTTGCAAGCAACATTCTTTGGAAATGGAAGAATTAAGGATAAGTAAATGGACAGGTGAAAGATAAAAGGTGAGGTCACTTATCAGCTTCCATGAGTCTTCTCTCAATGCCCAAGTTCTGGAATTGTAAGTGAATACCACCGTGCATAGCTTGAAAGATGGATTTAAAGTAAATATCAGAGTTTCTTAAAATGACACAGGGAGGGCTGGAGAGATGGATTAGTGGTGAAGGCATTTTCCTGCAAAGCATAATGACTGGGATTTGATTCTCCAGTACCCATGTAAAGCCAGATGCACAAAGTGGCACATCCATCTGGAGTTCCTTTGCAATGGCTGGAGGCCCTGGCATATTTATTCTCTCTGGCTCTCTTCTACTACTCTCTGCTTGTAAATAAATAAATAATATAAACTTTTTTAAAAAAATGACACAGGGAAAACAGATATCCTTATTATTAGAAATGTTCAAGCCAGATGTGGTGGGGCATGCCGTTAATCCCAGCACTCGGGAGGCAGAGGTGGGAGGATTGCCATGAGTTCGAGGCCACCCTGAAACTCCATAGTGAATTCCAGGTCAGCCTAGGCTAGAGTGAGACCCTGCCTCAAAAAACCAAAAAAAAATTTAAAAAGTAATGTTCAATCTGAGCATGGATCATATGGTGAGAGACACTATGGACAAGAAGAGTTCTGATATGGTTTGAATGGGAAATATCCCCTACATGCACATGTATTTAAACTCTTGATCTCCAACTGGTGGTGTTGTCTTGGGAGGTTGTGAAACCTTCGTGATACCCGGCATGCATGGTGGATGCTGATCACTGTGGATGGGCCTTTGTGTGATATAGCACTAGGCCCTGCTTCGAGCTTAAACTCTCTGCTCCCCGAGCAGCCAAAATATGAACAAGTCACTCTGCAAGTTCTTGCCACCATGTCTGTCCTGTCACGATGAACTATACCCTGTACACTGTGAGCCAAAATCAATCCTTCCTCTCTAAGTAGCATGTGTAAGGAATTCTGTGACACTAATGAGCAAAACAATAAATACAAGCTTTAGAACTCCAAGGTTCTGTCTTAAAAGTTTCATGATTCTCTCACTCTCCTTAACCCCAGTCTATCTCTGACAGAATCTTACTATGATAGCCCTGGCTGGCCTGGAACTTAAGATCCTCCTGTTTCAACCTTCCAAGTGCTGGGATTATAGGCATGCACCACACTACCACACACAGCCAGTTTAATGATCTTTTGTTAAAGTGCTGCTCTTACAGATAGGCTTTAAAGAAGCAGAATTACAACTCTAGGAATGTTAGAATGGCTTCAGCAGATGGTGAAGGAAAGGAAAAGAAATATTATTCTTGGATTTATATATTCTTCCAAAGATCTTTGATGGATTCATAGATATTGAGATAATCTGATAATATATATAGTAGCCACAGGAAAAAATATACTATTGATTAAAAGGGCTTTTAAGAGATCACCCAACCTAGTATTTACTGTGAACAAACTCCAGATGCATGTACCACTTTGTGCATCTGGCCTTACATGGGTACTAGAGAGTCAAACCAGAGTCCTTAGGCTTTTCAGTGTTTGCCATGCAATTGATGCATAAGGATCTTTTGTCATAACTAAGATTTTGTGTATCACCTATGTAGTAGGGTTGTAATATCTGTTCAATTCCAGAAAGCATACTAACAAAATTGTAGCAGTTACCTTCTCATCCTGGGACAAAAAAGTAAAAATAAAAATATAAATGAAAACCAAAGCAGTATATGGAAGGAAAAAGTTTGTTTCTGCTTACATTCTCAGAGGGAAGTTTCATGATGGTGAGGGAAGCATAGCAAGGGAAGCTCTCTCACATCGTCCTGCCACAGCAGCAGGCAGGAAGCATGAATGAGCCAGCTCTGAGCATCAGTGGACTGGGCTAATAAACCTCAGGTCCTCCCCCAGTGATAGACTTCCTCCAGCAAGGCTCCACCTTCCAAAGACTTCACAACTTTTAGAAATTGCCAGCATCTGGAGGATAAGCATTTAAACACATGTACCTATGGGGGGGGGAATCTCATTCAAACCACCACAAATGTCTAAGATAAAGATGGAGAGTACAGAATGCCAGTGGTTTTATCCTCTTGTGAGGTAACATGGGGGGTGTACAACTAGATGCAGATGAAGCAATGTTAAATTTAAGTCATTTTGTCTACTGCTTAGAGACTTTTTGGTAGTAATGTTCATATTCAATTTGTGAAATACTACTTTCATTAATATTAACTTTCCTTCCTTCCTTTCTTCCTTCCTTTTCTTCTATTTTGTGGCATCTCATATAGTCCAGATTGTCCTTGAGTTCTAATCAAGGATGACCTTGAATTCTTAATCTTCCTGCCAAGTGCTGGGAATTGAACCCATTGCTTCATGCATGCTAGACAAGCACTCTAAAAATTGAGTCACATCCCAGTTCTCTTCTCAATTTTCTTGAAAGATAAATATCATAAAATAATAGGTCCCAATGTATAACTACATTCATAGGCTTTAGCAGAGAAAGTTTTATGTTTCCTCATAGAGCAACTGGTAAATGAAAGTCCTGACTTCCTTACACATTTCTTTTTTTTCTTCTTTATGTTTCAATAAAATTCATATGTATATATATATAGTCATTTTTAAAATTTTATTAATTTTTTATGAAAAGGTTGAACTCATAGACACCCCCACCCTCCTCCATACAAATTGAGCTAAGAGTCTTCAGTGGGGTTATTGGTATTCATTGTGGGGACCAAAAGGCCTCAGTCAGTCTCTGCAGATATGTGAGAAACATGTCTCAAGCTGAGGTCCTTATAATCTTTCCACCTCCACTTCAGTGATACTCCTTGAGCCTTGGTGGGCAAGATAGAGATATGATTTTGTGCTTCTTTCTATGTGACTCTGGTCAATGTTTCATGAGGTTTGAGTGACCAAAATGTCTCTTGCCATTTCCCTGGAACTGGTTTTCAGGCTAGCTATAAGAGCAGTATTCATGTCACTGCTTCCTCTATGGTGACTTCTGGGTCTGGGCAGATGAAGTGGAGGTGACCCACCTTCTGGTAGATAGTCAGTTCTCCCTTCTTGATGTATTGATGAGTTCTTGTTCTAACCTGTAGTCTCCTCCATCTGTAAAACAGAACAGATTCTCCAACCAAAAATGAGAACAGTTTGGATAAAAGGGGATAAGCCTAGTCATTAACCCCTTTTATTCAAACTGTTCTCATTTTTGGTTGGAGAATCTGTGTATACCCATTCTTTTTAATTAGAGAGCAGTGGAGATTCTCTCTGGACCCTATTGGTTTCCTGTCCTGGGAATCTGCCTTGGTTTCCAGAGCCAGATATGGGTTTACCCCACTGAGCAGGTTTCATGTCCAATCCATAAGCAGTTGGTTACCTGCATTGACTGTGTGCCACTATTGCACAAGTGTGTACTTGTTGCTTTGCTGGCTGATTTTATAACTTACAGGACCTCCTGCTTAATCAATTAGCTGCCTACTGTCACTTTCCAGCACTATGAGGGCTAGCAGGTTTCTATGGGATTGAGTCACGTTGCCATTAGTTTTATATATCCCCTTTAACCCCCTTTCCTCTACCCTCTAGGCCTTTCCATACCTTTATTTCTTTCTTGTTGCTGATCATTGACTTATTCAGTAGCCCTTTCTCCCTTCCCTCACTATTTCCCCCTTTTTTCTATCTTTATTCTAATGCTATGTCCATATTATAGACATGTATTAGGTCCACATTTCTTTTTATCTGCCTATGAAGATATAGGCAATTAACAGTGAAAGATAATTCCTTTTTTCGCAAACTAAAATTGCACCTTATGAGATATAAGGCATTGTTGCTGTTAATAAAATAATCCATGGCTCAAACAGAAACATCAGGCACTGTTTAAATCATGACTCTGAATTTATTAGCTTAATGGCCTTAGACACGTTTTATTAAGTTTTTACACCTGTTTCCCCTTTTGAACATGGAAGTTATACTAATTTGAGGTTTGGTGCTGAGTACTTAGTAGGCTTGAAAGTGTTCCACAGTGTATTGCCCTCTGATTAGAAGTCCTGGAGATGTTGGGGGAAAAGAAAAATTCACTGTGAGATAGAATTCAATTGCATCATTATACTTGACAACTTATCCATTTAGGTTTACAATGGCAGTAGGTTCCTTCCTAGGGCCTATTAACATCCCCAGCCACAGGTTTTTACCAATTTTACAGACTTGGTATGAATTCACTCTTATGGACCAGACCTCAAATCCAATCAGAATGCTGTTGGTTATCCCCATAGCAGTAATGCCACTATTGTACCAGTGGGCACATCTTGCCTGACAGGTTGGTTCTGGAATACACAGGGTTCACAAGTGGGTAGGATAGTTGATAACTTTTCTCCCATGACAGTTTATATAGCACCTTCTGGTACAATGAAAGCTAGTTAGCAGCTTGCTTCCAACTTAGCTTTTTTATGTTCTGGAAACAAAGTGAAGTTTTCTTCAGCAAGAAGGACTTAATATTTAGTTTTGGTGGACAATCAAGTGCAATTACAATAATGTATATTGTTTGAGGGGTCTCTGTGACCTCCCTAACCAACAACTCATAGGGAAGTATCTCACTTCCAGTATTGGGATATTTTATTAATAACTTATGGATTCTAGAAATAGCTCAATTCACCCATGTAGGGTAACTTTGTTAAAATTCTTTATTTTTATACATATTTGTATTTATTTTTAAGCAAAAAGAGAGCATGAATGACTTAATAATGTATGAGTACTAGGGTCTCTTGCCACTACAAATAAATTACAGATACATGTGCCATTTTATACATCTGGATTTACATAGATACTCGGGAATCAAACCTGATCCATTCAATCAAATCCAGGCTTTGCAAACAACTACCTTTGACCACAGAGCCATCTCTCCAGCCAGCAATTATATTTGTGATTAGATGATGAAGTACTAGGTTTCCATATGTTTTTTCCATATAATTCATAGTTTTGGTTAAACCTATCCCCATCTTCTCCTCTCTCCCTTCCCCCTGCCCCATCTTTACTTAAAGCTTTCCCTACACTATTTCCTCTCTCTCTACTTTCATAACTTGTATCTGATTTTTATTAGAAAAATTATGCTTATAGTTTGAATATAAAATATCATCCCACAGACTTAAGTATTTGAACATTTGGTCCCAAAATAGTGCCACTATTTGAGGAAGTTTTGAGCAATGAAGCTAGGTGAAAGAGGTTATTACTGAAGGAAGGATTTGAAGGTTATATCCATCTGTGTTTCTGATCCAAGATTGCTGGTTTCCCTTCTACCAGGACATGAGTAGACTCTGCTACATGCTTCAAAAGCCATGCATGAACTCCCCTATACCCTCCCTTCTATGGTAGACTAAAATCAAAATAACTCCTTTCTCTATTAAGTTGCTTTGGTCAAGTATTTTTTCACATTAATAAGAAAAGTAACTAATACAGAAAACTGGTACTGGAAGTGGGGTCAATGCTGTGATGTGAGCCTTTGCAATTGTTTTAAAAAATAATATTAAAATTGATTGGAGTCTTGTGCTAGAGAAGTCACACTATACTTACAATGTACTAGTTTATTGGTGAATGAAATTTTGAGACAATAAAACATATAGACTATTGCATGGTTATTGCTTGCTGCTTTTATTCAGATTCACAGTGAGACTCCAGAGCAAAAAATAGAGCACACTTATGTAGAAAATGTGCAGTTTGTTGAGGAAAGGATATTAACAGGTTTAAAATTGAGGCCATACACTGTGGACAAAATGGCCAAAACTGTCAAAGGTATTAGTCGTACTAGAGATTAACTATGGGACTTTTCACTGAGGCAATAGAAATTTTTTTGTTTGTTTTTGTTTTTTCTGGAAATAAACACTCTCTTATAGAAGGTGTCAGTGTGCACAAATGTGAATGTACATGAAAGATTTTTCTTTTTCAAGAGAGTGTCCCAAAATACTTCTGCAGCTTACTTCATTTGAATGGAACTAACAAAGGAACTATTTGCCCTGGCTCATTTGTGTAAGCAATTCAGAGGCCACTGGAGCCATGCAAAGTGACAGCCAGACTACATCTTTACCTAGCAACACAACCATCCACATGGTGTTGGTTTTGAAGGCATGAGGCTTGCACCAGGTTTCCAGAGAGAAAAGGATGGGAACAGACAACATGTAGGAGGGTCTGAATCTCTTTATGGAGCTTGTGAGTGAGCTGTGTATGAACTGTAAAGATGAAGTGTAAGCAGCAATAGAGACCTCAGGGTGTTGGAGATGCCAGGTCATGGAACATCTGCCAAGGAAAGGCACCAAATTGGACTGGCCTGTGACTGAGCCCACGTGGTGGGATACTGGAAGCAGGACCATGGTGGTGCTGGTGCTCAGGCCTGTGAGAGCTCAGATGGTGCCACCATGTGCCATATGCTGGAGCTGTAAGATTTATTGTTCTCTCTGCTGAGGTTTGGTGTTGCTTTCATCCAGCATTTTCTTGCTAAGCCCCTATTCCTCCTTTTAGAAATAGGAGCACTCTCTCTGTGCCATTATATATTGAGCATATAACTTTCTTTTTGATGTTATAGGAGTTCAGAGTAAGAGTTTCTTTGAATCTCAGAAAAAAACTTTTGACATTTGTGGTGCTTTTACTACTATTGGGAATTTTGAAATTCAGCTGAATGCATTGTACATAATGCGATGAAAGCAGACAGACAGAAGCCAGGGATGGAATGTTATGGCTTTACACAAAATATCCCCTCAAGATCATGTATTCAAACACTTGGTTCCCCAGCTGGTCATGCTATTTGGTGAGTTTGTGGAACATTTGGGGTGAGGCTTAGGTAGAGAAAGTAGGTCATTGGTGGGGGGCTTTTGAGCTGTAGCCTGTTCTGCTTTTGGCCTAACGTCTCTGCTTTCTGACCACCAGGATGTATTGTGTGGCCGCCACATGCTCCCACGTTGATGAAACTTCTCTAGACACCATGCTTCCGTATTCATGATGGAATGTTTCCTCTGAAACCATGAGCTGAATAAATCATCCCTTAAATTTCTTTTACAGCAAGAATTTTTCCCCATGAAAAAAATAATCCTATCAATTTTAGGTATAGAAGAGAGCTTAATGATCATTTAATCCAACTCAATATTATGTAGATATAAATGAGGGTGTAAAATATGGCTCAGGGAATTTCATAGAAGAGGGGGCAGAAAGATTGTTAGAGCCACAAGTTGGGGTATTATGCACAAAGACATTGCCTCTTGCCCATAACTTATGGCTACCCCTGCACAAGCCACAATCCCCATAGAGATGACCTGCATCCCCAGCTAGAAGGGTCCCTTTGGAGGGGGCACAGAGATGAGGGAAAGTATGGCACCAACATGAACCATAAATTTGGTATCGAGTTCCCTCAAGAGCTGGAGAAATACGAGTAGTAGATCCATGAAGGGGATGAGCCTGGTTTCAATATCATCCTCCAGTCTTACAGTCCCACAAAGCAATAAGTGGAGGTTCAAGAAAATGAACTACAATCTGGAGAACATATGAAGGATGATCAGCAGTGATTGATAATACTCTTGGCAACAAAAAAAGCCTTGGGTAAACAGCAATATGGAGAGGGAAGATTGCTAGCCCTATTGTGGTCAGTAACTGGGTTCTTTTCTTGTGGCATTTACATATCAAGCTCAGGTGTACAATAAAATGACAAACAGTATGCTCACTTAAATGAAGTTCTACAGCTTCCCTGGGTCACTTAGTTCTAGAAGTTGTCTATGCCAAAAGACTTTGCCTGAATGAAGGAAAAAAATACTACTTTTTTTTTCATCCTAAAATTGTGCAAGCTTTACTTCCATCCAACTAAAGCTGAGATGCTCAGCCACACTGAATGGGGAAGCACTCCTCATATGCTGATCAATGGTTCATCCTCATAGAACTCCATAGAACATGAGACATGGTCTCTGAGTGTTAAATGATACTTCTGAGGTCACGAGGAGAAGCTCATCTATATTCAACCTTCTCTTTTACCTTGAACACTAGGGAGAATCAGATTCTTTGTGGTGAAGGAGGGAATTAATAAAAATCAGGTCATCTTTTTCTTATAAATAATGTCTTGGAAATGAATGACAGATTCTAGATGCATAAACCAAATTTGAGGTGTTCAGAAAGATTAAATTTTAAAACACCTGATTTTTAGGAAGAATAAAATTAATGTTTTTTTTTCCACTTAATAAATGTTCTGGTAATTTAATCCATTTGAGGAAAGGTTACATTTGCTTTGAAATTTTGTATATTTTCTCAAGTAATTAGATAAAATGTTTGTATCCAAAAGAAAAGGGAACACACAGTTCCCTCAGGGGGCTTCTGTTTCTCTGTCCAGATACCTGGCTATGAGTTCCTGAAGTGAGGTTGGATGAAAAATATCAGTATTTTTCTTCAACCCTAATTCCTATTGCCATGAACTAGTTCCTTCTGGGAAATTTTTCACACTTTTTCACTGTTCTGGGACTTAGAATACATTTATTTAGAAAGCCTCATATCCTGGTTTTCAGGCTCAACCTTAGCAACCACTTGATCTCATCATTTTGAAGAATCTAGAGTGGTTTCAGTGACTCTGATGGAGAACTGTATGAGAGAATGTTCTAGATGAATTATATGCTAGTAAACAAAGAAAGACTACACACCACCTATCTCAGATGTTTCATTTGTGAGTTAGATGAGATAATTCTGGCAAAATGTCACACACATCTTAACTCTCAGCCAATGTTATATTTCTTACCTTTCTTAGAGCTTCTGTCTTACTTGCAAGATGTCAATGACTCAACTTAGTTATTATTTAAATCAAACTTCAGATGAGAATGATAATATTTAAATGTGAAGAAATTTTGAAATAACTTGGTTTTGTATGACTCATAGTATATGCTCAGTATATGGCATTTGAAAAAATATAGGAAAATATAAAAAGGCTAGCCAGTGACATTAGACTGAACATTTTGTTATGCAAGACTTTTGCTATCTTTCACACAGCTTTCCCTACAAAATTGGAGCCACAGTATTCATACTGTGCCTTTATTTTATTTTATTTTTTTTTTAAATTTTTGTTTGTTTATTTATTTATTTGAGAGTGACAGAGAGAAGGAGGCAGAGAGAGAATGGGCGCACCAGAGCTTCCAGCCTCTGTAAACAGACTCCAGATGTGTGCTCCCCCTTGTGCATCTGGCTCACGTGGGTCCTGGGGAATTGAGCCTCAAACCGGGGTCCTTAGGCTTCACAGGCAAGGGCTTAACTGCTAAGCCATATCTCCAGCCCTATTTTATTTTTTTGAAGTAGGTTCTTTCTGTAGCCCAGTCTGACCTGGAATTCACTATGGAGTCTCAGGCTGGTCTTGGACTCACAGTGAGTCTCCTACCTTTGCCTCCGAAGTGCCAAAATTAAATGTGTGCGCCACCATACCCAGCCATACTTGTTTTTTTTATTATTTTTTATTTTTAAAAAAAACAGAAAACATGGGCTTAAGAGATTTCTCAGTGGTTAAGGTGCTTGCCTGCAAAGCCTAACTTCTGAAGTTCATTTCCCCAGTACCCATGTAAAGCCAGATGCACAATGGCTCATGCATCTGGAGTTCATTTGTTGGAGGACCCTGGTACACCCACACCCATTTTCTCTCTCTCTGTCTCTCTCTCTCTCCTTGCAAGTAAATAAATAAAAATTAAAATACATTCTCATAACATTATGTGACATAAGAAATCTTTGCATTTTTTTGTTTGTTTGTTTGTTTTCTTTAGGTAGGGTTATGCTCTAACCCAGGCTGACCTGGAATTTACTATGGAGCCTCAGGCTGGTGTGGAACTCACAGGGGTCCTCCTACCTCTCCCTTCCAAGTGTGAACCATCACACCCTGCTAAATAGCCTTACTTTTAGCCATTGCATAGTCCACGACTCTGAGAGTATATTATTTAGTTAAATTATCTCCTGTTTTTAAGCATATAAGTTAGTCTACTTATATAAAACGTTGTTATAAATAATCGGCTAGTCCCAGTTTTTACTATTATCATAAGTAATACTTTAATAAAGCAATGGTTCATAAATTATTGTTGACTACTATCTAAGAATAAATTCCAAAAATGACATTCTGGGACTAAAGGCATGCATATTTCAAGTAGCTAAAATTATATACACATGTGTATGCATTTAATTTTTATGATGAAATTATCACTCCCAAAATATTGTGACAATTCCAATTCCTATTTGTAGTATTTGTAAATCTCATTTCCCAAGAGGAAAACATTTAAAAGACAATCAAACAATCAACAATTAAATCCAGAGACTAAAATGTAAAGCATGTTAGACCGTTTTGTCTGCTACATATTTGAACAACCAGGGGCAATACTGAAGCAAGAAGGCAAAACAAAGTTTTTGACTGGAAAAAATAAACACTGTGTTGGAAGGTTTGTGCCTTAATAAGGATGGTAAGCAGCAATGGCATTGAAATTGAGCTGTGAGTCTATGCATGCCATCACGTAGCTCCTTCTCTCTTTACCCACTGGAAATGACAGGACTTGGACTGTGTACAGCTCTGGATATATGGGAATGATGTTCTCCACATGGCCGAAGGGAAATGGTTCAGACATGTGCATTCCTGAGGCCAGCTGAGTGGTGTGGTCTTGGTGAATTCCTACACGTTTGAATCAAGGTAGCCACAGGAGTGAGGTTGCCTAAGATTAATTTGGAATTGCTCTGTCCAGGTTGAGCATGCATAAATAGGTTTTAGTGGGGAAAAATGTTTTCTGGGTACCTTAGCCATCATTCTATATAGGTTTGTTAAAATATTTTATCAAATAAAAGCCCTACAATTTACTGAAAACATACATGCTGCTTTATACCAATATTTAAAATGTAAAATAATAAGAATATAAAATCTCTCAATCAACATATGACCTAATGGCAGGTATCACAGTCTTCTTTGCGGAAATACTTCCTTTCAGTTTTTCTTTTATGGCTGTGTTTCTTTTGCACAGTAACAGTTGTATACATAGTTATATATGTATGTTTTATATATGTTTTATGTCTTGCATTTTTCCAAAAGCAACACTGTAAACATTTTAAGACATAAAATATTCTTTAAAATTTATTTATTTAATGGAGGTCTAATATTTTATTGTTTCACCATGAATTATTTGAAATGTTCTAGTCGTTAAATATTAGGCTCATCTCTATTAATAATTTTGCTAATCTGAGTTAGAGTGATGGACATTTTCTAACAGAAATCTTTGCTGTACTTCTAACATTCCCCTAAGGTATGTTATCCTTAAGAAGTACTGTTATTTGTAAGTAAAGGAAATTGATTAAAACTTGACCCTAAAGCTTATTTTTATCTTATTTACTCTATCTGTGTGATATAGTACAGTCATCTTTATGGATTCTATTTTTCAATTTGTCTAATTATTTAAAAATAATGGGCCTTTTGTCAATGATCTTTGTAGAAGATTCTACTTCAGCTCTCTCGTCTCGGCTGATAATTATCTCAAGCCCCAAATCTCATTCCTGATACATAAAATGTCCCCAACAGACTATGACTACTTTAAGCACAGCCAACTTTCTGAGCCTCTGGTTTCTTCCAGCTACAGAGGTACATCCTGCATGGGTACTGAGGCTGCTCCCTAGAGGGAAGGTTCTCCCTGCTGAGATCTGTTTGATCCCAGCTTGGTTCACCTGCTTGTAATGGAAAACCAAGGTGAGGCTCCCCAGAGCCTCCATGACTGTGCTGCTCACTAGCCTGCTCAGCATGAAACACACCTGCATCACATTTACTTAGAAGGAAAGAATACTCTAAACCAGGCTCATGGAGACCGTGTGTGTGGAGAGGGGGGCATGCAACTGGTTTAAATGTATGAGTTATCGCTCTTGGAAATGGAAGGGAAGCAGTGCTACTGTATGCTCAAGCCCAGGTGAAGAGAGTCAGCTTGACTGTGTCAAATTGCAAGTTTAGTGTTAAGAGACTGAGCTTCTGTTCCAGTTGTATGACTTTATGGAAGTGGGATTAATTTCCTGCAACTCTTTCTGCCCAACAGAATATAGAAGTTAATATTACCCAGCCCCTTATTAAGTGAAAACATAAAATTTCATACTCAGTATTTTGTGTTACTCAGAGGAAAAGGAGTTAACATAAAGCCTTTATTCTTAGAACTGGAACACAGATAAATCTGGTGTGGTGGTTGGCTCTCACACCTAAATACATGATAGTGCTCTAATTTATTGCTGCCATAGAAGTTTCTTGACGACATGAAGCATGTCTCAAAGTGCCCTCTCTTTTAAGATGCATCCAGCTAGCATATATCATACACCCCTGCTGCTTGGACAGGTGGATTTACTTCCACATTCCTCAGTTTCTAGTTTTGCTTTAGTTTCTCTGCCAGAGCGACAAAACACAATATCTCATCATTGTCATCATTGCCATTGTCACCATAAGCATGGTTTATTCATAGTAATAACTGTAGAAAACTTTGTTTCAAGCCTAAGCATATGAAGTTACAGTAACTAGCTTTTAAAAAATACTTTAATTTCATTTATTTGAGAAAGAGAGAGAGAGAGAGAAAGGCAGATAGAGAAACCAGATAATGGGCATGCCAGGGCCTATAGCTGCTACAAACAAACTCCAGATGCATGAGGCTTATATGGGTCCTGGGGGATTGAACCTGGGTCCTCTGGCTTTGAAGGCAAGCACCTTAGCCACTCTGTCATCTCTCTAGCCCTTAACTAGCTTTTGATTAGGTTTTATGCAGCAGTGAACTATGCAGAGTTACAAAGGGATCATATATAACACATGATCCACATAAAAACACTCTGAAATAGGCATAATTCTTTTTTCTAATTTTACAAATCAAGAAATTAAACTCTACTTGACTAAAAAAGAAACAATACACCACAGCTGAGAACAAGAAAACCAGATAGAACTTTGGACCTTGAGCTCTTCCATACATTGCAGTCATGACCTGGAAGGCTCCATTTCAGTATATAGGTTTTTTTTTTTTTTTTTCTTTAAACCACCCAAGTCTATCAGAAATTTACAGTATGGACATTTTAATGAAAAAAGTATGCAGTTTTATATTGCTATCATCTTCTTTTTCCATGGGAGAAATTAAACTGGCTTGGGCTGAGTTGGGCTTGATGGTTTCTGCCTTGGCTTGTAAAATATTGTACATTTGGTAGGGAAATTACCCAGGGAGTGTGACTGTTAACCCGGACATGCCATTTATGCTGCAGTCAGGGTTTTTGGACTATAACCTCTCCTTTTATGTTTTGGAACTGCTCTCTCTTTCTGTGACTTTTTTTTCATTCACTAGAAATGTGTTCTTTTACATTTCTCAGACCTGTAGCCCAACCCTTTCAGGTGAATTTAATTTATGACTCGCCTGACTGCATCACTAGTAGGTCTTCCTTCCTTTTCTATTTTTTTAAAGGAGTAGTGTTTTGTGAATATGCGCTGAAGACTTATCTTTACAAAACAAAAATGTAGCATTTAACTATGTTCTCAAAAGAACCTTTACAAGAAAACAAATTAGTGTGAAAATAAGTGCTATGTGCATAATTCATATAGCTCCTGTGACTTAAGGGTTAGCTCTCCTTTTTGGATAAAAAGTTGACATCAAAGACATTTATATCTCAAATTTGATTATTAAAAACATACTTTTGACAGTTTTGCAACATTTGTTTCCTTACAGCCTTCACAATGTAACCTGTCTCAAGAGAACTTCAAGTGATATTTGGGTCCAGCATCTATTCATATGTATCCACACTGTTGAGTAGTCACCAGGGTCCAAGAGTGCTCATGAAACTTTCGTAACCTAGCAAAGACCTGTGGCTGGATAGAAAACAACTTTAGAATATGACTTTTGCTAGCCAACTCAACTAGAAATTTAAACACAGGAATTTTTAATAGAAGGTATTAAATTATAAGCTGTAATCTCATCTATCTGAGGAAATGAACTGAGGAGAAAATTGGGCAAGGAAAAGCCAAACAAGCAATTAAAGTCCAATATTCTATGCCACAGAGCAAGACCAAAGTCCTTTTTAAATCTGAAATAATTAGTGCTGTCAGTGTTCTTTTTCTTTCCACCACTTTTATATCTATTTGTTTATTTCATGGGTAGGTATTTAGTGCCTCACATAGAATAGTCCTCAAACTTAAGTGTCCTGAACAACTGCAAGAACTCACAATTAGCTGCCCAGAAATCTTTCTTTTAACAAGCCCTCAGAGCATTCTGATATGAGTAGACCTTTGAAACTTTGAGAAACAATTTGTACCATACAAAACCTAGGATCTAAACAGGACTATAAAAATGTAGAAAGGAACTTTAAAATAAAAGGTGATACCAATCTTAGTAGTCATCATCACAATAGCTGCTGTATGCCAGCTATGATTTTGAATCATATTAATATGCCACTTCACTAGATACTCATAATAATGCTATCATTCCTATTTTTCAATGAAGGAAGCACATAAAGATGAAATAATTTGTTCTCAAACAAGCCCCCAGGTTGGGCTTATTCCAGATCAGCAAAACCCTGATCTACTATCCTATATTATCTCACCAAGACTATCTTGTAATATAAATCACAATAGAAAGTAATGTGTGGTAAGTGTTATGGGAATGACATACCTAAGCTGATTTAATGAATATGATGAAGAAATTTACAGTTACAAAGTACATACTGTATGGCAAGATGCATGTTTTTAAACTAGTCAGTGAAGCATAAATCGCCATCACACTTAACCTTCAGTTCCTTCATATGTGAAGGGCAAACACTAACATGTCTCATCTTGCAGAATTGTTAAGACAAGCACAGAAATTACAGCTGCTATTACTTTCATTATCATTTGAAAATTTTACTGATGCAAATTGTATATACTGATGGTATATATGACAATGTTTTCATATGTGTGTGTAATTTAAATTTATTAAATATTTTATTTATTTATTTGAGACAGAGAGGCAGTGAAGAGAGAGAGAGAGAGAGAGAGAGAATGGCTACATCAGGGCCTCTAGCTGCTGCAAACAAATTCCAGATGCATGCACTATTGTGCATCTGGCTTTATATGGGTAATGGGAATTGAACCTAGGTCCCTAGGCTTTGCAGGCAAGTGCCTTAACCACTGAGAAATCTATCCAGTCCTGTAATTTGCAATTTTATTTGGCAGTTTTCAAGTCGATAACACATTGACTATATTGTCATTACTTAAACATGATAACTCAAGCTAAGTAAAGTTATTTAACTTGGTCAAGGTTACCCACAACAAGATCTGTCTCTCTTGCACTGTGTCCACATAGCCTCAGGGAGATGTGAAGGCCTTTTCAATCAGATAATCTGAGAAAGTTTTATGGAGAAGATAGTCTTAAAATATGACCTTGAAAACTGAAATAAAGTTTCAAGAGCACAAATGATGGAGAGAATTCTTCAAGTTTTGCCTGAGCCATTTAACCTCACTAAAATTATATCTATAATTTAAAAAATAAACCACAAATCTCTTAAGACTTCAACCTTGAGAATTTTTGCCAAAATAAATTTCAGGCAGCATAAAGAATTTTTTTTCCTATATTTCTTCAAGGTACACAATGAAAAGTTCAGGAAAAGCTTGTGTGTTTAGAGTGGAAGTAGAGGTTGGATGGTGAAATTGCAGCCATAAGTAGAACATGATGTCCTGACAAGGTGGTCACAGACAAACTCATGGACTCGGTACTAACATGTTGCTAAAGAAGGCCATGGCCTGGTGTACACAGCCTTGCTCCTTAGAGGTAGTAGAAGGATTTCTCCAGCCATGAGCCTTCTTGGAAGAAAGTAATAGGCTGAAATGTAGCTCCTCAGCTCTTGGAGTTACTCCTATAAATGGTAAAATCCCTATGGATGAGTTGAATCATTCCTTTATTGCCAGTTCACCATGGAAAAAAGAACAGAGAAAATGGGATGGACAAAGTCAAGACTGAAACTATTATATTGGCTCCCAGGCCAACCTTCCTTCCCAGATCAAACTCTCATCCCCAATGTATCTCCACAGAAGCTGGCCCCTGCAGTGCAACTCCACGCTACTGTTCCAAGGGACCCCTAGAAGGAAGGAGTCATTAAAAAATTAATTTCTCTGTCTCCTTAGAAATGTATCTACATCTGGGCTGGAAAGATGGCTTAGTAGTTAAGGTGCTTGCCTGCAAAGCCAAAGGACCCAGGTTCAATTCCCTAGGACACCACATAAGCCAGATGCACAACGGGGCACATGCATCTGGAATTTGGTTGTAGTGGCTGGAGGCCCTGGCATGCCCATTCTCTCTCTCTCTCTTTCTCTCTACCTGCCTATTTCTATACCTCTATCTGTTTTAAATAAATAAATAAATAAATAAAATTGTTTAAAATAGAAAAGGAATGTATCTATATCTGATCCTTCTGTGGAAAATGTTCTTTGTCTTTCAGTCTTATGGGGGGGTAGGTTAGCCAGTTCTTTTATCTAAATGCATCTATTTAAGCAATATTTATGAAGTACTATTATATGCTAGGTAACTCTTTGGTTTCTGTGGAGAAAATGATGGAGAACGCATACAAAATCCTTTACTTTCACTGAGCCTATATTTTGGGGTCTGAGGCAGTAGTGGTTTGATTTAGGTTTCCCCCAGAAACATAAGTGTTCTGAATGCTAGGTTCCAGGCTGATGCAGACTTGGGAATTAATGCCTCCTTAAGGCAGTGTATTGTTGGAGGTGGGCTTATGGGTGTTATAGCCAGTGTACCCTTGCCAGTGTTTGGCACACTCCCCTGTTGATATTGTCCACCTTATGTTGGCCAGGGAATGATGTCCACCCTCTGCTCATGCCATCATTTTCTCCTGCTTCCTCTCAAGTCTGTAAGCCAAAATAAACCTTTTTTTTTCCCCAAAAGCAACAGAGGGTGAGAAGGTAAAGTCTATAAAGACAATCTATAAAACTATGATACAATGGAAACAACAGTCTAAGGACAAAAAGAGGAAGAGAGTAAAGGAACTTGATGAGTGTGGAGGAGGATTCAATGAGGATGTGGTAGTCAGTAAAGTCACTGAAAAATGGTATTTAAGAAAAAGCCACCTAGATAACTAAGGAAAGAGTGTTTCTAACAAAGCAGAAGGGCAGAGGCTGAGTTGAGGTATCCTTGGTACATGACTACTCTACTAATCCTTTAATAATGATAGTTCTTTTTTTTTTTTTTTTGAGGTAATGTCTCCCTCTAGCCCAGGCTGCCCTGGACTTCACTATGTAGTCTTAGGAACATATGACAATCCTCCTACCTATGTCTCCCAAGTGCTGGGATTAAAGGCATGTGCCACCCACCCAGATAATAATGATAGTTCTTGCTATTAAGTGTCTCCTAAAAGTATACTTAATTCTCAAGTTCATCTGTTAGTGATATTTGGAGGTGGGCCTTTGGAGGATAATTAATTAAGGTTAGATGCCATCATGTGGATGGAGATCCTGTGAAGGAATTACTGTCTCTAAAAGCAGATGAAGAGTCTGAGGATGTAGCTCAGTGGTAGAGAACTCGCCCAGTATACCCAAGGCCCCAGATTCAATTCCCAGCACCACAGGGAAAAATGTCAAAATTCATAAATTTATGCCAAGTATGGTGGGACGTGCCTGTAATTTCAGCTTTTGAGAAGCAGGAAGATCCCAAAAAGAAAAACACAAAAGATTAAGACAAGAGTAAACAACCACCAAGCTGGCACACTTGACCTCTGCCATGTTATGTGCAGCAAGACAACCCTCATCAGACACCGGCACCGTACTTTTAGACTTCACGGGCTCTAAAATATGAGAAAAATAAGCATCTGTTCTTCATAAGTTACCAAGCTCGGGCATTCAAGTAAAACAACAATAAACTGGATGATACAGCTCTCCAACTTCCCTTACCTAGGTTCTATTACTTTTTCTGGCTCAGCATAATGTGCATGTTCTCACTGCTGCATGTCCCTGCTAATGCTAAAATATGTCAGCTCTGACACAAAGCTGAGTTGATAGAATGGCAAATTCTCTATACTGGTTCTCTCAACACCTACTCCAGTCTCCTTCTAGTTTGTCTCCCTGTACTTCAGAGGCTGGAGAAATGGAAAGTTAAGTGAAATTTTCCAGACTTTCCTGTTGTTACATTTTCTAAAGTGATTTGACTTTCACCACGTATGTACATGCATGCAAGCTGGGAACAGAAGTGAGCAAAGGGACTTAGAGATCTGTAAAGAATCATGGAATCTTCTGGAAAGTATGGTGAGGAGATGAGCCATGATTATGAGGGGTTGTGCTGACGTTCTTCCATCACAAATAGCAGGTGGTAAGCAATGAGGAAATACTCAAATATAACATTTCTCCAGGATGCTCGGTCCTTGGCTTGTGCCACTAAGGTTGGTTCCTTGGCACTGTAAGTTTCCAGTCATGTGTAACAAACTGTTTCTCATTAAATGAAAAGATGCAGCCATCTAACATTAGTTTTAAGCTTCAGTAAAAAATAAAATAATAAAGAAAGAAAGAAAAAAAAAGTAAAAGAGATTACCTCCATGTGCACTTCTGTTTCTAAGGACTTCCTGGAATCCCTAGCAAGAACTTACACCTCCCTGGCTGTGGAAACTGATACACAACTATTTATAAAGAATCTGGAGAATATAGTGGTTTAGCTGGACACGTTTCATTTCTGTTAGTTAAGAATAGAAAAATAATGCTTGGGTTTGATTCCCCAGTAGCCATGAAAAAAAGCCAGATGCACAACATGACATATGTGTCTGGGCTTCATTCACAGTGGCAAAAAGCCTTGGCACACCCATTCTCCCTCTCTCTCTCTCTTTCTGACTCCCTCCTTCTTTATCTTTGCAAATAAATAAAATACTTTTTAAAAAGTGAAAGGTCAGACATGGTGGCACACGAAATTAATCTCAGCACTGGGGAGGCATAGGTAGGAGGATCACCAACAGTTCAAGGCCAGCCTGAGACTATAATAGTGAATACCAGGTCATCCTTGGCTAGAGTGAGAACCAATCTTAAAAAAAGAAGAAAATTACAAAGTGGGTAGGCAATCTTCTTAATTCTTTGCCACAAAAGGTATATATCTTTTGGGGCTCTAAGAGATACATAATACTAAGTGGCTTTTCAGAAATATTTGTATTCTCATCACCTTGGGGGTGGGGAATATATATATATATATATATATATATATATATATATATATATATATGTATATATGTATATATATATGTATGTATATGTATATGTATATGTATATATGTATATATGTATATATATGGTCTGGAGAGATAGCTTAGTGTTTAAGGTACTTGCCTATGAAGCCAAAGAACCTAGGTTATATTCCCCAGTACCAATGTAAGCCAAATGCATCAGGTGGCACGTGCATCAGCAGTACATTTGCACTAACTGGAGGTCCTGGTGCATCCATTCTCTCCCTCTCTCTCTCATAAATAAATAAAAAGAAAATATTTCAAAAATTATAACAGAGGAAAAGTTAAACATACATGTCAAAATGTTTAGTGTAGCCATAAAATTGTCCTTTTTATAAAAAAGAAAAAGCTTTTGGGCTGGAGAGATGGCTTAGTGGTTAAGCACTTGCCTGTGAAGCCTAAGGACCCTGGTGTGAGGCTGGATTCCCCAGGACCCACGTTAGCCACATGCACAAGGGGGTGCATGCATCTCGAGTTTGTTTGCAGTGGCTGGAGGCCCTAGCATACCCATTCTCTCTCTCTCTCTGTCTGCCTCTTTCTCTTTCTGTCTGTTGCCCTCAAATAAATAAAAATAAACAACAAAAAATTTATTTTAAAAGCTTTCAACAAATATCGGAGTAACTAAAATATGCCAAAATCTACTCTAGAAATTGAAAAGAAATCATGAACCAAAGCAGCAGAGTCCTGGTCTCCACCATAGGGATAATGCTATCATTTGTTTATTCAGTGGCCAAAAGGTTGATCAGTTAAATATTGGTTTTGTGAAATGGTTGAGGTTTTACTTTTGAAATAGATTGAATATAGAGTTTATATTTTGTTGCGGATGCCAAGAATTTATGACAGTAGAAAATCACATTGTTATCTTAGTGTTCTATAGTGTGTGTATTTTCAGGCAGGGAAAAGAGGTGACATGGTAAAATCTAACTCCCCTGAAAAGTGATTCCATTCATAAGGTACAAGAAGTAGTAGAAGGAAGGCAAAGCACCTGAAAACACAGAGGGAAAGAGAGGGTGCAAGGAGATGAGAGTGATGCATTATGATGGAGATGCCAAGTGAAAGGGTCACAGTGGTTCCAGATGACCCAGGGTAAGGTGTGCGTCAGATCATGATACTTTATAAAAGACTGAAGTTTATCTTGCTGGTAAAGGGAATCCTGAAACACTTCAGAGCAGAGATGCTTGGAAAACAAACGAGTAAAATACAAGGTACCCTTGTACCTGGCACCTAGCAAGCCCCTATTGAATGTTAAAGATAGTGACACTTATTATTCCTGGCTTAGAAGCATCAATGTGGAACATGAGCAGAGGACTGAGAGATTAATAAAGAGGATTTGGACAGTTGACAGTGGGTGTGAAGAGAGGAAGATATATATCCCTAGGAGTGGGGTAACACAGCTGGAGTAACTAGGATATAGTGTGCAAAGAGGAATCTAGATACCAGTGCTGATTGATGCCTGTGTCTGTGAGGGGCCGTTGACTTGTTAACGTGCACATGTGGCAAGGGAACGCTTTTTCAGGGAGAGATGGGTGCCTTCGGGATATCAAGATGCTCAGATCCTCTTCTGCTTGAATTCTCTGTTCCAATCAGAAACAAGATCCAAGATCGCATGAGTTCAAGGAACCTGCTGCTTCCTTTCAAAGCGTGACCAAAGTGTGTTTCCGTTGGCTGGATTCCGTGTGCATAGCTGCCTCACCTGTCACCTCATTGTTCGCCTGTGACCTGAGGGTGATTTCTCCTGGCTTTAAACTCTTAGCTAGTGTGACAGAGGAAGGTGAACACTTGTTCAGGCTCCTTTCAAGGGTGGGTGTCACATGAGGATACACACCACAACCAAGTTCATGCTTTTAGCTTTGTCTCTACTCTTATCAAGGGCGAGAATGGAGAGGAGAACTGTAGCTGAGGCCGGTTTCTTGTTTTAGTGACCGAGAGCAAGGTAGCACTTAAAGTGCTCTGTGTGCCCTACTGGACCTTTTTAATTAGAAGAACAAGGTCCCAAACAGATGAAGACAGAATACCTATACAAGTAATCCACAGAAGTGCTGTAGGGCAGAAGGGTTTCTCTGAGGACTAATATCTTCGTACTTCTAGTATTTAGTAAAAGGAGAAAGGTTTTCTAGCTTAAATGCATATTAAAAATTCTTTATTTGCAGCCCACTTATTTTTAGAGCCAACATAATTGCTTTCAGACCTTGAGCTTGCTGAATTGTTACTGTTGTCTGACCTGTCAACTGAGGTTCCACTCCAGGTTCAGAGATAACAGTATCCTATTTCACTAGCGTCCTACAGGCCAAAAGTGGAGATAAGGTAAGAGAACAGAACGAAGATAAGGTTTGGGTATCTCCCTGACTATCCCTCACGTAACTCAGCCACTGATGTTATCCACTCCCCTTTCCCTGCCCTGTTCACGTGATGGCGTTAGAGCCCTTCTATAGAAATACTCTGTATGCTATGGATACCAACAGGCAATGAAGCCAGATCTAGATTTGAATCTCATTTCTGCCCCTCAGGAGCACCAAGTTATCTTGTGATAAGTTAAGGCTTCTCATGGCTTTCAATTTGCTCTCAGGTAAAATGATGTTAACAATAGAGTGCATAAGTCTATTGGATAACACAATGCATAGTTTCCATTAGATTGTTTGGTACTCCCTAAATGGCAGGCTTGGTAAGATAAATAGGTAGATCAAAAGTGCATGTTCGGACTGGAGAGATGGCTTAGTGGTTAAATGCTTGCCTGTGAAGCCTAAGGACCCTGGTTCGAAGCTCGATTCTCCAGGACCCACGTTAGCCAGATGCACAAGGGAGTGCACGCGTCTGGAGTTCGTTAGCAGTGGCTGGAAGCCCTGGCGCGCCCATTCTCTCCCCCTCCCTCCCTCTCTCTCTCTCTCTCTCTGCCTCTTTCTCTCTCTCTGTCCATCACTTTCAAATAAATAAATAAAAATAAACAAAAAAATTTTTAAAGAGTGCATGTTCAACATGGTCAACACATCCAAACCAAACTGCAAGCTTCCCATAACAAATAACTGTCTTGACTAAGGACTTTTAATAAAAGCCAATATTTCAAGCAAAGGGCTTTGACTGTCTACAAGCTTTCTTTGAGGAGAGAAACAAGACATAATATTTTTAGAACAGCTCCCACTAATTATTTTTAAATTACATTTTAAAATCTGCTGTTTTTCATTACATGAATCAATTCATTCATTCTGAGGTCTTGTGTCTTGCAGTGACAATTAGCCTTATATAAGAAACCACTGATCATAGTCTCTATGCTTCTAGAACTTGCCTCTTCCTGGGCCAATTCCTCCTGATTCCCTGAAGACTATACCTGTAAAAGTTTTGGAATCTAACACAAGGGGTTCAGTTACCATTTTTAATTATTCACTTATCATATGTTACCATGTTATTACGCTAGGAGATCTGTAACCACCCAAACACCATCCAAAAACATATAAAAGTAATTTGCAAGAAAAGTCCTGACAAGTCCCTTTGGGCCTATTTGATGTAAGCTTAGGAACAGAATGCATTTTTCAGTCAGAGTATTTTTTTGGTGTAAATTTCCCATTTGCTCCTTGTTTATATAAGAATGTGTTTGTGCTCTCACAGGGGTTAGACTTTATTCCCCAAACTCCCTCTGGGGTGCAGCCCTATACTGGACCAGTGGTTTTGATAACTTCCTGCAGTTCTGTCTCCTTGAATACATAACCTGTAGAGAATAAAACAAGGGTGAAAGAAGAGTGTCTTGGGAATACCGGGTATGCAGATATTAAGCTCAGTGCAGTGGGAACAGCACAGCCCGGGGAATTTATCAGCCCTGGGAAGCAATACACTCTGGGTGTGATGCTTCATGTCTGTAAAAGCAGCACTTGAGAGGCTGAGGCAGGAAGATTGCTATAAACTTGAGGACAGCCTGGGCTACACAGTGAATTCAGTAGCCTAGGCTACATAGTAAATCTTATCTCTAAAAGAATAAAAATATTAGAAATAGAAAAGGAAAGTAAAAAGAAGAAAGCCAGACAACCTCTTTTGATGGGTAAACTTAGAGAACACATCACACACAAGAGCCTCCAGACCTTCCCTTTTCCAATTCATTTTCCCCTCCACCACTAGATCTGCCTTCTGCAACTTAGCTATTATGAGCTGATCTTTACATAAAACTCTTGACATTTATAAAAAGTCCTCATCGGTTCTTTTGCCCCTTTCTAGATTCATCTACCACTGTTGCCTCTGTGGTATCTTCTGCTTTTACCGCGTGGAACTTGCCCTTCCTCAACTTCTCTATGGCTCCCCCTTTTCTCTCTCATCTTTGTGCTGTGTTTTTTTTGTTTGTTTTGTTTTGTTTTGTTTTGTTTTTGTGAAATCCCAACCACGTTTCAAGATCCGAATTGAAATATAATTTCAGGGAAGCTTCCCAATGCTTAACACTGACATAATCATTTCTTCCCCCGTGTTCATGGGTGCTTTGTAATAGCACTCTGTTACAGCATTATACAATCTGTAATGAATTTTATATGTGCCTGTCTCCTATTGCTATCTTTGAAATGTTTTGTGAGTTTTATATATTCCAATACTTCAAACTTTGTAAATTAAAAAAAAAGAAAGAATGACTCTCTAACTGTGCAAGAATCCAATGATAAGTCTGTGAGAAGATGGAATATTGAGGCAGAGCTCATGTGTCCTCACTTAGTCTGGACCATTCAAATGCCCAAGTTACTCAATGTAGTGGGTTTATTAAGAACTCATAACAACAAATCCCACAGGGTTAGGACCCTCTTTTATTTATTTTTCTTTTTAAAAAGGATTTATTTTTATTTATTTATTAAAGACATAGAGAGAAGGAGAGAGAGACATAGAGAGAGAGAGAGTGAGAATGGTGCACCAGGGCCTCTAGCCACTGCAAATAAACTCCAGACGCATGTGCCACCGTGTGCATCTGTCTTACTGGGGACCTAGAGAATCGAACGTGGGTCCTTAGGCTTCGCAGGCATGCCCCTTAATGGCTAAACCATCTCTCCATCCCAGGACCCTCTTTTCACAGAAATGCAAGTGCCTCTTGATGGGATGAAAGTGATCTAGGTTGCCAAATTTATCCATAAAGAAAATTTTCCAAAGAGAAGACAATATCACAAGGTATCTTTAATGAGAGTGGAGGAGAACCGTGTGGATAGAAATGGCCACAGAGATTCCTTTGCAGAAAAAGTACAGCTCTGGGGCTGGGAAATTCTTCTCCTTAAGAGTCATATGCTCTGGAATGTGCAAGGGGAAACAGTCTCAGTAGGGTCTTGACTCAGCAAGGCCTGTAATTGATGCCTGGGGCTGTTCTTCAGGGTCCTGGGGCATTCAGATTCACAGCAGTCTGAGTCCAATTGCACACGCCTGCATGTATCAGTACAAGCCTTAAATCAGAACCACCCGTTCCACCTCCTCCCCTTTCTCTGGCTCTGAGCCCTCCCCACACCCACCCCCTTCACTGCAGGCTCATTAAGACCTTTCCCAGTGCAGAGACACTGCATTTGGGGAACTGGTGGAGTGTTTGATATTTTCCACTCTGCGTGTCAAGGGCATTTACAGTCGGCGTCAGAATGTTATGTCGGTCTGAGGAGGCACTTTGAAGTGTTAGTGGTAGAGGCCACATGTGCAGGCAAGATGTGCCTCCTCCAGATCCCTGGATCCCCAAGGTTCCTGCTCAGCTCTTTCCCAGCATCATGTGACAATGAACAACACCACTTAACTCTTTCCTCCTTGGCACAGTAGCTGGCTGTTCGGATTGTTATTATTCTGAAAAGGCATTTTGTCATCTTCTTCCAGCTGGACTTTGGCGATCACTTGAAGGCTTTGCTGCTTGACTTCTGGTCACTATTTCTTGAAACTTCTTTGTAAGCTGTTTTTGCTACTACCCTGCATGTATGCAAGTGTAGAAAAGCATTCCTAAGTAGTACACAGGAAGCAAACACATACATCTTGGTACTGTACAGATGGTAAAAGTGGTGGGCTCTTGACAAATTCATGCCATTACAAGGCCAGCGCAGAGAGCTGGCAAGCTCACTGATCATGCTAACCCTCCACCAACAGCAGGGAGCTCCATGTACAATCATTTTTGTTATCACTTTTGCACATGGTCATGAACAGGTCATCTATCAAATGCCGCTTGTTCTATTCCATGAAAAGGGACCTGAAAGCCTGAACTAAGAAGAAAAACCAAACATCACATGAGACTGTGAAGGGAAATGCTAGCAGCTGACCAGAGTCCCTTACTTGCTGTTTGGTTCGTGCAGTTAAGTAGACCTGAGACTGATCATCTCCTCGGTTCCTTTCAACCCTTGGCCTCTGTCAGGCTCAGCTTCCAGCTAGGCTTGGAAGGTTTTGGACTTGGCAAGATAACTGGTATGGTCACGTGGGGCTTCTTTCCCACACAATGCATCCGTCTCTCTGGGGATCAGTGCATAGTCACAAAACACTTGGCACATCAGGAAAACAAGGAGATTTTGTGGAACATAGGTGACTTTCAGACATTCAGATATCAAGACCTTTTCAGGAAAGGCACCTTGGGTTCTACTGCACCACCTAGAACAATCTCTAGATACATATATTATGTATGGGATTAGCACCTGCGATCATTATCCACATTTTTTATTTTTATTTAGAGATGTGAAGAAAGGAAGACACATGTCTGACTATCAGACTATTAAATGCTAATAATAGTTATTCTCTAGGCAATGTGCTAGGCCAGTGTGCTAGGCCAATCATCTTATTTAAGTCTTATGATAACCAGAGTCAGTACTATTGTTTGTATCTAAACTTCATAGAAAATAATAATGAGCAAAGATCATATTAGAATATGGAAAGTCTGAAACAAAGACTCTGAACTCCTCAAATCTAATGAATACACTTCTGCCTGTTCAAAGTTAGGGTCAACGACTTTCTCATCTCCCACAACTCCTAGAATGTTGCCATCCCTTGTCCCACATTTTCCCAGTTTTGAGTGGGCAGTGTTTTCAACCAAGAATTACTACCTTGAGTCCCCTGGGGACCACCTGCAATGGAGCCCTGCCCTTGCTCTGCCATGGTCAGACTTCTTAACAGAGCTTTCTTATTTTGTCCCATGTACCAGAAAGAAGGAAATACGTGTTTCTGTTGCTGAGAAAATTAATCCAAGGACTTTTATTTATTTTAGGGTGGAGCTGGCAGCTGATTCTCACAGGAGAGGGAATTGGCAGCTAACTGAATTTCAAATCAGGCATTTTTTCATGATTCTTCCTACTCATAAAACAACTAAAAAGATCTCAAAACTTTAAGGTCAAAACCATGAGGACTAGGATCTGGATGCTTTTTTTTTAATTCATGAATGGAGCTAGAGGTCTTTGTTGGCTAGCTGTTGTTCTTAACTTTTGTTGATACTTAACTTTTTTCCTCTATCTGTTCCTTATCCTATTATCCTACCTTTTCCTCTACACTTTTTAAAAGTCTCCATTTTCTTCCTTTTGTTTCATATTTGTCCAGTATCCCTTGCTCATATCTTTCCCTGTTTCATACTACCTACTTTTTTCTTACTCAGTGTTTTATGAACCCATATTTTACATTGGTGTAAAATCAGTAGAAAAACATGTACTTACAGAAGAGGCCATCCACCTCCAATTCCTGTCTGGAGCACGGTGTACTCCCACACAAGCAAACCCCCGAGTAGTTCTTGTCTTTTCATGGCTCTGCATTTCTTATTTGCATTTTCTTCTTAACTTGAAATAAGATATATTCAATGATTCCAGCATTGACAAGGAGACTTAATTAGGGAAATGAATATTTTTGTGCTCTAAGTCACTATCAAATATTATTGAACATATTTTTGCACATGTGTGTCATAGTGCATGTGTATATGCATGTTCCCCTGCAGGTGCATGTTGTGTGAATGCACGTACATGAGTGTGTGTGTGTACTTGCACAGGGGGAAGTTGATATGGGGTATCTTCCTCCATCAGTCTCCACTGTACTTACTGAGGAAGGGTTTTGTACTTGAACCCAGAGTTCCCTAATTAGACTAGTCTAGTTAGTCACCTTTCCCTGGGCTCACCCATCTCTGCATCACAAGCACTGGGATTACATGTGGACCTCTATGGCCACACTGCATTTACATGGGTGTAGGATAATTGAACTCCAGTCCTTGCGCTTACATGACAAACACTTTATTTGTTATCCCATACCCAAGATTGAACACTTTTATTGAATATTTATTGATGTTGCAGTCAGGTTTGCATTACTGGCAGAAACCACCTGATCAAGAGCAGCTTGTGGGAAAAAAATGGGTTTATTTTGGCTGACAGACTCAAGGGGAAGCTCCATCATGGCAAAAGAAAAATGGGGACATGAGGGCTGGAGAGATGGCTTAGCAGTTAAGGTGTTAAGGCACTTGCCTGCAAAGCCAAAGGACCCAGGTTTGATACCCCAGGACCCATGTAAGCCAGATGCACAAGGTGGCACAAGCATCTGGAGTTCGTTTGCAGGGGCTGTATGCCCTGGCACACCCATTCTCTCTCTCCCTTTTTCTCTTCCTCTCTCTCAAACAAGTAAAAAAAAAATTTAAGTTTTAAAAAAATGATGGCATGAGCAGAGGGTGGACATCAACCTTCTGGCCAACAACAGATGGACCACAGCAACAGGAGTGTGCCAAACACTGGCAAGGGAAAACTGGGTATAATACCCATAAGCCCACCCCCAACAATACACTGCCTCCAGGAGGTATTAATTCCTAAATCCCCATCAGCTGAGAAACTAGCATTCAAAACCCCTAAATTTATGGGGGACACCTGAATCAAACCACCACATTCTGTCCCCAGCCCCCATAAACTGATAACCATACACGATATAAAATACTATGCATTCTGTCCAACTTTAAAGGTATCCATAGTTTCTATCAATCTTAATGATGTTCAAACATTCCCATAGTCCAGGATCTTTTAACTGGGCCATAATACCCCCCCCCCAAAAAAAAATCCCCGCAGACCCATAATGGCACAGAACAAACATTCACACTGCAAAAGATGGCATTGGGCATAGCAAAGAAATATTCAACCAATACAAGATTTAAACAGGGCAAACATCAAGCTCTGTAGCTCCAAATCCAACAACTCTAGTCAGTGAAAAGTCCCCAAGTCCAATAATACTAACCAGCAACAAGTCTCTGGAGTTTCAATTCTGCTCCTCCAGCTATGCTACTCACAGACCTAGAAAACTTCATCTGGGGCTGGCTGCTTTCTTTAGCAGCCATCTCATGGTCCTGGTATTTCCACTGGGTTTCCACTGTAACCCATGGTCCATCCTCATGGCTCCACTGGGTCTCCATGCAGACATCTAACAAACCTGCTTCACATTGCCCATGGCCATTTTCAGAACACAAGACCTTGTTGCAAATTCAATGGCCCTCTCTTTCCTGCATTTCTTATACTCCATAATACCAGGTGGAGTGCCAGTTTGTTAATCCGGGGGGTATTAAAGCAGACTTTGAAGAACAGGACACTCCATCATTCTGGCCCCTTCAAGAGAGTCTACATTCTTCCTGTTGTCCCAATGCAGGTCAGCTGGCCAAATCTCAAAGGTTGTAATCTCTCATGCAATTGCAGCTAAACAGGCAGAAGTGTCAGCCTGAAGATTTCTTTCTGTGCTATATACCTCTGCTCTTAGCAGTCCATTTCTATGCAATGCAACTTTGCACAAATTCTCAGGACATGGACATAACAGCAAGCCTCTCACAAAAACTGCTTCTAGTCTAGTCCAGGCAAAGCTCTTTCTCACCCTCACAATCCAAACCTCACAGTCCATAGTTCTTACTGCATTCAGGTCTTTCAACTCTGACCAGAATAGTCCATCAAGTTGTACTTACAGCACTGAAAGGTGTCTCTTAGGTGAAGGTTTCAAATCCTTCCATATTCCTCTTGAAAATCAGCTCCAAAAGGCCAAAGTCACACAGTCAGGTGTCTAGCAGCAAATGACACCACTCTTAGGTACCAACTTTACTGCTGCAGTCAGGTTCGCATTGCTGGCAGAAATCACCCTATCACCGGGTATGGTGGTGCACACCTTTAATCCCAGCACCTGGGAAGCAGAGGTAGATGGATTGCCATGAGTTCAAGGCCACCCTGAGACTACATAATGAATTCCAGGTCAGCCTGAGCTAGAGTGAAACCCTACATCTGAAAACCAAAAAAAAAAAAAAGAAAGAAAGAAAGAAAGAAAAAGAAAAAGAAATCACCCTATCAAGAGCAGCTTTTGGGAAAAAAAAGGTTTATTTTGGCTTACAGACTCAAGGGGAAGGTCCACAATGGCAGGGGAAAATGATAACATGTGCAAAGGGTGGACATGAACCCCTGACCAACATAAGGTAGACAATAGCCAAATACTAGCAAGGGAAAACTGGCGATAAGCCTGCCCCCAATAATACACTGTCTCCAGGAGGCATTAATTCCCCAATCTCCATCAGTTGGGAACCTAGCATTCAGAGCACCTAAGTTTATGGGGGACACCTGAATCAAGCCATCACAATTGACTATTTGTATTTCTTCTTTTGAGAACTCTGTATTCAGTTCCATATCCCACTTTTTGACTGAGTTATTTTTAAATTACTTATTTTTACTTTTATTATTTTTACATAGGTCTTATAGCCCCTCTCCCTTGATCCCCATTTCCCTGAGAGCACTCCTCAGTAGGGTTATTTATGTTCACTGTGGGGTAATTAGGGTCTCTGCCAGTCTGAGGGTAGGGGCTATGCCTCAGGATATTTCTAACAACCCTATGGCTCTTACAATCTTCCCACTCCCCTCTTGCACAACAATCCTTGAGCCTTGGCAGATCTGTTCGCAACTCGGTTTGGTGTTGAGTTCTCTGTAGCTTCTCTATTTCTGCTTTGATGTGTTTTGATTCACCATAGTGTCTGTCACCTGTTTCCCTGGAGGAGGATGTCAAGCTAGCATTGGGAGTATTACTACTGCTTCTGCTTCCTCTGTAAGTTCTACTGGGCCCCTAATAATGTGATAGAGGTGACGCATCTTGTGATGGGTACTGTACTATCTTTCTTGTCATATTGCTGAATCTTGGATCTCCTGAGTTTTCTCTGTTAGCTACAAAATAAAACAGATTCAGGGCTTGAGAGATGGCTCAGTAGTAAGGTACTTGTCTGCAAAACCCGAAGACACAGGTTTTATTCCCCCTACCCACAGAATGTTAAAAGGTGACACATGAGTCTGGAGTCCATTTACACTGGCAAGAGGCCCTTGAGTGCCATTCTCTCTCTCTCTCTCTCTCTCTCTCTGTTTTTATTTATTTATTTGTATATACAAATACATTATCCAAACAAGAGTGAGAACAGCTGTGAGTTAGGGGGGATAGGCATAGTAATTTGTGATATTTTGATGTGTATGGCACTCTACTTATCTAGAGAACAATGGGGGATTCTCTGTGGGGTCTATGAATTTCTGGGTATGGGATTCTGACTTGGTTCCCAGTACCAGGTATGAGTTCTCTCTCACTGAGAGGGCCTCATTCCCAATCAGAGGTCAGTTGGTTACCTGGAATGGTTGTGTGCCACTATTACACAAGTGTGTACTTCTTGTTTGGCTGGTTGATTCCATAGCTTGCAGGATTCCCTGCTTTTTCATGCTGTTAGTGACCACTATCACCTAGTAGCTCCCACAGCACGTTCCAGTGCCATGAGGGTTTGTCCAGAGAGGACTGACTTTCCTTTCAGTTCTGATATGGTCTCTTGGTATCCTGAGATAGCAGCCTGTAAGTCTTCAGTGATAGGGTCTGACTTTCTAGCTCTGAAGGGTAACCAAGTGCTTTGGCAATGGACTGCATTATTTGGGGGACCTCATTGGTATCCCTGGTCAACTTCTCACTGTGGGACATAACCCAGTTCTGGCCCTGAGATTCACTAGCCATAGCCAATTGTTTTAGGATTAAGGCTTCTTCACCTTATACTAGGCCCTTTTGTCTGAACCATCTACTCTCCCCCTTTATTTGGGGTTCTGTCTTGTATACTGATATCCAGGAAGAAGATCCCTATTGTGACGACTCCTTTTGCCTTTAGTTTTTTGTAATTCCCATCCCCACCCTCCCTTCACCCTATCCCCCATGACTCACTCACCCCATATAATCTTTCCCTCCACTAGTTTGTCAGGTATTCCCTCCTCTCCTTTCTTCCTATTCCTTTCCACTTTTTCCTGAACTCATTCTAGTTCTACACCCATAATCCTAATGCTTACTTCCATTTTCACTCAGCTCCAGCAGAACCAAGTTAGGAACCACATATGAGAGAAAGCATGTGGTGGTTATCTTTCTTAGTCTGTATGAACTGTTTAGAATAAATTTTTTCAAGTCCATCCATTTTTTCTGTGAATTTCATTTTTCCTTACTGCTGAGCAGAATTCTGTTGTGTCTATGTACCAGATCTTAATTACCCATTCTTCAGTCAATGGACATCTGGGCTGATTTCAAGTCCTAGCTTTTGTGAATAGAGAAGCAACAACATGGTGGAGCAAGTAACTCTGAAGTAAAAAAATGAAGACTTTAGGGTAAATGTCCAGGAAAGGAATAGATGGGTCAGATGGAAGATCTGTTGTGTCTTTTCAGTAATCTCCATACTTATTTCCATAGTGATTGTATGAGTCTGCACTCCTACCAGCAGTGATTAAGTGTTCCTATTTCCCCACAGCCACAGCACAATTTGTTATCATTTAATTTTTTTAATGATTGCTATCCTGACCAGAGTGAGGTAGAATCTCAAAGTTGTTTTAATATCAATTTCCCTGATGACTAAGAATGTTGAACTTTTCTTCACATGATATTGGCCATTTGTATTTCTTCCTTTGGGAATTCTCTGTTCAGATCTCTGCTCCATTTTAATTTTTTAAAATTTACTTATTTATTGTGGCTTTTTGAGATAGGACCTCACTCTAGCCCAGGCTGACTGGAGTTCTCTATGTAGTCTCAGGATGGCCTGGAACTCATAGTGCTCCTATTGTTCTACCTCTGCCTCCTAAATGCTAGGATTAAAGGCATAAGCCACCACACCTGGATACCTTTTGAAAATAATATATACATTTATTTATTTGCAAGGCAGAGAGAGAGAAAAAACAGAGACAGAGAGAATGAGCACACCAGGGTCTCTATCCACTGCAAATTAACACCAAAAGCATGTGCCACTTTGTGCATCTGGCTTTATGTGGGTACTGGAGAATCAAACCTGGGTCATTAGGCTTTGCAGGCAAGCACCTTAAGTGCTCAGCCATCTCTCCAGCCTGTCCCATTTTTTTTTTTTTTTGTTAGATTGATATTTAATTGCCTAGTTTATTTTGGTTCTTTGTAGATTCCAGATATTAGATCTCTGTCAGATGTATAGCTTGTAAAGATTTTCTCCCATTCTATAGAATGCTTGTTGGCTCTGTTGATGGTTTACTTGTGTGTACGAAAGCTTTTAGTTTCAGAAGTATTTGTCTAATCTCCTAGGCTACTAAGGTCTTATTCAGAAAGTATTTTCCCATTCCTATGTCTTTGGAGTTTTACCCCTATATATTTTTCTGTATATTGCTTTTGGTAGAGTGGCCATTTTCAAAATACTAATTCTTCCAATCCATGAGCATGGGAGGATTTCCCATCTTCTCATGTCTTCCTCAATTTTTCTTCAGTGATTTTATGCCTTCATTATGTAGGTTTTTCACTTCCTCAGTTATTTATATTCTAAGATATTTAATATTTTGTGGATATTAAAAATGGGACAGTGTGATAGTTAAGGTGTTGTCAACTTTATCTGTTTAGTAACCCATAAAAATCCCTTTTGGGTGGATTTCTGAGGTTGCTTCCAGGAAGGATTAACTGAAGGAGGAAGCCCTTCCCCTAGAGTGAGCCCTTCCCCCAGAGCAGGTGGCTCCTCTCAGAGGGGACTTTATATAAGGAAGCTCTGGGTGAAAAGAACACTTCCTTCCACTTGGCTGCCAGAACTGCTTGCTGCCTTCCAGTGTCAACTGAAGACCCACGTGGATTGAAACCCAGCAGTTCCTCAGGAAGCCTCCAGGCCTTCAGTGCTGGATTGGGACTGCTGAGGCATCTGACCACTTGGACTGAGCAGCTACCAGGTTCCTTGATTCTCAGGCTTGCAGCTGCTATTGGAATACTGTATGCTAATGCAATAAATTCCCTTTTTAACATAATTCATTCTAGCTGTTCTGTTGCCCTAGAGAACCCTGACTAATACAGATTTGGAACCAGAAGTGGTCCTAGAGAAACAGAATTGTAAGGAAGGATTTCTCTAGGTACTTGGTTCTACCTGGGCTTGGCTGTCCAACATCAGTGCTACTAAATGCCCTACTGGTGATAAGGAGAGTGCTTTTACTAGAAATAAGGAGGGTGTGAACTATTTAAAGAACTCTATGAGATAGATGTATTCAGTGATTCTGGGTCATGTCTTGTGAAGAGTGAAGGGACCAAACTGATGCCATGACAGGCTTCAGTGAGGTGCCACACTAACTAAGGCCTAAGTTTCAGTTTCCCAGAGAGGCAGGCAAGACTTCTGGGAAAAACCACACCAAAGGGTGGGATGTTAATCAACAGTGACCCTAACATGTGGCCAGGGAAGCTAGCCACCATTTTGTGCTCTGGGGGCTGAGTCAGCTCCTGGAGACATGTCCAAACATGACCCTTTTGCACGCTTTTGCCCCAACCAATCAGAGACATACAACTGAAACTTGCCTAGCCAATACAACTGCTGCTTGCCTAGCCAATCATGTCAGGAGGTATAACCCTAATAAACTTCAGGAGTTTTCTAACTTTTCAGGCAGAAGCATGGGAAATATGTGTCAGAATGGATGTTAAGGGTGTGGGGATGATGGCGGAAGGAACATAAGATTAGATCAGGCTGAATTTTTTGAAATGGACCCATTGAGCAGAGATTTTAGATTTAACACTGCAGCTTGAGCACTTGGAAGATGTGCCAAGTTTATTTGATTGGTTGGCTGAAGTATGGATCCAAAGATGGCCTACTGTGAATGAGCTTGAGCTGCCTGATATCCCTTGGCTTAATGTTGATGACGGGATTAAAAGGCTCAGAGAACTTGAAATGCTGGAGCGGATTTGCCATGTAAACTCACTTTTGCCCCCACAATGAGAGCATTCAGAAGATGTGCCCTTTATTAAGACCATATGAAACAAATTTGTGAGGGGAACACCAGCATATTTAAAGTACCCAGTCACTAGTCTTATAATCAGACCTTTGGGGGCCTGTTGGACAATGACTCTGAATTGATATTGATTTCCGGAGACCCCAAAAAGCATCATGGCCCTCCAATTAAAGTAGGTGCTTATGGAGGTCAGGTGATCATTGAAGTTTTGACAAATGTTATACTGACAGTGGGTCCAGTGGGTCCCTGAACTCACCCTGTGGTTATTTCCCCAGTCCCAAAATGCATAATAGGGACAGATATACTTAGGAGTTGGCAGAACCCACACATTGGTTCCCTGACTTACGGAGTGAGGACTATTATGGTTGGAAAGGCCAAATGGAAGCCACTGAGGCTCCCACCACCAGGGAAAATAGTGAATCAAAAATAGTATCACATCTCTGGAGGGACTGCAGAAATTAATGCAACTATAAAGACTTGAAGGATATAGGAGTGGTGGTTCCCACCACATCTCCCTTTAACTCTCCTATTTGGCCTGTTCAGAAGACAGACAGATCCTGGAGAATGGCAATGGTTATCAGAAACTTAATCAGGTGGTGATTCCGATTGCAGCTGCTGTACCAGATGTGATTTCCTGACTTGAGCAGATTAACACATCTCCTGGTACCTGGTGTGCAGCTATTGATCTTGAGAATGTTTCCTTCTCCATACCTGTCTTTAAGGGCCACCAGAAGCAATTTGCCTTCACCTGGCAAGGTCAGCAGTACACCTTTAATGTTTTACCTCAAGGTTCATATTAGCTCTCCAGCTCTGTGTCATAGCTTAGTTCACAGGGACCTTGATTGACTGTACCTTCCACAAGGTGTCACATTGGTCCATTATATCAATGACATTATGCTGATTGCATCAAATGAGCAGGAGATGGCAACCACTCTGGAGTTGCTAGTATAGCATATGCACATCAGGGGATGAGAAATAAATCCATCCAAAATTCAAGGAACTTCCACCTCAGTGAAATTTCTAGGAGTTCAGTGGTGTGGGGTATGTAGGAATATTCCTTCTAAGGTAAAAGATAAGTTGTTTCATCTGGGCCCTCCTACCACTAAGAAAGAGGCACAATGTCTAGTGGGCCTGTGTGGATTTTGGAGACAGCACATTCCTCATTTGGGCGTCTTACTCCACACCATATACCAAGTGACTCAAAAAGCTACTAGTTTTTAGTGGGGCCCAGAACAAGAGAAGGCTCTTCAACAGGTCCAGGCTGCTTTGCCCCTTGGACTATATGATTCAGCAGATCTGATGGTACTTGAGGTGTGAGTGGCAAATAGAGATGCTGGTTGGAGCCTTTGGCAGGCAGCTATAGGTGAATCACAGTGGAGGCCCTTGGGATTTTGGAGTAAGGCCCTGCCATCATCTGCAGACAATAATTCTCTCTTTGAGAGACAGGTCTTGGCCTATTAGGCCTTAGGGAAAATGAACAGTTTGACAATGGGCCGTTAAGTTACTCTGTGACCTGAACTGCCCATTATGAGCCCCCAATATGGTAGTATTCTTTGGGGTGACCAGCCAAAAACTTGGTGTCAGGTTGACTACATTGGACCACTTCCATCATGGAAAGGGCAGTGTTATGTCCTTACTGGAATAGACACTTATTCTGGGTATGCATTTGCCTTTCTTGCATGTAATGATTCTGCTAAAACTACCATACATGGGCTTACAGAATGCCTTATCCACCATCATGGTATTTTACACAGCATTGCTTCTGACCAAGGAACTCGTTTCACAGCCAAGGAAGTATGGCAGTGGGCTCATTATCATGAAATTCACTGCTCTTACTATGTGCCCCACCACCCTGAAGCAGCTGGCTTAATAGAATGGTGGAATGGGAGCAGTTTGGAAAGTGTCCTCCAGCAGGCTATATATGCTCTGAATCAGCATCTTATATATGGTACTGTTTTCTCCTGTAGCTCAGTGTATTAGTCAGGGTTCTCTAGAGGAACAGAACTGCTAGAATGAATTATGTTAAAAAGGGAATTTATTGGATTAGCTTACAATAGTCCAATAGCAGTTGCAGGCCCAAAAATCACCGAACCTGGTAGCTGCTCAGTCCACATGGCCAGATGCCTCAGCAGTCCTGACCCGGCACTGCAGATGGTGCCTGAAAGCCTGGAGGCTTCCTGAGGAGCCCTGGGTTTCGATCCATGTGGGTCTTCAGTTGATGCTCGTCTTTAGTCCACACTTGTCTTCAATCCATGCTGGAAGGTAGCGAGCAGCTCCAGCAGCCAAGTGGAAGGAAGGAAGGGGCTCTTTTTACCCAGAGCTTCCTTATGTAAAGTCCCCCTCTGAGCAGGGCCACCCACTCTGGGGGAAGGACTTACTCTGGGGGAAGGACTTCCTCCTTTAGTTGATCCTTCCTAGAAGCAACCTCCGAGACCCACCCAAAAGGGATTTCTGTGGATTACTAAACAGATCAAGTTGACAACACCTTAACTATCACACTCAGATTCATGGATCAAGGAATCAAGAGGTGGAAATGGAAATGGCCCCACCTACCATCACCCCAAATCATCCATTAGCCAAATTTTTGCTTCCTGTTCCTGCAACCTTATGCTATACTGGCCTAGAGGTCTTTGTGCCAGAGGGGGAAGTGCTTTTGCCAGAAGGCACAAAGAACATTCTATTGAATTGGAAGCTAAGACTTCCCCCTAGCCACTTTGGGCTCCAGATTCCCTCCAGTCAACAACTAAGAAAGGAGTTACAGTGTTAGCAGGTTCTTTGATTCTTGGGCCTCCAACTGCTATTTGGATGGCCAAAAGCTAATCCAATGAATTCCTTTTTAAAATAATTAATTCTAGCACTTCTGTTCCTCTAGAGAACCCTAACTAATACAGACAGCATTTCTGATTTCTTTCTTCATGTGTTTGTCTTTGACATATAGGAAGGCTACTGGTTTTTGTGTGTTGATTCTGTATCCTGACATTTTGCTGAAAGAATGTATCATCTTTAGATGATTGAGTCTTTTGAATAGCTTATGTATAGAATCACTTCATCTGCAAATAGGGTTAATTGATTTCTTCCTTTCCAATTTGTACCCCTTTTATTTTTTTCTCTTGTCTTATTTCTTAAGGACTTAGTTGAAAAGCAGTGATGAGAGTGAGAAACCTGTGTTGTTCCAGATCTTAATGAGAACACTTCAAATTTTCCCCATTTAGTATGACCTGGGCCTTAAGTGCTTTATATATAGCCTTTATTATGTGGAGATATGATCCTCCCATCCCTAGCATCTCCAGTGTTTTAGTCATGAAGTGATACTGCATTTTTTCCAAAGGCCTTTTCTGCACCTATTGAAATTTTGACTTGATATCTTAGATATTAATCCTGTATGAGATATATAGCTGGCAAAGATTTTATCACATTCTGTAGGCTTTGTCTTGACTTGGTTGGTGGTTTCCTTTGCTGTACAATAGCTTTCCAGTTTCATGAGGTCCCATTTGTTGGTTGTTTGATTCATGTTCTGGGCAGCCAGGTTCTTATTCTGAAAGTCCTTCCTTATGCCCATATCTTGAAGTGTTCTCCCTATATTTTCCCATAGACATTTCAGATCTTCAGGTTTTATGATCTATTTCTATATTTCAAGTCCTATGTTTGTGCTGGGTGAGATATAAAGGTTTAGTTTCATTCTTCTACATATAGCTGTCCAGTCTTTCCAGTACCATATGGTGAAGATGCTGTCTTTTATCCAAGGTGTATTTTTTACATCTTTGTCAAAATCATATGACTGTAGTTATATGGACTTATATCTAGATTTTCTATTCCATTTTATTGGTCTACATGTCTACTTGTGTCAGTACCATGCTGTTTTTATCGTAAATCCAAACCATTCCTTGTAGTATACTCATAAAGTTGGCTTCCTGGTCATATATATTTTAAGCCTGTATTTATCATGGATAAATTTTCTTTTTCTTTCTATTATGAGATATCATTTCACCAGTTATAGTTTGCAATGGTAGCTATGGTCTATGGACAAGTCTTCCTGGAATACCTGTGTTGAGTGAGTGTTTGTATTCATGGTTGGTGTTCCTTTATCTTAGTTTATCTCTTCTCTGTTGGGTGTTACTTGAAATTCAGTCATGGAAACAGTTAATGCTAATTTATGGATGGAGTAGTGAGGTATATACAACTGGGAGGGTATACACAGACCCTGGCTTTCTGGCCAGGGTATGTGTATTATGTGGTTGGCATGGATCGGAGAAGAAATGAACAGAGCAGATAACTGAGTCTAGACTCACATATGGGATGGCAATTGTAGCAGTAAAGGTGGCTTGGGAAGGAAAGTGTATAGATGATTGTCCATATCACACCCATGATAGCAGTGGTTGGCAGGAGCATGTGGAGAGATACTGCACCCAGAATCACACACATTGCTATTTTCACCAATGTGAGCTAAATCAAGTGTATTCTCTCCTTATGATGTTTCCTCTTATGTGAAGAGATACATATTTATGCAAGGCTTATATAACCTCTCCAGCCCTTTGCTCCTTCCTGAGAATAGGGCTAAAGAAAGGAGTAATTTAGGAGGCAGAAAGAAGTATTTCACCTGATCTGATGTTTTTGAGAAGAATTAATTGTGCTTTGCTTGGACTCTTCTTCTCTCCTTGAATAGTGGATGTATACAAGGTCCATGTGTTCATCTCTTTATTTTTGGGTACTACTTCAGTCCCTGAAGTTCAAAAACATTGGTCCCTGCCTAGTGGGACTAAGTAATAAGTAAGTTGATACAATTTTATGGTCAAGGCTAGCTGTCTAATTTATGGGGACTAGTGAAGGTGTAAATGCGTTTACCTTAGTTCAAAAAATCAGAAAAAAAGAACCACTGAAATATATATTATATAGGTATCCACAGTTTGTGACAGTGGTATTTATTTTCAATTTAATGTCATTATAAGTAAAATTATAAGAAGAATTTTGATTTTTCACTCATCTTTATATTGCACAAAAATAGCTCTATTCTTTTTTTCTTTGTGGGTTTATGATGTGTGTGCATGTGTTCAGCAGGTGTCTTCCTCAACCCCTTTCTACTTTATTTATTGCCTGAGAGTCTCATTTGAATCCACTGACTCAGCTAATTTAGCTAGCCAATTTTCCCTAGAAATCCTGCTTCCCCCTCTCAAGAAACATCTACAACTTTTATGAAAAAAATTCAGCAAACAAGAATTTTCTCAATAATAAAAGACTATTTGCAAAGAACCCACAGAGAACATCAAACTTAATGATCAGATACAGTATGTTTTCACCCTAAAATAAAGAACATAAGAGGATATATGATATCTCACCATTTCTATTCAATACTGTATTGTAGATTCTAGCTACTGAAGACAATGAACTAAAGGCAGCCAGATTATAAAGTAAGAAATTAAACTATCTTTTTGCAGGCAGTACAATTTTATATATAAGAAATGATAAAGAATCCATACAAAACAACTATTGGAACAAGTAAATCAGAATAGCAATACAGCAGGAAACAAGATTGCTATACAAAATTAGATTTATTTGTATACACTGTCAATGAATAATATGAAAATTAAACTGGAAAAATAACACCTTTATGGGAACAAAAATAAGAGTACAGAATAAGTATTAAACATGTATATAAATAACTCCAGGGCCAGAGAGATGGCTTAGCGGTTAAGCGCTTGCCTGTGAAGCCTAAGGACCCCGGTTCGAGGCTTGATTCCCCAGGACCCATGTTAGCCAGATGCACAAAGGGGAGCACACATCTGGAATTTGTTTGCAGTGGCTGAAGGCCCTGGCGGGCCCATTCTGTCTCTGCCTCTTTCTCCCTCTGTCTGTCACTCTCAAATAAATAAATAAAAATAAACAAAATTTAAATCTTAATAACTCCAAAAACATTGAAACAAGTTAAAAATAAATAAATAAATGGAAATCATGACCATGTATCAGAAAACTGAACATGAAAATAGATGACAATACTTTCCTAAAGTCAACAGATTCAATGTTATCACCATTCAATCCCCCCCACCTTTTTGGTAGAAATTGACAAGCATATCCTAGATTAACAGGATCCTGGCCCTTGAGCAAGTGACACAGAATAGCTAAAACAATCTTGAAAATGATAAACAATGTGGTAAAATTCATGTCCCAATTTCAAAACTTTTGCCAGCATGGTACCGGCATACAGATAAACATATCTAGAGTGTAACTGAGAATTCAACAATTAACCTCCACATGTGGTAAGTAAATTGAACCTTGACAAGGGCAGCAATAAAATTCAATGAGATGGTAATAGTAATTTCAAGAAATGACACTCAAAAAACTAATACCCACATGAAAAAGAATGGAATGTAAGTTTTATCATGTGGAATAATGTGGAATACAAGAGCACTGTAACCTAAACCTTTCCCTCATTACTTTTTGTATTTGTTAATTTTGAACTATTGCTATCTTGATCTTAAAAATATTTTATTTATTGATTGTTTCATTTATTCATTTGAGGGAGAAAATGGGCATACCATGGTCTCTAGCCACTGAAAATGAACTCGACGCATGCATCACCTTGTGCGTCTGACTTATGTGGATCCTGGGGAATCTAACCTGGGTTCTTAGGCTTCGCAGACAAGCACCTTAACTGCTAAGCCATCACCCCAGGCCTTTAAAAAAACTATTTAAAGTTTGATGATTCGAGTGATAAATTGCGGTTTTGACTGGAAATGTTCAAGTTTGTCTTCACTGTTAAATGGATGATTAAGCAAGGATATATAATTTGTGCACTAGACAGCACTTTAAAACCACTGCATTTGCCTCTGTTGATATGAATCTTTTGCCACTTTACTGGCTAAATTTTATGAGTAGTCTGTCTTCTGAAATGGTTGCTTCGAAGATTTATCTTCGTGGTTGCTGTTCTGCATGTCCACCCACATGTGCAAATATAAATATGTTTTTATTAATCTATTGAAAGTTCTTGTGGGTTTGAGATCTAATGATTAATTTTCTTCACCAATTCTAAAAAAAAATTAGAAACTGTCTCTTTTGTATTTTCTTTCCGTCATTATTGTATTTTTCACCTTCTTCACTTTTAGACACCAGTCAAATATGAACTAGGGCTTCTCATTCTGTCTTTCATGCCTCTTGACTTCTCTTCCATACATATTTTTGTCTCATTATAAACCTGTGCTAAATTTAAAATATTTATTTCTCATTTTTGCTAATTTATCTTCAAATATATCTCATCTGTCTGTTTTTAAACTGTCCACTAGAACTTTAGATTTAATAACAGAAAATATTCTTGAAGTGATCCACTTTTTTCAAATATGTGAGTTTCTTTTTTAAAAATTTTTTTTGTTGTTTATTTATTTGAGAACAACAGACAGAGAGAGGAAGAGGCAGATAGAGAGAATGGGTGCACCAGGGCCTCCAGCCACTGTGAATGAACTCCAGACGCGTACGCCCCCTTGCGCATCTGGCTAACGTGGGTCCTGGGGAATCAAGCCTTGAACTGGGGTCCTTAGGCTTCACAGGCAAGCTCTCAACTGCTAAGCAATCTCTCTAGCCCCAAATATGTGAGTTTCTTTTCGTGATGTCTTATTCATGAACATTTATTCTTATATACATATAGTGTGATAACTTTTAGTCCATATTCTTATTTAAGCATTTCAAGTTCTAACCTTTCTATCTGACATGTTTGTGGATTTTCACTTTCAGCTGATTATTTCTCTGAATACTTTATAATTTAATAGAATTTATGTTTAAATTGAGTGTTTTCATTTTTATATAATTTTTTTGTACTTATGGTTCAAATTCCCAATTGTTTTTATGCTTTTATGTATTTTCATGTGACAAATAGCTAGGAATATCATCTACAAATTTGACTGTAAATTTCTAAATTTATGGTTTTCTACATCAAGCAGGTGATAAAATTCAAATTTTAAATACCTTCTAGAAACAGTAGCATATTTATAAATTGTTAAGAGATAGTTTAATTATCCTCCAAAAGTCCTTAGTGGTATACAAGCTTTCTTGCCATGTTTGTATAACTTGGGTATTCATTTCCGCTAGTCCATCCTTTAATTAGGATATAACCCTCTGATATAACCTGTCTGAATTTGTATAAATGTTTTTGTTCTAACTTCCTGATTACCTGTACCAAAGGCATCATCTTTTGCCTCTTGAAGACCAATGGAAATCCTGTCTAGTTTAATAAAAGATATGTTACATGTGTATCCACTCACCATTTTTTCTTTCTCACTTATTTCCACCTTCCCTTTGACTCTAGAACTTGATTACCCATTTCCTGCTATGACTTCAAGATAATATTCACTATATTTAAACCAGAAATCTTGTACAGAATATATTTATAGGTTGCATACTATACGAATTTGTTATAACTATTGGTCTCTTATTCAATAATTAAAATATTTTTATATTGAAACAGGAATAATATGCACAAAATTCTATTTTGTGCCTTTTCCAAAAACAAAGCAAACGTGAAATTTTCCTACTCTTCTTGTTTCTGACTATATTTACCTTTTATAAAAGACAAGCAGCCATAGCTTCATTTCCTATTTCATTTCCTACTGTGAGATGACTTTCCAAACATTTCAATTTATGAGTAGGAAGACATTTCTAGAACAGTGAATAATCACTGATAGTTGATACCACACACTTCCATATTCAGATCTGCTACTTACAAGTTATTGAAACTTAAACAAGAAATTTAATTTAGAACGAAAATATCTACCTAAAATAATTGTTGGAAAGGATAAATGAAATAAAATAAAACAGTGTAATGACTGGTCAATCATAGCATGCAGCATGATAAATTATATCATAAATAAGTGAAAATAATAGCAATATTCAAGTAATATATGATCACCAATTATAGATAACCCTGAAGAACCAACCCCATTGGGTTCAACACAGACCTTTTGTGGCATCTAATTACACATTTTTGTAGAAATCTTGACTGTCGGTGTGAGGAGTAAGATCAAACTTAACTTCTTCCTTTGGTACCCTTTCTAAAGCTAGGTTGACACCTTAAATTACATCCTTATTTATATGTTACTCTGGAATTTCTTTCAGTTTTTATACCAATTATCATAAGAGGTGAACACTGAGAATGGCACCTCATGTTTTATGAGCTCTGGTCTGTTTCCTTTCTCTATTATTTCATGCCTCACTGAAAATCTAGAAGGAAAGAATGTGATGTCAGACGTGGAGCATGTCAGTCTCTGCAGTGTCAAGAGACTCAAATGATGCTTTTTACAAATTTGAATTGAGAAATTTCCCTAGACACTCCTCTCCCTTGTTTCCCTTCCCATTAATTGCTGAATTATCTGACCATAAAGATGGCCTTTCATAGAGAAATCATGCTGATCCCCCAGGAAATGGTCACCATGTTTTCTTGGCCATGCTGCACACAACACACCCGGGGATTGTTTGCATGAAAGCTTTGGCTGGTAGCTTTGACCCACTGTGGCCTGGGACTAATTCTGATATTAGAAAGATTTTAAACCAGTAATACTCATGCTAGGCTACTCAACACAACTATACAAACATACTTGCTTTTCCAGAAGGTATGACAAACAATCTTGGCCAATAAGCTACCATAATTTTTCATATATATTTTACCTCACATAGATGATACTGGTTTCAGTTGACTTCATCTCAAAATATTTTGTGAAATTTTTATTTATAACTCATATATTTAATACAATCAGAACATCTACACTAAATTTTTGTAATAGGAATCTTTAGATATTTTTGTGAAAGAAATAATAGCACTTTGAATGAATGTCAAATTCAAAATTAAATTCCATGACCAAACAGTTTGGAATCCCACTTGCATGCAATCTACAAAAGTCTGTCATCAAACTTTTAAATATTTTCCTTCCTCCTGGGAAATGCAGGTATTGTGTACAAAAGGAGGCAGTACCTCCCTTTGAGCAAGGATAACATTCCCAAAGATGACCTGCCTTACATAGATGGACAGCAAATGCCTTTCCTAGAATAGAAATGTTTGAGTCAGTGTGTCCATAAGGAACTAAAATGTTTCTCCCAACAAAATAAAACATTGCAAGTAGTAGAGACAGTTTTGACTTATTATTAATTTTTTATTTTATCAATTATGTGTTTATATTGTTCAACTGTCCTTCCTACATCACTGATTGTGAATAATAAAGCCTAGAGAAAGTTAATAAAGACCCAACCTGCATTTTGTTAGCTGTAAATATGTTGCTTTCTGGAGTAAGCTATGATTAGCAGCTTTTACAAGTATGTTAGCTAGTGCAGAATTATATATATATATATCATGTACTACAATCTTTATGCCACCTATTCCCCCCTTTTCTTTTCTTTTATTTCTTTTTTTTTGAGTTTAACCCAATAGGCTACCTTTTTGAGAGAGAGAAAGAGAGAATTGGTGTGGTGTTCCAGAGCTTCCAGCTACTGCAATCAAATTCCAGAAGCATGAACCCCTTGTCCACATGTGTAACCTTGTGTGCTTGTGTCACTGTGCATCTGGCTTATGTGGGACCTGGAGAGTCAAAAACGAGTCATTAGGCTTTGCAGGCAAGTGTCTTAACTGCTAAGCCACCTCTCTAGCCCTCCACCCTTTTCTTTAATAACATTTTCTTGAATCCATCAGCTATTACATCATCAAAATTAATAGAAATTTACTATATAAAGTTTGAAATAAGTGTTCTTAATCACTGGCTGGTTCTCATCCATGTTATGACTCAAGACCCCACCATCCTTTTGTATTTTAGTCTTGCCAACTTTAACATGTGTCTTCAAGTTACCATGCTCATCTGCATTATGCTGTGCAAAGGGAACATTATGGACCCTGAAATACAGAGGAGTTTTTTAAGACCAAAAGCATTGAGACACTACACATCACTTCTTAAAATCCACTATGAAAGCCAGCCTCATGAAATGGATTTAATAGATGCTGGAAAATACTCTAATGAGATGCCAGGGAAGAGAAGCAAACAGTTTGGCAAGACAGTAGTTACTCTTAAACTACACTATCTTCATCAATCAAGTTCTTTTTAATTGGAAATTTACAAATATCCTTGGGAGGATATAGGTCTTCAAATGTCTACCTTGTTACAAGCTGAAGAACATGAGAAATGATCATATTCCAGAAGCCAGAGGAGTTTAGTGGCATGCAGAAGTTTCTTAAGCTGCATATGTGTTTTAGTCTTTACAGTTTTCTAGTGTAGACCAAGAGTCAAGACCAAAAACATAGAAGTAGAAGCATGATCCTTACCACATGTTATGGAAGACAAAGGAGACAGCCAAACGAGTATTGCTAAAGCAACCTGGATGTGGCCATTGATCTATAACATATGGAGCATGGAAAATAGATGCCAAAATAGGTCTAGCTGGAACATTACAAATAATTCTCAATTATCACCAGGCAGAATTAGATGAACACTTTTCATACTTACATACTTGTTAGAAAGCTATTGAATATCAGCTTTTATAAGGGAATGTAGGTGGCTCCATGTATCTTCATCAATATAATTGAGTTTATCAAGCCCAGCTCATACAGATTTCAGGGTTAAGGTAGGTTTGTGCAGTATTGCAGTGATGAAGATCCAGAAGGGCATTCTAATTGAGGGTTCATGCACTGCAGGGCCTAGAGGTACTGGGACCACCTTACATGGACCTTTCAGTGATAGTGTCTGACAATACTCCAGAACCATAGTACTCAAGATGCAATATGTGCTCACACTCTAAAAAGTAAGAAAGTAAGCATCTATAATTTTTACATATATTAATAATGTATAGAAACAAATGTTAAATATTTTAAATAACAGAGAGGTTGATTTTTATATTGGGGATATAATTTAATGTTTATTCTCTTAAGTTCAACACAGCACTTTTCAAGGCTCTGTGTAAGCATGAAGGAAGAATTCCAGTGATTGGATTGCCATAGATTACTTTTATGATATTGAGAGGAGGTGAGACTCCTCTAACGTGTAATGTATATTTAATCCTAACCCATGACATAAGAAATGCTGAGACAAAAGTAAAGATAAGAAATACTGAGAATATATTGAATAACTTGTCTACACAATGGTAGCTAAGAATGTGGAATAAATATTGAAGTGGAGCTAGAGGAAAACTGGATTACAAATAGAAGAGATGATGCAAGAAAAAAATTATGTGGGGAGAGATACAGACATGAGGCAGGTCATAAGTTTGGAAAGAAGAAAGTCATTTGATTGCATGGGAAGCCAATCAGTCATTACTCATTAAATACTTTCTGTTCTGTGCCAGATTCTGTTATAGACACTTGTGACAAATCAATAAGCAAACAGATTATAGCATCACAAAACAAAACAACCCTGTCTCAGATATTGATATGAATGTGAGTTACACAGAGAATATAAAAAACACTATAAGTGCAAAGGATTGAAACCAGTATATAGAGGGCCTTTAAGCCTTTGCAAATAAACCAAAGATGATGGGCTTGAAATGTGGATTTTAAATTCTTTGTATCCATGTAAGAATAAAATTGAAGTGAATTATAAGAATAAAAGTAAATTGGATTCCCTAGAGAAAGAATAAATATGAAGAGAGAATTTGAAGGACACAAGCAACAAATAGGGAGGGAATGGGGAGACATGGTTGAAAAGAATTGTGAGTCAAAATGTTCTTGAAGGAAGGAAGGGCACTTGCACCACTGCCTTTCCAGCATCTGGCACAGCCTTCCCAACACAGGCATTTATTTTTATTTTAAATTAATGTACTACTGAAAGAAAGAAGGAATTGATATTACAGATTTCAGAGAGAGGAAAATTTCTAAGCAGAAACATCTTCCCAAATATAAATGACATAAATAAATTTATCGCTCTTTTAATTGCTCCTCAATCTATCAATTATCCACCTTTACTTTGTACCCACTAGGAGACTGGCTTCAGCGAACTCTGTTCCATGGGTGTCCTTTCCCTTTGTCTTGTGGTTGGGCTAACCAATGGGTAATGCTTGCATGGCATTGAAGGGTAATAGGATTGAAAAGTAAGGGAATGTCTTCTCTCTGTGGTGCCATTCTACCACCAGAGGCTTATTTTCCTCAAAGACCACAGCTTCTATCAGACAGCTGCAGCTCTTGCTTGCTTCTGCAAACACTCTTTTCCTCACCTGCCTTCCTACTTTTACTAGCTCCTGCATACTGTGTTTAGCTTCCTTAATTTCAACAGAGGGTTATTTTGCTTTACTAAATTTTACTTTATTAAAATTAACACTTAGAGTCTGGTATTTTCTACTGGGATCCTGACTAGTGTAGTGACAAGAATTTTTTAAGAGTTGGAAAAAAAACAGCTGGGCGTGGTGGTGCATGCCTTTAATCCCAGCACTCAGGAGGCAGAGGTAGGTGGGTCGCCGTGAGTTCGAGGCCACCCTGAGACTACATAACGAATTCCAGGTCAGCCTGGACTAGAGCGAGACCCTGCCTCAAAAAAAAAAAAAAAAAAAAAGTTGGAAACAACTGAAATTTCATGACTGATGGAGAGAGAAAATAAAATAAAGATGCACCATGGGATACCATTCGGCCATATAAAACAATGTCATTTGCGGCAGAGTGGATCAGATCATTGTGTTAAGTGAAATAAGACGTTCAAAAATATGACATGTACCACATATTCTCACTCATACATGGAATCTTGTTTTTCTGTCTTTTGAGGCAGCGTTTTACATAGCCAAGAATGGCCTCAAACTCACTTTATAGCCAATGAACTTCCAATTCTTTTACTTCTACCTCCTGAGTGATAGAATTATAGGTGTGTGCCACCATGTCTTTTTTTAATGCAGTGCTCGGGATTGAACCCAGGGCTTCATAAATGCTTATAAAGTACTCTAACAACCAAGCTGTATTCCCAGTCCCTATATATGGAACATAAAAAAAAGTTGATCTTCTAGAAGTTGAGAGAGTAGAATAGTGATTACAAGGATCTTATAAGAGTGAGGAAGAGAGAGGGTGGGTACTGAGTTATAATTAGATAAGAATGAGAAGTTCTGGTGTGCTTGCTGTTGGATAGTAAGGTGACTGTAAGTAATAGCAATTGAACTGAGTATGTCATAAAGCTAGAAAAATGATTTTGAATGTATTCACCACAGAGATTATAAATATTTGAGAAGATAGTTATGTTTTACCTCATTTAAGCATTATACAATGTGTGACTATCACATGATACCTCATAAATATGAACATTTAAAATCATTTTATGTAGTTATTCAAATTAAAATTTATTATAATTAAAAAAAGGTTCAGCCACAGGAAGTCTACCCTCATAAATTGATTAATGAAGTTATCACAGGAATTGTTTTGTTGTTACTGGAGTGGTTTCCTGGATAAAAGGGATGAGGTTGGCCCACTTTCATATATTTTGCATGCATACTGTCTCCAGAAATGATGTCCTATGTAATGTTGTGACACAGAAACAAGAGACATTAGATGCTGGCAACACATTAGACATTCCAGCAGTTATAAATGCTTCTATTCCTTATAAGATAAGATAATCATCTTTTAGGAGATCATTTATGATATTCTAGAGATACTATAAAGTATTAGGATTAGGGAGTCTAAATCCAGGTTGAATAAGTTTTAGGAAAGTAGAAGCTGTAAGTAGAGAGTAACAATATGAATGTCATGAAGAAAACAGAAGAAGAGCTTTGTCTTGTGAATGAGGAAAACTTAACCTACAAACATATTCAACAAACTAATGCTATAGAAGAAAATAACAGCAAAGTAAATCTCAGATATAGTAACTAGTGAAATACTTTTCTTTAGAATTACTGGATATAATTTATGAAAAACAGAGGGGAAGTTATTCAGGGATAGGAAGGAAAAGTATAATGATGATAGAAGTTAGGGATGCATTAGTGGTAGAAAAAAGAGATCTCACTGGAGGAGACTATATTTGAAGGCTTGTCTCTTCTGGGCACAAGATGTAGAAATATTTGCTGAGAAATGCTTAGAAAACTTCGAGTTGAGAGAAATGGAAAAATGGGAAAGTGTGATTGCTATAAGTTTAATTTTTTTGGAGATGATGCTATTGACTAAGAGGTCATCAGAACTCTGTAATTATATTTCTTGATCTTGCCACAGTAAGTATTAGTGTATGCGTGGAAAGAGAAATAGTCAATGGCAAGAGGTAGTGAGTACCTGACTTTAGAGGAAGCTGAGGCTGAATAAAAGAGCGATGCAGAGTTGGTCCATGCATCCTTTCTGCTCTTTAACCAACACTATACAGGGAATAGTAGAGATTTTACAAATAGAAAATGTACTTCTTACCCTCCAAGATTCACAAGCTAGCCAGGAGAGTACAGACATGTAACACAAACTGGAGCCCAGCAAAGACTATTGGAACCAGTTTCAAACCCAGGTTCTTAACTCTGACTCTCAAAATCAGACAGTGTACCAGGAAATATATGTCACACCTGCTTCTCAGCTTCCTTGTTCAAACAATAAAAGGATAAAATTTACATATTTCTTGGTTTCTAAATGTCATTCTATTTAAAAAAATTCCAGGATCTTAGAAGAAATATCTGAAGCCAGGAGTATGGTAGAAAGGGAGATGCAATCAAGAAACCTTGATGGGGGCTGGAGAGGTAGCTTAACGGTTAAGGCATTTGCCTGCAAAGCTAAAGGACCTCAGTTCAATGCCCCACGACCCACGTAAGCCAGATGCACAAGGTAGCGCATGCGTCTGGAATTCGTTTTCAGTGGCTGGAGGCCCTGGCATGCCAATTCTCTCTCTCTGTCTCTCTCTATCTATCTCACTCTCTGTGTGTCTACCTCTTTCCCTCTCTCACTCTCTCAAATAAATAAGTAAATAAAAATTAAAAAATTAAAAAATAAATAAACTTTGATGGGCCAGACATGCTGATCACAAATGTCAAAGGAATATCAAGTCAACGTAAAGGCACTCACAATGGATGGAACTGGAGAAATTTCATTGACATAAGTATCATAGCATTGGATTATAACCCAAATATAAAATAACTTATATGAGTACATACCAATGCAAATAAATGATTGAATAAAAACAAGTGGGGAAAAGAATCAAATCTTTCAAGAATTCAAGAAATGTGCCAGGCTTAATGACTTGCTCCCTTAGAAATAGAATAAGTAAAGAGAAAACAGTAACTTTACACTGAAGAAGCCCCAAGTGGAAGCTAAGATCACCAGTGATGTCCTGTGGGGATTAAATACCTCAATACCATTTGACAAGGAGGGCATGTCACCTCTGTCGTCATCTTCCCCCATGACAAGCTATAATCCCACAGTAATTATGAAAAAGACCTCAGACAAACTCAGACTAGAGGACATTCCACAGGGTAACCTGCCAACATTACTTAGGACTTTCAAAGTCATAAGGGAGGGAGTGGGACTGAGGAGCTGTCACAGACCAGAAGAAACTGGGCAGATATCACAGCCAAAGGGAATGTGTTACCCTGGATTGAATTTTGGAACAGAAAGAGGCTATTAATGGAAAAACAGATAAAAATCAAATAAAGGCTGGAGTTCACTTTATTAAAAAATAAAAGATGGTCTCTAAAGTTTCTCCCAGCTGGTAGTTATAAGAATAGCATTTATTATCTAATTGTTTCAAAACTACGTTCACATTTCTTGCAAAGTACTGTGAATGTATGAGGTAAGGGAACCATTAAAGTAGGGTGGAAGGCTTTAATCAACTTTTTCCCCTCTGGCTTCCATGTTTGTATGTTTCAGTGATGTAGTACTGGTTAGCTTAGAGCACAGTTTGAGTACTGGTGAAAGTTCACTGCTTCATTTCTGCTCTCCCAGGCTGGGCTCACTCTGACAGTAGTCAGGGTAGCTCCAGGGAGCCAGCAGGTTTCCATGCTCAGGCAATCCTTAGGGATGGGACTCCCATGCTGAGCCACCATGGACAGCAAGCTGTGAAACTGTTGCTATGGTGATGGTCATGGTGGCAGGGCTACCTTTGGCTCATTTGATTTTCCTGGACAGTTTCTTTGCTTTAAAGAGAAAAAAAAGAAAAAAAGAAAAAAAAAACAACCCTGCAGTTTATGGAGCCCCAATGTGAAATCATGCTGGCTCTTATTCATGACATTTTCCTGAGACTTTATAATGTTTCTTTTTTCTAAATAAGCAATTTCAGGTCAGGTAAAAATGTGAGTAAATCATGCCTGGCTCTTGTTCCAGATGTATCAATTTCTCTTCATTCCCTTTTCCCCCCTTTTCATGGCTTTGGGACAATAAAAATAAGCAATGCCTCCACTCTGGAGCCTTACTGAGTGTATGATATATACACGCTATACTGTGTAGGGAGCCATATTTTCCTACCTTGGTCATTACCGACCCCAGCGTTTTCTCTGGCAATTATCTGAAACAGAGCAATAACGTGGAGTAATGATTCTGGCACGACTGAGACCCTGGGAGGATCAAAGAGGCTGAAGTGACAGTTCATGAAACGAGGAGGAAGCGAACCGTCCCCACTGCCAACACTAACATAGCCCTGTGCTTGAGCGTCTGGGAGAGCCCAGTTGCCAAGTGTCTGCCTGCATTTTCTTTGAGGGGCCCAGCCCAGAGCAGGTCAGGAAAATTATGGCTTTTATCACGCAGACACCATGGCTCTCTTTGAGGATGGCCAAAGTCTCACTCGCTGCTGCAACACATGTGGTCTGTTAAAGATAGGGCATGAATATTTTCATTAGTTGGCACAGGGGTACCCACAAGAGAGTTTGTTTATTTGGAACACACAGGGCAAGGCTGAAAGGGGTGAAAATGTTTATAAAGAAATTAAGAGCAAGGCTCTGGACACAGACTGCCCAAATCTTAATCCTGACCCTTCAGTCACCACCTGTATACAACACCAAGTTTGCCTTCAATGAAATGAAGATAAGAAGAGCACCCGAGTCACATGCTATCCTGGAAATTAACACGTGTGAAGTAACCAGAACATTGTTTGACATATGACAAGTCCACCATACATGCCAACAGCTATTACGACTTTTATTTTAATCACCTTTGTTCAGGACACAAAGCAATCAAGCTTTTTGAGGTTATTTGACCTGCTTTTTTTTAGATTGATTGTTCTGCAAATATTCACTGAGGGGATTAAAATGAACTAGACATTGTGCTAGAGCAATGTGATTATAATTAAGACACAAACAAATCCGGTTCTAAGCCTTAAAGAAGTCTACTGGTGTTTTCAAGTTCTAGATGTCTTATCCAAAGCATTGGAAAAGATACACACAAAAAGTTAAGGATAAAAACAGTTTTTAAGAACAAAGAGATAGTAAGCACACTTCCAAAAGAGGCAGTGAGCCACCTCATTGGGGGAGGACTCAAGGACCCCACGTAGTTGCCCAGGGCTTCTAGTTAAGGAGTTTATGAGAAGGAGGGGTCCGTTGCTAAGGGATACAGTTTGGATGATTCTCTGTTTTGGTTGACAGGACTTGCATTATATAACCTTTTCTCTACTTCAGATCTGTTTCTTCCCATGATGCATCTGATTTTAATCATATGCCTACCCAGTTATGCATAGGCATAAGATGGAAAACAGGGAACTCTTGCTAAAAGTACACTCAGAGGACAAAGTTGTTCTGACTATGACGCACCTCAAACCAGTTCTGATTGGATGGCTCCGTCTCAATCCCAGATGTATCTTGGATGTATTTAAACAGAAACTGACTACAAAAGGGGTATAACTGATGCTCACCAGGGTAGGAAAGACATTCCATTGTTTAAGGTGGGGTAAAAATTATGCCTCTCTGGGAATAAATTGACAGGGCTATGAATTTGGCACTAGAAGCATTCCCTGGAAAGTGACTCAGAAAATAGCCTGTCAGGGCTGGAGAGATGGATTAGTGGTTAAGTGCTTGCCTGTGAAGCCTAAGGATCCTGGTTCGAGGATTGATTCCCCAGGGCCCACATAAGCCAGATGCACAAGGGGGCACATGCATCTGGAGTTCGTTTGCAGTGGCTTGAGGCCCTGGTGTGACCATTCTCTCTCTCTCTCTCTATCTGTCTCTTCCTTTCTCTGTCTGTCGCTCTCAAATAAATAAAAATAAACAATTCTTTTAAAAAAATAAAATAGCCTGTCATACTCCTTCATTCCCCAAAAAACACAGACAGATATTTCCAGCTTTTGTCATTGACCCCAGCACTCAAGTACTTAAGATAAAAACCTTGAAAATTTAACAAAATATCTTAGCAAATCAATAACTTTTCTTAAAAGTTGTAAGTTTGGGGTTTTACAATTATAGAATACCACAGGCTTTCTAGAATATGTTATAATTAAATTCAATACTTTTCATAACAAATGACATTTGCTAAACAATATTTCCCTTTTTAAATGTGAAAAATTTATGCCATATGAAAAGAAATCAGAGTATAGTTGTTTTCTCTTTTAAGAAATCTAATTTTCCTAGCTTCAATAGCTGGCACTTGGACCTGTGACACTACATATAAAATATTTCTTACACAATATTTTGGCTAAAGGCTATGATTTCAGTCATACATGTATGAGAAGAAAGAACACAAAAAGTTTTTTCCAAATAGTCTTTGAAATTAAATATAAAATGACTCCCAATTTAAGTCACAAATTCCGCAAATAGAATAGTTTTCAAAGGCCCAATTATTGCATCTATATTTTGCTTGAGGCACCAAATACTATGAATTTAGATCGAATGTTTTCTGTTTGTTTTTATGGATGTGTGTGTGTAGTATACAAGTGTGTTTATGGGTGTGCAGATGCATGCGCCTGTGTCTACACATGTGGAAGCTGGAGGAGTGTCCTTCTCTATCATTCTTCCATTGTATTTCCTGGAGATTGGTTCTTTCCCTGAGATTGGAGCTCACTGTTTTGTGACTAGACTGACTGACCCGTGAGCCTCAGAGACCCTCTTGTCACCACCTGTATTACCACTGGAGTTACAGACATTGGAAGACCACACCTGGCTTTGTATTTAAATGCTGGGGCTTTAACTCAGGTCCTCATCTGCTTGCACAGAAAGCACTGTTATCCCCGGAGTCATCTCCCCGGCCCTGTTTACTGTTTAAAAGATGTTTCTAAAAGTCCTTCTCATCTTTGCTCTCTTCCTCCTCCCCTTTGTCCACCAGGAACCTTTCTATGAGTGCCTTCTCTATGTTATGTACTATTCCTGATGCTTCTACATTCTTGCAAGTTAATCCAGGTGTTGAAGTGTCATTGGCAGTGACTATGTGAAGAGTCTTGAATTATGCATCATAGCAGTCATTTCACAAAGTTCTCATAAAACATGCCTTTTGTTGATTTCGTTTTGTGTGTACGAGACATGATCTCACTGGAGGCTTACTATCTAGCCCAGACTGACCTTGAATTCATGAGCCTCCTGCCTCTGCTTCCCAAAGACTGAAGTTGCAGGTATGTGCTGCCATACCTGACTAGAGCCAAGTCTTTATTTAGCTTCCAAGGCATCCTATGACATTTTCATGATTCCCCAGCATACAACACCTTCTCCCAGGTGAGGCTGTGTGATGTCATATTCTTTGGTGTTAAGGTTCCTAGGAATTGTGATCCTTGGACTGGGGATGTAGCTCACTTGGTAAAGTACTTGCCTGGCATGCATCAGCTCTTGGGTTCTGTCTCCAGCTCCACATAGATTAGGCATAGTGGCACATGCCCAGCACTCAGGAGGTAGAGACTAGAGGGTCAGAAGTTCAAGGTCATTCTCAGCTACACAGTGAATCTGAGGCCAATCTGGATTATATGAGACCTTGCCTTTGTTCTTAGATATAAAAAAGAACAAAAGAGGAAGAGAAATAGTCTCAATCCTGTGCAACCAGAAGGTACGCCAGCCATGTACTACAACATTATTAATCATGTAAATGGACAAAGCCTTTATATCTCCTCAGGTCAAAAGATTAGCATATTTTTTTCCTCTGTGTGTGTGTGTGTGTGTGTGTGTCTGTTTTCACATGTGGGAATACAGGCACATGCATGCCACAGCATACATGTGGAGATCAGAGAACTTTTGGCTGTCAGTCTTTGTTTTCTACCTCCTTTGAGGCATGGTATCTGAGTGTTCACTACTCCACTCACTAGGCTAGCTGGCCTATAAGCTTCTGGCAGGTTCCCCTGTCCCCATCTCCTTTATTTCATGGGGGGGGGGGCATGTTTATATTATAGACTCTAGCATATTATTATTTTTAGTGACAAAACCAGATGCAAGACAATTGTGCTAACTCTATTTCTTCATCCATAGAGTTTTAACATCCTGATAGAGCTAAGGATAATTTATACAAACATGAAAATATAAGTCTGTTAAAATAATGAATGGGGGCAATGCACTTGAAGTACCAGTATGAGGACCTGAGTTTGGATTCATAGAACTCACATGAAATACCAGACATGGATCCACATATGAGAGAGAACATGTGATGTTTGGCTTTCTAGGCCTGGGTTACCTCACTTAGTATAATCCTTTCCAGATCCATCCATTTTCCTGTAAATTTCATAACTTCATTTTTCTTTACTGCTGAGTAAAACTCCTAGCTACAAATGACTGGACTCCTGTGTGAGTAGGAAGAAAACTTAGTAACAGAGGCCAGTAAGCTAGAAAGGGGATATAAAGGGAATAGAAAGGGAAGGAGGGGGAATTTAATAGGATGGTATTGTATACATGTAAGTAGAAGAAGAGATTAATAGGGGTGAAATGGCCTAAGTGAGGTCAAGGGAAGAGATTGAGCAAAGGAAAGCTGGAGTGAGAGCTAATCAAAATCTAAGAGAATATAAATAAGTCATATGGAAACCTGCTCTTTTAGACAATGGAACACACTGGAGCCATAGATTATTACTAGAAATCTTCAGTGTCAGAGATGGGACACCTTCCAGTGAGTTGATGGCCAGGGAGGTGCCTGATGCCCCCAAAACATTACAGGCCATTGCCAAGGCCCTTGGTCTCCCACCAGTAGTAAGACCCCATTGCTGAACACTCCACATACTTGGGCTGCAAGGTCACTGAGAAATCCTGCTGGAGCTGAGCTGAAAACCTCCTCCATGTAGACTAGCTGACAGAAAACTGGAAAAAGCTTCATATAGTTCAATGGGAGAGAGAGAAATCACCAGTGAAGATACTCAACAGTGGACACTGCAAGCCTTATATTTGGCAACCCAGGCCAAATGAGCCAACAGGTGCAATAGTGGCATGTCTGTTACGGGGGAAATCAACCACCCTCTAATTTGACTGGAGGCCTGCTCCATGGGAGGGAATACATCCCTGATACTGAAAACCTACAACAGGGTTAGTCATGAGCCCTAGGGTGTAACTTCTGCTGATGTCTGGCTAAATGTATATACTATGCTCATCAAACTGCCCAGTAAGCACTTCTCTTAATGTCCATACCCATATATTAATGGTATTCTCACTTTTGGTTAGAGAATCTTCTCTTTTCAGATGGCAATGACCTTGGGATGACTCAGAAGGCATCATGGTGCTGAGAAGAAGTGACAGAGGAGTGCTGAGCACTGCAATATCTCTATCACACCTTCCAAGGCTTGGGGTCCATTGTGAGAGAGGTGGTAGAAAGAATGTAAAAGCCAGAAGAAGGGTAGGACTCCTTACAACATGCTCCTCCAGACACAAAATTGCCCGGATATACATGTCCTCACAGTGCCTACACAAAACCATCGTAATAGGAGGAAAAGATTGTGACATCAAAATAAAATAGAGTCTACTTGAGAGGGGGAGGGGATAGGACGGAGAGTGGAGTTTCAAAGGGGAAGTGGGGGGAGGGAGGGAATTACCATGGGATAATTTTTATAATCATGGAAGTTGTCAATAAAAATTAAAGAAATAAAGAAAGACAGAAGTACCAGACATGGCACCATGTGTCTGTAATCCTAGCACTGGAGAGGATGAGATAAGGAATCCTTGAGCTCACTGGCTAAGTAGTTTAGCAGAATTGAGGAGCTCTGAATTCAGCAAAAGATTCTGTCTCAAAGAATAAGGAGGTAGAGAGTGATTAAGGAAGACTGTGACATTATATCTGGCCTCCACATGCATGTGAACGTAAGTGCATGTTCATCTGCATACAGATGTGTGACAGCATATGACATATGAACACATATGCACAGTGCCCCACGAACATTTAGGTCACTGGCAGGTAGACAAACAAGAATAATACAATTTTGTATAGCCTACTCATAAATCAGAGACAACAAATACCTCATCGCAGAAGAGCAGGAATTTGAATTGCCAGGAGACAGTGTGGTGCAGTAGAGAAAGTACTGACCTCCAAGCCAAAAGACAAGGAAGTCATAATGCAGGTTCTATAAGACATTTTCCACATAAAAAAGTTTAAGAATCTTGGAACCTCTTAAGGATAATCTCTAGTGTAAATTTCCAACCACTAATTTGAAAGTACTTAAAATTTAAAGTAGTTATAATCTCTCAACTTCTGCCTTAGTCCACTCCAAACCCCACAGCTTTTGATGGATTAGCCAGAGCACAGTGTGCGTTCCCAGGGTTCTTTGCTCTGACCAGAGTTATGCTCGATGTCTACTTCCTCTGTTTTACTTAGTGCACATTTTACCAAAATTTGGCTCAACAAAAGTTTTGTAACACAGTTGAAATCTCCACAACATTTAGTACCTGCATTCCTCTCAATTTTATTTCCAGAAAATGAATTTGAGAGCAGCTGAAAGAACACTCTTCAAACTTGAGCTCCTCTTTTCAGAGGTAGCTGAAATTGGTTCCTAGAGACTGATATCTGTCTATCATCAAAGCCGTGCACAGTCAGAAACTGCTGTTTCCAACTACTACTACCACTTGTATTTAAATTAAATCAAGTTAAAATGAGAAACAGAAGCTGAATGATACTTTTTCCATAGAATAAGGCATGTAAAGTACCGGTGAATAAAAGACATGCAAAGGTGAAATTCGTTATCAAAATATACTCAGATTTGGATTGATCAAGTTCAAGTCCCATCAAACCCAGCCCTTACTCTAAAGCCTAACGGAAGAGGAGTCTGCAGTTCCCCAGAGTTCTCATTTTCTTCTCTTGCCTCTGAGCCATTGCATCCGTGTCCCCCCTACCTGCTTCAGCCCTGCATTCCATTCTCTTGAACTACTTCCTATTCAACACTTTGAATCTCAAAAATGAATTCATGAATCCAACAAATATTTATGGAGCTATGTCGGAGGCACTGATCTTGATACTGTGGATACATCAGAGAAGGAAAAAGACAAAAGCAGCCACATCCTCTCCTACTGTGCTCTGTTACCAGAATGCTTAGCTCTATCCATGAGATTGAAGACGTGCCTTTCTAGAAAAAGAAAAACTCACCAAGCAAAAGTCTAACAAATGAAAGTCACTCAATAAATAGTGAGGAAATAATATTAAGAACTAAGAAGATGTGGGGAGGAACAAAGGTCAAGTCCTTGATGGTGTCATTAGACTACTTAGTTGCAAAAGGGACATGAAAGGCAAACATTCAGGTCAGGATAAATTAAATCCCAGAAAATCTTTCTAGTATTCAGGATGCACCTTGTTCTCCAAAGTCACAAAGCAAAAGAGAAGTATGCATCAATTTGAGTCTACATAGATGTTCATATATCTTCTACATTTTCATGCTTTTACCAAAGATGAACATTTTTCTTTTAAATATGTGCAAAGAAGCCAGTGAAGCAGGAAGTAAAGAGATCCAACTCATCAAGCGAATGGCACTTGGCAGAAGGGCAAGAAAGAAATCATGCTTTCGAAGGAACCCTGAAATGTAGGAAGAGAAAAATACTGTTAAAAAGTATACCATGGATGGGAGACATAGCCAGTTAAAGAACATGTAACCAAGCAGAAGTCATTTGATGTACTCAGCAGCTCTGTGAGCTATAGAAGAGGCACCATTCTTCCTATTTCACAGATAATGAAGCTGGGCACACAGAGTTGCCTTGGGATTACATAGTAATTGACCGTCTCTTGTTTACAATCTAAGAATTTTCCCGCAAAAGGGGGAAAGATTGGAATAAGCAGCAAGTTGTGCCCCATAGATATTTTTTGAGCAAAGGAGAAACAGACATAAAACCAAACAGATGGGAGACACAAATTTTATCTTCAATGGAGACTATTTCTCTGGGGTTATCAGCATTTGACTCATGACACCCACCATTGTTACTGTGATGTGATAAAAGTAAAGCTAATAAATCACTATTCTTAATTTACAATAAATTAAGAGCATTAAAAGATTCATAAACAGCCAATAATTATGTGTAGATCAGTCAGGATGCAGGCTGAAAAGAGAGGTCTACCCAAAGAGTAAAGAACTTTTACTGAGAGATGTACATACAGGGCTGGAGGGAGGGAGGACAGCGCAATCACTGGCTGAATGGGAAGAGACTGCTACAGCCAGGCATCAAGGACATGTGAAGGCACACAGACCTTAGAGAACACCAAGACCATGAGAGAAGGCTTCTTTGCAGGAATTTAAGATTTATAGCCTCTGGCAGAAATTGTAACCATGAAGGGACGGTGTGTGTGTGTGGAGGGGGTGCTGCTGTAAATGCTTTCTCTTCCAAAAAGGTAAAACCAAGAAATAAGTACAAAAATAAAGAGATAACACCATTGAGGAGGGCCCTCGGTGGAATTCAGGCTGGGGAGAGGGAATATAAGAGTATAACCACTCAGGAATATGACCAATATGCAATATGTAATATGTTCATAAAATAAAGTTCTCACTTAAAGAGGAGGAAGATAAAAGGGACTAGAGTACTATGGAATATAAAAGAGAAGGAAAAAGGTATGGGAAGGTAGTAAATGGTGCACGCATACACACAGATGAAAGGAATCTTTTTAAGTTTCAGCCACTGATTTTTCAATAGTGTCAGAGCATTTGGAACCCTTACATGGCATATGATAATGGTTCAAAACCCTTAATGCCAATGAACAACAAAAAATGTAATTTAGGTGCTGGCTTCAGCAGCACATATACTAAAATTGGAACAATACAGAGAAGATTAGCATGGCCCCCCGTGTAAGGATGACATGCACACTCATGAAGCATTCCATATTTTTTGAAGTGTTGGGCTGGAGAGATGGCGTAAAAGTTAAACGTGCTTGCTTGCAAAGTCTGACATCCCAGGATTGGTTCTAAAGTTCCCATGTAAAGCCAGATGCACAGAGTGGCTCATGTATCTAGAGTTTATTTTCAGTGGCAGGAGGCCCTGGTGTGCACATTCTCTCTATATATGCCTCTCTTTCTTTCTTTCTCTCTCTCTTTCATAAATGAATAATAAAGTATTTTTAAACAGTGTTTTAGAAGAGGTATGTGTACAATTCATTGCATGTTGCAAAGGTGGTAGTTAGTTTTCATAGAAGGACTTGGTTGCAGGGTTACAAATGTCAGTGACTTTTGAGCTGCATTTTTAATAAACAGTTTCTCAAGTGTACTGGGGAAGGAAAGCATTTCAAGTAAAGATAGTATTCTGTGCATGGGGACAAAAATGCTAAAAAGTCTGACAATCTAAGAAAGTGTAATAGGGCTGGAGAAATGGCTTAACGGTTAAGGCACTTGCCTATGAAGCCTAAGGAACCCAGGTTCGACTCGACTCCCCAGAACCCACATAAGCTACATGGTGGCGCATGTGTCTGGAGTTTGTTTACAGTGGCTGGAGCCATTGGTGTGCCCATTCTCTCACTCTCTTTCTCTCTTTCTCTCTGTGCCTCTTCTCTCACTTTCTCTCTATTTCTCTAATAAATAAATAAATAAATAAAAATTTAAAAGCATAATAATCCTGCAAGTCTGGAATTTGGGGAGATGGTCTGATGAGAAAGAGCTATTAGAGGTTTTGAAGGAAGAAAGTGATGTGTCATGTTTGTAAGTGAGAAAGACCATTATTGACTTATTATTATTATTATTTTGTTTGTTTGTTCCAGGTAGGGTCTCATGCTGGCCCAGGCTGACCTGGAATTCACTGTGAATTCTCAGGGTGGCCTCGAACTCTCAGCAATCCTCCTACCTCTACCTCCTGAGTGCTGGGATTAAAGGTTTGCAGCACCATGCCCAGCCATATTATTTTAATTTAAAGAAAAGAAAGTAATGAAAGGAAAGGGAAGAAGAACCACTGAGCATAAGTTTATTTCATTTTGTTGGTCACGTTTTACAAGTGTATTGTAATTGTTTAACAAGGAAAATCTATTATAGTTTGAGGGAAGGGGAATAGAAATCTGGGGTGAAAGTTGGGCTTTTCTCTAAACAGGTGCCATTGCTTCTCCAAGCAATGAAGGAGCTTTCCTGTTCACATGGTGATCTGGGTCGGACCCTGGTCACTTGTATGCCTTCAGGAGACCTGTTCAGTTTTCCTTCTGAATGTGGCCACCCTTCTGCCACACCACCAAGGACAGAGAAATGGAAAGAGGCTTCATCCCATATCCAGTGCACCACTGGCAATACTGAAAACTGGGGCTGGAAATTTGAGCAGTAAACTAGAGCCTCCTGCTTCGGTCCATTGTCCCTGACAACAGACGGAAGAGAGGCAAAGCCTCATCCCTCCTGTGGGTACTGCTGATCCTAAGCTGGGAACATCATTCCCAGTTGCTCCAGATTTCCCTAACCACTCATCTTAATTTAATTTGACACTGGGCTCCATTGCTTTTCACGAGAGAGGTCTTGGGAGGCTGCAAACCTATGTGGCTGGGAAAGAATGTGCTGCACTCTATGGGGAAGGGGAAGAGTTACAGATTCCAACTTTCACAGCTTGTCTGCTCACGGAGACTGTGCTGCAACATGCTCTTGAAATCATTTGGGTGGGCCTCATTTCTGAGGAAATAAAAGAGGCCCAGAACCTCCCAAGTGAGAGAAAGAATGATTTCCAGATAGTCAAGTGGAGTGGCCTTCTGGCTCCATGAGCAGAGTGGGCTTGGCAGTCTTTCCATCTGGCTGGCCAGTAATCTGGGGTTAGCAAAGCAGAAGACGAATCTTTGGGGAGCTAAAAGACATGTGCACGTGCCAGTATTTTTGACAAACGGTCAGTTAATTGTTTTCTGTGATTCTTCTCCTGAGACACAATCTGTGTGCACCAGGCACCAAGAACTATTCCCTCCCACAACCTCGGATCTCAAGGGAAATGTCATAATTACACACATTTGAGCCAAGCATTTACCCCACAGGAAATGGACAGATCAGCCCCTAGGGATGAAAGAAAGATGCAGGGCATGGGAAAACAGAAAGCTCCTGAGTAAGAAAGAAGACTAACTTACATATGTGAAGCCCGAGAACATGTGAGGATATGAGAAACTCAGGGTTTATTCTTTTTGTAAGGGTACTAAGGGAATGGTGGTCAGAAGAGGCTTGGGTAGGATGATGAGAAATCTGTATTGTTCTGTAACCGGTAAATAATTTAGGACTCGGAAACCTCAACATTCCAGGCAGGAATTCAATTTGGGATTAGTTACTGGAAATTGTGGCATATAAAATGGGTTCCAAAACAGACTATGCGCATGTAACCATGTAGCAAGGATCTATTCTAAACTCTAAAAGTCTGTGACCTTCAGGGTTGTTCTTTGTCCAAATCTAGACTTTAAAACATTTTACCTCCCTTTTGACACGCAGCTTTCTCTAGTTATGTTTAGCTTCTGCCATTCACTCATCAAATTTTTTTATAGTTTTACATTTGTAGAGTGGATTAATACACTGCTCAGGTTGAGTGGAGAAAGATTAGAAATATATGTATGCGTGATTAGTGGGTCACAGCTTTAGCTTTATTGTAGCAGTTACTATAGCAGTTACTACCATCTTGCTGGGACAAAAATAACCGACCAGAAACAGATTATGAGAGGAAAAAATTTATTTATGGCTTAGAGCTTCAAAGGGAAGTATCTTCCTGGCAGGAGCAGACAGTCTGACATCACATCTATAGCAGTAGAGAGAAAATGAGCTTACTATGTGTGGCAAGTGGAGCTGGAATATAATACCCCAAGGCCTCCAGCAACATACCTTCTCCAGCAGCACTCTACAAACTTTCTGAATAGCACCACCAGTTGGGGATGAAAGTATGAGGGTTAATGACAAAGACATGAGGCCAATAGGGAACATTTTACAGTTAAATTAGCAAAGATATTTTTAGAACATGTGACTGGAATAGTGAGGAACCCCAGCTCTACTAACACTATGGAACTAAATAGTGAGTTCTCAAAAGAAGAAATACAGATGGTATATAAACATCTAAAAAAAATGTTCAGGCTGGAGAGATGGCTTAGCGGCTAAGCGCTTGCCTGTGAAGCCTAAGGGCCCCAGTTCTAGGCTTGATTCCACAGGACCCATGTTAGCCAGATGCACAAGGGGGCGCACGCATCTGAAGTTCATTTGCAGTGGCTGGCCCTGGCACACCCATTCTCTGTCTGTCTCTCTATCTGCCTCTTTCTGTTTGTCGCTCACAAATAAATAATAAATAATAAATAAATGTTCTACACCCCTAGTCATCAGGGAAATGCAGATTAAAACTATGTTGAGATTCCATCTCACTCCTGTCAGATTGGCTACCGTCATGAAAACAAATGACCATAAATGCTGTTGAGGATGGGGTAAAAGAGGAACCCTTCTACACTGTTAGTGGGAATGCAATCTGGTCCTGCCATTATGGAAATCCATGTGGAGGTTCTTCAGACAGCTAAAAATAGATCTACCATATGACCCAGCTATAGCACTCCTAGGCATATATCCTAAGGACTTGTCTCACTACCTTAGAGATGCTTGCTCAACCATGTTTATTGCCACTCTATTCACAATAGCTAGGAAATGGAACCAGCCTAGATGTCCCTCAACTGATGTGTGGAAAAATGAAGATATGGCACATTTACACAATGGAGTGCTACTCAATGGTAAAGAAAAATGAAGTTATGAAATTTGCAAGAAAATGGATGGATCTGGAAATGATTATACTGAGGTAACCCAGGCCCAGAAAGCCAAATGTTTGCATGTTCTCTCTCATATGTGTATCCTAGCTATAGATGATTGGACTGCTGTGTGAATAGGAAGAAATCTCAGTAGCAAAGGCCAGTAAGCTAGAAAGGAGATATAAAGGGAAGATAAAGGGAAGGAGGGGGCACTTAATAGGATGGTATTGTATATATCTAAGTAGAAGAATAGATTAATGGGGGAGAAAAGGCTTAAGTGAGGTCAGGGGAAGAGATTGTGTAAAGGAAAGGTAGAGGGAGGGTTAATCAAAATCTAAGAGGATATAAATAAATCATATGGAAACCTACTTTGTTGGACAATGGAACATTCAGGAGCCATAGATTGTTACTAGAAATTTTCAGTGCCACAGATGGGATAACTTCCAGTGAGTTATTGGCCAGGGAGGTCCCTGATGCCCCCAAAACATTATAGGCCATTGCCAAGGCCCTTGGTTTCCTACCAGCAATAGATGGTAAGACCCTATTGCTGAAGATTTCACATACTTGGGCTACAAGGCCACTGAGAAATCCTGCTGGAATTGAGCTGATAGCCTCCTCCATGTAGACTAGCTGACAGAAAGCTGGAAGAAGCCATTCTGCATGCAGTTCAATGGGAGAGAGAGAAATCACCAGTGAAGATACTCAACAGTGGACACTGCAAGCCTTATATTTGGCCGCCCAGGCCAAATGAGCCAACAGGTGCAATAGTGGCACATCTGTCAAGGTGGAAACGAACTGCCCTCTAATTGGACTGGAGGCCTGATTCATGGGAGGGAATATATCCCTGATACTGAAAACCTACAACAGGGGTAGTCATGAGCCCTAGGTGTGTAACGTCTGCTGATGTCTGGCTAAATGTATATACTATGCTCATCAAACTGTCCAGTAAGCACTTCTCTTAATGTTCATACTCATATATTAATGCTACTCTCACTTTTGGTAGAGAACCTTCTCTTTTCAGATGGCAGTGACCTTGGGATGACTCAGAAGGCATCATGGTGCTGGGAAGAAGTGACAGAGGAGTGCTCAGCACTGCAATATCTCTATCACACCTTCCAAGGCTCAGGGTCTACTGTGGAAGAGATTGTGGAAAGAATGTAAAAGCCAAAGGAAGGGTAGGATTCCTTACAATGTGCTCCTCCAGCCACAAAATGGCCTGGATATCCATGACCCCACAGTGTTTGACACTACCTACACAAGACCATCATAAGAGGTGGAAAAGATGATGATATCAAAATAAGAGAGAGAGACTGATTGAGGGGGGAGGGGATATGATGGAGAGTCGAGTTTCAAAGGGGAAAGTGGGGGGAGGGAGAGGATTACCATGGGATATTGTTTACAAACATGGAAGTTGTTAATAAAAACTAAATTAATTTTTTTAAGTGAGTTTAAAGCTGGGGAGATGGCTTAGTGGTTAAGGCACTTGCCTGTGAAGCCAAGGTCCCAGGTTTGTTTCCCTAGTGCCCATATAAGTCAGATGCACAAGGTGGTACATGTGAATGAAGTTCATTTGCAGTGGCTAGAGACACTGGTGTGTCCATTCTCTCTCTCTCTCTCATTAATAAAATAGTGTTTTTAAAAGTTATTAAAATAATAGAAGTGAGAGAGATGTCATTGGTCAATAGATTGCAAATGTCTACAGAGTATAAATAGAAACCAATATAATACTGACTGAGGGAACTAGAGTACAAGAGAAAAATTTAATGAATAAGAATAAGATGACAAAATGACACAAACAAAGAGATGGTTGAACATAAAATGTGTCATTAAGAAACAAATGAGTCCAACAGAAAGAAGTATTGGTACACTCAAGGTTAAAATGTTGGCTAAGACTCAGTATGAGAGATGAAATAAAGAGGAGAGAGAAACCTGAGACAGGGAAGGGGGATGAAATCTGAATTTTCCTTCTTATAAAAATTAAATAAATATCAATTATATTGACTTTTTTGGGTTATAAAGGTTTAATTTTGCTTTATATTTTAACCAAGGAACAGACATAAATAATGGCCAGAAAGGTTTATATTGGATAAAAGACCTCCAACAGCTCTGAAGTGAGTACAAGGTTATTTATATGTACAGCAGACATACTCCCACTTCAGTGAGCAGTAGTACAACATTCTGGTATGCTTTGTTTGAAAAAATAAAAAATCCCTCAATGGAACTTCTTTCAGACATGTGTCATGAGCTTTTTCTTACTAAATTCTTCCATATTAATAAACTAAGTGACTCTTCCTTTCATTCTTTTGGCCACAGGACAGACAAAATTCACCGAAGTCTCTACCACAGACATTCTCAGATGGTGCTAATAAAAAGAAGAAACCCAAACCAGAATTGGTGGTCCACATTGTGAGAGTTGCTAAACATCATCACAAAGCAGTAATTACCCTGCAGCATGCTTGGTGGCTGAACATTCTGAGATGCAAATGTCAAGGGCATATAGTCTCCAAGATGTTGCTAATGGGAGCTCATGTTTTGCGTTGGGTGGTCTTGTGTTCTTCCTGGTGGTCTTGTTTCTGGCTGCTATGACAGCACTAATGGTTTCATGTAGCCCCCCCACCCCATCCCACGTAGTATTCACTTGTCTCCCTTTAGTAATGTACAGCAAGTCATAAAAGGCAGACTACCCAGAAATGACAAGGCAGTCTTCCAGACGTTTTCTCTCATAGTGGTGACAGGTCCCAATCAAGCTGGCTCAGTGCTTAAGTCAAGGCATTCTTCTAACGGCTGGTTCAAAACACAGCCTTAGATCTGGAAAATCAAAACTAGGATCTTTTTGCCTCTTCCATCATTGCTTGTAATAAATATTCAGTTGTTGGACGGCAGCTAGCAGCACATGATAGATGACACAGAATAGATTCCATTTCTCTTTCCAGATGCAAGGAACTCATCTTTTGGTTAGAGAGACTTCTTTACCTTCTAATAAGCACAAAAAGATGATTTTACAGACTTTCTTACCACACTCATTCAGGATTTATTTCCCAATGTCCCAGAAAGATGAGCAAGGGAATGGAAATTTTAGCTACATGGTATAACAATATAATTTCTGTTCAGAGTCTCAGAGTTATATACTCCAAAATTAATCTAGACAAGCATTTGAGAATTAATTCTAAAAGCATATTCCTCTTAGGTATACATGACTTATGATTATATACTTATAGGATGAGAAGATCAAGAAGGTAGTCTCAGCTAACTTTTGGGGGCCATCAGTGGATTAAGTTTGGGGGATTTAGTGCTAGCTCCAATAAACTACTCATCTCAAAATGTTCTCACTGTGTTCTCTGCTACTCACTGGCCATTTTCCTATATTAAGCCTTGTACTGTGGCTACATTTTCATAGTCCTATTTTTGTTTAACAAAAAGCAAATTGAGTCCATGCTCAATGTTGTAAAAATAAAGAAAAAGCTTCTAAAAAGGAGTGGCAGCTTGACCATTCAGGGCACTTCTACCATATACTTAAGACATACCTAGCAGAGGACTTGCCATACTCAATTGTATTTGTTTTACTTCTATGTAAATTTCTCCTCAGGTTTCCTCAAAAGCAAATATCAGACTTATTCATCATATTAATAGTGCCTAGCACTGGGGCAAAGCACAGGGTCAATTACAGTTGTTAATGACATGAGACTTTGTAGGGAAAGAGTGATTACAAAACCAAGTAAGAGTCATCTCCCCCAAGGTCTTCCCAGGAAAGCATGTAGCTGGATACAGGTGCTCCATAGACCCTAGTTAAATGGTCAGTTCTCATATTGTTACTTTGAGTGGGAAGACAAGGCTACCACAATGTTTTTGTGTCAATAAATTCTCCTTTCCATTCAGGACAAAAGAAAGAAAGAGGAATACTGACAAGAAGGGATCAAAGGGTAAGAACTGCTTACCACTCCTGCCATGATATCTAAAACCAAAACTAAGACACATGGAGAGGATAGTTAAAAAAAAAAAAAAAAGGATTTTACTTGATCATCCAAGAGGTTTGGTTTTTACTACTTCTTGTCTCCATGCGCCACCGAAAAAACAGAATTCTTTAACAACTGCCAATTAGACCTTGACAAACATGTGAAAAAGAAAATATGAACACATTCTTACAACATTCTGTCCATCATATCCCATAATACTAAGATAGGGGCTATAAACAAAACATATATCTTTACATTTCAAAAATACATGAGGGCTAGAGAGTTGATTTAGCAGTTAAGGCACTTACCTGAAAACCTAAGGACCCATGTTCGACTCTCCAGATCCCACATAAGCCAGACGCACAAAGGTGAGGCAAGTGCAAGCTCTCATAATGCCCACTAGGTGTCACAAGTATCTAGAGTTCAATTTCAGTGGCTGAGGCCCTAGTGTGCCAATTCTCTATCTCTAAAATAAAGTAAAATAATAATAATAATAATCATAATCATAATACATGAAACAATTTGGTGAGTGTATACATGAGGAGATAATCTCAGAATTTCTCTGATATACTCTTTTTTTCTCACTAGGTAGCATAAAGTGTTTAATCCATTATAAAATCAGAGACAAAAATGATCCAGAGAAAGGAAAAAGCAGAAGTCAGAAGAGTACAACATTTTAAGAGGAAAAGAGTTAGTAGAGATACACAACCCATAGATAACATTAGAAACTTACTTGACATCTATTTAGCATATTTATAACTAAATATCTCTAGGGAGCCAGACATTAATCTCAGAACTAGAGATCACACCATGGTGGATAAGCTGCAACCCGAGGGAGAGCTTATAGTATGGACTATGCAGACAGAAACAGAAGAAACAAAAGACAAGTATGCGCTCAGAGGCAGAATTGATCATGCTTGAAGGAGAGGTTCAGATGACATTCTGTGGGAGGTTAAAGAGGAAAGCGGAAAGATGCTTTGGGGAAATTTCATAGACAAGATGATATTTAAGCTCAGTCTGAGATGGAAGGAATTTAAGAGTCAGGAAAGGGATGAAGGGTACTCCATATGGAATTAATATTGTAAGAAAGACATTGACATAGGAAATCTACTAGATCTGTGTAATGAACATCACGTGACCTATTTCTGTGTAGCATTTAAGATGTGTAAGGAGGCACAAGGGGAAATGAGGATAGTGAGGTGAAATGTGGCTAAACAACAGATAGCCTAGAATGCCAAGACAGGATTGAACTCTATTAAGCAGTCTTTGGGAGCTACTTAAGGTATGAGAATGGGAGACAAATAGGGATGTCACTATTAAGAGTAGTATAAAATACAATCAATATCTTCAAGAATGTGACTGTCATAATTATCGTACTTGCCTTATTCCCTTAATGCCACTATAATAAAACACCAAGGTAGCTCATAAGTAGAAAAAGAAAAAAATATTTCTTACAAGATAAGAGGTGAGGAAGCCCAATATCAAATAAGATTTGATCTGGGAAGAGTTTTCTTCCTGGTTCATAGGTGGTAACTATATTCTAATGTAGCAGAGGGGTCATATAACTTTAGAGCTACCTTTTTCAATATAATTTTTCTGGGAACTTTAATATGTAAACACAGTGAAAATTGCCCATACACCCATTAGGTTATTTTCTTTCTGTGCTCTCTCCTCTACCCCTAGTCCAGTATGGGCCCTTCTCAGTGGGGTAAACAGTGATCACTGTGAAGTCATGAATGTATCAGATTGTTTCTGTGGGGGGGACAATGCCTCAAAGTGCCTCCCCACCCCACAGCTCTTACACTCTTAATACTCCCTCTTCTGCAATGTTTCTTGAGCCTTGAGGGCACGCTAGAAGTCTCTCTTAAGTGTTGAGCTCTTGACAGCCTTTTATTTTCTGCTTTGATGAGTTTGAGTCTCCACAGGGTCTACCACCATCACCATGGAGAAGGTTCTCTGATGAGAAGGACACTAATATCATTCATGAGTGTCCTCCCTCTACATTTTTCCAAAGTATTCATCTTTAATACTATTACCTTGAGGATTAAAATATCAATATATATTTTGAGAGGACACAAACATGCAGACCTCACTAACAGTACATAATATGACAAACTCTCTGCCTGAAGTAGTCAAAATGACAATGAGTCCTGTTTGAGTTGGGGGGATGCAAGGGACTGCTGTAGGGAATGATACTTGTAGCACTTGAGTGCTGTGTGAAGGAACAGGCAGGAGCAAGATGACCAATGACTCAAGTGCTATACACATAGCATACATAGAAGCTCATGGCAGAACTAATAAGATGTGAATAAAGGCAAATGCCTGCAAAGACACAGACTTCAGGTCTGGTGTCTCTGCCCAGGAAGGTTACTCTGACAAGAGAAATCAAACAAATGATGCCTTGTAGCTTTTCCTCAATAGCTCTGCCTACTAGATGGTTCATGAAGATCTTAAAACACCTTTGCATGTATTTATTGATCTAGCATAACACAGATCAGATCACAATAATAAACTATCCTCTCAGTAATATGGGATCTTATCTTGAAGGAGTCTGTCTTATAAATTCTTGTTCTCAAATCACTCATTCATTCACCAATTCAGTACATATTTACAGAACAGCTACCATCTGTTAGGATCTAGTCTAAAATCTTAGAATATCTTTAGTGAACAGATTTTTATTAATAAACTTCCACATTGTGGATTTTATAAAACAGTAGATAAAAATAAAATAAAACATTGACAAAATAATTAAACCTTTCTAGCCACCAGGATGGAGCTGGACTTGAGGAAATCTACAATTTTGAAATGGAGGGCAAGGCAATCCTGGTTGAAAACATATAATTTGAGTAAAACCATAAGGGTAAGGAGTTAGCTATTCATGAGTTATTTCAGGGGAAAATGCCTCAGATGTAATTTCTAGTTAAAAGGCTTGAAGAGAGGAATGATCTTGTTGTATTCCAGAAAAAAGAAAAGAAACCAATATACCAGGGCAGTAAGTTAGGGGAGAATACTAGTAGATGAGACAAGATTGATACGAAACTACTGCACAATTCTGGGTCAAAGGGTGACATGACTTTATTTGTATTGTAAAAGCATCACTTTGGTTTCTGTGCTGAAAATAGATTTTACAGAGTCAACTATGACATCAGAGAGACCACTTGGGAGGCAATTATGATAATCCAAGTGAGGGAAGAACATGTCTTGGCTCAAATAAATGGTAATAAAGAGAGTGAGAAATGATCTGAAACTAAGGACATTTTGATAGTAGAGCCAAAAGCATTTCATGGTGAATAAGATACTGAATAAGAGGAGACAAGAATGACTCAAAATTGTTGACCCAAGTAACCATAAAGAACCATTAAAATGATATAGAGATGATTACAAAGTACTGGTTTGGAGACTGTGATTAAGAATGCAACTTTGTATATATTATATATACATGAACATGGTATATAGGCATTTAAAATTCAAGATAGAGGACTACTAGAAAAATTTTAAGAGTATAGTATATGAGGGCATTTAAAATTATAAGACTGTGTCTTCACTAGAGGAATGGACATTGATAGAGTGGGGAAACTGAGTTTTATAATATTAGTAGTAGACGAGGAAGATGGAGAAAGACACTAACACAACACAACTATGAAGGCAAGAAGAACCAAATGATTATTATGCTCTAGAAGCCACACAAGCAGACTGCAGTATCATGAAAGAACAACCAGCTGGGAATGAGGGTACAGCGCAATGGTACAGTGCCTGCCTACATGCATAAGGTATTAAATTTGATCCCCAGCACTACAAAAGAAAAAAAACTAGTTGTGTCAAATACCAGTGGCAGGTCATATATGTGATATGGAGAAAACCACTAGATTTAGCATAACATGGCTATTGATCTTAATCACTGGAACTATTCCATGGAGTATACTGAAAGACAAAGCTGAATGGAGTAAGAGAAAATGGAATGAACAAATAGACAGTAAGAATACATAATTCTTTTTGAGAAGTTTCTCTATTAAAAAGGAGATGCAACTGAAGTGGTAGTAGACGAGAGAAGGAAAGAGTTATAGAACATTTTTGGACCCTCTCCTGAGTTAATATGAGAAATATGTGTTATCCCCTAGTACCTCAGCACATGACTGCTTGGAAAAGAGGTACTTGAGTTAAAATTAAGGAGTTCAGGTGGCCTAATGTAGTAAGACTCATCTTGTTCAAAGAAAATGGGGTTATAGCAAACAGAGATCTCTCTCTTTCTTCTCTCTCTCTCTCTCTCTCTCTCTCTCTCTCTCTCTCTCTCACACACACACACACACACACACACACACACACACACACACACACAACAAAGAGAAAGGGAGGGAGAGAGAGAGAAGAAAGACCATGCAAGCACACAGCCAGAAAACAATCATCTGCAAGCCAAGAAGAGAGGCCCCAGTAGAAACCAAACCTCTAACTCCTTGATTTGGACTTCTAATCTCCAAAATTGTGAGAAATAAAATTTTTGTTCTTTAAGCCACTTGGTCTGCGGCATTGTGTTATGGCAGCCTTAACAAACAAATATAATTTGGTTTTAAGATGTAAGAAATATTATCATATTTGTGTTCTTTGAGAAACTATCCAAAGGAGAAAATTGTAATATGGAACAAAGGGGAGAGAATTGGAAGAAATCTTTGTTGAGAAGGTAAGAAGGGGTAGGATGTAGCCTCAGTCACTGGTCCTAAAATAAACCATTACTGATCTCTTGTTATTATAGATTAGTAAACTTACTAAGGATAGGAGACGATTCTACAAATCAGGACTTCCAGAAGAGAAATTGCTTTTCAGTGGAGGGAATTGGGGCAGGGTTGAAGGGGAGATATGAGTTTCACCTCTCAATGAGAAGTCTGAGTTTGGTAAGTCAATTAGGTGAGAATGTGCTCGTGTTTATGGAAATTGTTTGAAATAACTTAGCACAATTCAGTGAAAGAAATGGACTAAGTCTGAAAGGAAATCTTCTCTTAAAGATTGTATGTTCCATAAACAGTAATCTTACTATAAAGACATCCTGTCTCCATAACCCACTTTTAAGGGCATGCAGAACTTATCAAAATAAAGGCATTAAGTTAAGACAAGTGGTTTGATGAAGGGAGAGACAGTCAAGTGTAAGTGGCAGGGAAAGGGACAGGGAGAGGAAAATGACTATGCCTAGAATAGTATAAATGATCAAAGAATCACTTAGGGATGATCAGGAGGGAGTGAAGAAAAATCGGTCATCTTACAGAGGAGTATCATGGTATTCCTCCAAACTAGGAAATTTTTAAAGAATCACCCCATTTTGCAATGGTAGGAAAATTTTGGCATAATGAATTAGGAGACTGGATTCATAGTAAATTCATTTTGAATTGATCCAACATGTTACAATGAGTCAGCACCAAAATAGGGACTAGAACCCAGGACTTCTGGCTCCTAGCCAGGATGCTACTCACCTAACTAGATTTCCAGTACTTTTAGTTTTGAATTTGAGTTCATTTTCAGTCTCTCTCATATGCTCTTTCTTCCTCGTCTCCTTCCCTTTCTCACATGCCATGGATGACCTTTGTTATATACTCCATAAATCACTCTATAACGGTGCCCCTTTGTTGTTCTTTTCTCTAAGTACCCAAAGAAAGATGATGGCAGCAAACCAGCTCTCAGCATTAAGGAAGATAATTGAAGGTCATTCAACTGAAAATAATTCATATTTATCCATGGCTTCCTTTACCAGACCATCTGGTTTCTGTTAACCAGCATGGTGTCCTCTGCTTCTTACTGTGGTGGCCTACAGTAACCACATTTTTGTTAAAACAGAAAAGAGTGCTTTCTTACATCTGTTCCTGGGATGTTTGAGACTCTTCCTTGTTCCAAGCTGTGCTCTGCATTGATCTCCACGCAGAGGGAAACTTCATGGTGTTAGGTACTAGTGATGTGAGACTGCTTCTGGCCAGCCTCTGTGGCTTCCTGTGCCTATTGAGATCAATCACAGGATTACAGATGAAGAAAGCTAATGCAATTACCTCATACTCACTCCTGCTAGAACTTTATACTTTGAAGGCCTCTGGATTTACTCTATTTGTCAAGATACTTTCTACTCTTATCTCCATGGATAGGGAATAAATTGACTCACTGAACTACTAGATGTTTGAGCATGTCTGCCCACAGTAAGCATTATTCTCATATTCAACTTGCTTTATTTTATTTGTGGTGCCAGAAGTGATCTCAGGAACCCTGTGCATGCTAGGCAAGCTCTCTATCACCGAGCTTCACTTCCAGCCTCTTGTTTGTACTGGTTGTTTTTTTATTAGCAATAAAGAATCACACCACTACTTAAACCATATCTCTCAGCCTGCTTATCAATAAATGTTCCTCTATTATTACCTATTAGTCATCTTCTCAAAAAATTCATGGTTAACTTAAAAGTTGAGACATGAAAGAGAAAAAGATGAAAACCAAATATTGCTTGCCAGAAGCAAATATAGGAAAAATATGCATAAATGCTGGTAAAATAGAATTTTGAAGTGTAATCAATAACTTAATTTTGATCTTTTCTTGAACTGAATGTTGCTGATACTATCAGGAGCAGGAGTTGACATTTATCAACTGTTTTTTACATACCATGCTTAGCTCTTTAAGTCCATTGTCTTAATGGATCCTCACAACAAATCTATGAGACAAATAATACTATCAGGCCCATTTTAAAGAAAAGGAAATTGGGTATAATGCTATATTTGTTGAGTTTCCAAAGGAAACTGGTGGCTCACTCAAGATGGTCATTTACTAAAATATGGACAGTTACTTTAAAAGAATTATCAGAAATTCAAATCCAGGGTTAGAGAGATGGTTTAGCAGTTAAGACACTTGCCTGTGAACCTAAGAACTCATGTTTGACTCTCCAGATCCTACATAAGCCAGACACAAAGGTGAGGCAAGCACAAGGTCACACATGCTCACTAGGTGGCACAAGTGTCTGGAGTTCCATTGCAGTGGCTGAGGCCCTGGGGTGCCAATTCTCTCTTTCTCACACACATACACTCTCTCTCTCTAAAATAAAGATTTAAGAAAAGTAAAAGAAATTCAAATCCACTATTGTCTGACTTTGGAGCCCAGATGTTTAATTGCCTTGCTCTACTGCCAATGGCTTTGAAGTACTAAGAAGCATCAGCAGTGGGGAGAGGATGAAATGTGAGAAAAGTTGACTTTCTAGACATACCTGCAACCTCTAGCAATATTTCCTAGAGTCTGTTTTCTCACTTCTCACAAAGTGTTTGCATCAGGGGATATGACCTCTTTCTCTCAATTCATTTCATACTGTCAGTTTTATTGCAATTATTCTGACCCAGCTTTGAATAGAAGTAAGCTCCCCACTCCCCACAACTTTATGCACAGAAATGCTCTCTGCTCTGTATTATATTGAAAAGCATTACAAGTTTTAATGTCTATACATTGCTAATGCAGAGTCAGGAAGAAACTGATTCTAGCATTTTCTATTATTTTTCCTTACTGTTTTTGCTTTACTTAAAGAGTTCTTTTCTCAATAAAAGGAGTTATTTAAGCACAAATATCACAAGCAGATATATGAGAGGATATTCTACTGCACTGTCATTTGTGACAACAAATATACATGATTGGGCTGGGGAGACTGCTCAGTGGTTAAAGGTGATTGCTTATAATATATATGATTGAGAGAGAGGGTAAAGAAGTTCACAGGATGGCAAGTCTTTATAGGGTCTTATATTAGCTTACAAAACATTCAGGAATTTCTATACCAAAACCTAAGGTGATAAGTAGGCCTACAAATTGGAGAACAATCCAAGAGAGCAGAAGCCAAGTAGAAATGCAAAACAGGAGAAGTTCAAGGATCAGTTGTTGAGAAGAATTTTGGAAAAACATCCAGGGCTATAACAGGGCATTGGGTTTTATTGACTGAGTTAAAAATTAAATTACCAAAGTAAAATTTCAGTAGAAGGTCAGGAAAATATGACCTAGTTTATTTTCTGGAGCTTGGAACAGAAAGAGAAATGGAAAACATGAGTGGCTTAACAAAAAACACACATAAAATATTTAAGAGGTGAGTCCAGAAGATGCAACATCCAAATGATAAGAGTTTAGAAACGGGAATTTGGGGAAAGTAGAGAAATAATCAGAAAAAATCTTTGCACAAACTGAAGGGCAAATTCAAAATGGACAGCCTTATCAAATGTACAGATACATAAATGAGCAACGGACCCATACTTAGGGAAATAATTGTAAAAATTTAAAACATAAACAGTAAGAGAAACAGATCATAAAAACCTCCAGGGAGACAAACTTCTGGTTAATAAAACCATACGCTGGAAAACAGTATCTTCAAGTTCTAGGATTGAATTTTCAAGCTAGAATTTTATAAGCAGCCAAATTATAAATCCATATAAAAACAGAATGCATATATTTTATGACAGCAGAAGACTTAAAACCTTGCATCTCATACTCACCCTTCCATAGACTGATATTTATAAACTATAAAGAAAAAGGCAGGCATGGGATTAGGCTGACTGCATATCCAATGCAGAAATATGTAAAAGAACCCCACAGGCAACAACCATGTAACTAGCCCAAACATTTGGATGAAATACCCAGGGAATGGTTCTCTGGGATGAGGGTGAGTAAATATCACTGAAGGGCTGGAGAGATAGCTTTGCAGTTAAGGCACTTGCCTATGAAGCCTAAGGACCTATGTTCAACTCTCCAAATCCAACGGAAGCCATACACACAAAGGTGAGGCAAGCGCAAGGTTGCACAGGCACGCTTGGTGGCACAAACATCTGGCATTCTATTGCAGTGGCTGAGGTCTTGGTGTGCCAACTCTCTTTCTCTCTCTCTAAAAAAGAGGAGGGGAGAAGCTGTGGAAAATTGAAGAATACAGGTATTATGTAGGTCTGATGAAAATTAAGACTATAATAAATTAAAAAACAAACATACAAAGCAGAGACTTCAAGGTAAGTATTTAACAGGAACCACACAAGAAAGCCATAGTCCAAATTGAAAAATAGCTAAGTGGCAGCCTGGTTGTTATCTACAGTTCTAGGCTAGGGAAGTCTAAAGATAAGAAAAAGTCAGGAAGCTATTAAATTAAAGGTCATGGTCATCTGATCCAAGGTCATGGCAGTACAGTGGAAATGAATGGTAAAATTTTAGAACTGTTTAAACAAATTAAGACTTGATATGAAATAAAAGAAGGTCCTATTGTTCTGACTTGAAAAATCTGGGCAGAAAGTCATGCCATTCACTGAGATAGAGAGACCTCAAGGATAGCTAGGATGGAAATCTCAGTGGTAAAACCCTGTGAGCCTGAAATGTTGAAGGGATGCCCAAGGGGAAATAGACAATTGGTAGCTGGGTATTTTATCAGGGGAGGTAGAGTGGCTTTATGAGCAGTGAGAACAAGGTGAATTAATAGGTCATGAGTAAATGTTTCCTTGGTCTTAGTATCAAAACATCAAACAAAATTCTAGAGCAAATAATGCAGGGTAATGAGCAATAACATTTATAGGGAATCTTCCTAAAGCTGTGTTCTATGTAGTTTTGATCCATGGAGGCACTGGATATAAAAGAATACATTCCCTCCAACTACAATAATTTCAGATAACAAGTACTTTACTTCTGCTATCTCAAACTCCATAACATTGGTACAAAGTCCCTTAAGACTATTTCTCTTCCCAATCCAGATGTCTCACTAATCGCTGATCTCCTTAGAATCTCTACAAGAACTCATTCAGTTTTGATGTTTTTGTATTTCTCACTTCCTCCCCACTCAACTTTCCTCTTAATGCTCCATCACAAAATCCCCAAAATCATTCAGGCAAATCAGGATGGTAGTTGTAAAATAGTAAAAGAAATAGCCCAGAGGGAGACAACCCAGAATCTTTAGTGTCAGTGAAGGGAAAAGAGTGAAGATATGCATATGCTATGTTTTCTCCCATTCTGTGCACTATTTTTTGTATGAAGACTAGGCAGCATTCAGTGTTCAGTACAGTGAACAGTGAGGTTCTTTCCACAGGAAAGCCAGCTGCCTATCAGTCCAAAGGCTTCACGGGTAATACAGTTCAGGTTGCCAGGGTATCCTCATTGCCATCAGTCTGAGAAGCCTGTCACAACCTAATCAAACCTGCAGGAGAGTGAAGTCTGCTAACTTGGTAAGATTGCTCCTTCCTGAACGTGTCTTGAGAAATACTCCTTCCAGAGCTTGAATAACCATGTTTCCTCATTCAAGCTACCACCTTCTTATTAGCAGAACAGTTTATAATTAAAAGATGACTTAGTAAACAGAGAAGAATAACAAGTGGAAATAAGCATGGCCTTACACAAAACTTCACATCTGTGGTAGAGGATGAGCTATAGGTAGGGGATCATTGTCCTGTGCCAGCTAGAGGGAATTCTTTGTGCCCCCTCATTTCCCTGTCTAGACTGCCCGGTTGTCATTCCCTTTTCTATTTATCCAGACTGAATGGCTTCCATGACCTCAACTCTTCTTCATATAAAGTATAATACAATTGGGTTCCAATTATTAAAATTGAAATCATATTCTAGAACTGCCTACATTAAATTGCACCCAGTTGACATTAACTGGAGTTTTGTGTGTTCCCAAACACTTCAGGCACATATTTTGAGTCTCTGGACTTATTTACTGCCTACTGCTGATGGCAAAACCTTATTTCCTTTATTTCCAAATTAGGAAAATGCATTTCACTGCTGTCCACAATGTATTCCTATTATACAGTAGAAGAATAAAATATATCAATAATTCTCAGGTACAATGAATCTATCTATCTATCTATCTATCTATCTATCTATCTATCTATCTATCTCTCCGTCTCCATAAATGCCACAAAAATGTAAAAGGGAAAAAATTTTAGGTGTCAGGATCACAAAGTACATATTAATTACAATGTTTGGTGAGGGACAGTCTGACTCAGATGTCAGTAGAAATTCTCCATTAAATGATTTCAAATATTTTTCCTTATTTTTCATCTTACCAAACATTTTGCAGTTTTTAGTTTAATATAGCACAAATAGAACATAGGTTTACCAATGCATCAATCTAATTGAATTGTTTCATGTTCTACCATAACTGCAACTATTGACTTTAATTTATTCTGTATTTGGGAGGTGGGACCACAGAACATAGTGCCTGACATGGGGTTGGCATGACAATTCAACATGGTGGGATGGGCGTTAGTCCCTGAACTAATACTTCACCTTACTCCAGTCCTCCCCAGATGTCACAGCTCCCTTCTTCATTACTAGAGGCAGAACCAATCATTTGATTCATTAAACCACAGGCATAATGGCAAACAATTCATCTGGATAGCTAAAAGATAGCATGCAAACTGAGAAAAGATCATTGTAAGACTGAAAAGATGAGAGGAGAAGAGTATAGAATGGTTTGTGCATTCCATTTTCTAGCTCCTACATCCCTCCTAGTTATCAGTAGCTAACTCTATTTATGCTTCTGACATCATTTTCACTTAGTCTTGGGTCCTGGAGGGAAGTCTGGAAAAGCTATTTAGAAGTTAGCTCTTCCTCCAGCACTTCCACATGTGCACAGAGAAACATATAGACAGGACCGGCACACCCATGGAGAAGCCACATGTGCACCTAAGAACACATGGGCAGGCAAACAATAAAAACGCCCAGTTGTAGCAGAACCACCCCAGCTCCACTTGCCTTGTTCTGTAGACAGCACATATGTTCACCTGCTCACACCCACATAGACACAAAGACCCACACGCAGATGCCACAGCCATGTGCACAGCCCCTACTTACTCAGCTGTGACTTTACTTCTACATGTCCAATATGGACCCAGGATGGCCTCGAATTAGAATTTCCGAAATTGGTCCTGTTTGACAAAGGGAACGTCACTCTGATGTCTCATGAAAACTCACCTTCTGAATTGTTCACAGTAATTGTATGGACAGAAAACAAGGTATGGCTCACTAAATATGTAAAGGGGGCTTGCAGTAGTCTGCTCAGATAATTCAGTAGCTGATCAAAATTTTTATTGGTGGGCTGGAGAGATGGCTTAGTGGTTAAGCACTTGCCTGTGAAGCCTAAGGACCCAGGCTCCAGGCTCGATTCCCCAGGACCCATGTTAGCCAAGGGGGCACACGCATCTGGAGTTCATTTGCAGTGGCTGGAGGCCCTGGCGTGCCCATCCTCACTCTATATCTCTGCCTCTTTCTCTCTCTGTCTGTCGCTCTCAAATAAATAAAATAAGAAAAAAAATTGATTGGTAAATAGTGACAATGCAATTGCCACTCAGGACGTGACCACCATTACTAAGGGACAGTGTGTGCTGCTATAGGAAGCAAATGAAATTTAGAGTCAAATGGACTTAGATCAACATCTATGGATACAACTCATTAACCATTAACTTAGGCAAGTGACTTACTCTCTGAATATCAGTGTGCATAGCAATAAAGTCTGTTTACCCATATCCTTATAGGACATGAGGGTAATAATTCATATATATGATTATTGAAGTGTTTAGCTTCAAGAACATGTGTTTTGTTTTTGTTATTGAAATCGTTCCCAAAAATCTCCTGCAAACTCTATAGACAAAACCTTTAGTTAAGGAAGGCTTTAATTAAGAAAGGATGTAGGATCACTGCTTGCTCAGGAATAGGCAGTAACTGATGGGGGAATAAATGAGTGAGTGAACAGATGAATGAATGGATGGAGAGATGAATGATGATAAATCATAGTTCATTGTCCTGAAAATCATCACCATGGAGTACTGAAGCCAGCATGTATATCTAATCCTAGAGATTCCTCAAACTAATGGAAAAAACACAAGAAGAAAAGTATTGAAAAGTTTCACAAGAGTGAAGAAGAAGACAGCAACATCTGTGGAATCAGGAGATGGTCCAGGAAGTTCTTCAAAGTAGTAATACATAATCTTGGTGCTAAAGGATAAATGTAGCCAAGAACCCATAAAGATGCTCCAAGAAGAAGGGAAGGTGCCGAAGCATGGGAAAGGCTTATGGATCTAAAAAAAAAAAAAAAAAAAAAAAAAAAGGAAGAGCAGCCTTGGGTTGGAGAAATAGCTCAGCAATTAAGGTACTTGCCTGCAAAGTCCAATAACCCTGGTTCAATTCCCTAGTACCTGCATAAAGCCAGATATACAAAATGGTGCTTGCATCTGGAGTTTTTTTTGCAGTGGCCCTGGCATATCCATTTTCTCTCACTCTCCTTGCAAATAAATAAATAAAACAAAAATGACTACACTTAAGTGACTAGAATGCAAAAGCTATGGGTACCAATACAAGTGATAAAGCTGGAAGGTATCTTTGGGAGCAAGCTTATGGAGGTTTTTGTATAGACAGCATCTTTTCATATGAAGATAGTTAGTGGATAGAATAACAGGTAGGAAATGAATATGATCAGAATTGATTTCTAAAAAATTATTTTCATAATGCAAGGTTGGATTTGCACAGGAAGATACTGGAGCATAAACTAACAATGGTTTTCATAGGAAGGAAATATATTCGACAAAACCTTCTAAGATAGAATTGGTAAGAATTAAAGAATTATGGAGTAAATCATAAGGAAGAATTGCAGGTGACTGAGAATTAAAACACATGTGACTTGTTAAATATTATTTCATTAACAAAACTAGAGAACAGTTCCAGTAATCTATTGCTGCATAGGGATTTACTACAAAATTTACTGGCCTAAAATTACACATTTTTTATTATCTCATGACTTTGGAAGCAGAGCTACCCAGATTGTGCTCACAATGTGGCCTGAAATGGTGGCTAAGTCTGATTTTCCTCACTCATCTGCTCAGAGGAGCTGTTGGCCAGACAACCTGCATGTGGTCTGTCCAGATAACCTAAGCTTTCTCATAGCATGGTGGATGGATTCCAATAGGAAGTGTCTAAGAGAACCATGTGGAAGCTAATGGTATTTTTATGACCTAGGCGTGTAAATTACATAAAGTCTCTTCTGACCTCAATCACTTCACAAGTAATGGCAGTAACAAGGCCCGCCAGATCTCAGGAGGGGTACAGACCTCGAGATATCAATGGGAGAAGTTATGAGACATATTACAATGGCAGTCATTGTAAGAAAATATGCTTTACTAGAAAACATAAAAGAAAAAGAAGTTTTAGCTCAGTTTTGGGTATTTCAAATGCCTGCAGGACAAAGATGAAGAAGATACAGGAAAAGTAGTGAATTAGCTCTTGTTGAGAGTTGTCAGGACATCTGTGGTAGTAGAGGTCATGGAACTAGACGGTATAATGAGTTACAGACTAGAAGTTTAAAAAAAAAAAAGGAAGAGAGAGGAAAGAAAGGGGAATCAAGGAGAGGAGAAGGGTGTGGAAGGAAATGCAGGACAGAGAAGACAGGATGGGAGAACAGAGGAAGTAAGCCATAGCTTCCTATGGATGCCAAAACAAAGTACCATAGACTAGGGCTAAAGCAATGAAATATATGGTCTCAAAGTTCTATAGGCTGGAAGTCTGGGATCAAGGTATGATCACTCTGAAGTCTTCAGCAAGGAAGAAGAAAAGAGATCTCCTTGCCTTTTCCACCTGGGAGTCCCTGTACTTCTGGCTTGTTATAGTCTACTTCTAATCACCACTTCTGTCTTCACATGGCTACTTGTCCTGTGTACAGATTTATGTCCAAATTGTCCTTGTCTTTTAAGGACACTAGTCACATTTACTTTAGGGTCCACCTTGCTCCAGCATTTCTTTTCTATTTATCTTTAGTTGGCATACAGAGATTTAGGTATCATTCATTTTGGCATTTACAAATATGATTTTCTTTGATTATGCCTATCACACCACACCTATCTCCCCTCTCTCTCTTCCCCCTAGTTTCTCCCCACCCCATATCACATATGTCCTTTTTTAAAATTTATTTTATTTGAGACAGAGAGAAGGAGAGAGAGAGAGAGAATGGGTGTACCAGTGCCTCTAGCCACTGCAACCAAATTCCAGACGCATGCTCCCCCTTGTGCGTCGGGCTAATGTGGGACCTGGAGAATCGAACTGGGGCCTTTGGCTTCACAGGCATGTGCCTTAACCGCTAAGCCATCTCTCCAGCCCCACATGTGTCCTTTTGTCCTCCCCTAGCTCTCTTCCAGCTCATCTCTTTACATCCGCTTTTGGTTATGGTTTAATCTTTATAGATGTAATTCATATTTGCCCCCTATATATACATGCATATGTTAATTTAGCTAGCTATCTCTTCCACATCCTTATTTCAAAATAGGGTAACATTTTGAAGTACTAGAAGGTAAGTCTTCAGGCAGTTTGCTGAGGCAGGGAGGCACAATTCATCCCATAACAGAAGAGCAGAAGATGATAGAACCAGACTTCTGGGGTGTCACAACATAAGAAATCACAGAGAAGCAAGATCAGGAAGGGGAAAATGAGAACATCCAGCAAGAAAGATATGGAACAAGGATTTAGAGGTAGAAGAAATACATGGTTCAAAATTATTCATCTAGCAAAAGAACTGGAGTACCCATGAAACTCATGAACTTAGAAGTTATTAGAAGCATGGACTATACACGTGGGGTGGGAGCTGATTTATGGAACATTAATGAGTGAAAGCAAGAATGAAGAAGTAGGTTGGAGAGATTTCACAGTAACTCCTCCAGATTTTTTGCCTAAACTAGCTTTAGAAATCTAGTATTATATACACAAAACTAAAAGGAAAGCTTGAATGTGAGAGGGAGAGCAAAAATCATAGTGTTGGAGAGTAAGCTGTGACTGCCATTCTAGGAACTTTCTGTGGTTTCACTAAAACTGAAAGTGTGGCTTCCTGTGTATGGTCAGGTCCAGGACAAAGGCTTGCTGCAGGGCTGCTCATGAGATGACAGAGTGAGAGCTGCAAGCACAGAGGTGGGTCACTGTGAGGAGAAACGAGTGATTAACTTCAGTAATACTATCAAAGGTTTGGAGGATGGAGAGAGGATACAAATTCCAGGATAAGAAGGATGTGGTCAGAGCTGGCCTTAATTGTTTATTTCCTTGATGTCTGAGGATCATCCAAGCAGAGGCAATTCTGGGCAGCTCCTTCCAGAATTGAGTTTCCACAAATAAGAGACCGGATGAAGCAGACTTGTTCAACACTGGAGAGTTCCAGTTCCTTCCAGACCAAGTTTTCCTTGATTGCCCTTTTCTCTGAATCTCCTGTTCATCTTCCACTTTTATTTATTTATTTATTTATTTTTTTGGTTTTTCAAGGTAGCTTTACTTTAGCTCAGGCTTTCCTGGAATTCACTATGTAGTCTCAGGATGGCCTTGAACTCTCGGAGATCCTCCTACCTCTGCCTCCCAAGTGCTGGGATTAAAGGCATGCACCTTTTTTTTCACATTTTTGTTTTGAGCTAGGGTCTTGCTGTAGGGCCAAGCTGAGCTGGAATTCACTATGTAGTTTCAGGCTTGCCTCAAACTCACAGTGATCCTCCTATCTTTGCCTCCTGAGTGCTGGGAGTGCACCACTCTCCCTCCACATTTTTATTCTCGTACTTCTCTGTTTGCTTTTCTCTCACTTCATGGTTAGCTGAATTATAGTACAAAGGTGCTCTGTCTCACTCCCTCCATGAAACTTCTATTTCATGTACAAAATGGAGGTCAGTAGTCCTCATCATCTTTATTCAGTACTTACTAATGGATTTGTAGGTTGGTTCCCTATCTTGGCTGTTGTGAATATGAATGAATGAACAATAAACATAAGAGAGCAGATATCTCTTTGACATACTGATTCCATTTCCTTTGAAAATATATGTGGCAGTAGGACTGCTAGATAGTGTGGTACTTCTAGTTTTAATTTTCTAGGCACTTCAAAAACTATGGAACACTTCCCATAATGGGCATTCTATTTCACATTTCCACCAATAGTAAGGAAGTATTCTCCTTTCTCTATATACTTGTTCACATGCATTATGTTTTGACATTCTAAAAAATAACTTTTTATGTTTTTTAAAACTTTTTTTTCAATTTTTGACATTTTCATGCAAGTATATAATGTATTTTGATTTTATTCCAGCCCCAATTACTTTCTCTTATCCTTTCCCTCCCATTAATACTCTTCTTCTTCCCTATTAATCCTATCTTACTTTAAAAATATTTTATTAATTTAGAGAAAGAGGCAGAGAGAGAGAGAGAGAGAGAGAGAGAGAGAGAGAATGGGTGCATCAGAGCCTCATTTTATGCATCTGGCTTTACATGGGTACTGGGGAATCAAACTTGAGTCCTAAGTTTTTCAGGCAAACGCCTTAACTGCTGAGACATCTCTCCAACCCCCAGCTTACTTTTATATCCTTTTAAAAATTCAGTAATGGGTTGGAGAGATGACTTAGTGTTTAAGGTATTTGTTCCCATAGATTAGTACTGCTCAAAGCCTCAATCCCAAAACCTTCTTGCTACAGTGGGTAGTGGTCAATGCAGAGATGCATAGCTGGAAACATTGCCTAAAATAAGTGATTACTGTGGGGTCAGCTTCAAGCATGACATCTAAGCCATCCCCTTTAAAGCTCAGGGAACCTCACAGAAAAGGAGACTGAAAGAAATCCAGAAGTTGCTGACAGCTCAACACTAAAGTAGACTTATAACATATCACTCAGGCTAAGGGAGCATTGAGAAAGAGAGGGCGGAGAGATTGTAAGAGCCACAGGGTGGGAAAAAGTATTCCAAGAATGACTGCTGCCTTCATAAGCAAATGGTGGATCAGCAACTCCACTGAAGAAGGTCCTCAGTGGAATGGGGGCAGGGAAGGGGGGATATGAGAGGATAACATGAGGGGAAGGGGACCAGCACATGATTTGTACATACATTCAAGATCTAATTAATTTTAAAAAAATGTAGAGTGGGAGGATAAGAAGGGCCGTGAAATGCTGTCTTTTGGATATGACATGGTCATTACACTCATGAATTTTTGCCATTTTGATAGCAACAATTCTCACAAGTGTGAGGTGATATTGCATTTGGTTTTAATTTGCATTTCTCTAATGATTAATGATACTGAGCATTTTTCATATACTTTTTAGCCATTTATATGTCTTTTTTTCAGAAATGTCATTGGAATCTTTGTCTATTTTTTGTTGTTGTTGTTGTTGTTTTTGAGGTAGGGTCTCACTTTAGCCCTGGCTGACCTGGTATTCACTATGTAGTCTTAGGATGCCCTTGAACTCATGGCGATCCTCCTACCTCTGCCTCCCAAGTGCTGGGATTAAAGGTGTGTGCCACCACACCCAGCTCTTTGTCTATTTTTTGATGTGTGTGGGGAGGTAGTATGTATGTTGTGTATATGGGCAGTGTGTGCACCCCATACACATGAGTGTGGAGGCCAGAGAACATTGGGTATCTTCCCTGATAGCTCTTCCACTTTATTTCCTTCAAATAGTGTCTCTTACTGAGTCCAGAACTGATATTTTTGGTCTAACAAGTGATTCTTGTATCTCTACCCCCCACAGAACTGAGGTTGCACACATGTGGTGGTTTAATTCAGGTGTCCCCTATAAACTTAGGTTTTCTGAATGCTAGGTACCCAGCTGATAAAGATTTGGGAATTAATGCCTCCTGCAGGCAGTGCATTATTGGGGGTGGGCTTATTGGTATTATAGCCAGTTTCTTCATGCCAGTGTTTGGCACACTCTCCGGTTACTACTACCCACCTTATGTTGGCCAGTGGGTGATGTCCACCCTCTTCTCATGTCATCATTTTCCCTGCCATCATGGAGCTTCCCCTCAAGTCTGTAAGCCAAAATAGTCCCTTCTTTTCCCAAAAGCTGCTCTTGTTCAGGTGATTTCTGCCAGCAATGTGAGCCTGACTACAACAGTAATGTTGGTACCAGAGGAGTGGGATTGCTGCTAGATGCCTGAATATGTGGCTTTGGCCTTTTGGAGCTGATTTTCAAGAGGAATCTGGAAGGATTTGAAACCTTGGCCTAAGAGAAACCTTGCAGTGTTGTAAGTACAGCTTGATGGTCAGAGTTAAAAGACCTGAATGCAGTCAAAACTATGGACTGTGAGGTTTGGCTTATGAGGGTGAGAAAGAGCTTTGCCTGTACTAGGATAGAAGTAGTTTGTGTGAGAGGCTTGCTGTTATGCCTGTGTCCTGAGAAGTTGTGCAGGGTTGCATTACATAGAAATGAACTGGTATGAGCAGAGGGATATGGCACACACAAAAATAAAATCTTTGGACCTAAACTACTGTCCATTCACCTGCAAATTGTTTAAGAGATAACAACCATTGAGACTGGGCCAGCTGACCTGCACTGGGGCAACAGGAAGAATGTAGACTCTTTTGAAGGGGCCTGAGTGCTCAAGGAGTGTCCTGTTCTTCATAGTCTGCTTTATTCTCCCCTGGATTAACCAGTTGGCACCCTATATAGTATAGTGGAGTGTAAGAAATGCAGCAAAGAGAGGGTCATTGAATTTTCAACACAGTCTTGTGTTTTGGAAATGGCCATGGGCAGTGTGAAGAATGTTTGCTGGATGCCTGCATGGAGACCTGATGGAGCCGTGAGGATGAATCGTGTATTGCAGTGGAGACCCAGCGGAGATGCTGGGACCATGAGATAGCTGCTAAGGAAAGCTGCTGGCACCAGATGAAGTTTTCCTGTGGAAGGACAGAATTAGAACTCCAGAGACTGGTTGTTGGTTAAGATTATCAGATTTAGAGACTTGTCACTGGCTAGAGTTGTTGGCCTTGGAGCAACAGAGTTTAATGTTTGCCCTGGTTGTTTTAAATCTTGTATTGGTTGAATATTTCTTTGCTATGCCCAATGCCATCTTTTCCAGTGTGAACATTTATTCTGTGCCATTATGGGCTTTTGGGATTTGGTATTATGGCTCAGTTAAAATCCTTGGCTTATGGGGAGGTTTGAACATCATTAGGATTGATAAATAAATGTGGTGACTTTGAAAGTTGGACTCAGTGCATTGAATTGTACATCATGGGTGATTAACAGTTTATGGGGGCCAGGGGTGGAATGTGGTGATTTGATTCAGGTGTCCCCCATAAACTTAGGTGTTCTGAATGCTAGGTTCCAAGCTGATGGAGATTTGGGAATTAATGCCTCCTGGAGGCAGTGTATTGTTGGGGGTGGGCTTATGGGTGCTATAGCCAGTTTCACCATGCCAGTGTTTGGCACACTCTCCTGTTAATATTTTTCACCTTATATTGGTCAGGGGGTGATGTCCACCCTCTGCTCATGTCTTTTCCCTACCACTATGGAGCTTCCCCTTGAGTCTGTAAGCCAAAATAAACCCTCTTTTCCCAAAAGTTGCTCTTGTTTGGGTGAGTTCTTCCAGCAATGCAAGCCTGACTGCAACAATACATGTGTGTCCACATTCAGCTTTTCACAATGGTTCTTGGGATCCAAATAATGCAGTCGTTCTCAGGCTCATGCTTGTGAAGTTTGATGGTTTATATTGCTTATCAATTAGATAGGTTCTAGAATTGCCTGTGAAAGGTTATGCAAATTGGGTTAGCCTTTATACCTCTGTAAGGAATTATCTTGGTTAGGTTAAGGTGGGAAGACTTAGGAGTGGGTGGCACCATTCTTTGGGCTGGGGTGCTGGGCTATATAAAAAAAAAGAGCTAGATGAGCACCTACATTCACCTATCTCTGCTTCCCCGCTGGTGGACTGAATGTGACCAGCTGCCTCAAACTCCTGTCATTATGCTTTCTTGGCTAGGACTGATTATAACCTAGAACTGCAAGCTGAAATGAGCCCTTTCTCCCTTAAACTGATTTTTGTCAGGTATTTTGTCCCAGAAATGAGAAGCTCATTAAAATAAACAGCAATAGGTCTTACCCACTAAGCCATCTTCACAGCCTGTTTGTCCATTCTTTTTTATATCAAGCTATTTACTTTCTGATTATTCAATTGTTTGTGTTCTCTATGTGCTTTTTAAAGTTATTTTTCTTTTCCTTTTTCTTTTTATTTATTTACTTGAGAAACAAAGAAAAAGGCAGAGAGAGGGAAAGAGAAAATGGGCATGCTAGAGCCTCCAGCCACTATAAAAAAAAACTCCAGATTCATGCACCCCCTTGTGTATTGGTCCTGGGGAATCGAACAGGGGTCCTTTGGCTTTACATGCAAAATCCCTTAACTTCTAAGCGATCTCTCCAGCCCATGATGTGCTTTTGATATTTACTCCTTAGTAGATGCATACTTTGCAAATGGTTTCTCTTATTTTGTACATTGTCTTTATTTTATTTAATTGCTTCATTGGTTGTATAGAAATTTTTTAAATTATTTATTTATTTATTTATTTATTTATTTGACAGAGAAAGAGAGAGAATGGGCATGCCAGGGCCTCAGCCACTGTAGACGAACTCTAGACGTGTGCACCCCCTTGTGTATCTGGCTAATGTGGGTCTTGGGGAATACAACCTGGGTCCTCTGGCTTTGCAGGCAAATGCCTTAACCACTAAGCAATCCATCCAGCCCTGTATAGAAATTTTTACTTGTTTGGTGATGGGGACAGAATCCAGGGCCTTATGGTTGCTAGACAAGTATTCTACCCCTAGCTAAATCTCCAACTATGTTTATTAGTTTGATATAATCCTACTTATCTATTTGATATGTTTTTCTTATGCTTTTGGCATGAAAGAGAGAGAAATAAAGAGAGAAAGAGATTGCACATAGTATATAGCACAATGAAATACTTAAATTGGAGCACCAGCTTTATTTTAAGCCATATTTCTCACATATACTTTTTTTAAGATGGAGTCTCACTGTATTTCCTACTGGTCTCAAAGTGCTGTGCTCAAGTGATCTTCTCCCTTCTGCCTCCCAAGTGCTAGGACCACAGCCAGTACTACCATGCCTGACTCTCTTAGAAACACTTAAAAATTTTTAATCAAAGTTTTAAAATGCAGATGTTTGTAGATGCTATTTACATTTAAATATCCAATAATATAAGTAATATATTTTGTCTTTATAAAAGGAAATAAAATGAGCTTAACGTTAAAATTAAGAGCAGATTTCTTTTTAAATTTAACTTTCAATAAATGCACATGCTGTTGTTTTTCCACAATAATGTATAATCAGAGGTTGGAGGGATCAGTATCCTGAATATCAGATTTAACCGATGAAGTTAATGATCTAGATTCCAAACTTCTGCCTTGTCTAACATATGACTTTAAGTAAATTGGCAAACTATTCTTGCCTGTATTTGGTAAGTATCTATGTTACACAGAACTAGCTCAATTTTGATGGGAGTAACTTACAGTTTACCATCATCATTTTTTTTTAAATGCTTTACTGGTCTAAACCTGTGTATACATACATCCACACATGCACACACACTCAGACCACCCACAACATAGAAAACAACCTAACAGTGGCCTAAGTAAATGCAGATTGAGTGCAAATAAGTGTCTTCAGACATTGCTTTAATGACTCATGGTATCCAAAATTTCTCTCAAGGTGCAAGGTCACTCTATGATCACAAATCGTCACTGCCATATTCACCTTAGAGTGAAGGGTGCAATAGGCAGCACCTTATGGCAGTGTGGTGGTTTGATTCAGGTGTGCCCCATAAACATAGGTGTTCTGAATGCTAGGTTCCCAGCTGATGGAGATTTGGGAATTAGCGCCTCCTGGGGGCAGTGTATTGGGGGCAGGCTGATGGGTGTTATAGCCAGTTTCCCCTTGCCAGTGTTTGGCACGCTCTCCTGTTGCTATTGTCCACCTTATGTTGGCCAGGGGGTGATGTCCACCCTCTTCTCATGCCATCATTTTCCCTGCCATCATGGAGCTTCCCCTTCAGCCTGTACGCCAAAATAAACCTCTTTTCCCCAGAAGCTGCTCTTGGTTGGGTGATTCCTACCAGCAATGTAAACCTGACTGTAACAGGCAGAAAAGCAAAGACTTCTCTCAAAGCTTCTCCTTGGGCTGGAGAGATGGTTTAGTGGTTAAGGCACTTGCCTGCAAAGCCTAAAGACTCAGGTCCGACTCTCCAGAACCCACATAAGCCAGATGCACAAGGTGGCACATGCGTCCGTAGTTCATTTGCAGTGGCTAGAGACCCTGGTGTGCTCATTCTATCTTATAAATAGATAAAAGTAAAATGTAAACTTAAATAAATAAAACCTTCTCCTCATCTCTACACTCACTAAAACACATACCAAGTGGATGGACTTTATAATAGTTTCATCATCCAGAATTACATCATCTGACCTGTAGTTACAAGAGAAGTTGGGGAAATGGGAAAGAGTTTGCCTGTTATGGTCTTAGATCAACCATGATCCACCACCTAAGCATACATATTGCCAGCCTGAATAAAGTTAGGATTCTATTCTCAAGGAAAAAGGGAGTATAGTATTGAATGTGTACTTAAAGTATCTGTCATATTTTATCATAGCCAGAATATCATAACCAGAATGAGCCTCACCCATAGTCACAACAGCTAAAGTGTAGCCTTGGCCAGGATTTGTATTTAAGGCTCACATTCTTTCTATTATTGTTCATAAACTTATCACTCTATCTCTTAGCTATCCCTCATTCTGTGTGGTGACCCTTGCCTTCATATAGTCTAAATCACAAAACCACACCTTCTAAAGTTCTAGGCCACATGAAATCTTAACTTAGAAAACTGCATATTATTTTTAATCTTTGAATTCCTATCATAATGTGTAAAACATGATAATCATTTAAAAATATCAATTTAATCCTCATTAACAATTCACTAACCCTACTTGCCTTTAAAACAAGGTTTCACAGGACCCTACTCAAACAGTTTTAAAAAGTGGGCATGGTAGCACATGCCTTGAATCCTTTAAACTCAGTAGGCTGAGATAGGAGGATCACCATGAATTTGAGGCCAGCCTGGTACTACAGAGTAAGTGCCAGGTCAGTCTGAGCTAGAGTGAGACCCTACCTCAAAAAAATTAAAATGCACTAAATTATATTTAAAAAGTGTTTAAAAACAAAGCCTTACATGTGGTAGCTGCTACCTATAAAGTCCCAGTGCCAGAGGAGAGATACCTCCCTGTGAGTTGGTCAGGGAAGCCCCTAAGTCCCCCAAACAATACAGGCTATGATTGCCAAAACTTTTAGTTTCCCACCTGAATAGATGGTATGTCTTTATTGGTGAAGATGCCAAATGCTTTGGTTTAAGGATGTTGAGAAATCTAGCTGGAGCTGAGCACAAATCCTCCCTGCCTGCTGACTAGCAGTCATAGTGCTGGAAAGTGATATTCATCCTGCTGGTGGGTAAAGCTCACCAACAATCTTAACCAAAAGTGGACCCTGCAAGCTACACAACTGGCCAGCCAATTGTGCATGCTAATGTAGTAGTCGCATGTCTGTTATGGGGGTAACCAACTGTTCTCAGCCTAGATTTGAGGCCCATTTCACAGGAAGGAATACATGCATGACACTAAAAACCTAGTTCAAAAGCTTACAATAGGGAAGGTCATAAGCTCTGAGGTGATACAGAAGCTACTATTGTTACTAAATGGATAAATTATGTCCACAAAATTGCCCTCTAAATATTTATGCCTGAATATTATAGCTATTCTCACTTCTGCTTAGAGAAACTTCTCTTTCTATATGGCAGTGATTACTGGAGAGACTCAAAAATCACCAAAATGCTAAGAAGAAGTGATAATTAGGTGTAAATGAGACATCTCTATTATACTGTCTGATACTCAAGGACCATTGCAGAAGAGGTAGCAGAAAGAATGTAAGAGACAAAGGATGGGAGGAGTGATTTGGAATGCTGTCTTGCAGATACAAAGTAGTGATTACATCCATGGCTTCACAATGACTGCCATGCCCTGCACAAGATTTACACAATATTGAGCTAATCAAAATGTTGTCATGGATTATGGAGGACAAAAAAATGACTTTAAAATAGAAGATGGACTAGTTGGAAAAAAGAGGTGGTTGGGGATGGGGGACTAAATAGGGTGGTGAGAGGGATTATTATCAACATACATTGTGTATATATTTGGAGATGGATAACAAGAATCATAACAAAGCAAAGGTTTTCATTACAATTTTGCTTCAGCTATAAAATGATCTCACAATTCAAGCCTAAGGAAAGTACAGAGAATACTGTCAGCATTTTGTTCTTGTAAGAGACATCCAAGTAGTGATCTACAGAGACATCAGAGAGCACTTATTTACTGAGCACATATGACAAGTGTTGCTCAAAATTCTGGCAATACAACAGTGGATAAGGCACACAAGTTCCATGATATGTGAAATTCCCGTCTAGAGGAGAAGAGAGACATTACACATATAGACAAATAAAGATAATTTCAGCTGGGCACAAGCCTTTAATCCCAGCACGTGGGAGACAGAGATAGGAGGATCACCATGAGTTCATGGCCACCCTGAGACTACAGAGTAAATTTCAGGTCAGCCTGAGCTAGAGTGGGACCCTATCTCGAAAAACAAAAACAAAAACAAAAAAAAAAAAAGAGTGGTAATTTCAGATAGTGTGAATGTAATGAAGAAAATTATATAATAACAAAGTAAAAAAATAATAAAATAAAAAATAGTGAAGTGCTAGGAAAGGACTATGCCCCAACAGCTAGCAAACAGCCTGGTCCAATATGGGGACCTCTCCAGGTAATGCCCTCAGTCCTTGATACAAGATATTTTATAGGGACAGAAAGAAGATTAGTGATGCTGGAGAATAAAGATTGAGAAAGGCCTACTAAGAAATAAGACCTCAGAGGACAGTGTATTTTATTCAGAGTGCAATGAAAAAGTTAACATATTTTAAATAAGCAAGGGGTAACACTGTCTACTTTTGAAAATTATCCCTTCTTACATCATTTTATAACAAATTCCTTACCATGCTGACAAAATTTAGCCAGATATTTAGCATTTTATTTTACATGAATAGGCTGTACCTACAGGGCAGTTGTGAAGCCCTCAGTTCATTCAGGCTCAGAATTTGGAGTTCCTCAGCCTTCCAGGAAATAAAAAGAGCCAGTCGCATATCTTTTTATAGAAACACCCTGTCAGAGATTTAACCTTGCATAATTTACCATAATGAGTTATAAGGGTCTCCCCTTTCCTCTAAGTTCATGAAATTAGAATAATAGAAGTAAGATTCTCTCCCCACCCAAAAAAAAAAATCTGTTCTGGGGTTAATCAGTGTGTTCCTAATTGAAATTATGAGTAGAGTGAGTGAGGAGAAACACATGTCATTTTTGGAAGCCTCCTTTGTAAATTTACTATGTCTGAATGCTCACTCCTTCTGGAAAATTCATTGTAATTTAATTGCAGTGAGAGTTTATCATCATCATACTTGTATTCCTTAGAGTGGAATTTAGACTATTACCTGGCCTTGTCTTGTTCTATTCCTTTGTTATCCAAACCCTTCAACAATGATTGTTTAATCATCTGCAAAATGTGTTTGGTACGTCAAGGTTAAGCTTTTTAAATTATGATGGCAGGGGGATATATGGTACTAAAATGAATGTCTATCTAAATAATTTGAATTTTTATTTATTGAGCAAAGATGACTCTGTCTACAAGGCACAAAATAAAAGTAGGGCATAGCAGTGAGCTGAGCAACTGAACAAAATAGAGAAGTAAATGAGATGCATGAAGCCAGAAGTACTTCAAGCAGGAAATCTTGGGCTCATGGATGGTTACAGCCTTCAAGATTCTGCTTTAAACATTTTAAAGGTTCAGCTGAGGAATATTCAGAGGGTTGAAAATTGGACTGCACAGGTAATCAATGCAGAGTGAATGTTTTCAGGTATTATATTCAACAAAAGCATTCCTATACAATCGAAGTAAAGGAAAGAAATCAGAAAATATCTGATGCTTGTTAAATCCAGATAACTTTAAGTATAATAAAAACACATGCCAACTCCTTGGCTTCCTGGTTTAATAAGTCCCAGATATGGTTGTGAAGTCTGGTCCAAACTACTATAATAATCAACAAGACAGACTTGGTGCAGTTGAAAAGTTTCTATGGGTTCCTATTCTGAGTTATTAGTCTAACCAGCCAAAACAATGATTTATAAAATCTTGGGAAAATTAAGTTTCTGTTTCTAGACCCTAACTTTCAAATAAACAGTAAGCATTTCCTGGTTACTAAAAATTTCTAACTAGCAATTGAATTATTTATGTGGCCTCCTATTGATTAAGCAAACAAAACAGTAAGGGAGCTGTAACTGATAATCATGCTGTATTTCCGCAGCAACAGGCTATGTTAACTTCTGTTTATCACAGACTTTTACATGTAGTTCTCATTGTTGGCTCTTAGATTTTCTTACTGGTTTTGCAAATTATACTAGGAGCATTCAGAATCTTAAATAAAAGCTAAGATTTCACTCCCCATTCCAGTTGACTATTGCTCATCTCATTCATGCAGGACTTCTGTCTTTCCATGCTGCTGTGTAACTTGTCAACTTGAAGAACAATAATAGCTACAAATACAAATATACAACCTTCTGGTAACCAAAATAGTCACTACATATCTCTGTATACCAGTCGTTGGGGAATAATCATTCTGGTTGCCAACTTAGTTTTCATAGGATTGCAGCGCACTGACATCCATGGAACATTGTGAACCAAGAAGAAAGATATTTCTAAGTGCCTCAAATTACTATTTTCATATGTCTTAACTGCCATAACCAGGAGAGAAATCTTCACAATTTTGGAAGGCATTCTGAAAATTAGCCCCTATGCACCAAACCTTTGATCTTTTGGTCAAACTGTCATTCTCTTGAAAATTCAGTTCCCTTGTGAATTTTCCAGCCTCCCCAAACAATTGGTTGCATAAGTTCTGAGAGCCAGACCCACAAAGCTTCTCAGTGTTTTGGAAAGTTCCCCAAATAGAGTTAGGTAACGATGGCACCAGCACGAAGTCCAAGCAATAGTGGTGCCCTATGTTCTCAGTCATGCACAGCTCTCTGTTTTTCTTTCCTTTGACATCTTTCTCTCCTTTGTTCCTTTTCTTTCAGTATTTCCTCCTCCTTTCCTGTCCTTTGTTTCCTTCTCTCTAGCTTTCTCCAACTGATACTTCTTAGGCTTGGCCCAACCTCCAACTATAGTAGCTTTGTTTAGGCAAGACTACTACTTCACCTAAGGACAAGAGATGTGTCCACACTTCATTAAAACCCAGAGGAGGCATTAGCAGCACAGTGGAGTGAAGATTTTGTTGCTGAAGTGTTCCGAGGACAGTTTTTCTTACAGGCTTCTAGCATTTTTTGCTGTGGGGTATTTGAAAAGAGAGTTAAAATTTAAGACTGAAGATACATAAGTCAGGTATCTTGCCAAAGAATTGAAAATGAATTGTTGATTTACAATACGATCTTCTATTTTTAAATTCTCTGAAATATGCAGCAAAAAGCATGGTTGCATTGTTTTAATAAAAGAATTTACTTCCTAAATAAAATGGATTGTAAGACACTTTCATATATCTAGAGCTTTTGTAGAAAGTTACGGACTGATTCTAGGAGTGACATTTGGCAATATAAATTAGCCCAGTGCATTTTGTTTGGGAGGCTTCACTATATTTTTTTCTTTTCTTGTCTTTGATAGTCTATGACATTTCATAATCAGTGCCCCCTGTGTGACCATAAATTATCACTGGGATTCAAATTGATAACCTTAATTATCTCCACTAAAACTAAGTAAATGAGTTAAAAAGTATCTTACTTTTCAAAAACAAAGAATATTTGGCAAAAGTAAGAAAATTTATACTGTAGTCAAAACATTACCAGATCAGAATTCCTGATGATTAAAACTTTCAAAAAAGAACCCCTCCTACTGTGCCACCATGGCCAGTAGCCATCCCTCTCTCACTTCTGATTATAATTTTGTTTCTTGCCACCCTAGGGGTAAATGTTGTGGCCTGCTTAAAACTAAATTGGGTGGTGTCTTCAAATGACTAAAGGTATCATGGAGCACACACAAAACATTTCGAAAGATAAGATACACAAAGTGATTTCAAGAAAATCAACTTCTAGACTTCCATATGCCTTCTTTCATAAAGGCATTCCACCCAGGCCTGTGCCTTCCACAAAACCTTCACAGCCTGTCTCTTTCTTACTTCCCTTTTCATATACACAGCCTGTCTTCCTCTTGATCCAAGAAAAGAATGCCCTGATGCCCATCTCTGTTGAAGCCACTCACTGTCCTGACATGTAACAATTCCTGGAGCGTCAAATAAAGGAACAATTTAAGTTACTCATGTCATCTCACTTATTCAAGACAACACAAACCCTAAGAATATGATAAATTCAAAAGTTTATGCCTGCATGGAATTTCTGTTTTTAACATTTAATAATTATAAAATTATAATTTATGAGTATTGTTCTGCTCATTTGTATATGAAGAATAATCCGAATGGTAACAATAGAAAACCATGTATCTTCAAACTTTAGAGCAATAGAAAATGTTTACTACAAGTACTAGACTGAGCTGAAATTGTAGCAAAGTGATTTGTTCTTAGACATGAAATCTGAGTATAGAGATTACAAAAGGAAACAATGATTTTTAAACATGTGTTACAAAGACACAAGAAAGGGGAATTAAAACATGTATTTAAATATAAAATACCTCATATTGATATAAAATTCCAAGATGTACGTAGAAAGGAAACATAATTTCAAGAGAAAAAAGAATTATTGTTTTAAAATATACTCAGTTGTTTTAGAAATATGTATGTCTTTAAAATCAATAATAATGGATAGAATATTGCTATAGATTCATTTAAACATAGGTGAAAGTTTCACTTTGAAATTTAAGTTTAAATATACAAGAAGCTATAGCCTTTGAAACTATGTAGACTTCAAACTAAACATTTTAGTTGTCCACTTAAATATGTATAAGGGGCCTGGCATGGTGGCACACACCTTTAATCCCAGCACTTGGGAGGCAGAAGTAGGAGGATCACCATGTGTTCAAGGCCACCCTGAGACTACATAGTTAATTCCAGGTCAGCCTGGACCAGAGTGAGACCCTACCTTGAAAAACCAAAATAATAAAAAAATAAAAATTCTCTTTAAGAGGTATCAGAGCAACAAAGAAGATTCCTCTTGGTCCTATGAAGTTTATATGCCTCAGAGAGAATTCACACATGTGGAATGAACTCCATATAGCATTTTTACATTCTCAAGGGTAATGTATCTTGTCTTTCCTTTTCCTACTTGAAGGTTCTCCCTAAAGATAAAAAGAAAAGAGAGAAAAAAAGAAAGAAAACAGAGTAGTCTATTGAGCCTATTTCCTTGTTTGTATAACTACAGCTACGTTTCTCAATTGGCAACAAAATGTAAATTATCCCCATAGGTTACAGTTATGTCAAAAGGAGCCCCTAGTATTTCCTAGAAATTGGTTTAACCTTATATTTCCTGTATTTTCAACCAAGTGCTCATAACCAGCAAAATATATACCTAACAACATGGCACTAACATCTTATCTAAATGAATTCAATTAAAATGTGTACCCCAGACAGACTTAGATTGGAAAGAAGTAAACACAGAAAGTAGTTACAAGGATGCTCATGAAAGATGGGGACTCAGATCCAGCTATAACTATCTGATATACCATGTATCGTCAAGGCTGGTGTGTGTGTGTGTGTGTGTGTGTGTGTGTGTGTGTTTATGTGTGTTTCCATGTTACAGGTTGTTTTACCAATTGTACTATAAAGACTAAATGCCCTAAAGATAAATATTACAATTTACTTGATTTGCTTTCAATAAGAGTTAATCTATCACAAACTACGTCTTTGTTGGAATCTGATTGGTAGTACTTTCATTTAGAATTCATAAGTGATCTGTAACTTGTTCCAGGGTGTGTGTGTGTGTGTGTGTGTGTGTGTGTGTGTGTGTGTGTGTTTCATAAAACTATGTAGTTGGCCCTTTTAGTGTTAAGGGAAACATTAAGAAGCTGAATAAAAATAATGATAGGACAGGATAAAATGAATTTGTTTTGTGTTTGTTCAAATTACTATAGGCTTTCTTTCCACAAAGATTGTATAATTATATAATGACTTATAAAGATTAGCATAATGTGATTTTAATTTTTTTCTACTTTTCCCCATACTCAACTTTCTCTTTATTGCTCATGTTCCCTTCTCTTTCCCTTTCTTAGCAATGGCCTAGGCTTAGAAATAGACTAGGAGTAAATGAGCTCATAGTGTCACTGACAGAAAATATACCTGAAATAGAAATAGGGTAGGACATGACATTCTCTGTATCCCCTCCCTCCTCCTACCCACAGGAGTATCTACAATAAAGTTAATTGTGCTTCAGCATTTAGACTATGAATTTCTTAGGCTCTGTCAAAGGCTCTGGGAAGATGTTTGAATCAGCCAAGGCCAGTCTTTCCAGCTCTATCCTACACAATAATTTCCTTCCTGTGGGGTGGTGGGTGTTAGAAGGAAAGGCAATGAGCATATAAGGTTGCCATCAAAGTGAATCTGCCTTTGTTCCATTGGGCCACAGGGAAGGCAGGCAAATCTGTGTGTATGATATAGTTGGTAGCTGTGGTGGTGTAAAATGACATCCAAGGAAAGTTTTCCTGTGGTCTATGTTTTCTTAGCTCATTACACAATGGTACAAGCTGCCAGTCATATTACAGTGTGATCAGCTCTATGAGCCTTATCCTGGCAGTAAGTGCATGGTGAGTAGGGAATAAAGAAATGTGAAATGAATGAAACTAAAAGTCAGCCTGAAGAAAATTATTCCCATTATTGTTATACAAACTTTTAGTTTCTCATTAATGATTTACTCTTCATAAACATTATCAAGGTAGATATTCTCTTCTGACCATAATAAAATACAGTTATAAATATACCACCTATTTTTTCCAGTTAATGGAAATTGTGATAGGCAACCAGAATTCTCTCTTTGTATAGTCCAAACCAGTGGCAGTCTAAAAATAGCAAGTTATGCCTCTGTCCAAAGCTATAGTTATTCCAAATTATGATTAATGAAAAATAAATTGCCATCAACTATGCTAAAAAGAAGAGTCAGATATCTTCCTACTTCTGTGTATGAAAGATTGCAAAATCTTCTTAACATGGAAAAGCCATCAAGGGGCATGCAATGAAAAACATTTAGAGAATAAACATAATGGCAAGATGGGCAGATGAGGGCCTGAGTTCTATCTCCAGATCCCACATTTAAAAAGCTGACCATAGCAAGGTGTACTTTTAATCCCAGCAGTGGAGAGATGGGAGTAGGTGGATGCCTGGAGCTTACTGGCCAGCCAGTCTAGCCTACTTGGTATGTACCAGGCAAATGAGAGACTCTGTATCAAAAACAGTGGGCAACACCTGAGGAAAAATATCCGAGGTTATCCTCTGACCTGCTCTCATACCTAAATATCCATGAGCACACACAAAATCCCACAATGGTATATAAGGCATAATTGAAATATGGTATTATTTTTCTAGACATTTTGATATCTATAGTATCAGTCAACTTTTTAAAAAGCTATAATTTGTGGATTTCTCTTCTCTTTCTAAATCAACCCTCATAGTTGTTTTCTTAATTCCCAAAATTATAGAAACTTTATGCCTCAGTGAACCCCATTTTTCTCTGATTCCTAAAGCAATGTCTAACTGATAGGCAGTAACGATCCACCCACTGCCTCCTTCTCCATGTCATGAGTTCCTCCTGGTATTACAAGCTAATGAAGAATGGCTCTGGCAGTAGGTAAGAATTATGAACATGATTTTTTTTTCCTTTGAGGGAGTTAAACAAGGGCTCACTTTCTGAATTTCCAGATGCATTTAAGATGAAATAATAATGCTGAGCCAGTCTCGCCCTGCTTTAAATTAAGCACTCCAGGAAGAGACATTAAACCTTTCAGACCACCAGAGCACATTGATGCTTTAGTGCCTTAGACCATACACCCTCTCATGGTTACTTGGAACATAAAGAAAAGGTAAGTTCAGTAAATGAGGCTGTTTTTATGATCCATTTAAATAATCTGAAAAGGAAATTAATACTTTTATGACTTTTTATAAGAGGAAAACTTCCTTAAAAAATCTGCAAGAGTTCTTTATATTACAGTGCATAGAGAGCAGCCCTGGCCAAGACACAGACCCAGAGAAGTAATGGAAGGTTAGGAAAAGGAGCCATGGCCACACAGATCAAAATGGAATAAACAAGAAAGGCTGGAGACTAATTTGAGGATAAAGAAAGTTGTGTGTACTGGAGCCCAGAAAATGCAGTCAATTAAAATGAGACTGGCTTAAAAAGAAAATATGCCTTGGTCTTTTTGAATAACATGATTTTTTTTTTCTTTTGCTAGGCCTATTGTAAAGGTAGAAAGGGAGTCTGGTGGAGCTTGAGAAGAATTTGTGACCCCTATTGCCAATCAGGATCACAAGTAGGAATGGTCTACTAGTCACCTTGCAAGACTGTTCTCAAACTTTCATTCTTCCCAACAATTCAAGAAATGAAGTAAAATTATCCTAACTTATTAGAGAAAGAAACTAATGTTACTTCTCCAACTCATTTTCAGCCTTTTCTGCCTCAGTTGACATGCTGACATTTGCCTTTCTGGAAATGTACCAAGCACAACCTAATCTCAACACCTGATTGGCTGCTGCCTCTGTCTCAGACATTCTTCCTCCAGACTACTATGCAGCTCACACCTTTACCCTGATTAGATTTCTGTGCCAATGCCATGTTACCTCAGGGCTGGCCCTGCCATGTTAGTTGTCTCTCATCACTGTGACAGATTGCTGATTTGAAAGGAACATTTATTTTAGCTCTTGTTTTCAGAGGTTTTGGTCTGTCACAGTCATGAGCTTTGCAGGAACACTGGTTAAAGGCTGCTCCCCTCATGGCAGTCAGGAAGCAGAAAAAGGTATAGGGCCCCAGGACACGTTTTCAGTGATCCACTTCCTCCACCTAGTTCTGACGTCCTAAAGTTTCCAGAAACCCTTAAAAAAAGCCAGGCCCACGAGTTACCAATGTCGCAATACATAAGCTTTCTGGGGAGGCAAAACTACAAACTCCCTAGCTCTTTGCCCTCTTGCTCTGGCTCATTACTATAGAGCGTGACTATTCTGTTCCCACTGACCATAAAAATGGGAATTGTATTGTTGTTTACTGATGTTTCCTCAGGGCCTACCTTACTGCATGATATTAGTAGACAGATAATCATTCTTAACTAAAGAACTGTGCTGAAAATAAATGTTTTTATTTTTGTGTCCCTTCACTTTATTTAGTTAGCAGCTACGATTCCTGAACTGGAATGAGATCACCCTCTCAGCACTGAAGTACAGGCTCATAGTTCTTGCATGGAGTCCCATTGAAAAGACAAGTCCCACATAAGGAAAAAAGCTGCTTAGTTTCTAAGATCCCTTGATCCCTTTCATCATGAAGTTTGTTTTTTCAAAATCAAAAGGTTTGTATGTCTCAAGGCCCATTAGATCTATTCATTTCATTGGCTATACTAGTGTACTTATATAGCTATAGGTACTTAGGCATTGCAAAGGTCTCTCTTTCAATCCGTTGTCTCCTTGGAAACGAGTCAGCATCTAGTCTCAGATTAACAATCTGGTCATGTCCTAGGAGGAAGCCGATTCCATTCTCTTTACTCTTTTTTCAGTCTCCAGCCAGGCCTCTGCATTGGCCCAACCCAGCCAGAGTCAGAGGGCAAGGAATGCTTCTGCTATAGTCTAGGCTAATGTATGTTCTAGAAACATTTGTATATCTTAAAGTTGTTTATTTTAAAGTTTGGTTTCTTAGCATTTCAAGAGGAATTTATCAATATTGATTTCCATTAGTTTTGGTGATTCTTGCTTAATTTTTTCTCTTGTTCTATGTAGACGAAATGCACAGTGTATGAGGAATTGCACATAGACTAAGAGGTTTCTCTCCTCACATGGGCTTGTTTGTTCAACAGGATCTGCCCTATTTTACTGTATTTTACTGTAGCTCTATGGCTTAATACTTGCTTAGAATCAACATTTTTGCCAAGCATATTAGTCCTGTGAAAAATGAGGAAGAGTGGAGATTATGCCAGGCAGTTAGTAATATTGTGTGTGTATGAAATGATTTAGCCCACAAATCCTCTTATCTTCAGTAACACCATTACACCAATGACATGTTTGAGGAAAGAGGAACTTGAGTCTGAATGATTTAAGATGAATACAAGACAAAGCAGAAAAAATAAAACTATGAGGAATGAAGATATTAGGAATTCTCAGAAATTCTAGAGACATCTCTGTACCCACATATCAGTAACAAATGAGAATTTTAAACCAAATGGGCTTATATTTCCAAAGGATAGTAATAGAAATCTGCTTAAATATTTCTAAAGATTTTTATATTTTAAAAACTTGCATTTTGTATAATCTTTATAGTGAAGACATTCATGTATAAATTTAAATTCTTATTACTGCAATTTCAGCTCACTCTAGTAGTTGTAGTAATGACCATAATAGCTCCCAGGTATGAACAATGGAGTCAGACTGTCTGGGGTTGAATCTCAACTACTGGTAAGCGTGGCAAATTACTTAGACTTTCTAACTTCAGTTTCTTTGTTCATAAAATGGGACTAAAATGACTGAGGGTTGTAAGCAGTAGATAAGTCGATGAATACAATAAATTTCGGAGTTTCTAGCACATATAAATGCTCAATAATGTCTGTCAATAATACCTTAATTATTTGCTATGCTAAACATTGTGTGGGTTCACTACACAATAACCCTCCAAATTCTCTAGATTGATTTCCATTGTACACATAAGGAGATTCAAATGAAGAAAAGGTAATGATAGTGAACAGTTACTTACATATCTTTCTGCTGCATTGACTATAACACCAATATGATTATGAGGAAATAAATGTCTGATGGAGTAAATTAATAAATAAATTCTTTCCTGACTTTTCATAGAACCCAGAGAAAGCTGAGAAATAACTTCATCTGTTAATTGTGTCATTTTTTACCGTTCACTAATATTCTCAAACTAAACATTTAAATGCTGATTTCAGTACTATGCTATGTTACTTTTTGGTTAAAGAAACAGTATAAATATGCATAAGAAATATGTAAACCACATCCCTTCCCAATCTTCAGCACCTTGATTTCTTCACTGTGTTCTTGGAGAAGCAGATTTCACAATGCACTTTAATCCACACCAGTGGAAATTAACACTCACAATAAATTAAGAGTACAATTTCACAATTTCTCAACCAGATAATCCATGAAAGTACTAAAATATCACATCTACTTTACTTAATTTTCTCATTAGCATTATAAATTTGTTCTCTGAAAGAGAAATCTTATTTTTCTGGCACAGTTTTTCTTATAGAAATATATACCTCTGGCATATCATTTTTTCTCTTTGAATGTTTCTAATTTTTTCTCAGAACACATTTTATTTCCTTCAGTCTTTTAAAAATATATCTATTTAGTTGTACACTCACATGTACATACACACATGTATTTGTATGTTTGGGTGTGTCAGGGTCTCTTGCCACTGCAAATGCACAGCAGATACATGTCCCTCTTTTTTCTGCCCGGCTTTACATGGGTACTGAGGAATTGAACCTAAGCTGGCAGGCTTTACAATCAACCATCTTTAACCACTGAGCAATCTCTCTGCCCTATCTCTTAGTCTTCAAATCTGCAGCAGTATGAATTTAAATTTATATGTGAATTTCTTAACTATAAAGACTAGACAAAAATGTAAATTTTGGAAATATAAAAATCTTTAGAAACATTTAAGCATATATCAGGTATTATTTGGAGTCTTACTATCTTTTGGCAATGTAAGTATATTTGGTTTATAGATAGTATACAATTATTTAAATGGTACTATTCGCCGGGCGTGGTGGCGCACGCCTTTAATCCCAGCACTCGGGAGGCAGAGGTAGGAGGATCGCCGTGAGTTCGAGGCCACCCTGAGACTCCATAGTGAATTCCAGGTCAGCCTGGGCTAGAGTGAGACCCTACCTCGAAAAACCAAAAAAAAAATAAAAAAATAAAAAAAATAAATGGTACTATTTAAAACCATTTTCTATGTTTTGGGGCTGGGTCTCTAGTTTGAGGTTACTATTTATTTTCAGCATAATAGCTCTTTTAAGCCAGTTCTCTTATAGACAGAAATAATATTCTGTTGAGATAGTCCTTGGAATATGATAATGGTCAAGTGTTCATATTTTCCATTTCTCACCTATTACTATTGCTATTTTCTCAAGTAATTTTTTTTCTACTAAGCAGATCAAATCATTCCTTTCTCTTGGTTCAAAGACATCAAGGGAAGTAAGCCTGCAGTGGAGTGCTGTCTCCTGAGCCTCAGTGCCTTCTCTTGCCAGTTCCCAGGCCGTTCTGATGTTTTTCACTAAACTATCTCATGTTGGTAAGGAGTGTGCAAGATGGTCTAGAACAAGAGAGAAATAAAAGAAGATCTGACACATCTTCATCACTATGCAATATTTGGTGAAATCATAACTTCTTCAGCATTCTGCATATTCAATCTTCAACAACACATGTCTTTCTGTTTTCTGCACACCACAGGCAGGTAGCATGTTTTAAATTCCTGATTGCTCACTTGAAACTTGGGGAAAGTTTTAAGTGTTCTCGGTGTACACATATACACTCATGTGCGCATGCACACACACACACACACGGTAACAGTGGGTGGTAAAAGATATGTTAATTTGATTGTAAGTTATTATATAGCATATATGTACATCAAAGGATCATGTTGTACACATTGAAAATATACAAGTTTACCTGCCAAGCACATTTTAAAGAAAACAAAATCAAGTTAGACAATTCACTGTCCCCAAATTGACCTGTAATCATTTCCCTGTACTTTATAAAATAAGGCAGCAAGATACAAGAAATGTTCCACTATTTAAAAATTAAAATAATAAAAGCCTGCCTGCTCAAATTTAAACAAATACTTGCAAGGTGAAATGACAATATAGCAAAATTTCCAGTCTCCTGAGGCTGCCCATTGCTACTCCAGCTCAGGGCCTTTTGCGCAGTCTCCCTGTGGCATTCAGTATGGGTGATCACATGTTCCTCCCAGGTGCTCTCCTGCATTAATTTCCATGAGAATGTGTTCTAGTGCGTTCCTACCCATCTTTCAAATGTCTCCTCCTCCTCCTCCACCTTTCTCCACTCTCAACAAACAGTCATAAAGGTGGCAATTCAGAGATAATTGGTACCATGGTTGTCCCCAGGTGGCTTTCAGACTAGTAGATAGAGAATAAAAAAAACAAAAAAAACTAGCAGGGAAGGCGTGGTGGTTTTAATCCCAGCACTTGGGAGGCAGAGGTAGGGGGATCAGATCACAGTGAGTTCGAGGTCACCATGAGACTACATAGTGAATTCCATCCAGGTCAGCCTGATCTAGAGTGAGACGGTACCTCAAAAAACAAACAAACAAACAAACAAACAATAAATAAAATGTTAAATAATTAAAAATAAAAAAATGGGTTTGGTTAGTGAATTCATGTCATCAGCAACTGAGTGAATTTGTCTCACTGCTAAACACTGTCATATAGCTCTAGTTTGTGTATCTCAGGCACTATATTTATCTCCCTCTCTAGGCTTCACAGCATCACAGATTTTCAGCCAGCCCTTCTACAGTTAAATGAACTAGACCTCAAGATATAGGCAAGTTGCTCATGTCCAAGTGGGTTGTAGAGAGTGAAGCCTGCCCAGAACCGACCTGCTGACTCCTATTGCTCCTCCTGACAGATCTTGTAGTAAATCTTTGTGGGCTGATTTTTCTTTTTTCATTGTTGGCCCTTAAGTAACTTTATACTCTGTAATGGTTTGGTATTTCCCTCCTGTTGCATAGAAGATGACAGCATGCCCTAGAGACCTGAAAGCAAAAACCCGTAGCTCTTTTGACAGAGCAAACAACTTCTTCAGGCCTATGTCAGCTTGTGGAAGATTTGCTCTGAGAGCCAGTGACCTCAGGCTAGAGAAGTGGGGCTGAGTCCATTAAAATTCATGTTCAGAGTCTAGGGGACCGTGGAGGAGCTGCTGTAACTGAAATCATTCCTGAGGTCACATGGTGCATTAACCCCCTTACTCCTCATCACAGTGATGATGGCTCAAATTAACAAGCGTGGATTCAATGAATCTTCATCTGCAGAGAAAAGTCTACCAGGAAAAATTACAAGAGATCTCTCTCTAATCTACCTGATGTAGGAGGTTGTAAGAAGGAGCAAATATTGACAGAAAGTTGATATTTGCTTTTCCAGTGCCAAAGACAACTCCCAGATGTCCTATGGCCACATAGAGAACTAGGAGGAAGTAAGAACTGAGGAAGGGACACAGGAAAGGAAGAAGGTGAAAGAGAGGAAGGGAGGGAAAGAGAGGGAAGAAGGAAGAACGAAGGAAGGAAGGAAGGAAGGAAGGAAGGGTGGGTGGGTGGGTAAGGGGAAGAGAAAGGAAGGATGGAAGAAAAGGAGCAGGGAGGAGGGAAAGAAGGAAAGAGAGAGGAAGAAGGGAAACTGTTTCACCAAACTGACGCATGTCAGATAAAAGAGATTGGAACCATAAAGTCCTCCCAGCGTTTCTAATGGGACTTTAATGCAGCATTTGGCCATCATCTTTTTTTCATTCTTCTAATGACATACATGCCCAAAATGTAGCCATGGAGCCTCTGAACTCTGTATATTTCTGTAATATACAAAGAAAACAGCCGTCACATCCATTTTAAGGAACTTTTAAATCCATTACAGTGAGGTCTATGGGCCCCAATCTAAAGGGAGCAGCACAAAGCCTGTCTGTACATCATCTGTGACAGACCTGAATTCCAGCCAAGGCAGATTTAAAAAAAATAATAATAAAATAAAATACTGTGTTTTTTAAGGAACATTATATTTTTAAACTGGAAATAATTGTATTTTGTATCTTATATGGCATCTGAAAGTGATTTAGCTGAACAATGTGGTTTCTGATTGGTATTTGAATTGGTTCCAGAACATTTTTCATAATAACCATCTTAAAGATCCCAATTATCTGATCCTCTTTCCCCCCTTCACATGATTTCCTAGAAGGTTTCCAGAGAAAGAGAGAAACCTGCAGAGGCACACAAACCAACTCACACCCAGCTCCGGGCCTTGCCTGCTAGGCTCAAAGGAAAGGCCTGCTTGTTATTCTGAGTTGTCCAGGATGCATTTACGGCTCCATAAAGGAGGCCTGGGCATTACCAGCATAATTACTTACTAAAACAAGCCTATAAAACCAAAGGGTTGCCTCAGCTAAAAGGCAAACAGGAGAGGTTTTTTTTCCCCCCCTCTTTTAGTGCTAACATGTAAAGGTAGTAAAGGGTATTTAGATTTCTATAAAATCAGCTCTGGGTGCAAAAGGCATGGTTGATTTACCAGGTGGGCAGCAAAATCAACTCCCCAGGGCGAGCAGGGGGCTGAGGAAAGTGGCTTTGTTAAATATGAAGGAGAGCTCAGCAACCCAGGGACCCAGGCCTCATCTGTAATGCACAGCCCTCATGGCTCCTTGGTTAAGAGGCTCTGGAGTCAGGCAGCTGGCTGAAGCTTCAGTGCTGAATGGTATGACCTATGACAGTGACCTCGACTCTGGGCCACATCCTTAAAGTGGAGACAATATAATACTTCTTTCACAGGATCCCTGGAAGAAATTAATACAATGATATGTGTGAAGGTCTTAAAATAATATCTAGTATACAACAGTATTCACCACACACAGGTGGTGGCACTTATCATTACAAGTCATAGAATATTTTATTGCACTAATAGTAGCTTTTATTAACACATGTCAATAATGAGAATGGATTTTTAAAAAATATTTAAAATATATTTTATTTATTTGTGTGTGTATGTGTGTGTGTGTGTGTGTGTGTGTGTGTGAGAGAGAGAGAGAGAGAGAGAGAGAGAGAGAGAAAGAAAGAAAGAAAGAAAGAAAGAAAGAAAGAAAGAAAGGCAAATAGAGAGAGAATGGACACATCAGGCCCTCTAGCTCCTCAAAGGAACTCCAGATGTATGTGCCAACTTGTGCATCTGGCTTTTCATGGGCACTGGGGAATCAAACCCAGGTCCTTAATCTTTACAAGCAAGCACCTTAACCGTTGAGCCATCAAAGTATTGCTCACCTTATTTTTTCCATTGAAACCACTTTATTTCATTTTATTTTATTTTTAACTGACCATATATGTATTTATGAGATGTAATTAACATTTTGATATATGTATATACATACACATACATGTTGTAGAATAATTGAATCTAGCTATTTAGTTTATCCATTACCTCACATATTTATAATTTTTGTGTGGTGGGAACATTTAAAATCTACTTATTACAATTTTGAAATTTACAATGTAATATTATTAACTTTAGTCACCATACTGTTATAATAGATCACTAAAAGTTATTTAAATTTTGTACCTTTCACTAACATCTAATTTTTCTTCATCATTCCCACCTCCACCTCCAGCCTCTAGTAATCACTAGTCTGCTCTCTACTTCTATCTGTTTAACATTTTTGTAATTACATAAATGAACACAGAGGAAGTTATGCTAAGTAGAATAAGCAAAACATAGAAAGATAAATGAATAGCCTTATTTACAGGTGGAATCTAATGCAGAGCAATTAGTTTGGGTACACTAAATATCAACACACAGTGCCTGGACATTATGCTAAACATTGTAAACAGATTTTCTTATTAATTCAAAGTTCTTACCTCAGGTGAAGAATCTGGTGAGTGGCAGAACTAGAAATAATTATGCCAGATTAACAAATAAAACCAGACAATATCTAATTAAACATAGACTTCAGATAAGCAATGTTTTTAAATATATTTTATTTATTTATTTGAGAGAGAGAAAGAGGTGGGAGGTGGAGAATGGGCATGCCAGGGTCTCCAGCCACTGCAAATGAACTCCAGATACATATACCCCCCTTGTGCATCTGGCTTATGTGGGTCCTAGAGAATTGAACCAGGATCCTTTGGCTCTGCAGGCAAACACCTTAACTGCTAGGCATCTCTCCAGCCCAGATAAGTGGTGTTTGATTTGAATATGAACTCTCCCCCTGAATACATACACCAAAGCTCTTGAGTGAAAGACTTGGTTTCCAGCTGGTGGCTCTTTTGGAAAGTGATTGAGCCATGGGAATTCTAATGTCATCAAGTTAATCCATTGATGGATTCATAATTGAATGGACTATTGGGAAGTGGTGGAAGTGGAAGATTAGGCCAAGCTTGGGGTAGTGCGTCACTTGGGGGTATGCCTTTGAAAGGTCCATTTTGTCCCAGGGTCCTTGACTATGTCACAAGATAGTGGAAAGTGATGGAAAGTCTTATGCAGAAGATACCAACTGGGTAGTGTGCCCTTGGTTTATCACAATCCACTCTGCTGAGAACTATCACACTGGATAATACCAATATTAATCCCTGCTATCAGTGCTCCAAGTCCTAATACTTTCTACCGGATCATCTCTTAAAAGTTCACCAACTCAACATCTCCCGTCTAGGGAACAAGTTCCCAGTACATGAAGTGTCAGATGACACACTCCAACCATATCTAAACCACAGCAGGTGGTATTGGAAGGGCTTGGGGGATCCGTCTGGGCTCATGCTGCCAGTACCCAATCATCTTGAACATGTGGCTTTCAATGTCACTTTCAATGTCACTTTCAATGCCACTGTGAGCATTACCATCCCAGTCACCTGATAGAGTCCTGAGTAACATGTTGAAGGTTTACATAGAACAGGCGCCAGAGTGGCACCATATCACTTTTGCTCACATTATATGAACTCAACCCAGTCACATGATCACCCTTTATATTAAATGAGTCTCCATGCAAATCATCTGTATCCCAAGAACTAGACTAGCGGGCTTATAAGACAGTTTCCACTCACAACCATAAGCAGGCTGAGCCAAACGATACAAGGTCTTATACCCCTGGTTGAGGAGTTTTGGTTTCATTTCAAGACCAGTGGAAATATATTGCCAGGTTTATATAAAGAGAAAGTGTAATAAAACTTATAGTTTTTTTTTTAAAAATAACCCTGGCAACACATTGGCAAACAGATTAGAAGTGCACCATGGTGATTGCAGAAAGCTCTGATAGGAGGAGAAGACAGCAGCCCAGGCAAGACAGCATGGTAGCATGAAACAGAGAAGCAGTTTGTGCTAAAAAAAAAAAAAAAAAAAAAAAAAAAAAAAAAAAAAAAATGGGGAAGAGTAGATAGAGAACAGCAGTCAAATATATGGCAAGGAGTTTCTTCATTAGACGATTTTCTACTGCTTATTACCCCATTGGCATTCCCTGGGCATTTATTTGTTGTTTGCTTGCTTTGGTGCCACTGAGCTCCTTAATCAGCATCAGTGACAAGAAAGATGTCACATTCATCATAAAGTTCCTTGAACTTGCAAACAGTTACTAAAAACACTTTTAAGGTCTTACCCAGAGTCTCTTTTATGCAAATTGGTTAAGCCAAACCTGACTTTAAAAGCTATGTATGTAAAATAAGATTAAAAAATTAAAAAGAACACACTGGAATGTGCACAAAACAGGAAAACAAAACTTGTACATTTATTTTATTTGCTTTATGTTTCTGCCTCTTATGATTTCATTGTAGTGAGAAGCATATAATGCAGAAAAAGCAAACTGAGATGCACAGTGGTTCATGTTAAACGAGTTTCCCTGGTGTTTGAAGTTTCTATAACTGCTTGCTCAAACTTTTTAAGGAGGCATTCATCAAAGTATTCACACATAAAATAAAGAATCGCATGTTCAAAAGCTTGTTCATTCTTTTCTTGTTTTTATTGCTACCTAACATAACAGTAAGTGAAAGTTATTTGCCTCGTGTAAAGAGCTAAGCAAACAGTGTATATAAGCTTATTATTCAGTGCACAGTTTAATTGGAGAGTTGAGAATTGGCCACTTGTTTTTAGTGGTATAGAAGAGGGAGATTACTCTTTGGCTGAAAATGATCTTTCTCAAGGCTACCGAACCTAGGAAGAGGTAACACTTATTAAACACTAGGTACTGCCCCTAAGTAACATATGTTTGTGTTTATATGCACACATGCACGTCTTATGTACCCACCCCACAACCTGTTCAAGAAAATACTACTTTTAATATATCCACTTTCCAGATGAGGAAACTGAGGCACCGAATGTCTAGGAAACCTTCCCAGAGTCACAGCGTTAGCCAGTGGCTGAGCCAGAATTCACATAGACACTCTGCTCTAGGGCCTATGCTCTTTCACCTCACTGTGCTACTCTCAGTAATATATCAAATGACAAATAATGTGTCACAATCTGTTCCTAACAAAACTGTCACAAGTTTGGTTATTGCATTATTTTTCATAGGAAAAGTTTCCCTGCAGCAGTATGACTAAGTTGCTCTAAGAATTACCACTCACTTGGCCACCGTGATTAAAATTAAGCTAGCTAGATAATCCCAGATGGGTGGGAGAACTGGAAACTTCCGTAACAAACTGTGCAGTCCAGCTGCTAGTCTGGTTTGCCCAAAATTGGGAGGTCATTGTCACATGTTGTTCTGTCAAGGTGATGAGGACCAGGGCTCACCAACGTGCAAAGAAGAAGAAGAGTCCTGGCCTTCCTTTTCTTCCTTCTCCACCTTATATTGTTGCAGGGAAAGCAACACTTGGACCACATCATAGAAGTTAAGTAGATTCTCATTGCATGAAGAAAAAGCAATTCGCAGTGTGACAAAGGAGCAGAAATGTAAGAAGAAGAAAAAACAAAGAACGATTATTGGAAAACCACCTTGGTCCTTGGATGAGGTTAGGGAGGCCTCTTTTATAATACCTTCCCAGACAAAGAATCAGAAATCAAAAATAAAAATAGAGGTTAAGGTTTAATGAAAGCAGAGCTAAAAGAAAGGATAATATGTCAAACAGTGAGAAGGCAGAAAGGCAAACCAAAAGGAGAACAAAGAGCTAGAGTCTAGAGTTGTCCAGTGAGGCTTTCATTGGGTGGGCCACGAAAATTACATTATGTCCCAGATGATGTGTGCCGCTAGCACAAAAACTGCACTCCTTGAACTAGCTGAAGATGAAATAACTGACTGCATTCTGTTACTTTTGTAATTTAATTTTAGATTAGAGTTAAAGGCTACTGGGTGCTTGAGATGGGAGATAGTTAAATGCATCCATTACAATGCATTGACCTATTGGTTTTCTTAACTTTGGGCCAGGAAGACAGCAAGCTGCTCTTCTGGTTTATTTTTTAACAAGGTATTCTTGGGAGTGCTTGCTGAAATGTTTGAAAGTCTTAAGTTGCATCTCTGAGAATCTGTCTTCTTTCCCAGTTCTGGTTTTGCCTATCCCAGTGGAGCTGCAAAGGTGGGGTAAGCTGGAGAGGAGGCTAGCTGTCATCAGATAGATAGGTTTTGTGGAATTTAGGAACTATATTTTTGTGGATCCAGGGAGCCACTAACAGATTTTAGTAGAATACCAGAAGCAGAAGCATATTTATGAAAAAGACTATAGCTTTAGCTTTGGGCTTTCTGAGCTGAGGATACCTGTGGCACACTCTATAGAGGCATTTTACTGAGAAATGAGAACCAGTTCTTGAGTTTCAGAAAACATGTGTGAACTGGAAACGTGGTTGGGAGCCAATTGCACTTAGCCAGAGTAGTAATGACTGTAACTGATATTTCTGAGATGAATGTATATAAGATGAGACAAGGAGAGAGTTAATCCCTGAGGGACAGTTAGGTCAAATTAAAAGTGGAGGATGATGAACAATGAGCTGAGGGGAGGCAAGAAGATAGGAGAATTACACCAACAAAGAAGCCACGGGAGGGGGGAACATTATTTAAAAGGGTGTGGATAGAAATGTTACCTCATAGGGGTCAAATGAGGGGAGGGCTGAATTTCAATTAAGATGCAAGGCCAGCTCCTAATTACAGGAAGTAAAAATGAGTTAAGCAATAAAATGAAAGAGTAGGTAGACAGGAAAAACAAGGATAGCAATATAGCTGTCATTCATTATTTCCTCAAGAGATTGGAGTTATGTGGTCCTGTATCTCTAAGTGTCCTAGGACAGATCACAGTGACTTATATCCTTCCAGGAAAGTAATTTGGGATTATAGTAATCATTGTTTAAGGTTAATTTCCAAATCTGAGCTAATTAGTACAAGAGACTTTCTTTGGGCATTCTTTTGTTTAATGTATAAGAAGAACATATGCTTGATTCAAAATGAAGATTTTATGTTTTGGGGAAGACACAGAACCATCTATTAAAGTGGACCTTTCCAATTGTCATAAGACCCAGGTGACTTCACAGGTTGAAGGAAATTTACATTTATTGTTTTTAGCTTCCTCTTGAGTTTATTACTAAGTTAAATTCATTATAACCATGCAGTCTCAGGAGTGTTATCTAAGATGAGACATTTTCAAAAGAACTCAATTGTTTAAAGATTCCCCTACTATCTTTTCACCATGTTTAAAACCCATGGCCTGTTTGTTTAACCTTTCCCCATACTTTTCATGTGATATCAAACATATCATTTAACTTCTTAGGATCTCAGTGGTCTCATTTGCCTAAAACAGCACTGAATAAGACATTCAATAAAACTATATTATTCTGCACCAGGGGGTGGCAATCTTTTTCTATGAAAAAAAAACATATAATAAACACCTTGGGCTCCACAAAGCATGTGATCTCCATTTCAACCATTCACTCCAATATCATGACACAGACAATGGGCAAACAAATGAATGTGATTTTATTTATAAAAGAAAACTTTATTTATAAAAATAACAGGACAGATTTGGCCCATGGGCTGTAGTTTACCAACCTTGGTTCTAAAGTTTAAAATTAAGTCCTTCAGCTTACAAAATTGAACCCCTTGGAATCATCTATGAAAATATTAATATCTTAGAAATGCAAAGTAATCAGCTACTGCCAATCACTTTGTGATGGGAGTCATAAAATTTAACTCACATATTACAAATGAGAAGAGAAATGTAATGATCAGTATTTCATTAGTAACATATTTGGCTCCTTGCAAGGTAGGTGTCATGATTAGTAGTGTCAACCTAATAGTACCCAGAATCATCTAAAGGACAAATCTTTGTACACATCTCTGAGGGTGTTCTAGACTAGGTCAACTGAAGTGGGAAGACCCACTCCAACTGTAGGAAGCATTGCCCCATGGGCTGGGATCCCAGACCAAATGAAAAGGAGAAAGTAAGCTGAGTACCAGTATTGATTCTGATCCTGTTTTTTTAGCCATGATAGACCATCTCCTTGAACTGTGTGTCAAAATAATCCTTCTGCCTTTAAGTTGTTTCTTGTCAAGTAACAAGAAAAGTAGCTAGTACAGTTAGTGAGAAAAACTTACTAAAATCTGATAGAATTTAGAAAATCTAGTTTAACTGAACAATGCAAACAACTCTTCTCAAGAATTATTTAAAATCTTTGTGTTTAAACTTCCCAATCACTTTAAAAGCCTTCCTTCCCATGCTCAATGAGAGTAATGGATGAATGAATGAGGAAAAGAATTGGGACCTTTGGACTTGAAGGTTCATAATGAAAGAGAATCAATGTTTCCTTCCTCTATCTTAAGGACACCTTTCTTGTCAATGAAGATGCCACTTGCCCCGCTGCTACCAGTTGACACCTGTGGTCATCTAGTTGTATGCTCCATCTAGTTGACCTTAGTTTGGGATTCACAGAGCTCTGTAATGACCATTGATTGACTCTGCCTCACCTCCATTCCTCCATTTGCTCTAAGGTCTGGCCTTGACTCTCAGGCCCTGATTGGAGAAGGCTATCTTGCAACTCCTCTTACAAAATCATTTCATCCCCCAATACGGAAACCTCTCTTTAGCAAGTTTCTTAACCAGACTATCAGATCTCTCTGCAACCTTTGTACATGGGAACCAAGTACATATACAGATTCAGTCTTTAGATGGTGTCTCAAAGACAGACCTAGATCTACCACTGCCTGAGCTCACTGCATTATCTGGTTGGTGCAACTGTGACCTAACTTGGCTAATGGCAGCCTGTAAGGTGGCCTCCTTCCCAGTTCCAAACTGCTTCTTGGCATGTGGCATTTACTTCTTACCTAATAGCATTTGTAGAGAAAGATGGCTGATGCTCCACGGCCACTTCTCTCTTTTCCACCTGACAGTTTCTAAGGCTGATAGAGGAGTCAGAGTTTCTCTTACCACCCCTCCATGTTTTATTTTACTACAATGGAACTGGCCGGCATCAGTATGAACTTCCCTGCGCTGAAGGAGTGTTCTCAGAGCCCTTCAAGCTTAACCGTTCAAATATGAAAGGGGGCAATAAAGATATTTGGAGAAAACCTTCTTAACAATGTCTGGCTAGTTCTCAAGTTCACTGTCTTTCTCAAAGTCTATTTTTAATGCCACACTGATTTTTTTCTTGTTGAATTCCTTGTGGAACAGATTATAATCTTCCCCCAGGTTAATGAATGGATGAATGAGTTTGGCACACTAGGAGAAAGATCTTATATTCTAAGATTTTGGAACCATGGGAGCACATACTTACAAAACATATCATTGCCCATAAATGGTCAATTCATTCTAGTCTTTCAATAGTTCTTTTCAGCTAAAAATGGGGGGGGGGGGCTTTAAGATGAGATGGGATGAATTCAGAAATAGGAGAAGGGCATGGAAAGGCCAGCCAGCAGATGTCAAATAGACTGCAGGCAAAAAGAAGAGAAAGAAACCTATAGATATAAAATTCACCCTTGGACAGTCAAAAATTCCAGTGGAAAAGGAGCTAAAACATGAATCAATGTGCAATTTAGTAAGTCAGGTTGTGAAGAAGATTGAAGTAATGACCTAGAGTAATGACTGTGCGGGATCAAAAGACTGGAGCTTAGAGTCGCAGGCTTTGGTTCGTGACACCAGAGGCATAGAGCCTTGTTCAGAATTAGGGCAAATTCATTTAGTTGATTGTCATTTGAAATTCTCCAGGTATGGGAATCAAACACAAAATGCAAGACATAAATTAAATGCAACAGAATGCCCCAGAAAAAGCTAAAAAGCACACCTCAAAAGGATTCATGCTTTTAAAAGGCTAAGCAACTAGATAGATTAAATTTGCTTTTATAAGTTTTTATGTTTTCATTTTTAATTTTTTAAATATTTATTTATTATTTATTTATTTGAGAGAAAGAAAGTAATAGGGAGGGAGACACACACACACACACACACACACACACACACATATGCACATGAGAGAGAGAGAGAGAGAGACAGAGAATGAGTGTGCCAGGGCCAGGGCCTCTAGCCATTGCTCTAGACACATGAGCCACCTTGTGCATCTGGCTTTATGTGGGTACTAGGAAATCAAACCTGGGCCCTCTGGCTTTGCAGGAAACCAGCTTAACCCATTTCTATAGCCCATTGTTTTTCTTTTTTTTGGGGGGGGGGGATACGGTCTCACTCTAGACCAGGCTGACCAGGAATTCACTATGTAGTCTCTGGCTGGCAGTGAACTCATAGTGATCTTCCTACCCCTGCCTCCCAAGTACTGGATGCCAAGCTAAGTTTTTATTTTTATTGAGAACTTTAACATATTAACATCTAGTCGTTTGATCATGTTCCCATTCCTTCATCCTTTTTAACCCTCTCCCCTGCACCCCTATAACCTAAGGGCCCTCCTCTTTCAAGGAATTCTTTCCTGTTTTGTTGTCTCATTCCTTTTGTCCTACATGTCAAACTGTTGAGAGCTCAGAACTGTGATGGTCTTGTGGGGGTATCAGTGATCACTGAGTGACTAGTCAGTTCATGACAGTAGGTAAGTGCCCCAAAGTATGCCTCCATACCCTGTAGCTCTTACATTGTTTTCCACTCTTCTTCCTGCAATGTTCTGTGTGCAGTGAGACTTAGAGGGTGTAGGAGAAGTATTTAACACCCTTTTTATTTTCTACTTTGACGAGTTTTGTCTCTCCTCACTATCTAGCATGATTTGCATAGAGAAGGTTCTCTGGACAGGAGTGAAAAAACACTCATATTCTTTCTGGAACTACCTTTGCAATGCTCCCTGAGTTGTGGTGGATGTGGTAGAGATGACTCACCTAGTGCTAAGCCCTGGGTTTTCTCTTCTTCTTGTCATATTGATGACTCTTATGTCTTTCTGTTATTCACCTCCATCTGTGAAAAGAAGATTCTTCTACCAAAAGTGAGACACAACACTAATCATAGGGCTTAAATATATACCCATAGAAGGCTTGTTGAGGGGTGGAGAGATAGCTTAGAGGTTAAATGCTTGCCTGTGAAGCCTAAGGACCCCGGTTCAAGGCTCAATTCCCCAGGACCCATGTTAGCCAGATGCACAAGGGGGCACACACGTCTGGAGTTCATTTGCAGTGGCTGGAGGCCCTGGCACGCCCAATCTCTGTCTCTCTCTATCTACCTCTTTCTCTCTCTGTCTGTCGCTCTCAAATAAATAAACAAACAAATTTTTTTTTTAAAAAAAGAAGGCTTGTTGATAGGCATTACATTTCCATTTAGCCAAAGAACAGTGGAAGCTTCCTTCTAGGGTATATAACTTTCTAAGCCATAGGCTTTTGACTTGGTTCTCAGTACCAGGCATGAATTTCCTCCCAATGAGCAAGCTCACACCCAATCAAAACATTTAATTACCCTTCAATAACTTATGTGCCTCTATTGTACCTATGGACACATCTTGCCTGGTAGGTTGGTTCTGAGGCTTGTAGGATCCACTGCTTGTTCACACTGTAGATGATTCTTCTCCTCCAGCAGTTCACATAGTGCCTTCCAGCATTAGGGCAGCTATCTGACAGGGAGATGGCTTCTACCTCAGTTCCAACTTGATTTGTCAGTGTTCTATAATCAGAGCCTGCATCAATAAGGTCGATTCTCATTCTGGTGGGTAACCTAGAGATTGCACAGTCACCTATATTGTTTTGGGGAAATCATATCATGGGCCTCTCTGACCAGCATCTCACTAAGTGAGCACTAGGATATACCTTCAACAACCCATGGCTTTGGAGCAAAACTTTTGTCACCTCAGCAAGATACTTGTGCTCAACATCTCTCTCTTCTCTACTTTTTATAAGCAAAATATTTGTCTTTTCGATTACGTAACAAAGTATGTTTGTATGGTATTTATTCATACTGTCTTTTGTCTTGTGAATTTGTTCCCACTCTCCCTCCCTTTCTCTTACCCCCTTAAGAAGTTTATATTTGATTAAAAGATGAGTAATTGCTTATAGTCAGAAATTTGTGCCTATAATTTAAATGCCATCTTGCTACCTACAAAGCCATGGAAAAATCCATAGCTAATTTACTCTTGCTTTGAAGAACTTTATATAATTTCATAAGTGTATTTTGTTCCTAATTGTGTCATCCCATGGCTGACCTTGTTATTTCTTAAGTCTTCACTGATTGGCAAAAAGAAAAAAAAATAAAGAAGTTAGTAAAGTGAGCCTACCTAGCATTAAAATGTTCTTCATGGAATGGAATATATCCTTCACTTACTGACTACACACAGGAGTCACAAGGGAACCCACACACTAGGGAATCCAGAACAAACTTTATACTTACTCCTATCTTCAAGAGCATTATGGTCTAATAGAAGGGAAATAAATACATAAAATCAACATAAATACATACAGATGTGCATAGCAATTACAAGACACAGAGGGTCTATGGAACCAAGAATTATGCTGATTAGCTGGAGAATGGTTAGGTAAGCCTCAAAAAATGCATAAAAGAAATAGATACATGGTAATGCAGGTTGCTATCAGTGTACTTTAGGAAAGTCTTAATTTTGTGATTCTTCTTAATGCCTAAACCTATGGCATGCCACCTCTATCATCTAATAAACTATGCCTAAGACTTACATCTAGTTTCCAAAATAACTGTGAGATTTAAGTACATGTCACCAGCCCTGTGCATTTCACCTTCTCTCATGAAACAGTGAAGCTCGGTATTAAGGAGTTTTCTAGATCAACAGTGGATGCGTGAAGATACATAGCAACTTGAATTTGTCAAGTGTCCATAGTTGTGGTAAAGACAGCACACAACTTCCCTCTGCAGCCCATACATACTTCCTTTGCACGGCCTCCCTTCACCATCATGCAGGGTACATTTCAACACGTGTACATTTGTAAACGAAGACAGCTCCAGAAAATAGGACAGGTTGATCTGTTCTGACATCTGATACAAACAAGTTTCTAGCTGCATGCTCCACTGGCTCTTCTGTTCTTCTTTTTCTCTGGGTCATTCAGAAGGAGGATCATCTATGTATGAAGAAGGATCAAGATATTGTTTCTAAGAAGAGAAGAGATTAATACCAGAGGAAAATGCAAAAGCAAATCCTTTATCCAAAGGAGAAACCAGAAGACATGTTCCATTGAAGAAAAAGAAGAGAGAAATAAAAATATAAATGAAAAAGCATTAATATAGACAAGTCTAGAAAGAGCTTGGACAGGCTCTGGAATTCTACACTCAGCTATAATCTTTTGCCTGGCCAGAAACCCACCCAGCAATTCTTAAAAAAAAAAAAAAAAGTCCATAGGGACCAAAAACATTGAGTAATAATTCTTGAATCCATCTCCACAGTATTATTCATCACTGCCAAGGTCAGGCTTGGTCACTGCATGGCTGGAGGTCTGAGCATGTTGTTCCCAGTTTTATTTTTACAGTAGTTATGGAAGCCTTTATATTTTCAAGGGCCCTCCTGTCACTTATTACCCACACGTTCAGACCACCCACCCATGTTCCCACACACAATATGTCCAGACACACCCACAAATATCCATATCTTTTCAACATCACAGTGGTTCAGACTACAGGAACACTGCTCCAGTTTGAATGCTTCACACACTCGGAATTTCCCCCAAATAAATCTGTTTTCCTCTCTGGGGACCAATCTAAGGATATTACCACTAGGCAAACATTTATAGAGCACCTACTGTGTGTAAGGCACAGATGGATGGAGGGGGGGTAAGGAAACTCACCAGGAGGCAAAGCAATCCAAGCATCCCCTCTGCTGAGGTGGGCCTTTGTTTTCTTATAACCAGATAGGTATGTGTGTGTGTGAGAGAGAGAGAGCAGGAAGAGGAAGAAGAGGGGGAAAAGGAGGAGATGAAGAGAGAAACAGATGGGGAAGGGATCTAAATCAAGATATTACCACACACACACACACACACACACACACACACCTCTTTGCCTCTTATTGGTATTTTCTCTGTAGCTCTTTGCCATTTGTGGTGTCTCTCTCCCTCCAGTCTATCCTTCCTTTTTGTCTTCTTTCTGTTATAACAAAACATTAGCAGGTTTGTCTATCAATCGCTGCTTTTCCTGCTCTGTGAAAGCCCTTCATGAGAGTCAACTCCATGGCCACACCAACTCTAAAACTGTAAGAAAAAGGAGAAATACTTGTCTTAATTCAGAAAACCTGACTTTGAGGAAGCCACATTCTTCCACATCTCACACCTTGGTCCTGCCTCTCCCGGGCGGGCGGGCGGCGGAGGGAGGGAGGGAGGCCGAGGCTGGGCAGGCTGCTGGCTGCGGTGCCGCCCTTCCCCAACCTCCAGCAGCCCCGAGCCCTTAGGATAATTTATGAGGTGTCAGGATATTCTGACCACAAGGTCGGAATAGAATGGTTTTTACACTTCAGCTGCCATGAAAGAGAAACAATTTAATTCTGCTTCCCTCTGGCACTGTCTGTTTTCACAATGAACAGGGGATTTGGGTCGCCTGGAGATTATTTGTCTAAGCACAGACCAAGACCGCTGCCGAGATCTGAAATGTCTGATTCCTTCTCCTCCCTTCCCACATAGGAAGGGGGATCTTGCCTTTCTTATTTTACCAAGGAGAGATTGGACCGCGTTTCACCAAACAACTGCCATGTGTTGGTGAATAAGCCAGATTTCTAGTGTCCGCTTCATCCTCCTCTAATGCTTAGTGGGAAAAGAGGGTCTAGTAAACAAGGGGCATGAGAGCCCACTGCTGAACCCAAGCAGGCCTGGTCATCCTCCACCAAGTCAAGGCCTTGAGTCTGAGGCAGTGTTTCCCTTGGCTTGAAAGCCCAGCCTCCTGGCTCCTGCCGAGGCTGCAGAAGCAGAGACATTCCGCTGAGTAGCCTGAAGCTCTGCCTGCCAGGAAAGCCCCACAGTCTACTCTGAGAAACCTCCAAGTAGCACTGAGGTATTCACTTGTTCACCCAGCAGCCAAGAAGACTGAGGGAAGCCAGTCTGTTTCATCAAGACCATCTGCTCTGTCCTCAACCCAGAGTAGGAAGGTCAGATGTGAATCCTAATCTGAGCATGGCTTGTTATAGAATGATCACCCAGGAAGATCACATGGTGGAGAGGGGCTCCTGGTTTCTTGATTTTTTAGGCAGGAGACCTGTCTGAGACAATTCTTGTGATCTGGGATTTGGCCACATGACAGGCTGTAGAAAGGATAAGCCAGAATATGTTTCCTTAATCTTTTCTTTGAATGTAAAGCTAATTTAAAAGTAAAAGGGAAATATCTATGTATAGTTATGCAACAGCTCCAAGACGCGGTAAGAGAAGTAAGGGTGCACTGCAGTGAAGTACCATGTACAAGGAGACATCTATACGGTAACTTACACTTAACACGGTACAGGAAAGTAAGCAGGGACTGTCTTTAGAAGCTTGAGGATCAAAATTCAAATGGATATTTCTTTTCTTCTCACTAAGCTTTTAGTATTTTCTGGATATTTTAAATTAAGAATTTGTGGGCTGGAGAGATGGCTTAGCAGTTCAGGCATTTGCCTCTGAAACCTAAGGACCCACATCCTATTCCCCAGAACCCACCTAAGCCAGACATGGTGGTGCATGTGTCTGGGGTTCCTTTGCAGTGGCTAGCAGCCCTGATAAGCCCATTCTCTCCCCCATCTGTCTAAATAAATACATAAAAATAAAATTTTTTAAAATGTTTAAATTAAGAGCTTGTGTTGCATTTAAGAACAGGGGTTTTTGTTTTTCTTCTTCAGTATTGGAGACTAAACCTAGAGTGAGACTTATGCATGCTAGGCAAGCACTCTACTATTGAGCTATATCCCTTGCCTGAAACCAGTTTAAAAAGCAAAATAGCAAAATAAAATAAAATCCCAGAGAGCAGAGGAGGAGTCAGAAGTAAAGAAAAATTTCTCTTTTCTTTCTTTCTCTTTTATTTTTTATTTTATTTTTGAGGTAGGGTTTCACTCTAGCTCAGGCTGACCTGGAATTCTCTATGCAGTCTCAGGGTGGCCTCAAACTCATGGTGATCCTTCTACCTCTGCCTCTGAGTGCTGGGATTCAAGGCGTGCACTACCACACCCAGGTATAAAGCAAATTTTCAAGTGTACAATGCATGTCTGTGCTAGACTAGTCAGTTCTCCACAAAACCACTCCCTGAATCAAACACACTTTTGAACCAAAGCAATGAATTATTGGTGATGTGAAAGAACCAGTTGGCAAATGGCCTCTTCTAGTTATCCAAATGATAACAGTTAGATACTTAGGAAAGAATCCCTTACTTGCATCTGGGTGGGGAAGTGATTTCTCCAAAGAAGATAATAATGGATGGAGTCTTGCACACATAATTTAACATCCAATAAGCCTCAGTTTCAATCAAAGTCCTAGGTCATACCAGATTGCTATCCTTTCTACAAAAGTCAAAGTTTATGAAGTTCCCATTCTAGGCTACCTCTCCCAGCAATACTTATCCTTCCCATTTGCAAAGAATGGTAGTGATCCAAGCCAGGTGGGTATGTTGTGAAGAAGCCTGGGTCCTAAGCCAAAGGTCATGAGTTATAGAAACATTTCCATGTCAACTTGGTAAGTCATTTGATTGTCCTGGCCCCAGGTTTTCACATAAGTACAGGGAAAGACTTGAACAAGATGTATTATTTTAAAATGCCTCAAATTGGGGATAATCCCTAAGTGTGAGCTTAGCACATACCATGCCATTCATTAAATTCCAAGCACTGAAGAAAAAAAATAAATTTATAGGTATCTCTAATTCGATGAAAACACAGTTGTCATCCATTATGTCCAGCTGAAGCCTGAGACAGGGTGTGAGCCTACCTTGGTTTCCTAGGTTTCCATGGCTTGAGCTTCAGGCAAATATATAGACAGTCTTTGCCTTACTGCTTTATTAATAATAGGTAGTTGGACTAGTATCCCAAAGATAAGAGTTCACCAACAAAACACAACTCAGGTTCTGAGAGTTAACACTGCCCTGCCAAGTGACAAACAGAATAAACCAAGCCTCAGAGGAATCCTGGTATGGCCCCAAGTCCTAAGATGCAACATTCATCATCTGCTAAGCAGAGGCTGTCTCTGAGGGCTCATCCCTTGTTATGCCAAGCATGGCTAAATGAAGATCTGTCTTCCCATCCTCCATATCGCACTGTAGGAATCAGATGGCAGAGGGTCTCTGTCCACATCAGTGAAGAGTGATGTGCTCTATAGAATCATCTTGGAGTGCTTCCAAGGTCAATGATGGTAAGAAAAAAAATGAATTGCCCAGACAGCAGCTCCTATCAATACATTCTTGTCTTGGGTGGAAAAACTTCAAAACTTAGCAGCTTTGAAGCCTGACTTACGTATTCGTTCATCATTTTCCTGAATTTCTTCTTCTCCAACATGTATTCATTTAACATCAAATATGCTCATTTTTCTTTGCTATATATGTGTCCTTTATTCCTAAATCCTATAAAGCATTCTTGGTTGTTTGTTCCTATTAGTTCTACTTTTAAAATGATCTTTGGAGCTATCATACCTGGGGTGAATTCTTGCTCAGGCCTTGACACAATGAAGACATCTAGATGGATCTGTAGTGGCCAATGGCTTTGGACCTTGTTGTTTATGTGCCTATGTCTCCTAACCAGGAACTTTTGGACTAGGTCTTGTCCATCACAAAGATATTGTCAATCCTTTAGAGAAATCCAGCAATGAAAGGCTCTTTGACAAGACCTCTCAAAATGTTTGAACTACATTGGTGAAAGCACCAGCTGGTAGCAATGTGATGAAATTACAGATCCAGACGGATGAAAAAGGAGACAATTATGCTTGCCAGGTTTAAAATATTTGACTATAGTTCTAAAATTGATTCAGGGTCATTATCTAGTCAGTGGTTTAAAGAAAAGTAGCCATCAAATCATACATATTGACAAGGAACTGTCCTTCCCAGGAAGCTATACTGTTCCAGGCAACAGAAGATATCATCGCGTCAGCCCTCTAAACAAACTGAAGGGAGATCCCAAGAGAGAAAAGGAAGAGAACTCATCCAGTGCATAAGCCTCCCCTGGACCCAGTCAGTGGTTCACCTGCCCCCAATACTCACATTAGATATTTACAAACTCTTTATGATGTAAACAGAAATCTATGGGGTGCATACAGTATATTACTATTCAAGTTATTGGTGCCATACAAGAGATAATACACATCACTTGTTCAGGACCCTTTGGATTATTTCAGCCTATGTATCTTGGCTTTCCTTAATTTATGTTTACATCCTATTATGTGATTGTGGCTGAGACAGTTCCTTGATTTCCACAGAGTGATTATATTTGAATGAAGAATATTCATGTCCAAATATACTTCCTGTTAGACTTGGATGTCTGAGAGAACAACACAAAGGGAGAAAAGATTCATGGAGGTTCACGGTTTCAGAGGTTGTAGCCCTTTGCCCATTGTCTGGGCCTGGGGTGAGGCAGAGTGTCTTGGTGGAGAACATCTGGAGGAACAGAGAGGTTCATCTATGGCATCCAAGAACAGAAGATCTGCTCCTCAAAGACACACCCCAGAAGCCTCCTTCCCCCAACTAAGCCCCAACTTCCACAGTTCCACCACCTCCCAAAAGTCTGTTCAAAATTTGAATAAACTATTGATTAGGGCAGCATCCTGATCCACTCTGGAAATACCCTCACAGTGTGCTTTATGAATCTCTCATGAGCCTCTTCAATCAACTTGGCAATCAAGGTTAATTATTATATTACTAAATCTATTTGCAAGGCAAAGTATGTCATTAGAAAGTTTGGTTATTCTTTGAAAGGTCCACTCATTTCACATGAAATAGATATGAATAGATAACATATTGGAAGAATACAAGAAACCAACAAAAGAAAAAATACAGATCTTCCTTTTGCAAGCCATGTCAGCTTAGAAAAGTTCTTAACTGTCTGTGCCACAATTTCTTCAGTTGCAAATGAGATGGTAATGAACCTTACTTTATTGGGCAGCTACAGAAGTAAAATGAATTAGTATGGGTCAAATACCAAGAACAAAAAGAAGGAGTTAATGTTTTAGTTGGATATAGTGTCTCATGCCTTTCATCCCAGCACTTGGGAGGCAGAGGTAGGAGAATTGCCAGGAGTTCAAGGCCACCCTGAAAGTACATAGTGAATTCCAGGTTGGCCTGGGTTAGAGTGAAACCCTACCTCGGAAACAACCAAACAAACAAATAGGAACAGTGCCTTTGTCATGCCCCTGCCTAGCTCTGTCTCTTCATGTGCTGTGACACATGTAAAGCTTCATCCATGTTCAGTGACATGTGTTCACTTACTTGCACACCTATCCCTCACTTGTCCAAATCCTGTCTCAAGAAAATAAACTTCATCTCGTTTTTGAACTTTTGACCAGTCTTCTCTCATTTTTCTGCTCACATGCTTCCTGGTGCTCAAATTAGAATATTTTAACACAATATTTGAAGGCTTGAAAGAGGAAACTAGTTATAATCTTTCATAGGATTCTGGCTTCCTAACCATCTTTATTTCCTTAAGGCAACATACCCCATTTATAATTTGCTCTCAGGTGACAGAAAATATCTTTCCCTGTGAAATGGATAAGGTGATGTAGCATAGACCTCACAGTCTACCCAACATCTATTTCCACATCATACTTACTCATTAAACTCCACATATATTTGGGTATGGTGAGATGGCAAGTTGATGGGGACCACTGCCATTGCTGTGTTAGGTGTCCTTATCTTTATGTAGCCCAGGAGGGTGTGTTGTGCCCTTTTCCTCAGTTTGCATTTAATAATAAGCTCTCCAGGCTGGTTTTCCTGGTATATGATTTTATTTGTAGTTATATGCCTACATGGTCTCAACTGATTTTGATAAGTTTGTTTGTTGTTTGTTTGTTTGTTTGTTTTGTTTTGTTTCGAGGTAGGGTCTCACACTAGTCCAGGCTGACCTGGAATTCACTATGTAGTCCCAGGCTGCCCTCAAACTCATGGTGATCCTCCTACCTCTGCCTCCTGAGTGCTGGGATTAAAGGCGTGCGCCACCACAAAATATGGAGTAACAAAGAGCATCCTTATCTCAACACACACCCTGAGCTAGGGATCAGCATTTTCATGGTTAAGATTTTGCCTCAAACCTGGCTAAGGAACTTGTGTTAGAGAATGATGGATGAGAGCAGATGGGAGAAGCACACAGAAACTATTTTCTTTCTTAAAAAAATAAATTTTAAAAAGCACAGACCCTCATAAAGAATAAATTTTCCCACTGTCTCTGAATGCCATTTGATAAGGATATGTTACTAGGAGAAATCAGAGATATAACAACAACAAAAGAGGCTGGAGAGATGATTCAGTGATTAAGGAGCTTGCATGCAAAGCCTATCAACTGGGTTCAATTCCGAAGTGCCCACGTAAAGCCAGATGCACAAAGTGGTACATGTATCTGGAGTTCATTTGTAGTGTCTAGAGGCTCTGACATACCTATCCTTTTACTCTCTTTCTCTACTTGAAAATAAAAAATAAAAATAAATTTATAAAAAGGAGGGGGACCTTGATGACATTATTGCCATTCTTCTCCATAAAGCTAGTGCAACTTGATCTTATGTTATTTGATCCTAACTCACATAAATATTCACTCTGCAAGAAATGCAGAGTCCTTTGTATCAGACTACTTTTCATTCTTAAGCATCCCCTAATGATATCTAATAAACATGTCTAATGCATGGGGATTTACTGGAATGCTCTTACTCTATTTCAGAGGATGAGCATATTTCTATATTCTTTCTTGCAGGCTTTTCTATTAAAATTATCTTTATACATTTTTGTTGTAAAATATATTCAGGCTTAGAAGATTGATCAGAGGTTAAAGGGGCTGGCTCTGAAAGTCTGCTGTCCTGAGTTTAATTCCACAGCATTCATGGAAAACCAGGCACAAAGTGGCACATGTGTCTATGATCCCAATGCACCTATAACTAAGGAAGGCAGTACCAGGAGAATCTGGAAGCTCATAGGCCAGCTAGACTGGCACACATGCAATGGAAAAAATAAGAAACCTGTCTCAGGCAAAGTAGAAGGAGAGGATAAACACCCTGAGTTTGTTCTCTGACTTCCACATATATGCTGGTTGGCACCCACACACCCATACATATCATGCACATACACACAATAAAAACTCTTTAGTGTGTAAGTGTTATAATTGTTTTGCCCCAATTAACTCAACATTTCACAAGCACAAAATTCTGTTTAGTTCCTTCAAATTTAAAGTGTGATCATATCTTTATTTGATTTTTTTCATGTTCCAAACTATATCCATCATCTTTTTATAGAGGCTTTGGTTAAAACATGAGTTTGAATCCAAAAAAGTCCCAGAGGCATATTTATCAGCCATGTGATCGGGCAAACTATGTTCTCTGATACTTCATTTTCACATATGAAAATAATATCTAGATCTGCTAACAAGATAAAATGAGATTACATGTGGAAAATGCTTCACTGAGCCTTGGCACTAAATAATGTAGAAGAATGTAGAGAAAAAAATAAATGAAAGATATAGGGAAGGAGAATTTAAAAGTAAAAGGAAGAGAAAGAGAAAAGAAGAGCTGGACAGATGGCTTAGTGGCTAAGACGCTTGCCTGCAAAGCCTAAGGACTCATGTTTGACTCTCCAGTTCCCATGTAAGCCAGATGCACAGTAACACAAGTGTGCAGTGTTGCACATGTGCACAAGGCTGGAGTTAAATTGAAGTGGCTGAGGTCCTGGAAAGCCAACTCTCTCTCTCTCCCTCCCTCTCTCTCTCTTCTGTTGGGCTTGCCTCAAAAAAGAAAAGAAAAGAAAAGAAAAGAAAGAAAGAAAGAAAGAAAGAAAGAAGGAAAGTACAATAAAGAGAAAAGAAAAACACCAAGAGAAGAAGGAGGAAGACAAGGAGCAAAACATGACAAAAAAAGTAGCATTGACAAGAAAGAGCAGAAGAAGGCAGTAGAAGAAAGAAGAAGGGAGAATAGGTGTGGGGGAAATAAGAGGAGGAGGAACAAGAATTCAAGAAAGAGAAAATGATGATGATGATGATGAAGATGATCATGAGGATGGGAGAGAAGAATGGCTATTTTAATCCAGAGAAAAATAGTAAGTCACAAAATGGTTGAGTATATTTGCGATCCAGACAAAACTCATTGTCTGCTTTTCAGAGTAATATAAATTGTTCTCTTAAAGCTCTAGTACATTATGTATGGATGTCACTCTTTCATGTTCTTTGAATCTGTCTACTCAAAAATAGCACTACAAAGAAAATTAGTATTTAGTAAAAGCCTTATAATCGTCATATTTCAAAGAATGATGGACTCATTAAGATTCCACTGCAATCAAAGAACTTGCAGAAGTCACTGGAGCTTGTTTCATTCAAATGTGAGTTTCAGCTAAGTTAAATTAGTAAAATAATGAAAATGAGTGACTCATTAGATTTCTCCTGTAATGGCCAGGTGCTCTCCGTCAATGATGACAGAACAGGGCACACAGGCCCTTTCTTCTGAGACAAGAGGGAAGTCTTGACAGTGAGGACCAAATAAACCCCTCAGTTGCCATGTCACTGCTAAGATTATCTATAAGGAATCTCAAAAGTGGGCTGATTTATGCAGTCAGATGTGGGTAAAGTGTAATTCAGATAAAGATCAGTGGAGAACCGAAAGGAGTTTTCAAAGAGCTCTCTAGGCCAATGTGGTATTGCAGCCAGTTCTTAACTATCCACCTCAGTGGGCCTGACAGGGCTTAGTAATGGCTGTGAGGTTCTTTCTCTTCTGTAGATTTTGTGTGTGTGTGTGTGTGTGTGTGTATGAACAATAACTCTATCCTTATCTTCCCACATCTCCTGGATGCTATCTGACATCTGGCTATGAGAAACACATGCAGCATTCCCTCCCATCTGCCCTTCCTGTTCTATACTTCTTATGTTTCCAGCTTTCATTAGCATGCACTCAAGCCTAAGCATTTCTGACTTCCCCAGTGACCATGTTCCTACAAAGGCCCCTCCATCATCATTATCAACCATTCCCAGACTCATCTATAGATATGAGTGCTAGTTCTCATCTTCCCTCCACAAAGTGAGAGCTCAGACTGATGCTATCCTTCATCACATCAACCTAACCCCCACCCTCTAGACCGGCTGTCATTACTTTCCACATGTCAGCTTTCAACGTTAGAACCTTGTTACCCTGCATCACAATTCCAGTAGAGTGACTTCACCCAAGAAAGATGAGGGAAGGAAACCCTTGCATTGGCCTGAATTCATAATGGAAAATGTGGAGAAGGTTACTCTTTTCAGTGCAGAAGATCTGTGCATTGTTTGTTGGAAGTAGCCCTTGGGGAGAGAGAGATTTCAAGTTCAGCATTTATGTGGCACATTTTTCAATTAGACAATATACTGTATGGCATTTCCCTTCCTCCCTTAGTCCTTTCTCTTTTATTACCACATGACTTCATCCTCCCGTGTGACTGACAGAGCCCATTGGGCTCAATACTGATAAAAAACATCTGTGGGAGAAAAATTGCAATTTAGAAAACAATTAAGTACATCAATTTCAATTCATTTAGTTGGCCAGAAGAAAAAAATCTATTTCAAAGAGGTAACTCGATCTGTAGTGGTCTTGGATTAAAGCGCCCCCAGGTTTGTTTTCTCCAGGTTACAGTGTGGAAGAATGCCTTTCAGCTCAGAGGTCCAACTGCAGAAATAGCCTCTAGGTTGCAAATTTTAAGAAAGAATAAACCTCAGGACATTTCTCTAATTTTCTGATTTCTTCTCATTTTAAAGACATTGTCCTTCTATCATTCCTGGAGTCCAAAGAACTTAAGAGCTTCCTTGAAGGATGTGTTTCCCTCTGTCAAATGATCGCCAGATGCTCTGCATTATGGGGTCTCTATAAATGAAACTTGGTTCAGTGTTACAGGTCTTGTCTGAAGGGCCGAGGGTGTGCATATTTGCTCACTTTCCCTCCCATTTTCCCTCAGTAACTGTGAGCACCCGTGAGCCCATGACTCTGGGGTGCTCTGAATCTTCATGAGTCCTTGCCATTTTACTGCAAAACCTTAAAGAATTCATATTATGTTGACAAGACTGATTCTGAGTGCTGCTTTTGACAGGAGCACAAATGTAGATAAATATTAACCACTGCTCTCACTTGCTGAGTACCTCCATTCACACCTTGATTATATATCATTTGTCCAATCAATCCCATTAAGCAGGCCTTATCAGTCTCATGTTCTTTGAACAATAAGACAAGGCTTCTGTTTTCTGACATTAAGATGCTTTCAATTCATATTTTTTTCAATTCATATTTTCATATTTTTGAACTCATCCTTCATATATCAAATACAAAAAAACCTAGCAACTGAGAAAATAAACTCCAGAAAGTTTAACTTAGTGATAACTCTGAGTTGAAAGTCTCTTCCCCTATTAAAATAAAAGAATATATATAAATTAACCAATAAGTGCTTGGCCCAAAGTAGTTATTCAATAAAAACCATCTTTGTCTACTTCCTCACTCAGATCCTCTCAAACTGCAGAACATGCACAGAATGCACCAAATATCTTACTGAGGTTTAATTACAGGCCCAACTTAATATCACCCATGTGGTCTAAATACCCCAAAACAAGAAACTGGCATTTTGTGTAATCTGGTTGATACATTTTAACTATAATGAATTCCCATTTGAAGAGGCAATTTATGGAAAGTGTCCTACAGGGGCCTCATTCATTTTCTTTCAAGTCTGCCTTGGGAGCCAACATAAAGCATACCCAATTTCACAGCATGTTTCATTTTTCCTGCTGTAGAAGGGAATGCAATTACAATATCATGAGGCCATATGGAAGAGTGGGGTTAAGGCACACTTATTTTGTAATGAGCCAGTGTTGACCGGCAAGATCACTCAGCAAGTGGACCACATTGGCACTTAGAGGGCTGGAGCCTATGACATAGGCACGGAAAGTACATTTGATGCTAAATGATGCATTGTTATCAGAAAAGGGATGGATGAATTGGATGGGGTTTGATGGGCAGTGAGAGCTGGCAGAGGGGGACACTAGTGGAGATACGGCTGAACCAAGAAGCCTACAATGTTATAGAAATTCAGGACTGGGGTTTTTGCTTAGAAAATACAGGGGTTCTTTTAACCCAGCAAGTTCAAAGGGTTTCCAGGAAAAGTTTGACTTAATTGGACAGGTAAAAAAGATGAAGGGAGGAAAACATATGGATTTGAACAGTAGAATACTTGGAACCCTAAGAACCTTTCTTCATAGTAGAGAGGGGAAATGACTATGGACTAGAAGGTGCAAGTATGATAGGAAAGTAGGGCATGAGGAAAGGCATCATATGAAAGAAAAAAATGGCAGAGGAAAACTGGGAACCCTTCTCCAACAAGGGTACATGTAACAAAACAGAGTATGTGCGAAAAGGAAAATATCCCATGATATATGAATTTAAAAAAAAAGATGGATGGTTTATAAATAACCTGCAAAGGGTCACTACATCAGGTAGCTTGACACTATTAAAGGGTTTCACCTTTCTCAGCTCTCTGGTTTACTTCCATTCTCAGGAGTGCCTTTCTCTTTCTCAGTAAACTGTCTCTATTTATTATCTATTTATTCCTGGTGCAGTTCTTTGTTCCAGGACACAAGTACCTGGAAATCTCAGTGGACGACACTCCAGACTTAGATGCATGCCAATAATACAAGGTTATCTCCTGAAGAAGATCTCAGGGGACACATAGTGAGATGAGAAGTGGAGATGGTTTATCAGAGAAGGCCCAAGTGAGCTTTGCAATATCAAGAAAAGATCGAGCTGAAACTACATCTAAAGATGACAAGTCCCTCTCACCCACCAATCCTCACCCCACTCCACTCCAGTCCCACTACAGATAGCAAGTTAGCCATGAGGACATTCTCCTTTTACAGCTTTGATGACTCCAGGGATATGAAAATCACCTTCTGGGTCAAACACGTACCTGTTGAGGAGAAGAGGTGATCATGGTAAGTTGATTTCAGGTTTTGTTTCTATTGATTGTTTCTTTGATTTTTTTTTCAGATATTAACCTTTCCAAATCAACCCAGGACAGTGAACCGATTCAGATTCAAAAGTATTTCTGACTTCTTCAGTACCATTTGTCTTCTTTTGCTATGGAAACTAGGCTAAATGCTATGAAATAAAATTTCCAGTCTTTCTGGCCTGTGTTCTTGCCAAGAATGTCCCAGGATTGACCCTCGTAGGCAGGGGTGCTTAAGGTCATCAGGAAACCCTAGAATTAGGTAATAAAATAAAATTATTTTCCACACAAAGTAAGCAGATCCCTCCTGTACATCTGAAAGGTTTTTTCTGTGGACACCTATAAGAGTTTAGGACAGGATAACAGAAGTCCATTTTTGAACTTGAATTTTCATATTATTCCTAACAAAACTCCTTGTCATGAGATATCCAGCAATAGCATTTATGGAATAGTTATAAATTAGCCCATGCTTCCTTTTCATTGTTAAACTAGGAAGTTCCCTTTAGAGACCCAGAAGGAATCTATTAGAATTTATGCAGTGAGGATGAGAAATCTGTCCTATGTTGAAGGACTTTTTCTAGGTAATCTGGTCTACCCTAGTCTTCCAACTAAGCAGGACACTCTTCAGCATCCACACATCACAATAGACGGATTCTGAGCCAAGAGGTTCATCTCTCTGGACTGAAAAATAATGTGTCAATACATTGATGAGCCAAATATTTGTACAATAGGATCCTCTATGTTAATTAAAACAGAAAAAGAGAGAGAAACACACATACATATACCAAGAAAGAGAGAGAGAGAAAGAACTCTTCCCTCCAACATCATCGTTTTATTCATAAAACACTCCTGAGTCTATTAATACAATGGTACAATATAATGTAACATATAGGCTATTCCATATGGAAAACACCCCTTTAATACAGGATAGCTTTAAGAGGGGCTGATTTTAGGTTGGTCACCAGATGTATTATTATGTGAGTCTTTTTTGGAATTGTAAAGTTATAGAAGGCTTTCAGGGATTGGGAGTAAATGTGGGAGTGTAGGAAGACTGGTGAGCTCAAGAATTGTGAGAATAAAGAAATCTGATAGCTGAGAAATGAGTCCAAGTAAATGAAAAACAAATATATACATTCTAAGGACAATACCTTTGTTCTCACAGGCTTTGGTTTTCTGCCTCATTTGGATTTTGCATGTCTTTTTCTTAACCTTGATAATTACATTGCACTTACTCAGCAAATATATACTGAGCATTTACTATGTGACCACATTCTACTTAAACTTGGGTAGGGGAAAGTGACAAAAGAGAATAGACAATGTCATCCAGAAACTACATTATTACAGCAGAGATGTAAACATGTACAATCGTGGTACGTAATAAATTTAATGTTGGATACTGGTGATGTTTTTTGGGGGGGACATAAGTGAGAAGAAAAAGGGAAGTATCAGGAAAGACTCATTAACAAAGTAGCTGTATACGACAGTTCCAAAGGAAGTGAAGAGGGAGCCATGTGTGTTCCAAGCAGAGAAGACAAAATGCAAAATCCAGAGGTAAGAGTGTACTTGGCTGAATTTTAGGTACAGACAAGGGGATCGTTGGGGAGCTAAGAGACTACTGAAAGAGTCTAGTTTCACTAAATTTAAACATATCTTCTTTACATGTTGTATGCACATACCAAACTCATATAAATATGTACAAATACTATGTCTCAAGGAAGGTCAGTGAAAGTGGATAGAACTTGGGTTACTTTTATGTAACTGTAAGTTGATATTGAAACAGAGACACCTAACTTGCTTTTGGTGTCCTCACACGAGCGATCTGAGATGGAATATGGTCAGAAGGGTGAAGGAAAAGAAGGAACTTTATCCACCTTTGTTCACTGAGGCTACCACTTTGGGGATGAAGACAGGGTCAGGACCACATTGCCTCTGTCCAGGTAGTGGGAATTTATCCACCATCTCTTGTTTCAGAACTTTGTAGGAGTTTTTGTTGATTTCAGGATGAAAAGTCAACTGACTCATTGATGTTAAGTTATACTGAAACAGTCTTTCTGTTTTCCAGAAAGGTAAGTTATAAAGGACAGAAAATAGAAACATTTCATTCCATGCCATGTACTTGAAACTCTTTGCTCTTGTACCCTTCCTCTCTACCTACTATTAAGTGACTTGTCTCTAAAAGTACAAAGGTTTCATTGATCTTCTTTATTTTCTTCTCTGAATTATTTAATTAACAAATAAAAATTGTATATACTCAAAGTATACTTGGTGAATTTATACATACAGTGCAATACTTATCATAATCAAATTCATTAACACATTCATGACACTTCGCGCTGTTTCTCAGGCCCCCTAGAACTAGGTCATTTCATGACTGAAAAATCTGTTGAAGAATAAATACTAAAAGAAAACTCCTTCAACCACTCTAACCAGAGCCTAATGAGTTACTAAGGCCAAAAGAAAAAAGCAGAGTTCTATCAGCCTATCTTGCCCTGTGGGACATCATGTGGAAGTGATTCCTTCTCCTTAAAACTTGCCTTAGACTTCAGGATCTTTATCTGGTTTTGTCTATAAGCTATCTATACACTTAGTAAGTGCAGTCATTTGATTCAAGTGTCCCCCATTAATTTAGGCAATCTAAACTCTAGGTTCCCAACTGATGGAGATTTGGGAATTAAAGCCTCTTGTAGGCAGTGTATTGTTAGGGGCAGGCTTATAGGTATTATACTCAGTTTCCCTTAGCCAGTGTTTGGCACACTCTCCTGTTGCTATTAATCACCTTATTTTGGCCAGGAGGTGATGTTTACCTTCTGCTCATGCCATCATTTTCCCCTGCCATCAAGCTGCTCTTACTCGAGTGATTTCTGCTAGCAATGTGAGGTTGACTGTAATAGTAAAGTTGGTACCTCAGAAGTGGAATTAGGGCTAGACACCTGACTGTGTGGCTTTGGCCTTCTGGAGCTGATTTTCAAGAGGAATGTGAAGGATTTGAAACCTTGGCCTAAAAGATGTCTTATAGTGCTGTAAGTATAGCTTAATGGACTATTCTGGTCAGAGTTGAAAGACCTGAATGCAATAAGAACTATGGACTGTGAGGTTTGGATTGTGAGGGTGAGAAAGAGCTTTGCCCGGACTGGGCTAGAAGCAGATTGTATGAGAGCATGCGGTTATGCCCATATCCTGAGAATTTGTGCAGGGTTGCATTGCATAGAAATGGACTGGTGTGAGCAGAGGGATATGGCACAGAAAGAAATCTTTGGGCTGAAACTTCTGCCTGTTCAGCTGCAGTTGTATGAGAGAGTACAACCTTTCAGATTGGGCTAGCTGACTTGCATTGGGGCAACAGGAAGAATGTAGACACTTCTGAAGGGGCCTGAATGCTTAAGGAGTGTCCTGTTTTTCCCTCTTGTATTAACAAATTGGCAACCCACCTGGTATTATGGAGTATAAGAAAGGCAGGCACCTGCTCCATGAGAGGGATACATGCCTGATACTGAAAACCTACAACAGGGGTAGTCATGAGCCCTAGGGGTATAACATCTGCTGGTGGCTGGATAAATATATATATACTAAACTATGTTTATTAAAATAAACATTTTGAATTCTATTGGGCCTAGATGTTGGGAATGAAAAGGTGAAAAAAAATGTATCAGACTTGTGTACTGTATGGGAGAATGTACAAAAAGTAATGAAATCTCTACCCTTTTGGAATCTACCCTGATCACCAGATTTTTATGAAGATCTCATGCAGATCACATTATTGTAATTCTCAATTCATAAGCCACCCCTGAATGGAATGTTCAAGCAGTACAAGATGTATTAAGTAAGGAGAAAAGACCTTCCTAAATTCTCAAATATGTATTTGACAGTCCCACTCCTGTTACTCCCTTCTGTTTTATTCCTGGCATTTTATTACAATAAAAAATTATACATTTGTCTGAGTACATGCTCAATTCATACATACCTGTCATCAAATTTAAGTTACCTAACTCTGGTTTGTTCCCTGTGTCCCCAGGTGCCTAGAACAATTCTTGTCCTATATTAGGTAGCAAATAAAATACTTGTCAGCTTAGTGGATTGAGGAGCATCTGAACAAATGAATCAATGTTTGTTGTCAGTTTGAGGAATAGCAAAGATTGCAACTTGCCTTCTCAATTGCTTTTCTGATGGAGGAGCCATACCATCATAATCTAGATTAAAGATAATAATCCTAAATTCCCAGAGAAAGTTAAATGCTAGGTATGCTTACTAGCCCATGGAGTCATCTGGCCTAACCTTCTTTATGATCATCAAAGTGTCAAATCTGCAAGGTGAGAGAGTGTTTTGAACACTGCATGCAAGCTTCAAGCCTGTGTTAAGAGTGTTCAACTCTCCTCAGCCAAGGATCTAATATTCTACCTTGGACAATTCAGGCATCTGGCTTCTTAAACAATTTCTTCTGGAGCCAAGCTTGGGGGCTCTAGGCTGTGCCCACATTCCACACAGGGTTAGAGTTTCTCACTAATCCCTGTCTGCACCCTGTACTTGGATTAGCAACCACAGAAATGCAATCCCCTTGCTGAGAAATGAAAGGCCTGACCCACACAATGCTAAGATGAAGAAGTACTGCTTTGCTGAAACAAATTGTTCCTGATTTCTGGTTTCTTTCATGCACTGTGCCATGCTATGAGTCAGGGAAGCCATTAGCACTCTCTGATTACCAAGAAAAGGAGTTCATTCACAACTTGACATGTCTGCCCATATTTGGCTCCAAGAGAAGCAGTCTCCTTGAGTAGAGAAAAAATAGAAACTTGTGCTCTGGATTATAGAGTTAAGACTTTTCCAGAATGGAAATAAAAGAACATGACCTAGAAAAACAATCTATTCTGTCACAATTTTTCCTCTATCTATTATGCTTATTATTTATTTTTAGAACTCCATACTGCAGGGTTTGATTATATTTGCAAGAAGAGTTGTTTAGATCTTGGATATGGATATATAATGAAAATAAAGAAACAGCATCATACGTCAGAGGGTAGTGGGAGTAACATGTTTTAGAAGATCTTTGGTAGAGTTCTTCTACAATAAACACAATGTGAAAGAGCTCAGACAACTGCTCAGGTTCAACTCTAGCCATGTAACTGCAGATAAGTTACCTGAATCCTTTGTGCATTGGTTTGCTGTCCTGTAATATGAGAATTGAAATGGTACTAGTATCCAAAAAAATATTGTAAAGGCTTACTGAGTTAATATGTTTAAGAATGTCAGAGCCACATGTTGGGTCATGATATGCAGAGACATTTAGCTTACCCATAACTGTGGGCTAACTCCACAATGCATGACCCGTATACCTCAACAAGGAGGGGCCAAGGGGAGGGGGTAGGTCACGGATGAGCCTAATAATGGTACCAAACTGACTGTATTTGCTGAATACAAAACTGACTAATAAAGAAAAAAAAAAGAAAGGCTTAGCAAGTACCAATAAATATTTGCTGTTATTATTAATGCTGAAATTCTAAATGGTATATTTGATTAGAATCTTTTCAAAATGAACTCTGCCCCCAAGATTCAATATTTGAAGGCTTTTCCTTCTAATAATCATGTCATTTAAAACTGAGGTAATTTGGGCTGGAGAAGTAACTTAGTGGTTAAGGTACTTGCCTGTGAAATTTAAGGACCCAGGTTTGATTCCCCAGGACCCATGTAAGCCAGATGCACAAGGTGGCACATGATTCTGGAATTCATTTGCTAGAGGCCCTGGTGCACCCATTATTTCTCTCTCTTTCTCTCAAATAAAAAAGAAAAACTATTAAAAGTGAGTCAATTTTATAAGCTTTGAAAGAAAAACAAATCTAAATAATGGTAGTTTTACCACTGTAATAATTTATACTATTACAATTCTTTTAAGTTGATATGCCAAATTCTTTGGTAATTAATATGTGTGTGATTACTTTTTTTGAGAAAAAGGCTTTATCAAATGTCAAAATCTAAAAATAAAGGAACTCAACCTTTCTGTAGTATCTCCTGAGACAAGAGTGTTTAGAACAAAAAACCTACCTCTCTAAAGCACAAGTTACTTGTATGGTCAAGTTGTTACCACTTGTAATTTATATAAAGTGGCAAGACTTACAAGGAAACAATATTTGCAAAGTTTTAATGGATTATCTCTCTCCCTCTATCTCTTTCTCTCCCTAATTCTCTCTAATATAAAAAAATAAAAATATAATGGATAATAAACACTCAAAATGACATGAAAATACTTATTCAATACTTCATACAGATTTGCAGAAATGCTTTAATAACATAAGAGATGGTAAATCCCACCAGGGCAAGTAGAGAGAGCTGAAGACCAGGGATCAAGGCTCCAGGGTCTGACCAGTAGAAAGTCAACAGGTCACTATAGACACTACTCTCACAGGACAGGTGTGTTTCTCTGAGGCCTCCAGTGGGATCATATCACCCTCCAACTCCAGGCAAAACCTTCTTTAGAGTTCATTCCTCCAAAAATAAAATCTGGAAGTTTCCTGACATGTGTGAGTGTTTCAAGGATATGATTGGGAATTGAAGGGGAAAACCATTACTCTCACCCAGATGGTACTCAGGACAGTTGCAAATCTATTTACACATTTTGCTCATTAAACTCAAACCCTAAATCTATTTTATCTGGGAACAGTTGTATAAACAAATGATTGTTGTAATTACAACCTTTTCCTGGTCAGTAAACATCATCGTCCTCTCTAGAGTTTATTTAAAGGGCACAGACTTTAATAGCAAGTAGTCCTAGTAGCCAACTTCAGATGGATCCATTTACCAGCCACATGACTGTGAGCTATGTTCTTCACTCTCTAACGCTGTTTCCATACTTTTAAAATGCATTTCACTAAGATTCACTAAGAGCCTGCCTACAACAATTATATCAACATTTGAAAGAAAAATTCCAAAGTGCTAAAGTAAGGAAATGTCAGAGAAAAGCACTTCTTATATACCTTTGGAGCCAATAAAATGTCCAAATTATTAGATTTCCAGAGGTAAGCTTATATTTCATGTTTGGAAAAATAAATGTTAACTTACTTATAATAATCACTTAAAAATATCATACTATATACCTTAAATATAGGCAGTTTATAAAGAAAGAAAGAAATGATAGGTCCAGAAACCCTGAATAAATGTGGTTGAAAATGTCACTGAATATTTTCACTGTTTGATGACCTTAGTTCTCATAATTTATATTTCCACTTTAACAGTACACATCATTAGAAAACATCTGGTAGACAAGAGGGCCTGACAGCCACATTCCTTTTTCCTCCTTGACAAATATTCCTAGAGGAAGTAAGAACCAGACATCCTTCATGGCTGCCTTTTGTTCTTACAATAACCCTGACCCTTTCTGCACACATATGCACTCCAGCATTGCAAGGAAAGCACAGACTTCTTCATGTTACTAAAGCTCCAAGAGCAGGTATGAGCTGTCTTCCCAAGTAGCAGATTTCAGGATCTTTTCATGAATAAACTGTTTAATTAAATGTCCAGTGTAAAGCTTGAGCATGTTTATATGAATTTAAATTTTCTTATTATTCCTTACACATTGACACTGAGGATGCTTTTGGAGCATCCTCCTAACTTGCTTCCTGCTGTAATTGTGCGCCCCCCCACCATAGCCCATAGTTAGAGGATGAAATATTCAGGACCATTTTCACAGTATGACTGATTCTCTGGCTACAATTGATTGGGCAAGATGCAAGACCTTAAGATATATCGAAACAACTGTGACTAGTTTAATGAGACTTGAGAGAACAAGGGCTACTGAAACTAAACGTCAGTCACTCCTTTTATCATCCCCTGTGGATGTGCAAAATGGAGAGCTGAGGTTTCCCACGTTTGCTCTTATGTGGACCAGGGAGCTGTGAATGGCACCCATAGGCGAAAGCAAAAGAGAAGTGTATTTCAGAAGGAAACAAAGGAAGTGAGGTAGAGAACTCAGGAAATACTTCCAGGATAAAGGACAGCAAGAAGGTCTGTGTCCTAAGTTCCAGTGGTTGTCTTTCTTTTGACATCCTGAGACCTGGCTGCATCCTCGCCTTTGAGTTTTGGGCCATCCTTACATCGTATACAAACATTTCCCTTTTCACCCCCCAAATCCAGTGGAGTGATAGGATCTTGATGGAAGTGATACACTGGATTTCAGGCATTTTTTTTTCCCCAGTCCTTGATATATTTTATCCTGAATGTATTTCCTGAGTTCTCTATCTCACTTCCTTTATTGCCGTGGGCCCACATTTTCTTCACAGGGAGCCATGCTCCTCTACTTATGGCCCACAGAAGACTAAATAAATTTACCTACATTTACCTTCCAGTTTTCCTACTAGCATGGGCCCTCATCTCTCTCAGGGAATCGATTTTGCCCCATTTCTCAGTCTCCATGACAAGGCAAGCATTTCTGTTCCATTCACGAAGAGATGAGTAGGTCAAGAAGGGAGCATTTATGTGCCCTGTCATTCTATCCCACTGCCAGAGAAATAGCTCCTTTGGTATGCCTGGAAGAAGTTATGAGACTCAGAGCAGGGTTTAATCTTAACTCCTCCTCTCAAATAGACTGTCACCATGGAAAAAGCATAAAGGCCTGATAACCTTTCCTGTTAGAACTATCCCTCCTCCTTGAGTCAGAGAAGCTTGCAAATCTCCTGATATCTGTGTTGGAGATTATCAGGCCAGGCTGAGGTTGAAAATGGGGTTTACTTTTCAGGCAGGTGCAATAATATTCCAAGGTCTATATTCTTCAACTCAGAAGAGGCAGAATGTGAGAGGAAGTCTTATTTAGGACCCAAGATATATTCTCCAACCTTGCTTTATACATAATAAACTAGTGTCTGATCCTTCATACCTAAATCTATTTGTTAATTCATTTAGAAGAAAGAACATGGTTGGACTATCCGAATCTTCATCATTTTTTTTTGAAAGAGAAAGAATTGGTATGACAGGACCTCGATCCACTGCAATTGAACTCCAGACGTGTGGGCCACTTTGTGCTCATGTGTGACCTTACACATGCATCACCCTCTGTATCTGGCTAACATGGGATCTGAGGAGGTGAACATGGGTCCTTAGGCTTTGCAGGCAAGTGCTTTAACCACTAAGTAATCTCTCCAGTGCCTCACCATTCTTTAAAAAATGAGAAATATGAAATTGCAGGGGAAAAAACCAAATATCTAATTATATAGTATGGGGTCTATCTTTTAGGACTCTGTTGCATTGTTGCCCATACAGTCTACCAGTAAAATTTCTCCTTTATTTCCTAAACAGACAAAAGGTAGTGTGTTCCATCCAATGATTGTCATCAACATCTTCAAATCCTCTAATGAAGCTTGAGTGTAAAATGTTCCCCATAGTCTCATGTGTTTGTGACTAAGCCTCAAAGTTAATTCCCAGCTGATGAAAACTTTGTGAGGCCAGGCTTGCTTCAGAAGTTGTGTCACAGGGGCAGGCATTTGGTTGTTCTAGCCCAGCCCCTCTCTGCACTGAGAGCTCACTCACCCTCCTTTCTCCCTGCTGATGAGAAGATGTGATGCCCTGGCTGTCTGCTCCTACAATGTTTTCTCCACTATGATAAAACTTAACCTCGAAACTGCAAAGCCAGAAATAAACCCTTTGCTTCCATAAATTGCTTCTGTTTCGGGGTTTTATCCCAGTAACTAGAACTTAACTGCTACATTTTCTGTGATTCCTCCTTTACTAGCCACCTTCAATCACCAACTTCTGTTGAAACCTGCTACTATGTCCACTATTTCTTCTGAAACTGCCAAAATACAAACCCCTTTACCAGCTATTTTAATGACTGACATAGCTTTCTAGTTTTTATCATTAAGTCCAACGTCCTTCAGATAGATGTTCTTCTGAGATAGATATGGTAAGGTCAATACCTTGACTAAAATCATTACATAGTGCGTTATGTTAAAGGAGAATTTGAATGAATAGAACCTAACCCAATCTTCTCCAGCCTACAAATTTTTAGCATTTGTTCTCTTCTGTAATGTTTACTATGACCCAACATGTCTATGTTTATATTCACCATACTCCAAGCTGATATCTTAGCCACATTGACACATTTGCTATTGTTGAAAGCCCATGTTTTAACACCTGTGATTAAATGCCCAATCAGTGTGAAAACCACTGTTTAGCATTGTAGTCTCAGGTAAACATTTACATCATATGTAGGATACGGTCCCAATTGTCCTCATTGCTAGCTCCAAACCATTATTTCTTTCTCTCCTCAATCTAGGCACCTTTAGGGTTGGTCTTCATATAATCACATCCCAATGTAATTAATCATATTACCCTTTATCTTGCATCCTTGACATCACCAACCAACTCCCAGGTTGGTTTATTTCTTGCTTATTTTAGTTCCTGTGAAATTTTTTAAATCTATTATTTATTGGAGAGAGAGAGAAAGAAGCAGATAGAGAAAGAGAGAGAAAGTGGGCCTTCCAGGACCTCTAGACACTGCAAATGAACTCCAGACACATGTGCCACCTTGTGCATCTGGCTTACATGGGTACTGGGGAATTGAACCTGGGTCCTTTGGCTTAGTAGACAAGCACCTTACCCACTAAGCCATCTCTCCAGCCCTCAGGAAAATTTTATATTACTCTTTAGAAAACGTTCTTTGTCTTTATTCTTGGAACATAATATGCATATTAGATGCCTCTAACCCAAACCCTGACATCTCAGTCTCTTTATTTCCTCTCTTCAGGAGATTGGGCCTTCATAGTACCTAAGTAATTTATTTAAGTGTTCATTACACTTGACCTTCTTATTGCTAATAATTTCTCCACATCAAGTTAACAATTCCTCCAATTTAATTCATTGCATACTTTGACCATAACCTCCATCTATCTCTTTTTTATTTGTACTGCCACAATACCAACTGAACAAAAAATCTTCCACGCACTGATGTTCATATTTCTACCGTCTCTCACCTTCTTTCTACCCTCTATAGTCCCACTATTCATCTTAAATTCCATCTGCATATTCATTTTTTGCATACAATTCAATTCCTTGTTCCTATTGAAGCTCAGAAACTTACAAACTGGTTAAACTCTGTGTTACAACCATAAATAAAAATAAACTGGAGACAAATGTCCATTATTATGAGTTTTAATGGGCCATCTGCTGCTTAATAATCACATTACACTTACCTATCCCATTCACATTATATGGTAATACAGTGGGTGAATATTGTGTTCATTCTCCTCTTTTCTCACACTTACAATAGACCTCAACTTTTGCTTTCAGGTAATGATTGTTTTAATTGTTTCATCGAGGAAAATAAAGTGAAATAAGGACTTCCATAGATTTCCATGACCATCATCACTGTTGTAGTTACCTTCACATTGCTGGGATAAAACACTTAAACAAAAGCAGGTAATAGGAGGAAAGACTTTATTTTGGCTTATAGTCTTGAAAGGAAGCTTCATGATGGCAGAGAAAAGCATGGCACAAGCAGAGGCCAGACATCACTGCTTGTGACACCAGGTGAAAGATAGCAGCAAGAATAAGCTGAGATCTGGAAATTGTAAGCTAGGTATAATACACCTAAGTCACCACCAACAACGTACCGCCTACACTAAGGTTCCACTTCCTAAATTGCCATAAGCTGTGGACCAAACACTAAAAACACATGAGAACATGGGGGATACTTGATTCAAGCCACTACAATCACCTTCCATCCAGAATCTGTACACATAAACCCTGACTTCCCACCTGCTTCTGGAGGGAATTTATCTTTGTTCCTACTTGAAGACAATTCCCTGTCTTGAAAAATAGATTCCATCTTAATTACTTAGTGATGGTGCCCTAGCAGTTCTTTCATTTCCTTTCTTCAGGCATGTACTTCTCCCTCTATACCAAATGTGTGTGTGTGTGTGTGTGTGTGTGTGTGTGTAAGAGAGAGAGAGAGACAGATTTCCTATATATAAAGAAATTATTTCTCTTATTTCAAAAAATCTCTTTATTTACCTTTCCCTTGCCTCAAATCACCTTTCTTACAAATTTACTGCCTTTACAGCTAAAACTTCTTGAGCACTGTTTTCACTCATTTTCTGTAAGTCTTTCCGTCTCATATTTGACTACCTGTCCCAAATCCACCCAAATCACAAAGGTCAATTTTCAGTTCTCCTCTCCCTTACTAGAAATACAATCAATGACCCTGTTCTACTGACATGGTTTCTTCACTTAGCCTCCAGAACTCCTGTGATGTTTAAATCCAGAATTCCCCCACAGTTACATGCTTTCATTGCTTGTTCTCTTGTTGGTGCCATAGCACCTCCCAGAGGTATGATACCTTCAGGAGGTGTGGCCCAGCTAGCAGAAGTAGGTCACTGGGGGTGGGCCTTTGAGAGTCTAGCCTGGCCCCTAGTTTCTGCTGCTCTCTCTTCCTCTGGTTCCATCATGATATGAGGACCCTCTGCCACACACACTTGCTGCTATAAGCCCTGTCTTGCTTTTCCTATGATGATGGTGAGATATTCTAGAACTCTAAGCCAAAATTAGCCAAACTTTGCTTGCTTCTGTCAGGTTTTGTCACAGTGATATAAAAGTAAATCATACAGCCCCCAACCCTTAATTTGATTCACTTGTCATACATTTCTATTCTCCCTTCCTAGTTTTTGCTCTTCTTAATATTCAGTGTTTATGTCTTCCAGAGCTGATCTCTTGTCCTCACCTTGGTTTCCACACATTTCTTTGATAATACAGAATAACAACCTTAAATACTAAATCTATGTCATTACCTCCTAATTTTTCATCTCCAGACTTATATAGTCAACTGGCTCCTTAGCATTTTCACTTGATGTCCTCCCCAAAGTTACAAATATTGAGTTTAATGTTGTACTTCCTAATGACTCAATTTGAAAATTGTTTTACCATCAATTTCCTGATATCAAATGATAAACTACATTCTGCTGGTCATTTAGGCCAAATACTTTTACTTCATTGACTTACCTCATTATTACACTCACCACACTCAATCATTAAACAAATCTAATTATTATTTTTATATCCAAATTACAAATTCTTCCCACTATTTTTATTTCCATCACTGTAGTCTAAGGTACTGTTACCACATTTTGGAATTGCTACAATATTCTAATTTGTGTGACAGTAAAAATTTTTGAAATTTTTGTGAGGGTCATTAATAGATATGTTCTCTTTCATTTATTTATTTATTTTTTCATGGCAAGGTCTCACTTTAGGCCAGGCTAACCTAGAACTCACTCTATAGCGACAGGCTGACCTTGAACTCACAGCAATCCTTCCATCTCTACCCCTCAAATTCTGGGATTAGAGGTGTGTGCCACCACACCTGGTAATTAATAAATATTTTCTACGTTTCAGGCCACATAATCATCGTACCACTTCTGTTATTGTTAGGTGAATGACCATAGCCAGTTTCCAATAAAATGTTTATTTACAAAAAGCACAGAACAAATTTGGACCACAAGTCATACTTAACCAAATTATAGTCCAACTCTACCCTTCTTTCCATACTCGACCCAGTTATCTTAGCACAGCAGCCAGAAGATTCCTTTTAAAACAGAAGTTATAGAATGTCTATTCTCCACATAAAACTCTGCAGCACTTTCCTTTATCAGAATAAAAGTCTTTTTAATGATCTTGCAAGGCCTTACATGTTCTGGACCTAGTCGCACCTCTGATCTTACATCTTACTACAATCTTTCCCTTAAGTATTAAGCAGCTCTGCTTTTTCCTCTGCTTTCTTGTGACAGGACATTGTTCAAATACTGTGTTTTTGAAGCCAATACTGACCATTATTTGAAACTGTACCTTTTCTCTCTAACATCCAATTCCCCCTATTTTAAACATTTTCCCCTAAAGTTTACCACTTGCTAATATTAGGTGAAGACACACACACACACACACACACACACACACACACTTCATTTTAATCTCTTATAGAATGCTAGCCCCACAAAATAAGGAGACTTATTTAGTTTGAGAATACATAAGTGCCTAGCACATTGTAGGCATTTGGGAAAATGTGTTGAATGCATCTGTATAGCCTCCCTCAAATCCCAGAGATGGAGTGAATTCATTTTTTCTCTATATTAACTTTTTGTATCATCTTTTCAAACCCTTTTGTTCTGGAATATTACTACTTATATATCTATCTTTCCCATTCCTGGGCCATGATCTCCTTAGACATTTTTACTAGGCTTATTGACAGAAACAAGAACAATGTTCTTCATGGAGCACGAGGTCAAGCCACACCAGCCCAAAAGTGCTGGATGAATCTAATTCTCTGACATGAAATCACTAGCCTGCAAATCAGTTATTATTTTTAAGTCATCAACCTCTACTCTAATATGTGTATATAAACACTCACTAATTGAGATAATTTTAAACTATTTTTCACATATTTGCTTAATTAGCTTGCAGTGACCTCTACAAAAACACTGGCCTGTGATTATACAAGGTAGGTTTTTGGCATGAGCTCCAAAAAATCAAAGAGTCAGCTGGATCTAAGGAAAGCAATAACACAACTGTTTTTAATTACTCATGACAGGCAGCTGAATATATCTGACACAGGTCTTCTCCTCAATACATCACTCAAAAAAGCCAGTTACAGGAAGTGGTGGAGAGAAAAATGAAGATGGACCAAAATATGTCTATAATACAAAGCAGATCATCTTTCACACGGATGACCTTATTCATCTAGTTTTATATTTTTATGACAGTCCAAAATCATTAAAACTTTTGACCCTAAGACATAGAATGCTGCTATGCTAGTTCTCAGGAATGGTGGCTCAGCTCAGTTTCTCAGAAGAGGAAGTAGGTAAAGATTACACCCGTTCATGAATCACTGTATGAAACAAGGGTTCCTCCAAAGTTCATACAGAATTGTAGATATGTTTGCAATTAATTCATTTGTGAAGTAAAGGTGAGTACCTTCTAGTTCTATTCAATATTCACAGAAGGATTAACTTCATTCATAACCTTCTTATTTTCTTTGGACATGTTACTTGGTAGAAAACCAGTGAGGATTAAGAATTTGTTTTGCTATAATCTATACATAATTATAATGTACCTCTCTTACCAGGTACTCACCAAATGAAACTATGGGTTCTGGGTTGGGGATAACCTTGGGAGGAATCCTATGAGAGACAGACCAAAGACAGATTCCCTAATGAGGCAAGATTTTACTTCTGGACCTAATCTTCATGCTTTAGTCTTCTCCAAGATGCCTGTCTGGGTTCTGAGCTCACTACTTTCTTGTCTGAGCATTACCACGTTCTTGCCAAGTGCACCTTTAAATCAGTATTTTCACTAGTCTTGCACATCCCAGTGTTCATGAAGCCTCATAAACCATGCTGACCTTCCTGCTTGGATTTAACTCCTGTTTGATGCCTCCAGAAACCTAGACTGCCGTATCCTTTCTCCTTTCATCTTCACCCTGCATGCTTTCAACATATGTCTGAGTTCTTGCAGTGTATGTACTAAGACTCTTAACCATGAACACTACTTCAAGGAGCTCAGAACTTAAGAGGATATGGTAGGTTAGCTGATAATTATGATTCCACATGATGATATGACATGGTACACAGAGTAGAGCACAGAATGGAGACACTTAGCCCAGTTTCTGTGGGGAGGGATATGAGAGTTCTCAGAAATCAGCAACATCTAAGCATTTGGGACCAGACAAAAACAATGAAAGATATTCTATGCTAAACTAGTAACATCTAGACTTCTGGTTAAGATGGTGGTGTAGGAACTACACCAAAGCAGCCTCAGGGGAGAAAAAGCCAAAAAAAAAAAAAAAAAAAAAAGATAAATACACTCTTCTACTAAAAAGTAAGGTGCATAAGAAATTATCAACAGCAGCAGAGAATTAGGAGAGATCCAGAGCATCTAGAGCCCACAGAAGCAGGCAGAAGCAGCTCCAGCAGTGGTGGAACCAGGTCAGTGTGGCGCCAGCAGTAAGGCTCAGCCTGAGGTGCAGGAAAAGCCAGGTGAGGAGACTTTCCACTCACAATGGAGTTCCTCACAAACTCAAGAAATGTGAAGGGAGTATGGCAGGGAAGAATGGGAGGAGCAGCTCATGAGGAAAACTATTGCAAGGATTAGTGGGAAAACATCAGCCACCATCCACCACCTCCCCCCACCCACCATCAACAAGCACCAGAGACCTGTGGAAGATCTCACCTACACAGGAGCTGGCACAGGCGATCAGAGCCGCAATCCAGCCACCCAGGCAGCCTACCTGAGCCTACAGCACAACAAAGAGGGACCCAAGCAGGAGCACAGCAAAATTGAGGCCAAAACCATCCCCAAAGATAACTGGGATTACACCAGGTCAGTACCTGCCAAATAAACCTGGTGTACAGGCTTGAATCAGAAGTGCTAATTGCACCTTCCATCTCAGGATAAATTATATGTTAAATCTGGTGGACAGTTGTATTTGCCATTCTTAAATAAGCAATATTTTGGGCTTATCATTTGTTGCTTCCTGATTTATAGTGCCTTTGTTTCCTCTTCTGTCATTCATTAGGGAAGGGTCTCACATGGTCACAAGCTGACTTAGAACTACCTCAGCAGAACAGAAATCTTAGCCTTGTAGTTGACAGGATTAAAGGTGTGGGGCAACACACATCCTAAAGGACTGTGACTTTGATTGAGGATCTGGTCATAACACCTACTCTTCCATAAATACTCCATGCTGTTTTTCATTGAATGTGTATATTGTTTAGTTAAATTTTAGAATCTGCCTATATTTTGTTCCACTCAGCCTTCTGAATACTCGTATAGCAGGAAAACCCAACATCTAGGGTCACTTTTGTACTTATTCTGAGAGTCTTAAGAGCCACACATAGCACCTTAATCTCCTAGCCTGGAGATATGTAATATCAGATTGATTGATACATCTAATACTACTACAGCTAATTAGAAAATCCAAGCATTAAGTTCATCCAAGATGCAAAAATATGGACATTAGAACACAAGAAACACAAAAAAATATAAATTCACCAAAAAGTATTAGTGCATCAGAAATGACCTCCAGTGAGACTGATTTAGAGGAAATGCCTGAGAAAGATTTCAAAAGAATGATTATAAATATGTTCAAAGAAATAAAAGAGGAAATCAAAGGAATGAAAGAGGAAATCAAAGGAATCAAAGAAGACACAGAAAACCAATTTAATGAAATGAGGAGGTCAATACAAGACATAATAAGGAAACGAAAATAATAAAGAAAAACCAGTCAGAACTACTGCCATTGAAGAATACAGTCAATGAAATAAAAAAAACTCTGTAGAAAATCTCACCAGTAGAATGGATGAAGGAGGGACAGAATATCTAAACTAGAAGACCAAGTGGCAGATCTAATACATTCCAACAAAGAGAAAGACAAATAAGAAAGTATGAATGGGAATTTCAAGACATTCGGGATACTATGAAAACATCAAACATAAGAACTCCAGGTATAGTAGAAGGGGAAGAATTTAACTCCAAAGGCATAGTAGGCTTTTTCAACAAAATTATAGAAGAAAACTTTCCCCAAATTGGGAAAGAGATGGATGCCAATGCCAAACAAACAAAACCTGGAAAGAACCTCTCCTTACCATATTATAATTAAACTACGAAACATACATACCAAAGAAAATATATTGAAAGCAGTTAGACAGAAAAGTCAAGTCACATACAAAGGCAAGCCCACCAGGATCACAGCAGATTAATCAACACAAACTTTCAAAGCCAGAAGGGCTTGGAATAATGTATTCCAAGTTCTGAAAGATAACAACTATCAACCAAGGTTACTTCATCCTGCAAAGATATGCATTTAAATAGATGGAGAAATAAGTACATTCCACAACAAAAGCAGGCTAAAGGAATATTTGAAGACAAAACCAGCTCTACAGAAAATACTTGAAAGGATCTTCCATGCTGAAGAGAAAGAAAAACACACATTCAAGAAACCTAGGAAAAACAAACAATACTCATATAGTGGTTAATACAAGAAAGCAAAGGTAAAACTGGAAGAACTACAAAACAAGAAAAATGGCAAAAATAAATACCCACCTTTCAACAATAACTCTTAATATTAATGGCCTCAATGCCCCAACCAAAAGACATAGGTTTGCAGACTGGGTTAAACAGCAGGATCCTTCAATTTGTTGGCTATAAGAAACTCACCTTTCTACAAAGGATGGATACTATCTTAGGGTTAAAGGTTGGAAAATGGTGTTTCAAGCAAATGGATCTAGAAAACAAGCAGGGGTTGCTATCCTAACCAACATCACTTAGGAAATATAAGGAAAGTCACTTTATATTGATTAAAGGCACACTCCAACATGAGGACATATAATCGTAAATATATATGCACCTAACATGGGTGCGTCCATCTTCATCAAACAAATGCTATTAGAACTAAGGTCACAGATAACACCAAACACAGTTGTAGTGGTTGACTTCAACACCCCACTGTCTTCAATTGACAGGTCATCCCAGCAAAACATAAACAGAGATGCATTTGGGTTAAATGAGATCATAGAACAAATGGACATAACAGATATATACAGGACATTTCATCCAAATGCTGCAGAATACACATTCTTTGCAGCAGAACATGGAGCATTCTCTAAAATAGACCATATATTAGGACACAAAACAAATCTTAACAAATGCAGGAAAATTGAAATAATTCCTTGCACTCTATCTGATCACAATGGGATCAAACTACAAACCAATAGCAAGAAAAGCTATAGTGCATAAACAAAATCATGGAAATTAAATAATACACTACTAAATGATGAATAGGTCAATGAAGAAATCAAGAAGGAAATAAAAATTTCATAGAGTCAAATGATAATGAGAACACAACATGCCAAAACTTTTGGGACACAAAGAAGTACCATCTATAAACACCTTGAGCCATAAATCATGATTCATTAGGGAATTACAAGTAGGTACCGATGTGGGGATATGGCAAACCAGGCTGGCGAGAGAAGCCAGTGCTAGATCATGAAGCTTTCATATGCCCTTCTAAAGAGATGGAAATTCATGTTGTAGGTAATAGGAGTCACTACAAGACAGTATTATGTGATATTATCAGATTTGTGTTTCAGAATAACTGGCATTGGTGAGAGAAAGAACCCAGCATCACACTTTATGTTCAAAACAAAACTAGTTCTCAGAATCAGTTTAATAACTTATTAAAGAAATACAAATTGTCTTTTCTACTTCACAGACCCAAACTTTGACAGTGATAAAATCTGAGATCTCTATCAATTTCCCCAGATGACTCTGAGGCAGCTGGACTATGGACCAGTATTTGGGAACTAAAGTAGACAACTACCGCCATGTATACCACTAGGCTCCTAATGGGCTGACAAACAGAAGCGCTATATTTGGATCACTGTATTAGATTTAATGGATGGAGTAGGTCTCACTTTAAATGTCTTCTTTCCACAATATCTGTGATGATAATTACAAGAATGGAAAATAAGCCCCTTACTTGCAACCTTCTAGAACTTCCGCTTCTTTGAGTAACATGACCTACTAGGCTGCACGGTATGGTTCTATTTCATCCCAAGCTACTACATTTTTTACTTGAACCATGACTAACATTACACAGGGCTGATACTGACAAAGTTTGCTCTGAATTTTCTACTTTCTCTGTTAAATTAAGGATGTAGATATATTTGGGAAATTTGTATAGAGCAATAAAGATCTAGAAACTTCTAAGTAGAGTAATAAGTGATTTGTTAAAAAGAGAAAGGGGACTGATTGATTATTAAAATTAAAGTCTCCATTAAGTTCAGTCATTTGTTGATATCCATAGGGCAATCACACCGTTTCCTCTGTAAGTTCAGAAACTTGAGAACATTGGCATCTGTATCAATTGTGGAAATGAAGAAAGTCAAGAGGTAAGGGAATTAAAAGTACTAGTAAGACAGAAATAGAAAATTCTCAGGGTAAGTAGGCCTAAAAAAAAGGTTTTGCTAATTTATTCCAATACTTGTGGAGGATTACTCTTCTTTATAATACTCAATCTGTTTAAGAATGATTTGTTTGATTTAGGCCTAGTTAGAGACTTGCTCACCTTGGATCAGACTCACCTTCTGCTAATTATACTAGAGTACATGAGTTTCCCCAGTAGGTAAAAGATGCCAAGGGCAGAGAAGGTGACAAAAATTTTGCATACCAAATTAAAGTAGCAAGGTGATGCTGTAAGAAAGTAAATGTCTTATAACAATTGTTTTCTCCTTAAAGCTTATGATGGTTAAGTTCTTGTCAACTTGATCTGTTCAGCAATCCACAGACATCCCTTTTGGGTGGGTCTCTGAGGTTGCTTCCAGGAACTATTAACTGAAGGAGGAAGTCCTGTCCCCAGAGTGAGCCCTTCCTCCAGAGCCGGTGGCCCCTCTCAGAGGGGGAGTTTATATAAGGAAGCTCTGGGAGAAAAGAGCCCTTCCTTCCACGTGGCTGCTGGAGCTGCTTGCTGCCTTCCAGTATGGACTGAAGATCAGTGTGGACTAAAGACCAGGGTGGACTTAAGACCAGCAGCTCCCCAGGGAGCATCCAGGCTTCAGTGCAGGTTTGGGACTACTGAAGCGTCTAGCTCCATGGACTGAGCAACTATGGGGTTCCTTGACTCTTGGGCCTGCAACTGCTATTGGACTGCCATAAGTTAATGCAACAAATTTCCCTTTAATATAATTCATTCTATTGGTTCTGTTCCTCTAGAGAACTAATATATAGCTACACTTAGATATATGATTTTTATTGTGCTGGCATAGCCATAGAGTAGACATGATTTACTTAAATTAGTTCTTTGAATTGAGGATCAAAACACATATATGTCCTTCAACATGAAGATTCTTGAGTTTTTAAAAATATTTTTTATTTATTTACTTGTCTTGAGAGAGAGAGAATGGGTGTCAGGGCCTCTAGCCACTGTAAACAAACTCCAGACACATGTACCACCTTGTGCATCTATGGTTTACATTGGTAATAGGGAAATGAACTTGGGTCCTTAGGCTAAGTAGGCAAGTGCTTAACCACTAAGCCACCTCCCCAGCCCTTCCTGGCATCTTTTGAAGACAATATAACTATGCTTTAACATTCTGCTAGTAAAAATTCAATTACATGGGCCTAGGGAGATGGTTCAGTAGTTAGAAGCGCACGCTTGCAAAGCATGCTGGCCCCTTTAATTTCCCAGTACCCATGTTAATCCAGACAGACATTTGATTGCAGCAACCAGGGACTCAGGTACACACAAACACATGCATGCACACACACAGAGAGAGAGAGAGAGAGAGAGAGAATCGTTTTTAAAACATTATATTACATTTTTACTTTTGAAAGATTTTAGAACATTTTTAATTAAACCAATGCCTTATAGTGATTCAGCAAGTTCAGTTTTCAGGTTATCATTCTCTTGCCCATTATTTTGATGCTGTACATTCATGCCAATCAGGGGATCAGAAGCAGCTTGCAAGGAAGAAGATGGTGTTGGAAACCAGTGGATAAAATTATATCACCTTTACTATTTACTTGTATGTTCAAGGCAAAACTTCAGGGTACTATGCTTACTCTGAAAGGAGGTACTTCACTGCCACTATAATGCTGACTTCCGTTATCAAATTATGTCCGTATGACATCACTGAGAAGTAAAACTAACAGAAAATAAAAAGTAGAACGATACACTTTTTCTGTAAAAAGAAAGGCCCAAAACAAAATCAGCAGACCTGTTTTCATAAGATTATTTGACTAATACCTTCTTAATTAGGAGAAGATGTTCTTTCAAGAGAAGTAGTAACATCAGAGAGGAAGGAGCTGGGCAGAGTAGCACACGCCTTTCATCTCAGTGCTCCTGAGGCTGAGGAGGTGGGAGGATGGCTGTGAGATCAGGGCCAACCTGAGACTACATAGTGAATTCCAGGTCAGTCTGAGTTACAGTGAGACCCTACCTCAAGAGAGAGAGAGAGAGAGAGAGGAAGAAAGAGGAGGAGGAAGAAGAAGAAAAGGAAGAAGAGGAGGAGGAGAAAAGAAGTAGTATGTTTGTAACTGGCATAAGCTCAGGGGTTAGATTTCTCTTCCCTATCCTGTGAACCACCTTATATCACAAATTACCAGTGATCAAACAAGTTTAGAATTTTGGAGTATTCTTCCTTTTTTTCTGTTTTCATACATACTTGTACAGTTCGAATACATGCAAGCAGCTTATCAAAGCACTTTTCCTGATGCTTTTCTCCATCTGTCAGGAAATCCACAGAGTATGAGCCTATCTCTTTATTAGTGAGTGAATATGTAAGCATGTGCACATCACAGTCTGTGTATCTGTCATGTAAACACTACATCATCATTTCCAGACATGCATTGTATCCCCCATTTCCATAAGTATCTGCATTACGCGGGGTGTCTTGGGGAGACACCACAGTCCCAAAGCACCATGACCAGTAGAGTTGTTCATTCCCACTGCTGTTCAGGAGTGTCTATCACTGTGCAGAGCAAACATCCACACTGGAACACACTGCTCTGGGAAGCCCTCTTGCTGCTCCTGGCCTAGCACCATCAGCCCACTCTTCCTAATTAGGCTCTGGAGGATGTCCATGTCCCGAGTCACACTGCTGTCAGAGAGATCGAAGATACAGCCCTCCCGGGCCACATTGTCCTTCAGTATGATGATGCCATTTTCTTTCAGTCCATCTCGGCACCGGGAAAGAAATGCAAGAAGGTCCTTATCAGTCAGGTACCCTACAGGCAGAGCCAAATTGGGGAGGAAAGAGGAGGAGACAGTGGGGAGAGAGGGAGGTGAGTCCGAAAGAACGCAAAGCCGAAAATCAGGAAATGACTGTTTGTACCCTTAATAAATTAGGTAAGTGCTTGAATTGTTAATGTCAGAGTCTTTGAAAATTTACATAAAAGATACATATCCTCTTTCAGGGGATTTAACCCCTTGTCTTGATGGTAGTTTTCATACTGCTTGGGGCCTCTACTTTACAGACATGGGGCTACTGCCCATCCCAGCAGTTCCTCCATGTCCTTGCACCACCCACCGCCATTATCACTTTTGAGGTGTGTGGGCACACAAATAAAAATACAATTCACTGCTGTTTCATTTTCTAGAGATTTAAGTCTGAAAAGGTTTAGTTCTGCCAATAAATGAGCACTAAACATATTAGTCCAAAAGCCCTCGGTCCATCCCTAATGGTGGGACTTGTCAGAGAATGTTAAGGGAGAAACTTGGGGGCTCAGTTATTTGTAATTCTCGTGACAACTAGGGCTGCAAACTTACCTAGGCACAGCTGCCGCTATATTGCCCCTGTGTCCTTATTATCTCCAGTTAGCATCTACCCTAAATGGGAAATGGGGAAGGACAGAGGCAAAGGACCATGCAAAACTGACCAGAAACCCACTGAATCCAGATGACATCATATCTCCCGAAGGGGGGTGTGAATTCCTGCAAGCTGTAACAGTGGTAGCTTTCAACTCTATCCTCCTTAACCTGCAGGTAGCTCTGGGCTTCAAGGAGAAAAGATTCCATCATGTCCACCAGCTCCACGCTGTTGAAAACAGGCAATAAGACGTGCTTGCTGACCCTTCCTATCCCAGAACCGCAGTCCAAGGCACAGCCAGTTCCCGCTCTCCCTGGACCCTGTGGAAAGATACCTTGTGGGCCACTTCAAGTACAGAGACTTACCCTGAGTCTTGCACACTACAGTTACTTTTGTAAAATCAACTTTACTTGGGTCATTTTTATACAATAAGACATATGCTTAAGTATACAATACAATGAGTTTATGCAAGTGCATATAGCTAAGTACCCACTTCTACAATCAAGATATAAAATATTTGACTACCCTTTCCAAAGATAGCCAGCTATCCAGTTCTATTTCACTTTTAAAAATATAGGTCCTTAATAAAAATTATGAACTAATATTTAAAAAATACCTTAGGTTTAATTAGTTAGAAATTCCAATGAACCATTGATAGCCCTATGAAATGCCATTATTTGGATTAAGTCAGAGCTAAGTAGGCATGCATCATATGTTATTCATTTTTAACAATGAGGGGAAAGCTGAGCAGTGAGTCTTCATGAGTTTTAAAAATATTTTAAAAATTCATTTCATGAAACCATTCTTTATTCATATTGATATGGCTGAAATTTTATTTTCTCTAAACTGAATTTTGGGGTTCAGAATTTAGCCTCCCTCTTCTGTGGATGGTAAATTTTGAGACCTGAGCTGAGGAGTGTTCATTGTTCCATTCTCTAGCCAGGATTTTTAAAAGTATTTTATTTTTTATTTATTTATTACAGAGAAAAGGAGAGAGAGAGAATGGGCACGCCAGGGCCTCTAGCTATTGCAAACAAACTCTAGATGCATGTACCATCATGCGCATCTAGCTTACATGGGATCTGGAAAATTGAACCTGGATCCTTAGGCTCTGCAGGCAAGCACCTAAACCACTAAGCCAGCCCTCTGGCCAGAATTTTATTTCAAATCTCATCCATGTGGATGCAGGGTAGATTCTGCAACATCCTTGTCTCCTTTAATGCTAAAAAGCATTCTTTTGTTTTTGTATTAGAAACTACATATTCACTGAAAAGAATTTCTAAAGTAAGTCTGTGCCCTAAATTAATAGGGAATAAGAGGCTTACGAAGTGGTGGGGAATAGGAATAAATTAGCCAATGTAAACATTCTCAAACTTGCTTCTATGCAATTAAAAATAGTTTTCTGATTTATGATGGCTAGCCAGTCTAAATTATTTGGTCATAATTGGGATGGCTGCAGAATAGGTTTTGTGCTAGGAATTACAGAAACAGGATACTTGAAATTACCAATCAAGATGTTAAGGAGAAAGCCTACCCTTGATTTCTCAGGAACTAAGGATAAAAAACATTTGGCTAAAGATCAAAGGTAAGCTCAAGAAGAAGGAAACATCAAAAAATCTGCTTTCCACTACATCCAGAAGGCTTCCTTTATGCTGGAAAGGTACAATAGAGAACAAAAAGTGAGGCAATTACAGCTTCTCTTCAAATAGAATGAGGGCAATGGTGAGTGAGTGTTTATATGCAGCCTGCTCTTTACATCCACAATAATTACAATCATCAAACCTCCATGAGATGACACTGATTATTCCCACTCTGGAGGTCAGAAAACCCAAGTTTCTAATATTACACAGCTAATAGCAGAGCTAGAATTTGGACAGGAAGTGTCTGAATCCAAAGCTAATTCTACATCAGGAATGCTACCTAAAGTGACAACTTTGATTCCCTTGGTGCTAGAGAGATGGCTTAGTGGTTAAAGTGCTTACCTGTGAATCCTAAGGACTCATGTTCAAGTCTCCAGGTCCCATGTAAGCCAGACACACAGTGATGTAAGAGTGCAAGGTCACACATGTGCACAAGGGGATACATATGTCTGGAGTTTGATTATAGTGGCTGGAGACCCTGGAGTGTCAATCCTCTCTCTTTCTCTCTTTCTTTCTTTCTTTCTTTCTTTCTTTCTTTCTTTCTTTCTTTCTTTCTCCCTCTCTCCCTTTCTCTTGCATAAAAAAGGCAGCCTGTTGGGCCTGCCTCAAAAAAAAAGTAATAATTCAGGGATTTTGTTCAGACTCAACAGAAAAGAGATTTGTGATTGAGTAGTGACTTTAGCCTTGAGTACAGGAAGGGAAGTAGTAGCACTTTACCATGTGCTTGTCATTTCTGCATACACGGTGGTGCCTCCTCATTCAAATATTGCAATGTAAACTTAAACAATTCAGGCAAAAACTTGTAAAATGGCATAAAACCCAAATCTCCTAAGTAAATTCATAAACATGAAAGAGAAAAGCACAAGAAAGGTAAAATTACTTTAAGCTACGAGAAATTACTTCAGTAGACATTTATATGCTCAATGAACAATTCTAATTTTAAATGTTTCAAGCAATTACTTGGCCATGAGCACCTCTCTGAGTCATGTTGCTCTCATTATGAGTGCAGCAAGTAGTTTTAGAAGTGGAGTTATAGAGCAACAAAGAGACCCAGAGATCTATGATAGAAGACTTTAAGATGGTAATAACAGCTAATTTTTTTTTCCGTTCAATGAAAAGATAAATACAAAACTACTAAAGTAAGGCAGGGACATGTCCCCCTCAGCCATCCCATCACTCTCCCAGAAAGCCTTTAAGAATCTTTGAATTGCTGATATTCAATTCTCCTGCATTTGGGCACAAAGAAACAAAGGTCCAAGAACGTCAAATACTTAAACTAGAACTCTCTGAAAGATTCTCACCCTGTAAATAGTATCTCTCACCAATTTAGATGTGTGATATTTGGTGACAAGCTATTATTGAAACTGTTGTTGTTTATGAGCAGACCAAAGGTCTCTTCCACTCAAATGCCATGAACCTCCAGCCTCTCCTCAGTCAGTGCATCTAGTACCAGAAGGTGCTACATGGGCGACTGGGGGAAAATGACCAATATCTGTCCAAGCAACTCATGGTCTAACCTACTTAGCAGCAAATAACTTGTTGTGATGCCCACACAAGTGCAATAGTGGCACACAGCCATGGTGGGGAACCAACTGCTCTTAATTTGGCTAGCTGATCTCCTCAGTGGTACAGGACCCATAGCTGGAGCTGGGAAACAAGTCAGAACCATATCCAAACATAAGCCCACTCGCCATTATCAAGTTACCATCAATCATGGGCTACAAGAGGGCCTACACCTATTAAATTCTCTATAAAAAAGTAAGGGTTATCTCATTTGTCCTGGTGCTAACTTACTCTCTGTTGGAGAATCTGCTTCTCTTTTTCAGATAGATGTAGATCCTAAGGAGAGAGCCACCCCATCATACCTCCAAAGGGCCCCGGCTGAAACTAAGAAAAATTGGTGAAGCAAGCAAGGGTGCTGTTTTCCTGATGAACCGGATACCAGCACAAGGGGAAAGGAGATCAACACAGAGAAAAATCAACTCCTACCAAATCAGAGAGCCAGAGAACCAGAGGCCCCCAACACCTCATCACTGAAGCAGACCAAAAATGAACGCAACATGGCTCAGGGACATTTTGCGGAAGAGGGGGCGGAAAGAATGTCAGAGCCACATGTTGGGTCATGTTATGCAGAGACATTTATCTTACCCATAACTGTGGGCTAACTCCACAATGCATGACCCACATACCTCAACAAGGAGGGGCCAAGGGGAGGGGGTAGGTCACAGATGAGCCTAATAATGGTACCAAACTGACTGTATTTGCTGAATACAAAACTAACTAATAAAGAAAAAAAGAAAAGAAAAAAAAAAACTAAGATTTAAGGTCTTCATGCCACTATATAAAAGCCATAAATTATAACCACTAAGATCTAGATGTTTTAGACATCAATATGAGAAACAGAAAAAAAAATTGAATACCAATCCTTTTGATGTATTGGTATTTTCCCTCTTAGAAATCTAAAACTGGGTAAAGTTATAAGGTATGCTGTAAACATCATCTTGGTACTGTGTGTGTGTGTGTGTGTGTGTGTGTGTGTGTGTGTGTGTCTGTGTGTCTGTGTTTGAGTCAGGGTCTTACTCTATCCCAGTCTGACTTGTAACTCACTCTGTAGCCCTGGCTGGCCTCAGACTCATGGTGATCCTTCTACCTCAGCCTCCAAATGTTGGGATTTTAGACATGATCCAGCAGAACCAGCTCATTTGTATATTTGCTAAAGCAACTACATTTGCAACTAGATTAAACAGTTTTCCCACTGCCCCATGTCACTAAGTGTTGAAAGGAAAGCAAAACTTTAAATTAAACTATCTGCCTTTTCCCAGTTGACATAAGAATAAATCATGTCAGATACTCATATTCCCCAACTCCTTGCTTCTTGACCTACATACTAATTTAGCAGATTATTAAGGTCAAAGTACTAAAATATCATTCCTTTAGAAAGACCATGTTTATACTTAGCTCAAGGTCCCAGCTTTACAATGAGCCTTGTCTACTCAGAAGGGCTCTTATACGTGTTTGAAATGAGGAGCTTGCCCCCTTTCCAACATAAATATGAGAGCATAAGACTGTTTCCTTTCCAGAGTCCGTGGGTGTGCTCCTGGCTCTGTCTGACAGCATCCCTGTGGTCAGCTTGGCATTCCACATGGAGTGACAAGACAGCTGGATTACTAACTAAGCTTCTGAAATGCTTCAGGATCAAAGTTGACCTCACCACGAGGCAAGCAGGAGGGATTGCTTGAGCCAGGATGGAGGAGAGTTGAGGTCTATGGTCATGAGGGAGGAAAACAACAAGCATGGATTTTTCTGCTTTGTGAGACAAATGGGAAAAATATGTACTGGTTAAGAGCAAGAATTTGGTACAAGACAGACCTGGAAGGCTTATGTCTCAGTCTGCCTCTCACCAGTGTGCAACCTTGACAACTTATTTAACCACTCTAAGCTTCACTTTCAACAACTGTTTAAAACAAGAGCTAATAATAGTACTTAACTTTAAGAATTGTAAAGAGTAATTGAGTCAGTCCTCCTAAAATGCTTCACAGGACTTGTAAACACCCATGGCTATCATCTCTAGATATTTTAGTCCCTTATGGCTTCAATTTATGTCAGACAAACATGTTACCTGATAGATATCCCACCCTTACCACATTTCTTTATTGTCAGGTTTGAGACTCAGGTACTACTGGGTGCTTCAGGGAGGTCGGGCATAAGAAAATTTTACCCCAACACCAGAACTTGTCTTCATACCATGCTTCTGAGTGAGTTGACAGCTTAACTCTGAAGCTTTGTCTGAATAAAATGGAATCTAAGTTTTAATCAAATGACTGTAATTAATTGAAATAAACTATGCATACAATGTTACCTCCCAAGGACAACAAGTAGCTTTACAGTGTGGGTTTATTATTCTAACAACTAAATGAAGTTCTTTAAAATGTGATGAATATAATATAAAACATCTTGTTATTGTCGGTAATAGCTATGGTTAGATTTATTGTACTCTTATTTTGTGTACTAAAGCTAGTATCAAACATTAGTTGTTCTATATGATCTTCATATTCTTCTGGGTCATTTCCTAGTCACAGATGAGAAAACTAAAGCTAAATGCATGTACTAAGCATGCCCAGAATTGCTTATGCAGTAGGTAAAAGAACCATGATGAATTTAAAACCCAAGATTTTAGCTCCTATATTTTATTTCCCTCTCTCCGTATATCCTGGAAGTCAAAAATTAGAGGTTCACTCAAAACCAGCACAATTAAAGGATCACACTCTTGCAAGTAAAAACATGACCTATATATATAAAAGAAATTCTACTGTCCCTATTTTAAAGTGAACATTAGCATGCATTTTCTACATCTAATTTTATTATGGAAACTCAGTAAGTCAACTAATGATCCCTAAAGACATGATTTCTCAGCATTCTCTGGGTACCAGTTGTTCCTCTCTGAGACTCTTAAAAAAATGTCTTCTTGATCCCAAAAAGATCAAATACTTGATCAGTACTGCTAGTTGACCTTCACTTGAAATGTGTAAGATTAACTGGCGCTATGATGGAGAAATGCCAAGTGGGTTAGTGCAGGGCTTTGATGAGGTCTATCTTTTCTGAGCATCTTAAACACAGGCAGTCAGGCTGAACTCCTAGCTGAGCCACATGGCTCCAACAAAATATGAATGAGGACACAGAAACAGGTGACTTCAATGCTTGCAAGGACTTTGCCCTATCATTAAGCTTCAGGTAAATAACTCACCCCAACAAACTTCCTAAGAAATTCACGAGAGGCCTGGATGTCTGGGTTGGAGAGTTCAATGAAATTTCCCATCATGCCTTCTTCAGTGGCTGGTACTTCTTGGTAGAAAAGTTTGGCTCTGGCATAGAACTGCATCTCACCATCGATGACTTGACTTGTTAAAGCATATAATTTTACTGCAAACGAAATATTATCAAGAGTTATTAGTACTTATAAGACAGAACAAGTTCAACCTTTTTATGTAGCGAACTTCTCCTTAAAATTCCATGAATTTGTGCTGTGAAAGAAGAACACTGGTTTGAAATCAGAAAAATGTATGAGCTCAGATTCAGTGGCTTGCACACTATATAACGTTGAGTTTAGGCTCAGTGGCTTGCACATTAAATAACATTGGGAAAACTTCAAACTGTGATATTTTTCAAGATCCTATCTATGAACAGTCATATGGCATTTTCATAAATGAATAACTCTAGTTTAATAAACATGACAACACTGCATCAAAAAACATCTAATAGCATTTGCTATAGCAGAATAAGTCATCTTGTCATTTCATAGTGAGTTTTATTTCTGCATGTCAAACGTTTTATAGCAATTTTCTCATTGATCCTTAATTATCATCTCAGTAGGCTAGTTTTCACTTCCATTTAAAGCAGAATGCACATAGACGAGTATGTCTTTATACCAGCAGTACAAACATGTACTTGAGCTACTCCTTTTGAAAAGAAAATAATAAAGAGAAGTAACACTCCTTGGGCAGCTAGTGTGTACCACGTGTAGTACCTCCTCATGCCACTTATATATGCCATGTCAATTTAGAATTTCAGAAAACATGTGAGATGTTATTGTAAGACATTTATTTATAGAAACACATGTGTTCCAACTTCTGATGGGTGAAAAGAGTAAGTCTGAATATGTTTTATAAATCGCAGTTCATTCACGCAGATATAAAATATTTTCACTGGAGGAACTCAAGAAGAAATGAGAGCAAAGAGGGATCTCTAGTTCAAGATTAAAGGCTGAGCATCAGTGCTTGCCTTCTTTCCCTCTAGTCTGCCCTGTGAATTCTTGTAGGAGAGTAAACCCTTGACTATGAAGGAAATGAAAGGGGAATCACTGAAGGATCCCTGATTTCAACAAATTTCAACAAAATTCTGGAAGAAAGCACAACATAAAGCTAAACAAGGACTGTAGAAATGGCTCAGTAGTTAAGACACTTGTCTGCAAAGCCAGACGACCTGGTTCTATTACCCAGTACCCATGTAAAGCAAGATACACAAAGGGGCACATGCATCTGGGTTTTGTTTGCAGAGGCTGGAGGCCCTGGTGTGCCCATCGTCTCAGTCTCTCTTCTCTCCATCTCTCTTCTATCTCTCTCTGCTTGTAAATAAATAAATAAATAAATAAATAAATAAATAAACTAAACAATATACAAACTAATATACTTGTGAAAGAAGTTACATTACAGAGTCATAGACAAAAGGGTGGTAAATGTAAGGAGGAGAATGAAGGCAAAACAAACACTTTAAGTAAATAATAAATAAAAATAATCTAATAAAAAGTCTGTCTGGAGCTGGGTTGGTGACCCAGCACACAACAGCAATTGCTGCACAAGCATGAAGACCTGAGTTGGATCCCTAGTACCCATATATAAAGCCAAGAGTCACCAAACATGCCTGTAACCCCAGTGCTGAGAAGGGTGGACACAGAAGGGTCACTAAGGCTTGCTGGTCATCCAATCTAACTAGAAAATGGTGACCCCCTAAGTTCACTGAGAGACTGTCTCAAAGAACTAAGGTGGAAGAGTCATAGAGGAGGACACCCTCTTCTGGCGTCCACACATATGTGTACAGTGCATGCATATCTGCATACACATGCACATACATTGTGTGTGCGCATACATACTAAACCACACATGAAACACACTGAAAAGAAGGATGTCCACAGAGCCACCAGGTGAGAGAACAAGTGTGTCCTCTGAAAAGCAGCAAGCAATGCAGCTGCAACTACAGGGGAAATTTGTCTCTTCTCAATAAATAAATAATAATGATTGGGGGCTTCTACATTCTATTAATTTGGCATACAGAAAAGTTGATGTGCCTCCCATGCACACACTCATCAGAGTCTTAAGAGGTCTGTCTGCACACGTGCAGGTTTTTGTAATCCTTTCTAGTTAGGGAAACAGAGGAAACCTAAAATCATTTACCTTGTCCTTTATTCCTAAATGTGGATAAGCAATGATCTCCAAATTCATGAGAGTAAAATATCAGCCTGAAAGAAAAAGATTGAAATAAATAATCAAAATTGACCCCAAGGGAAATAGAAAATAACTCAGGAAATGGATAAAAATGTAACCTAAAGGAAATAAAATAATCTTATATCCTTGAAGATCTATAAGAATCAGAACATGTGTCAATCAAAGATAAGATTCTATGAAAAGACTATTTATAAATGAACAAGGGATCCTTAGATGTTAAAGTTTTCATTATGAAAAACTTTGGAATACAACAGAATAAATTTACAAGGCAAACAAAAAGACAGATACAGTAAACAGAAGTAATTAACAATAAATCTATAAAATCTTAATCCCCACAAGGACAAACATCAAACCAATTAGAAAATCAGTAAAGCAGAGGGAAGACAATTATTAAACAAATAACAAAATGAACTTCTAGAGATAAAAGATCATAAGATACAACAAAAGTAAGAAATGTGGATTTTTTAAAATCTAAATTTACCTATAACACTAAGAAACTTCAAAACACAAAGAGTAAGAAGACTCTAAGGTCATTGTGAAGGGAAAAAGAATACCTTTAAAATAGTACTACTAGGTTTAGAAAATTAAAAATGTATTATAAATATTTTTTATAAATAAAAAGTTATTTGAATTTAGATTAACAATGAATGATTTCTTAATATAAGTATTAATATAAATATTTCACACTGCATGGGACATAACTGTACTAAAATTAGTTGGTTATATTAAACTTAATTTAACTGAATCTTTTTATATATTTTATTTATTTATTTGAGAGAGAAAGAGAAACAAACAGAAAGAGTAAGTCCAAGCACTCCAGGGTGTCCTGCCACTGCAAATGAAGTCCAGATGCATGCACCACTTTGTGCATCTGGCTCTATGTGGTCAGTAGGGAATCAAACCAAGACCATCCAGCTTTGTAAGCAACTGCATTTAACCACTAGGCCATCTCTCCAGCCCCTTAACTGAAATCGTATATATTATTTGGCAACATTATGTTCAAATAAGTATAATTGGGCACATATCACAAATTCCATTAGCAATACTGGAAAGTAATGATGGACTACAATAAGGAAAATCACTTTGATGCTAAATTTAACACTCAATGAACTGTAAGAGTATTTGCCTCCCATTGATTCCCTCTTCAGAAGTTGCTGGAAGCTATATATTTCAGCCCAACGAGGGTTAAAATAAAGAGAAGGTGCATGAAGAAAGATGCTATCATTAATCCAGAACTCCAGTGGAAAGGAATCCCCACATGACAGCCATTTATCAGATCTGGAGCAAAACCATTTTATATTACAAGAGAAAATATAGGAGTGATTCCAGGCAATACACAAAGTAGCTAAGAAAGAGAAGGTACATTCATAATTGTCTTAAAAGTATGTTTTTAGTTAGATTGTATGTCATGAAACCATATGGGATCACATAACTCGATAGGGGGGGTACAAAAAAATTGACAACAGTAAAATATTTCTGAGCATACTACAATAAAAAATCAAAATAAAAACCATAATGAATCTGAGGTGTTTCTGGTAGCATTTGTACATTGCGTCATGTAACTTCAATGAAACCTTGGTACTGAATACACAATGTTCACATTGCCATCCTAACACAATGCCAACAAATGCTGCCTGAAAAACACAGTTCATAGTTGAGATGAATGCATGCTAAGAATTACATTGCTTTTTAAAAATGTTTATTTATTTCCACACAAGTCGGTGGTTACATGTATGTGTGAATTGATGCACCAAGGTCATTTGCTATTGTAAACAAATGCCTGGGAATTGAACCAGGGCCAGCGGGCTTTGCAAACAAGTGCCTTTAAATGATGAGTCATTTCTCCAGCTCCTGCATTGTTTTTAATTATTTATGTAAGGTTGCCTGTTCTTATAGGAACATAGTAGTTTACTTACAGAAAAAAATGACATTTACTATGTTTCTACCATCATTTCTCAGCATGTATCAAATTAGTATATCTTTGTATTGTACTATGTTAGAATGTTTACTCTTAAATATTTTTATTTGAGTTGATGCCTTGAGTTTCATTTAAAAAAAATCACAATGAATTTTGGCATGGGATTAGGACAGAATTTCCAAAAAATTATAAAATGTCCATGAACATATTTCTACTAACTTGTACTATATATTTATGCAATGCAATATTTTGTAGCACTGACAATTAAAATATCAATTAACACTAAAAATGTTATAGATATTCAGCAGTATCAAATGTTTAGATAATATTTCATTCTTTACGTAAGAATAAACAAGTACATTCATCCCATTACTATGCAAATTTGCCTTCATATTTAATAAATAGTAAAATCATATGCATAACAAAGAATGTCTTTAAATGAATATCTTTATGATTTACTATCAGTAAATGCTTGATTTTTATACCATTATGCACTGGAGTTGTATAAAAACTTCTCAGGTGACAAGGAATTTCAGGTGGGAAAAGTTCAAGAAGTTCTGGTTCAGATCATCAGCAGGATAAAATGAAGAAATTTCAAATACCTCTACTTAGATCTTTTGTATATAAATAAGAATTTTTTTGGTTGAGTTAATTCTCAGGTTCTGACTTTCAAATGCAAAAGAAAATGGAATTTTCCATGAAGTTTCATGATGTTTACTGTGTTCAGAAATGTCTTATGAAATTTTGGAGAGGAACAATAATAACAAAAATCTTAATATTGACCTGATGTTGGAGAAAGGCAAAACACCAAAGCACTATTTTTTTATTAACAACTTCCATAATTGTAAACAATATCCCATGGTAATTCCCTCCCTCCCCCCACTTTCCCCTTTGAAACTCCACTCTTTATCATATTCCTTCTCCCTCTCAATCAGTCTCTCTTTTATTTTGATGTCATGATTTCTTTGGATGAAAACTTCCTTTCTCTCTGTCTCCCTGTGTGTGTGTTGTGCTGTATGCGTGTGTGTATGCATTTTCATGAGTCTATGTGTGAGTGTACATGCACATATGTATACATACAAATAGAGGCCAGAGGACAACTTTAAGCATACCATCTTCAGGCACCACCCACCTTTTTTAAAGACAGAATGCCTCACTGGTCTGAAACTTTTGCAAGTGAGCTAGACTGGCTGGCCGGCCAGGAAGCCCCAGAACCACATATCCCATCTCTGCACTGGGATAATAAATGGACACAATCCCACCCAGCCTTTAGTATTTTTTTTTACTTGGGTTCTAGGGATTGAATTTAGGTCCTCAGATTTATAATCTCCCCAGCCTAAAATGAAGAATTTCTAACACACACAGGGAATTTTACTACAGCTAATTTTTAGTAAAGATCTTTATTTTTTTTTCTTTCATTTTTTTCATATGGGTAGACATAGCTATTTTATCTTTATTCAGGATAAGACATGTTTGTAAACTGAAAATTGATCTGGGTCTCTAGAGGAAATATAGACTAGATTTAAATAGTAGTTTTGAAATTATTTGAAATAGAGACAATCAAAGCAGTTTAGCCTAATTAGAAGATGTCCTTATGAAGAGGATGACCTTCCAGGAAAGAGATATACAGGTGAGCACCATTAAAGTGGTAATGGTAAAAATGGAAAGGAAGAAAGATGGCTAGAAGGAAAGAAGGAAGGAAGGAAGGAAAAAATGAAGGAAAGAAGGGGAGGAAAATGGCACTTAAGAGTAATACATCTCTCAATTTGCTTGCCAACTCTGAAACTATTTAATTCTCTGATGATATTCTCATGTCAAACACATTTGCACACACAGAGAGAGAGAGAGAGAGTAAGAGAGAAAAAGAGGTTGGATTTCTTTCCTACACTAAGCTCAGAATGACTATGTCTCATTTTCTTCATAACCTTACCACTCACCATTATGCTTAATTCTCAGTAGGCCGTCTTTGAATGTTCATCGAACAAATAATTTTTATTCTTTGAATAGCATGTGAACTCAACGAAGTGGAGAGTGTTTGTTTATATAGGAAAGCCGATATCAGCACATGCAAGTTATACTTTTGGTACAGTTTATAAAATCTGTCCTCCTAATTAGGTATGTACAAAAATAAAATGTTACCTCTAATATATAAAACTTTCCAGAAACATGCAAAATATTTATATCTAATTGAATACATATTACATTATATTATATTATGTTATATATTTTTATATATTATATTGTTATAATCTTCTACAGAAGAAAAACAAAGAGGCAAGTGGAGAATGAAATTTCTCAAGTAACAAGTGATGACATAAATGGGATTTGATACTAGTTCTATGTAAATCCAAACTCGTTGTTTATCCATCTTACACTATGGACCTGAAAAATATGTCTGCTAAATAAGAAATAAATTTATCTTTTCTCCACTTAAAGAGAAATAAGTAATTTTTTTTCTAAATGTCACAATGAGTTTTATGGCAATGCAAGCCACAGTGATGAAATCAATTTCAAAAACGTTGGTAGATGAATTGTGGGTTTTGTGAAATTTACAAGTGCTTTACAGAAATGTTACTTATTCGTTTGTTTATGTATTCATTTATTTATTTGCAAGGAGAGAGAGAAAGACAGAGACAGAGACAGAATAAGGGTGCCAGGGACTCTTACCACTGCAAATGAACTCCAGATGCATATACCACTTTATGAATCTGGCTTGATGTGCATATTGGAGGATCAAACCCAGCCTGTCAGGTTTTGCAAGTGTCTGAACCACTGAACTATCTCTCAAGCCCCAGAAATGATTTTTTTTTTATTGCCTCTGTCTGCTAACTGTGGTGGCAAATGGGAAGCCGTTCCTCTGGATTTCTTTCCCAGTGACTCATTCTTCTAGAAAGGGACCAATGGTGAACGGTAGCATTACTTAGCAAATTGTTTCTGTATGCCAGGTATTTTCATATTATCTCTTTATATTATCTTTCTTAATCCTGTAAATTTATTCTTAGGCTTCTACAAGACTGGACCTATAGTAACTGTTTTATAGATAAGTAATGAGAGAATAAGGAAGATAGTAACTTGCTCAGTGTCACCTAGAAAACAAGTATTACAGTAGATCATAAGACAATCCTACTCAAACACAAAGCTTTGGTCTTTCTGATAAACTATCTAGAACCATTTCTGAGTAACAATACTCAGAAGTTTTAAAAAAATCCTCAATAAAACAGTTAATAGATAGTTTGGGCTTGTATACATTGAGAACTGTGCATAATGTTAGAATTATTGGTAGTTAACTTAAGTGATCATCTCCAATTGGGCCATGTACAGGTCTCTTTTTTTTATTTTTTCTTTATTAGTCAGTTCTGTATTCAGCAAATACAGTCAGTTTGGTACCATTATTAGGCTCATCCGTGACCTACCCCCTCCCCTTGGCCCCTCCTTGTTGAGGTATACGGGTCACGCATTGTGGAGTTAGCCCACAGTTATGGATAAGCTAAATGTCTCTGCATATCATGACCCAACATGTGACTCTGACATTCTTTCCGCCCCCTCTTCTGCAAAATTTCCCTGAGCCATGTTGGATTCATTTTTGGTCTGCTTCAGTGATGAGGTCTCTTTAATCACTAATAAACAACCTAGAGATTTACATTGACTGTTCCCCTGTTCTTTCTATTTGTTCCCAAACAGCCACCTTTAGAAATAGCTTAGCTCTAAGCCTCCAAATTAACTCTGGGCTGGTGAAATCAAATCAAATCAAATCAAATAAACCTACTCACTATACTACCTTACCTTGATCTCCACAGAAAACCAAGACACCTCATAGGCCGTGATTCATATTCCCACTAAAGTAAAAATTACGTGTGGAAAACTTTATATTAGCCTGGTTTCTATTCACACTGGCAGGAAGAAGGACATAATGATTTAAGAACAGTCAAGCAGGGGCTGGAGAGATTGCTTAGTGGTTAAGGCGCATGACTGCAAAGCCTAAGGATTCAGGTTCGATTCTCCAGGTCCCACACAAGCCAGACACACATGGAGGTGCCTGCGTCTGGAGTTCATTTGCAGTGGCTGGAAGCCTGTTCTTACTCTCTTCCTCTCCCTCTATCTCTCTGTATCTAATAAATAAATAAAGTAAATTTAAAAAAAAAGAACAGTCAAGCGTGAGAATGCCTGGGTTCTAATTCTGGTCCACACACCACCAGAAGAGCTAGGAAGAATCATTTACCTTCTGTGTGCATCCATTACATGGATATAAGATGTAGAAAATAAGAACAAAAAGAAAATAAGAATGGAAAATCTTGACGATGAACAAAGATACAAAATGTAAAATACTGCCTGGTGTGCTGGCACATGCCTTTAATCCCAGTACTCGGGAGGAAGAGGTAGTAGGATCCCCATGAGTTCAAGGCCACCCTGAGACTACATAGTGAATTCCAGGTCAGCCTGAACTAGAGTGAGACCCTACCTCAAAAAATAAAGTAAAATACTGACACAGTGATAAGCTTATTTTCGTTATTTCCAGAAAATCTGTTATGGTAAAACAGCATTGCTGAATCTTCCATTGGAGGCTTTAGCTATATATGTCCCTTCTGTTCCATAAATCTCAGGAGCTAGTCAACACACTTCTCAATGACCAAATGTCACTACATAGTGTACTGAAGTGAAACTGATGGCCCAACACAGGCAGTTGGAGGAAGGAGGGAAAGACAGAGTCAAAGAGACTGGTTAGTCACAAATCTTTCTATAATTACCCCCAAACAACTAACTCTCTGTGCAGACGCTACAGGAAGGGATCCCCAAGTTTTTTTGAAAGAAGGGCTTTATTTTCATTTTTATGAAGTCTTGAAATCATCAAGGGCAGGAGAAGCTTAAACTCTAAAACACCTCAGTGAGTCTGGGAGGAAGCACCTATCCTGGTAAGTTTTATTTCAATCCTAAAACCATAATATCCGCTGTAGCCTGAAAACTCTCATACACTGAATTAAGTTCATTGTCCTTGGTAATTCCTGCTTTATAACATGCTAAATAGTGACTTTAGGAGAGGTCTGGCTCAGGGGAAGGAAGGGAAAAGCTAACACATTTGAAAACTAATGACTTTTATAGGTATACTGTATTTAATCCTTCAAACACCCCTGCTATACTTTTGAGGAAAATAATGTTCAGAGCTGTTAGTAAGTTGCAGAGCCCAATTTGTTAGTAGTATAAGACAGTAATACTTGAATAATAATAATCCACAAATGCCTCTTGTATTGAATATGACTGGGTTGACTGGAAAGAAGCATTTTATGTATCCAGCTCTAAAATGCAGTGATTTTTCTGCATAGCAAAACACTTAATGACCAATTATACATGTGTTCCTTTTACATTGCCCATAACCTTAAATTTCTGTGAAATTAACTCTAAATCACAGAGGTGCAATATATGTCATTTGGGGCTAAAGCATTTAAAGTTAGTAGACAAGCTTTTAGCTGCTCTTTTCCTTTGTCTTGGTGACTAGTGACAGCTAAGTGATGGAGATGCTCACATCTCAGATCCCTGCACACCTATGTGGAATATTGCTTTTCCATCACAATAATGCATACTGAATATGATGTATTAAGAACAGAAGTATGTGTGCAGCCATTGAAATTAATGAGTTCATTGTAGCATAACTTAGCTCATACCAACTAATATAATCCTCAATTTACATCATTAAGCTGGTATTGTGAATGGGGCTATTTCAGGGATTGTCAGGGAAAACTACGATCAAGACTGAATTATCAGGATAGAGAAAATAAGCAATGTTCACTTATGGAAAACTGACCATAACTCAATAAAATAAAATCAACTTTGACTTAAAGTAGAGGAATAGTATTCCAATTGTACCTCTAAAGGTTATAGATGCCTCAGAAGCCATTGGCAGAGTGAAGATGAAAATGATATTGACTCTAATTCTGAGCATAAATGTTTCATTTTTTTCTTTTGTTTTACTTTGGCTTCCATGGATTTGTCAAATATTTGTCAAAATAGCAATTTTTTAAGATTCCAAATCAACAATAAACCATGAACACTTACATAAAAGAGAAAACATATAAATCAAAGCTGCTATAATATCAAAATGATTATATTAGACTAAAAGTAGATAAAGAATTAATATATTATAGTCTGCTTGTCCCAATTTAATTTTCGTATGATTTTCAGAAGAGGTGGTTTCATCCTTAACTCAGGTCTAATTACTTTCAGAAATGTGTCCTTTGTCTCTCTCTAGTGATTAGTTTGAAAGCTTGGCAGTCATTTGCCACTAGTGAATCTCTTCTCAGTAGTTACAGTGAATAGCTTTCTCTAGTCTAAACCACCATTGCTATCAATTGCTCTTAAGTGTGGCCCTAAAACTGTCTACCAAAAATCAGTGTTTTTCCACAGTATGAAACCATCAAGATGTTATCCCCTTCCCACTGAACTGATTTCTTTTTTTTTTCACCTAGATATAAAGGAAGTACATTTTATATCCTATTGGAAGGTATCATGGACTTCAGTTCTTGCTTTGGTGTTATTTTCCCTAGATTAGATGGACTCATTCCCTTAATTTTTTTTCCTTCATTTTAAAAAACAAAATACAATTGAAGGGAGGAGTTGGGGAAGTGGAAGGAGAAAATATGATAGTAACATATAGTGTGGCAATGAGAATCAAAATCATAGATAAGAAAACATTTCACAGGAAAGCTATAAAATATGATATAAAGGTATTTATTGTCCTGTAATAAAAGATCCTTTAGAAATAACTAAAAAATGAGGCTATAGTGTGCTGCTAATATCTAGTTTCTTGAATGCAGTACAATGAACTAGGGAGCCCTTTCTACAGCTGGAAACTTTGCCCACACCAAGTGCACAGTGGGGCTTTCAGACAACCTTAAGCAAACAGGTTGGGATGAAAACACAGCAACCCTGATTTTACTGAGAGAAAATATAATTCAGAGGATTAGAGGGAGGAAAGTGCTTCACCCTTTAATGATTAGTTGTTTCCCATTCAGTGCTATTTAGAGTGTCCTGAAGTAACTACCTTTGCAGAATTGAAAAGAGTTGGATACACAAACCCCATCAGCTTTGTATTGTTCTACTGCCCAGTTTGCTGAAAACTAAAGGAAACAGCAAAAACAGAGACATACTATTACTCCAGGATTTTTTCCCTTGATATCTAAAAAAAACAATCTAAAATCAGCTTCCTTTATCCTGTCTAAAGATATCAGTGACTCAGGAAGGCCAGAGAGGAACACACACACACACACACACACACACACACGCACGCACACACACATGCACACGCCCACACCAAGAACATTTGACAAATACCAAATATATTCTTCAAGATTCTAGAAATGGGTTTCTAGAAGCCTAATACTCAAGCAGCTGAGAAGCAAATCAGTGTGCCTATGAGTGCATGGTAATCCCAAAATAGAGTTGCGTCCTGTCAGCAGCACTTGATCCTTCACTCTCCATAAAAGAATGCCATTGAAACATTTCCACACTGACACTGGTTGTAGAATCTTTTTTAGCTGAAAAGTACTCTTGTTCTGACTTCGCTTCCTGGTGTCCCACAACCTTATACACTCCCTTTGCTCTTTTGCCCCTTATCTAGTAGCTCTGACTCACTTACCCAGGGGGATTTTTTCCAGCAGGTAGAGATAGCTCTGAAAGAAGTCATTGCGAATGGCTTTATGAAGGATAAAGGACATGCTATGTCGACAGAGTTCATCATCGGTCTTCTGCCAGCGGGATCTAAAGGCAAAATGTGCTCCCAGGTGGGCCATGCTGCAGGGGAATAATAATTATTCCTGCAGAGAAAGAGAGCTTGTCTGGCTGTTTCTTTGAATTAGTCTTCTATTCCTCAAAGAACTTGACACTGTCATTTTAAACCAGTCCCCTGTCCATCTATAACAGGAGAGGCTATCATGGGGTATAGGGGGAAGGGCAGCAGACATGGGGAGGTCAGGCTCTTGGCACATCCACCCAAAGTCTGATTGCTTGTGCGACACCACTCCAAGCCAGCAGGTGCTAAAAGTCAAGATGGAAACAGGCTGAGTGAAATCCTACTTCATCCAGGACAAAGCACGCTTCGCTGCTGCTTCAGACAGGCTCAAGCACAGCCTGCTAACACCCTGAATATTTGCCTTAATTTGATTCTGAAATTGGAAGAGCCCAATTTCCATTTCAAAGAGTTGTGAATATTTTGCAGGAGATCCTGTTCCCTGATTTCCATCACTGTTGGAACACTGAATCCTCAAGTTACAAGGACCCTTCAAAGTCATCTTAGCCACTCACATTCCTTTCATCAGCACAATTTTCCCAAATCATTTCATAGAGATGGATATGTGTTTCCCATTTTTAAAGCTCTTCAAGAGAGGCAATTATTTGAAAACCTGTTTTGATGTTGAATACTCTTCTCTATCAGCAAGCTCTTTTTCTCTAGCTTGCTCTAAACAATGCCTGTTCATGGAAGCCTGTTTATTCCTCTCTGCTTGCTGTGGATATGATTTTGCTCCTGAGTATATTTGTGTTCTGTACTGAGTATCTTCTGGTTGTGTCTGTAGCTCCACTCTGTACTAACTATGTGTCATGAAGTGTGACCTATACTGACTACATCAATGAGCTCCATTACCCTCTGGCCAATACTTGGGTTCACCCAATGGATAGGACAAGAATGAAGTCAAGGTACTTATTCGCCGGGCACCTCCCATATGCAGATGCAATAGGTTGACTATTCTCAGGAAAATATTTTCCACTTGCCCTGATTATTTCTCCTTTGTCTTCCTGCTTGAAATTGAGGGTAGTAATATGCAAGCTGTTATAAGCCCTATCCCTTATAATTTCTCTCTATTTGCCTATATCTTTATAAATAGTCCTTTGCTAAACCAGCTCAGATCCCCAACTTGTGAAGGGTAGCTGTTCCCTGCAGGCAACATAACTAGTTTTACTCTTCAAATGTTCCTAACAGGAAAACCCATATGAACTCCATGCACTATTGGCCCTATCCTCATGTGCACCCACACACGAATGCACACATGTTTAAATAGGCAGCTTCTAAGAGGGTTCCTGTCTTAGTCCATCCAAGACGGTGTAACATCACAACAGAATCAAGGGCTTAAACAGCAAACATTTACTTCTCACAATTCTGGAGTGTGGGAAGACCAAGATCAAGTTTCTTACAGGCCCTGGGCCTAGTGCAAGGTCTCTTCTTGTTTTCAGATGGACCTCTTCTCATTGTATTCTCACATGGCAGAGATCAGAGAGTGAGCCAGCTTTTGTGCTTCCTTTCAGGAGGGAAGTACTCCCATTCAGAAGGGCTTCATCTCATCTCCTGATCACGCCTCAAGGCATTACATCACCTTGGGGATTAGAAGGTCAACATGAGATTTGAAATGATATAAACATTCAGTCCATAATTGTACCTCATAAAAACCCTCTCCGCCTCCTTATTCATGCTTTTCTTCTTCCTCTTTTCTTGAATGTAGGCTAATTTCTAAAGAATAATAAACTACAAAAGTGATGGGATGTCACTTTTATCATGACGTCATAAAATGACCATCTTGGGCAGCTTGTATCTCCCTCTGAAGAAAGCTAGCTGTCTATTGTGAGCTCCCTACAGACGAGCCCACATGTTAAGGAAACTGAACTCAAAAATCCCAAGAGGAGTTGAATTCATAAATGAGCTTTGAAGAAAACCTTTTCCCAGTCAGAAGTTTGGTTGCAACCTGATGAAAGACCCTAAGCCAACTAAGTCACTCCCAGTTTACTAATTCACAGAGATGTGTTTGTTCTTTTAAGAAGAAGGATTTAGGGATAATCTGTCCTGATGAATCAATGAATAATTTGGGATTGAATGGGTGATATATAGGATTTACCCATCAACTATTTATTATTTATTTATGAGAGAAAGATGCAGATAGAGAGAGAATAAGTGCTCCAGGGCCTCTCAGCCACTGCAAATGAATTCCAGGTGCATGTGCCACTTTTGCATCTGGCTTACATGGGTACTGGGAAATCAAATTTGGGTCCTTAGGGTTTGCAGGTAAGCACCTTAACCACTAAGCCATCTCTCCAGTTCCATTTAAATTTTCAAAGATGTAAAATCTAATCATAATTTCCTTAGGTTTTCTTTGTATGATTTGTTATTGGAAAACAATGTAAAGATTTGTGTGAGTCTAATTTATTTTCCTTTATCTTATCAAGCTTCCATATTCCTATTGTTCTGAGCAGAAGGTACATGATTTAGTTTCAGAGTGATTGTCTCTATACCTGTCTGTAGAACTTGCCTACAATGCAGTTAGTTACCAATTTTCCTTTGCCACAGTTTTCCACCCATGGGTCAGAACGACATGGATCAATCAACAGATAGTGATCTCTTGGCTCTAGTTCTCATTTGAGCTTGTTACCAATGTCTGTTATTGTTAATATCAGCATAGGCTTTCTGTGCTAGCAGCATGGAGCCTTGCCTAATGCAAATACAGTCCTGCATTCATTTTTACTCAGCAAATTCTTAGTAGGATGGAAATTGAGTAGATGAAATGAAACCAGAACAGAGAAACTTCAAGTGAGATTGTTTCATCATGTAAAAAGAAAGCTGATTGCTAGAATTAAGCAGACATGGCCGAGTTCAAAATTCATGTCTATCACTTACATATGAAGTAACCTGGACATGGTCTGTATGAGCCCCACTTTCCTCTTCTGTAATACAAATATAATAATAAAGATATATGCCTCATATGATATATAGATTAGATAAGAGATGGGAGATGAATCCTATCAAAATAATTACATGCATATATGAAATGTCAAATATAAACTGAAGGCATATGGTTTCAAAAAAAGGGAGAGAAACACCACAGTGCTTATCACACAATGTGTCTGCAATAACTGATGCAAGCTATTATCATTATAGCCATTGGAAGGAAGATGGTAATGAGTTATAGCTCTTCAAAATACTTTGTCTGGTTGTTCTTGAGTTATATTGAAGTAATTCACCATATACTCAGGAGATTATTTATACTGCATGCATTTAAGAATTGAAACAAAGTCAAATGAAATGAGCTGGTAGAGCACATGTATATGTCCCTTCAAATTTTCTTTTGCTGTAGGAAAATGTAGAAAAATAAGAAGGCCATATTAGAGGCTTCTTATAATGTGTGCATGTATATATGTGTCTGTGATATGTGTATATACTCATAGGGACAGTGAATAGACATAGGATTCTACTTTGTCACTTGTATTAGTATTTCTAACATATGACTACTTCCTGACCCTACCATCTTAGTGATGTTTTCATAAATCCTCATCTGCTGAAAAGATCAGGATGGTTGGTCCAAGGAGAGGACTATCTGATTCCAGCTATTCAGTATAGCCTTATTTGACAATTGATATTGGCAAGTTTCTCAATTTTTAGAGAATTAATTGTTCCACTATAAATTGGACATTATTTAAATTTGAACAAGAATTATTAAGTGCTCTAAGAGTTCTGTATTTCAGACCTATGATTTCAGAGTGGGGTAAAAAATAAGTTTTGCAAAGTGCCTTTGTCAAATTCAGTTATCTCTGTGAGTCACATTAGATTCTGTGACTATTTCTCATATTGGTATAGCTTAGACCAATTTTTGGCTCATTGCACTTCATGTGCCTATAAATTTTCTCTCATGGTTGAAACACTCTATTTGCAACAACCTCACACCATTCTTGGCCACATTCACACTTAGTGAGTGAGGTTATGATATAGAGAGGCAAGGAAGGAAAACAATGAATGTAGAAGAAAGAACTATCACCTCAGCAAAAGAATATAGAAACTGGAAACTGAATTTAGCCATGTAATCTACCATCTCATGGGGGATCCCTTTGTGAGGGGTAACTGCTATTAAAAAAATTCTCAGTCTCAGTAGTAAAGGCAATATAGAAAAAGGCATTCGAAAAGTATATTCATTCAGCAGTAAGTTCAATATTTGGGGAAGTCCACTCAATATAAAATACCAACCAAATTAAAATCTCATAATTGGGCTGGAGAGAAGGCTTAGTGGTTAAGGCAGTTACCTGCAAAGCCAAAGGACCAAGGTTCAATTATCCAGGAGCCACATAAGCCAGATGCACAAGGTGGCACATGTGTCTGGAGTTTGCATCTAAAAAAAGAAAAACTTAAGAATTATAAAATTGTATAATACTGTAGTTTAAGTTCAATAGAGAAGATGAAATAACAATATTGTCAAGAGAGAATTTACCATACAAGGACACTCATTGGAAGAAAAAGTTTTACTTCAGGAAAGGTGAAATTAAAACAGCATGTTATTAACCAAAAAGTAAAATGATTAATAACATGGAGGGTAGAGCCACCAAATAATATATAATAAGTTGTCATAAGACAAATATTATTGCAATAGAGGTAAAGGACTTTCAATAATGATCTTGGTACTTGACACAATTTGATCACTACCTTGCTAACACAGGCCTATCCCATCTAGATTTGACTTAAATGTAAGAATAGAATGGGGACAGGGATGAGGGAAAACAGGGTACCAACACGTGATGTATCCATATGAAACATCTTGTTAATAATAAATATTAAAATAATATTATAATAAATATTAAAAAAGAAGAAAGCAGAAAGAAAAAAAGTGAAAATCTAAAGCTCTCTGAACATGCTTTAGGACTTTTCATGAAAAATGAATATCTTTTTAAGATGCAAAATTAAAATCATAATGCAATATAGTAGTGCTTTTGATCACATTAAGGTTAAAACAATAAATTTTGTTCATCAGAAGAAACCATAAACTAAAAAGCCAACCAAAGAAAGCACAGTAAATATTCCTACCTTTAACAATCAATAAAAATTAGTACTCTAAGTACATAATAGTGCCTACAAATAAATAAGAATGAAAACAACTCTATAAAAAGAGAAGAGATCCTTGCAGATATTTCACAGAAAGTAAATTTAATTAGACATTTGAAAACTTATTAATCTTCTGAAACATACAGATTTTAATCATAACAAGATGCACCACAAGATTACAAAAATGAGAACTAAAATGTCCAGTGAAAGAAAGGACATGGAGCAACATCACTGAAAGCTATGTTTGTGTAGGCTCACATGCATACATACACATATGCACACCATACACTTGCAAAAAACCCAATAAAAATAACCTGTATTTCGTTGAAAAATAACTTGTGTGTTTTATTGAAAACTCACAAAATTTGCAAAACAATGCTGAATTATCTTATGTAGTTAAGGATGTCTCTATGCCAGACCAAACATATTCACTAAAAGAGCTCTTACACATCTGCACCAGGAAATATGTACAAGAAGTATGGTGTGGTTTTGTTTACAGTACCAAATAAACAAGCAAACAAAAACTCTATAGCAACCCAGATGTCTAACAACATCAAAACCAACAAATAACATATATTTATAGAGTATAAAACCAAAACACAGCAATGAAAATTTAAAAAAATAAAATGGTCTTGGAGCAAAATAGCTCAGCTGTTACATAATAACACCCTCACAGGCACCCACATATGCCTCACAGCCTGACAGCACAGCTAATTGGAGTCCTTAGAAGGTTTGGGACATGCTTTGAGTGCAAGGGGAGGGACTCGTGCAGGCAACTCCCACTCACCTCCCCATCTTCCATGGGGGACTGTCATGGATAGCTTTATATCACTTTTCAGGAACTGATGAAGGATAAGGCTTTCTAAAAGGTGATAGCTGCCATTTATAAAACCACTTCACTTTGGTCTGGAATTGCTGCTTGGTAATGAGGTGTCCTACAACTTACACTGCAAGATACAGCCACTTTTGTGTCAGCATCCCAATTTTATGTATATAGCACAGTGGACTATTCACCTGGTTTTCGTGGCTTCATTTTCTCCATTTTACTGCCCATCTATCTGAGTAATAAATTGTTTGAATCTACAAATGGACTATGTGTCTTAAGTGACTGAATCAAGTCTTAGCCTACGATCTGCCTTTCCTTGTCTTAAGTTCTTAACCAGCACTATTACCCCCATAAACATGGGTGAATTTAAAAATCACAGTTGTGTGTAAAGCAAATTGCAAAATATATTGACTATACATTATTATGAACATGAAGCTCAAACACATACAAAATTAATCCGTATTGGGGTGGAGGGATGACTTGCACTTAAGGCATTTGCCTGCAAAGCCAAAGGACCCAGGTTCAATTCCCTAGGACCCACGTTAGCCAGATGCACAAGGTGGGGGGCACGTGTCTGGAGTTCGTTTTCAGTGGCTGAAGACCGGGAAGCACCCATTCTCTCCCTCTCTCTCTCTCTCTCTCTCTCTCTTCCCTTTTTCTCTGTCAAATAAATAATTAAAAATATTTTAAAAATTAACCAGTATTATTTATCTATTTCAGCTTATTTATTTATTTGCTGTGCTGAGGATGGGATCCAGTGCTAGGAAATGCTACTCGACTGAGCTACACCTGTGGCCCCAACAGTATGATTTTAAGAAAAAAGTAAACTTCGTGGTGAGAACAATGATCAATCCTGAGATAAAGAAGAGGTTATGCCTGGAGTAAGATGCTAGGGACATTCGTTGTATTGGCAATGGTTAAATCTACAGCTAACTTAGGGGTACATATATATTTCTCACTTTACTATCTCTTATATTAATGTGGTTGTTTTTATTAGAGTCATGCAACCAAAGGCAAATACAGAAATTGCATATCCCTGTACTTGATGGATCTGTGCTTAATGAATAAGATGTACTGAAACAGGGTCAGTGGCCCATTGGCCACTAATTCTAGAGCACAGCCCAGCCACCTGTCAGAGCTGGATGTTAAATTCTGAATTTTCTGTGTGAAAGATTTTTGATCTGTAAACTTTGGAAGCAGCAATTCACATTCTTGCTTAATGAAGGACAAGGACAAAATGGCATTATGAGATTAGAGAACATTTACTCTAAACATAACCAGAAATCTGTGCCCCTAATACCATGGCTCTGGCTATATGATGTTGTAAGTTAGCTTACTAATCTTCACTTTGGTCTAGAATTGCTGCTTGGTAATGAGGCATTCAACAACTTGCACTGCAAGATACAGCCACCTTTGTGTCAGCATCCCAATTTTGTGTATGTACAACAGCGGAGTATTCACTTAGGATTAGTCTGGTCAGTATTCCCAGCTGAGGAAGCCACATCCTTACCTCTAGCATGTCTGAGGCCTAGGGCCTATGCTATGGTTGACTAGGACTGATTTACCTTAAGAACAAGACTAAAGTACTGTGGATGGAAGTCTAAAAGAAGCTGCTGAAACAGGCATAGTGATGCATACTTATAATCCCAGCACCAGGGAGGCTGAGGCATGAAGATCACTGCAAATTCAAGGCCCACATAGCAAGAGACTATCTCAAAATTACAGTGTAACAATAAATAAATAAAGAAGTCAGCTCTTTTTATAAGAGCTTAATATGGCCTTAATAGATATGTCTTAAGCAAGCTAAACTTTACATCTACAATATTGTAATAAAATATCAATCATCTAGAAGCCACAAATGGTATCTCTTTATAATTCATATGAACCAGAATTTTTTCATTCCCTTTATGAATTCTTTAATAGCTCCACATTGCACATGAAATAAGTGATGTGTTTTCTTCCTCTGCCTCCCGCTGATTCTCACAACCTATATGCTAGTTAATAGTCATCAGTTTAGTAAAGCAAGCTACAGAGATCAGGGTTCTTCCATTTGTCTAATTTACTTCTCAAAAACTAGGCACAAGGCTGGAGAGATTACTTAGCAGTACTTTTCTGCAAAGCCAAAGGACCCAGGTTTGATTCCCCAGGGACTTCATAAGACAGACGCACAAGGTGGTACATGCATCTGGAGTTTGTTTGCAGGGCCCTGGCATTCCATTTTCTCCCTATCTTCCTCTTTTCTCTCTCTCTCTCTCTCTCTCTCTCTCTCTCTCTCTCTCTCTGTCTCTCTCTCTCTCTCTAATAAAATATAAAATAACCTAAAAAACTAGGTACATATAAAGTTAGGACTAGAATCATTAATACTGGGGAGTGAAGTGAAAATTTCTCGGGAAGCTTCTGCTTGTTACAGCTAGCATTATCCAAGCAATTATTTTCTTCCCTAGATGACATCACTTTATAAAGAATTGTGATGTACCCGCTTGTCATCTCAATGGATGATTGAGGTACTTTCATATATAGTACTGCTTTACACTCTGCATGAAAAAAGGTACTATTTCAGTATACCTCTGAGATCGTACAGGTACTTGTGGCTGTAAAACTCAAGCATGAACCAACTTAACACCAGTATAGGTGGTCAATGAACTACCCAACACTACCCTAACTTTGGGCATCACATTCACTGTGGACAGGACAGGACTTTGTCCTGTTCTGTTAGTGTTGGGCTAGTTAAAACTAAGACTGAGCAGACCTGCAAAATCTAATCCCAAGTTTCCCTAGAAATAGAGTCTTTGGAATAGCTCTAATGCAAGGAGAAAACATACATCCCAGTCCTTCTGGCACTGGTGGACGTAGATATGGCATAGGAGCTTAAAACTAATCTATTCTATCTATTATACCCAAAACGATGCAGATTATCATGTGACCACAGTGTGGTCATTGTGGATAAATCATCTGGGCCTTCTCTCTAGATAATAGTTTGTTCTTTATGAATAATATACCAATAGTGTATTTGCTATGAAGTTGAGCATGGATCCCTCTCTGGTACTGATATGGCAACAGCACACCAACAACTGTCTCTAGATCTGAACTTAGGGGCTATCCAGTGCTGAAATAAAAGTGACTACAGATAAGAGAATATAAGCAGTCCACACAGGGTTTCCAAAAAGACAGATACTTACAAAGCCAGATTATGAATACTTTATCCTTCAATATTTTTAAAATATTTTTTGGTTCATTTTTTTATCTGTTTATTTGAGAGTGAGAGAGAGAGAAAGAAAGCCGGGCGTGGTGGTGCACGCCTTTAATCCCAGCACTCGGGAGGCAGAGGTAGGAGGATCTCCATGAGTTCGAGGCCACCCTGAGACTCCATAGTGAATTCCAGGTCAGCCTGGGCTAGAGTGAGACCCTACCTTGAAAAACCAAAAAAAAAAAAAAAAAAAAAAAAAAAAAAAAAAAAGAGAGAGAGAGAGAGGCAGCTAGATAGAGAGAGAATGGGCACACCAGGGCTTCCAGCCACTGCAAACGAACTCCAGATGCATGCGCCCCTTTGTGCATCTGGCTAATGTGGGTTCTGGGGAATTGAGCCTTGAACTGGAGTCCTTAGCCTTCACAGGCAAGTGCTTAACCGCTAAGCCATCTCTCTGGCCCTATCCTTCAATATTTAAACAACATCACTCACTATTCTTATTGCATTGAGATCACTCAGAAAATCATACTGTTCTATCATAACCACATAAGGTGCTAGAAACTGACCATATAGTAACCACCATGGGATGGGAGAACTCTCAAATGGTGAATTAAAACTACCTATTTTGAGAAAACTCAATTCAGTAAAACTTAGAGAACTTATAAACTACCCTTATAATAAACCTTTTTAGGTATAGAAGCCAGTTGTTTTTTTCTTTTTTAAAGTCAAATTAAAATCATTGAGTGAAAAAAGGAAGAATTTCCTCAAATTTCATTGTGTCATTTTTTCTTACTGCTGTATAGAATTCCATTGTGTAGATATACCACATCTTAGTTATCCATTCTGCTAGTGATGGATATCTGGGTTGGTTCCAGCTCTTAGCTATTATGAATTGAGCCACTACAAATATGGTTGAGCAGATCTCTCTGGCCTGTGGTTTAACGGTTTTAGGGTAGATGCCCAGTAAGGGAATAACTGGGTGTATTGGTATATCTATAGTCAGCTTTTTCAGGAGTCTCCATATTGCTTTTCAAAGTGGTTGTACCATCTTACATTCCCACCAACAGTGGATGAGTGTTCCTAATTCTCCACATCCTTGCCAGCATTTATTTTCACTTGATTTTTTGATGTTTGCTATCCTTACTGGGGTAAGATGGAATCTCATAGTTGTTTTAATTTGCATTTCCCTGATGATTAGTGATGATGAACATTTTTTTAAGTGTGTGTTTGCCATTTGTATTTCTTCCTCTGTGAACTGCCTGTTCAGCTCTTTGCCCCATTTTGTAAGTGGGTTGTTTGACTTTTTACTGTTTAGGTTTTTGAGTTCTTTGTAGATTCTCGAGATTAGGCCTCTGTCAGTTGGATATTCAGCAAATATTTTCTCTCAACCACTTTGGAAAGCAATATGGAGACTCCTAAAAAAGCTGACTATAGGGTTACCAACAGACCCAGTTATTCCCTTACTGGGCATGTACACTAAAACCTTCAAGCCTCAGTCCAGAAAAATCTGTTCAACCATGTGTATAGCAGCTCAATTCATAATAGCTAAGAGCTGGAATCAACCCAGATGTCCATCACTAGAAGAATGGATAACTAATATGTGGTATATCTACACAATGGAATTCTATACAGCAGTAAGAAAAAATGACACAATGAAATTTGAAGAAAAATGGTTGAACCTGGAACAGATCATTCTCAGTGAACTTACCCAATCACAGAAAGAAAATCACCACATAATCTCACTCATCTACAGCATCTAACCTGAATCTACGCAAGATACCTTATATATCCAGCAAGCAGCTCGTGGACTACACAGTAGGATGGGTGGGGAAGGAGGGGAGGGCAAGGGAAGGGGTGGGAAACACAAATCTAGACCCAAACGGAAATGGTACCATAAAATTCTACATCCTAAAAGGCAGACCAAATGGCTGAACCTTCACCAGGCCCTTAGAGGGAACACCTGAGCCATAAGACACTGGAGAGGGTATTATGAAGACTGACCTTAATCTTCTACAGCCTCTCTCTCTCTCTCTCTCTATCTATCTATCTATCTATCTATCTCTTTCTCTTCTCTCTAACTCTTTTATATTAGTTATCGTTTTCTTCCTTTTCTTAGTGGGCATTGACCTGTAACTCCCAGTACCAGCATAGGGCTATCATCCACAATGAGCTTTTTATCAGAGAGACCTACAAAGTTTCCTAAAAGAAAGACAGATTTCTGTCAGAGTACTTGATGACCCACCAAAGGTTAGTGATAAGACCCTACTGCTGAAGACACCTTATGGGGTTGACACGTAAAATGGAATGGCATTGCCGGAAGCTGGAGGAGAGTCAGTCCCCAGAAAGTCATCATGTCTAGCGCCAGAAGGTGCTACATGGGAGACTGGGGGAAAATGACCAATATCTGTCCAAGCAACTCATGGTCTAACCTACTTAGCAAAAACTAACCTGTTGTGATGCTCACAAAAGTGCAATAGTGGCACACAGCCATGGTGGGAAACCAGCTACTTTTGATTTGGCTAACTGATCCCCTCAGTGGTACGGGACCCATAGCTGGATCTGGGAAACAAGTCAGAACTATATCCAAACATAAGCCGGCTCTCCATTATCAAGCTACCACCAATTGTGGGCTACAAGAGGGCCTACACCTATTAAATTCTCTATAAAAAATGTAAGGGTTATCTCATTTGTCTGGTGTTAACTTTCTCTCCATTGGAGAATCTGCTTCTCTTTTTCAGATAGACACAAATCCTAAGGACAGAGCCACCCCATCATAACTCAAAAGGGCCCTGGCTGAAACTAAGAACAATTGGCAAAACAAGCAAGGGTGCTGTTTTCTTTGTGAACTGGGTACCAGCACAAGGGTGAAGGAGATCGACACAGAGAAAAATCAACTTCTACCAAATCAGATATCCAGAGACCCAGAGGCCCCCAATACCTTATCATCAAAGCAGACCAAAAATGAACCCAACGTGACTCAGGGAAATTTTGCAGAAGAGGGGACAGAAAGAATGTCAGAGCCACATGTTGGGTCATGATATACAGAGACATTTATCCTACCCATAACTGTGGGCTAAGTCCAGAATGCATGACCCATATACCTCAACAAGGAGGGGCCAGGGGGAGGAGGTAGGACATGGATGAGCCTAACAATGGTACCAAATTGACTGTATTAGCTGAGTACAAAACTAATTAATAAAAAAAAATGTTTTAGGGCTGAAGAAATTTCTGAATGATTAAAGCTCTTGCCTGCAAAACCTTAAAAAAAAAAGAAAAGAAAAGAGAAAAGGAAGCAGGTGAACATTAGAAATAAAATTCCTGAACTTCTGAGATTTTTTTCCAAAAAATTTCTTGCTTTGTTCTGAAACATTAACCCTGTGTTCTTCTCATATTGTCGTAGCTTTGGAGCTTACATTAGGTTTTTAATCCATTTGAGTTGAATTTCATAACTAGTGAGAGAGAGAGTTTAGTTTCTTCTGCCTAAGGATGTACACTTTTCATAGACCCAGTTACTTTTTTTTTTTTTTTTTTTTTTTTTTTGGTTTTTCGAGGTAGGGTGTCACTCTAGCCCAGGCTGACCTGGAATTCACTATGGAGTCTCAGGGTGGCCTCGAACTCATGGCGATCCTCCTACCTCTGCCTCCCGAGTGCTGGGATTAAAGGCGTGCGCCACCACGCCCGGCAACCCAGTTACTTTTTAAAGCTTACCTTCTTCCTAATTTAAGCTCCAAAATTATGAATTGTTTCAGGACAAAGCAAGGATTCTTTGGAAAACATTTCAAAAGATCAGGAAACAAAACAGAAGGCAGGTAACTAGAATTGCATCGGACTAAAAACATCAACAGAGTAAAGAGCCAAACTACAGAATGAGAGGAAATATATACAAACTATACATCTGAGAAGGAGTTGATATCCAAAGCATATGAGAAACTCATGACCTGGAGATAAATCTCAGAGCAGAATGCTTACTTCATTGTACAAGGCCATGAGATAAACCCCCAGCACTGCTCAAAAACGATCTCACAGAACCCAATAGCTATTAAATAAATAAGTAAATAAATAAATATGAACAATAAATTCAAATTTTTCTTTTCCAAAATATGACATGCAAGTGACCAACAAATATATGGTAAAATGTTCAACATTACTAATCATCAGAGAAATACCAAAAAATCCTCCCCCCCCCAAAGAAAGTACAAGGCTTACTAAATTATCTGGAATTTTCCTAGACTAGACCTCTAGGGAAGGGGGAAAAGCCCAAGTTCCCTTTTAAGCAAAGAATTGTTGACTCTTCAAGGAAGTGAACATTCATGAATGCCCTTTGCTATCAGAAAATTTCAAAGAAGCCCATGGAAATAAACTAGCAGATTAATATGCTAAACTAGTAACATCTTCCCAATCCACTCAAGAAACATAAGCTGTTTCTAACCTTGGTATCCCCATTCTCTCTCTCATAAATAAAATATATTAATTAATTAAAAAATAAATATCTCCGCAACCCATCATCTAAAGTCACAAGTCCCTATAGTGTATCTCCCCTACTTGTGGTATCCCTTTACCATTAATAATGACAGAGATCATATTGCATTAATAAAATTATATAGAAAAGCAGAAAGGAACATAATAGTCAAAGACCCTACCACCATTACTATCCACATCAATTAAGTACCACAGAAAGAGTCAAGAGCAACATGGAGAACTAACTAACTAAATTATCTGAAGAAATACAGCTACCATGCCCACAAGGGCTGCCCCATTGCTTGGATGACTTGGAGGCATCCACCTGTACCACTTTGTAAGGTAACCACTTTTGAAATTACCCTTAGGAAGGCCCATAAGAATGTCTTCTATATCTCAGCTAGTGGAAAAATTTTAACTTTATTGAGTATGATATTTTAAGATAATATTAATAGTTAATATGCTCAGTCCTATAACCAAGTAAAGGTTATACCCCTTAGGACTTCAAAGTTGTCCTTTGTATGACTTACAAATGAGTAATATGGTATTCTGGAAAGCCACTCACATAAAGCTAATCTCAAGCCTAAATGGAAGTGAACTTGTGGTTTTTCTCATCACTCACACTGCTAGCAAACTGTGAGATGTTTAATCTTGGTTTTATGTTTCATAACTAAGGAATATAAAACTATCCAGACTAGAAAATTATTCCAAATGGCAATCTCAAGGGAAGCTTTTTGAAAACATCCCGAGCCAAGGTAGATTACCAGGAGGAAAAAGAATGCTCCAAGCTTTAATGGTTCCTCAAATCCCTTTGCCCTGCTAGGCCCAATTTTGGATTTTCCTTTTTTTCCCTTATAGAATGCTCTTTTAGCAGAATTCTGCTCAATAATCTTGGAAAGAATCAACACCTTTGATATTCAAGTACTTTTGATATCTCAGAAACATCTTTATCCTCTGCCCTGGTATCTCAGTACTCTGCCCTGTTTCCAGCAAGAATCTTGCAAAGTCCATTTCTCTAGAATCTCCTCTTAGCCTTTATATACTTTTTGAGCAATTTTCCATCCATTGCCCCCAACCCTGTATGTAGATTCCTACTTCCCTGTGCTATATTGGAATAGAGCCTAGTTCCATTTTAAGATCTCTTTCCAATACTACAGTAGTCATGAGTAACTGAATTTTACTGCTTTAAATACTGTTGACTGTGGTTCTTTTTAATTAAATTTATGTTTAAACAGTTAAATATAAATATATTAAATTGCACATATTTACAAAGTAATGTGGGATATTTTGATACATACATACATATATATGTGTATATATATATATGTGTGTGTGTGTGTGTATGTGTGTGTGTGTGTAGTATTATATCTAAATCATGGTAACATCCAACTTCCCCAAACATTTATCATTTATTTTTAAAATATTTATTTATTTATTTATTTGCAAGGAGACAGCAAGCAAGAGAGAGAAAGGGTACATCAGGGCCTCCAGCTGATGCAAATGAACTCCAGGTGCATGCACCACTCTGTGGATCTGGCTTTACATGGGTACTAGGGAACTGAACCCAAGTCATTAGGCTTTTCAGGCAAGTGCCTTAACCACTGAGTGCCTTCTAAAGAAAAGGTAAGAGTGAAAGGATTCAACTTCAAGTAATTCTCCCCTTCCTTCAAGATGGTGGACTGAACTGAACAGGATCCTGGCCTGCCACTCACCATTACTTGTACCACCAGCATGCTGAATTAATGAATCATCCCCAATGCATTTTCTTATATGTTTTGCTAAAAATTAGTGAAAGGAATATAAATGGAGTAGTTCTTGCTTAATAAACTTAATGTTCATTTGTGCTAAGATGGACATTTAAGTAAAATTTAAACTTTGAATGTAAGAAAACCTAATATTCAGCTAAAACTGTACTTATGATAAGATCAGATATAATTTTTTCAATTTATTCTCCAAATATTCTCTCTCCCTATTTCCCTCCCTCTTCTCACTTCTCTTCTCCTCCCCTCTCTCTTCTTCCAACTCATCCTCTTTCTTCTTTTTTTCTCTCCTTTCTCTCCTCAGCCTAAAACTAGACACACAAGCTCAATGTTACTGTTGAAATAGTACATAGAAGAAAGTGCTTCTTAAAGCAGTATTCTCACATGACCAGCAATAAAAACTTCTGGGATGCTTATTGTTGCAACCACTAGTGTGAAAAATATAGGTTACCTCCTCTACTGCATCTATATTTTAATCAGTTGAGTTTTGAAGAATTATAAACTATTTCAAACTTTCAGAGATTCGTGATACAAGCATTCATTCATGATAATTCCACTGTGAACAAATGTTAACAGTATGCTGCTGCATAAACTTCAGATTTTGTCTTTAAAAATATTAAATAATTGTACAAATACAATTGAGAAACTTTTCCCTAGCCCATTGCTTTCTTATTGTCCTCAGAAAAAGTATGCCAACGTGAGGTAGGTATCCTTCCTATACTCATTTTTGTATTTTGTATTATGTGTGTTTTTCCAAAAGCAAGATTTAAGTTGGAATGAAACATTTAAAATATACACAGTGACCAGGAAGATGGTTTAGTGGTTAGAGGTGCTTGCTTGCAGAGCCTGCCTGCCTGCCTGCGTTCAATTCCCCAGTACCACGTATAGCCAGATGCACAAAGTGTCTGAAATTCATTTGCAGTGGCAGAAGGCCTTGGGATACCCATTCTCTCCTTTCTCCTCACTCCCCACCTCAAATGGATAAATAAATATTTTTTAAAACGTTAGAACATAAAGTGAAACAAGTTAGTGTTCTACAATTAAGTTGACTCAGTCAACTGTATGCTATTTTTTTTAATTTTTTTTTATTTATTTGAGAGAGACAGGCAGACAGAGAGAGAGAGAGAGAATGGGTGCACCAGGGCCTCCAGCCACTGCAAGTGAGCTCCAGCTGCATGCACCACCTTGTGCACCTGGCTTACGTGGGTCCTGGGGAATTGAGCCTCAAACTGGGGTCCTTAGGCTTCATAGGAAAGCACTAAACCACTAAGCCATCTCTCTAACCCAACAGTATGTTTTTAATAGTTCATATATGTTGTGTGTGTCAGTGAACACAGTGAGCAACAGGTAGAAACATATTCATACCCACACAGTATACTCATCTTAACTATGGGACAGTATTCCAGTATAAGTCTACCACCTTTCATCTTTCCTTATGGACTGAGCATTTAGTTGTGCCCAAGCATTCCCTATTACTAACATCCTCTAAAAGCAGGTGTAAAGTTGTTCTCTAGTATAAGTATGGATGTGGATAATTCTAGACTTTACACTTTACCTTTGCTATACATGGCCAAGCTGCTTTCCAAGATGAATACACACATTTATCTACCAGTAGTGTATGAATTTCAATTCATCCAAACCTTGCTATAACTTGTGATCTTGTTTAAATCTTGCTAATCTATGTTGTGGGTATTTCAATATTAATAATAAGTAACATTAATATAGTGACAAAATTGTCTCAGATATAATTCCACAAACTGTATTTCATTTAATTTGCAGAGCCTACTTGAAAAGTTTGAGTTCTTTTTACATCCTCATTTAATAGACTAAATAGGCTAATTCAAAGAAAGATTGCATAATGTGTCCAACTAATAAATTGTAGGACTAGATACTGAACTCAAGGAATCTAGCTCTACACACATGACACATAGTTATCAGGCATTGAAAGATCCAGCCTTTGATTACTAAGGTCTAAGCATTTATTAATTCTGAGATTGTAGAGCAGCAGATCCAACTTGTCATGGTTTTAAGTTCTCTTTTTATTTTGTGTGCCTGAAAATTTCCATGATTTTGAGCATAAGAATGTACTTAAAATTCCAATTATGTTTCATCCAGCAATTTGGCTTGTTAGCGGTAGAAGTGGTCAGAGGCCAGGATCTTGTTTCAGTTTCAGCTGAAGGAGAGACTCACTTGAAGTTTAATCCTCTTGCTCTTACCTTTTCTTTAATAAAGGCAAGACGCTGTGTGGCTGTGATGAGGCATGGTTGTCTTCAATATCTGTGAAGATAGAGACAGCAGTCTACAACCATCTCACTCAGGAAACTTCTGTAGGGAATGGAAATGGATGAGCAAAGGGAGGTGTCCAGAGACAGTGTGCAGGTATAGAGTTGGATTTGGTTTTTCCCTTAAAAGAATGGGAAGCTTTCTGGAGAATGTTCAGAAGTAAACACAGTATCCTTGTTTCCAAACTCTTTTTTTTTCCTATGCAATTTGAAGTTCAATTACTTGAAACTAAACAGAATTTTAAATTCTGTTCCAGAGTCACATGAGCCACATATGGGGTGCTTGGCAACCTCTTTTGGCTGGTTGGTACCATTTTGCACAGCACAGATATGGAATATTTACTTTCCCACAGAAAGTTCTATGGGAAAAAACTAGCCAAGGAGTTCAGGTCCTAAGTCACTTATTGACAAGTAATCTCAGACTTCTCAACCAATTCTAGCACCACAGAGAAACGAATGCACCTGAGAATTTGCTATAAAAATACTTCCTTCTCTTGCTTTAAAGAATTGCGAGGCATCCTATGGGAACAGAAAAAGAACTTCTGCCAGCTAAAGCATGAGTCACTGTGTCATTATTTTCTCAATTATAAGCAATTTGAGGGCAGTTTAATTTGATTCCACATCATCTGCAGAGCCTAATGTGGTGATACTCATGAACAAAACACACGATTCTGATTTCTTCAAGCCCATGAGCATGTAGATAATTACTCCACATTTCCTTGCTAGACCTCACAGACCTTTAGATGCCATTTGTATGTGCTCAGTAAAATTATACTTTAGTCGTGCTTTACAACATTCAATTTGCTAGCCCACTATTTATAATACCTGTGATTCTGTCATCATTTAGCTTATTCAAGAAAGCTGTTTATGTGATGGAAAATGATTTGAAAAGTCTGTAATATTGTTGGTATGGAAAAAATATTAATTTAGCCAGTAACAATGGCAATAACAACAAAATATTTCATTTTCTGCTGCAAATTGTTTCCCTGAAGTTATTCTGTGGAAGGGGGTGGGAAATACCTTTAATTGTGCAAACTGCTTCGTGCCCTGGGAAACCAGACATGAAATCGTTGAGATGGTCAAAAATTGTCAGTGGGGACTAAGGATTAGAATCTGGTCAAAGCAGCAAATAAAAAAAATTTAAAAAGCTCTTAAAAGAACTTGACAAGGGAAACTTAAATCTTATTTTAAAGGGTTGGGTTGTACTAAACCTTGAAAAATCCAATCCTCTGGAGGACTATATCTCACTAAGAAAGCCCCACGTAAGTTTATCATGTAGCCAACACCTAGACATTGGGCCTTGGGGACCACTAGGATAATATTTCCTCTGGATTAGCGCTGAAGCTTGGAAGTGACATTTGTAAGAGCCATACTTTAAACTCAAGGGCTTTTCTGATTATAAAATGATAATTCAGGGGGAGTAAAAGTGCTTACTGCAGAGAGACATTGCTGTGATTTACGTGTCTTGGACGATCTTCCTTTTTCACACAGAATAACTTACTAGACCAAGGATATTCTGGGATTCTTTTAGTTTTTAACCACAGCTGTCTTTAGATTGACTACAAGGATAGAACATTTGTTCTAGTGTGTCTTTATTTTTTTTTCCAACTCTACCATGTCCAAATGAATGATTATATAGATTCTCAGTACTGGTGACATCAGCAATTAAACAGCATGTGTAACCTAGAACTATGACAAGGAAATGCCATACCCAGGCCAAGGTAATCCTGAAAGTTTATTAAGAGGCCCTTCCATGCACAGACTCAAGGGTCATGCTCACATATTGGCTGTCTGACGAAAGCCAGGCAACAACAAAGTGAGGCTGAAAAACTGCCCCTCAGTTACTCTTGCATCCTCCAAGATCTCTGGGATTACTGTGAAAGCTCTTATCATTCTGGTAATAAAGCGTACTTCAGATGAATTAAATATCTACTGACAGCCAAAGTCATAAACTACTTGATTCCCTTGAGTCGCTTTCCAGGCTGTTTTAATAGCACTTTGGCCAGCATGTGTGTTTTGTGCAGTTATGAGCATTGGCTGAGTTGGAGACATAATTTTAAATAATGCCTCTCTCTATTTGCACTTATATGCATACACCCAGGATTTCTGGGGAATAAGCATAGCAGATTTGCACTTGGAGCCAAGTAAAGTGTAGTAACTTTTTTTTCTACTTCATAACTATGGGCTGGGTTTCTAATTAACTCATCCCTTTTACAAATCTGTGGAACCTGCCAGTGTCAGGACTCAGTGTGGTTGAATCACAGCAAATCCATCACCTCTGCTGGACAAAAAGAAACTCATGAATTTACTGACTAGAGAGTGATCATTAAACACAGAAATCATACTCCCTAAAACAAATGTGAATTCTGACACCAAATGTCATAACCCAAATATCACAATAATATATTTTTATATTTCCACACATTTTACAGAAAAAGGGTCCTGAACCTGACATGCTAAGGGCCTTGGCCTCCTTTTCCTTATCCCCTCTGGTTTTACTTGCTGTTCCACTTGGGCTTCACTCGTCCTTGTCCCTGTCCGCATCTCCTGCACTTCTGTTACTGGACGCTAAAAGTTTTTATTCAGTTCTAGAATGGTATGAAAATTCTGCATGCACTTGTATTCTTAGGAAACTGAAAATACGTGGTGGGTAAAGTTAAGCACACTTAATTAACATCAGCATTAATCAAAGTGATGCCAGAATGATGTCTGGTTAATGTTTTAATGTGGTGACTGAAATCAAAAGTTCAGATTTAGGGCTGGAGAGATGCCTTAGTGGTTAAGGCTCTTCCCTACAAAGCCTAAGAACCCATGTTTGACTCTGCAGGTCCCATGTAAGTCAGATGCACAAGGTGACACAAGAATACAAGGTTATACATGTGTACAAGGTGGCACACATGTCTGGAGTTTAATTACAGTGGCTGGAGGCCTTAGTGTGTTCTCTCTCTCTCTCTCTCTCTCTCTCTCTCTCTCTTTCTCTCTCACATTAAAAAAAGCCAGTCTCTTGGGTTTGCCTCAAAAAAAAATTTCAGATTTGAAGATGTGAAGAGCTATATGAGACAATTATAAGGAACAAAAGGAAGACCTACAGCAGAATAGGTATATACCTCGGCTAGGTCTGAATGGAATTTAATGAATATCACTTGAAAGAGAAGCTGCAGCTGTAAGCTTAGAACATGAAAAGGAGGAATGAGCAAAGCTGGTGCTTTATTAGAGCTAATACATAAAGTGAGATGGTGCCTAATCAGGCTATTTTTCACCAGTGCATTCCTAAAAACTCATTTTTATCACTTAATTTGATTTGTTTATTGTGCTAAGCAGTAGGGATTGAAAACAAAACTAGTCTAACACTTCTGCTTGAAGTCTAGTGAGGGCTTATGCATGTATATGGATGTGTCTCTACAATGAATAAAGGTGTATTAGTTACTTTTTCATTGATGTGACCAAATACCCCAAAAGAAGCAGCTTTCTTTCAAAGAAAAGGTTCATTTTGACTGAAAGTTCCAGGGGATAGTCAACTTCTCATTGCTAGGACAAAATACCTGACAAAAATCAGTTTAAGGGAGAGAAGGTTTATTTCAGTTTATAGTTCCAGGTGACAGCCCACCATGGTGGGCAGCTGGTCACACAGTGACCATAGTCAGGAGGCATAGTGAGGTGCATAGGCAGGAGGCAGAGAGTAAGGATGGCTTGATGCTCAGCTTTCTCCTTTTTCAGTCTAGGAGGCCGGCTTACATGATGGTGTCATGCATAATAAGGGTGGGTCCTCCCAACTCAATTAAACTAGAAGTTCCCTTACAGACATGACCAGGAATTTGTTTCCATGGTGATACTAAATTCTATCAAGTTGATAACCATAGATTAACCATCACAGCATCAGCAGGAGTGCAAGGCTAGCTGGTCCCATTACATTCACAGCAAAGAAGGAGAGAGAGAGAGGAGAGAGACCCATTGCATTCACAGTGATTCACAGTGATGAAGGAGAGACAGAAAGAGAGAGACAGACCTATTATATTCACAGTGAGGAAGGAGAGAGAGAGGGAAAAAAAAAGTGGGGGGCCTGGTAATACAAGGCATGCCCACAGTGACCCACTTCCTCCAGTAAGTCTCACCTCCTGAAGGTTCTACAATCTTCCAAATAGTGCCACCAGCTGGGGACCAAGGGTTCAAAGCACATGAACCTATGAGGGACATTTTGTAGTCAAACCACAGCAGAAGGCTACCCTTCACTAAAGGAAATTTGGTATGATTGCTATTTTTTAAAGATAATTCATTGACTTGTTGGCTATTAAGATTAGGATAAAAAGATATTACAGTAATCAGTGTGAATGGGCAGGGCCTCTTTTTAAATTATTGCTCCTCAGCAAAACCTTGCTCAAGCCCCTTGTTCTCTTTCCAGATTCTTCCTTCCATGCATTAGAATGTGGCATTGCTCCAGCAGTTAATTAAACAAAAAAGTAAAGAAGAGTTGTTCCAAAAAGAAAGGACAGCTTCTGCAGATATCCTATGGCTCAGGAAAAGCAACTCATGCAGAGCTTTGTAAACCATGCCAAAGAACTCTGTCTTAATTCTAAAAGCAAATCCATTTGGGGCATCTTAAGCAGGGAGGAGGAGGAGGGGCAGAGATGGGATTGACATCATCAGGTTTACATTGAAAAGATGATTCTATCTGCAATGTGGAAAACAGATGGAGGCAGTAAAATGATGAAACATTTGATTTTCTAAGTAACTTTTCCATCAGAAATATCACTGAAGTTAAGGGTCTCTGTCACATTATATGGGAGATGGATATTAATAACCACTTCTCAGTTCGTTCAGGTATTGGTTCTGCACTAACTGCACTGCTATGGAGACTGAGGCTATCTTACTAATAAAATCAACATGTAATTGTAGGTCAGAATTCTTTTTTTTTTTTTAATCTCAAAATTCTGAAAACCTTCCTCCATTGTCTGCCTGTTTCCATTCAGAAGTCCTCATTGGGCTGAAGGGATGGCTTAGTAGTTAAGGTGTTTGCTTTAAAAGTCAAAGGATTCAGGTTTGATTCCCCATGACCCACATTAGCCAGATGCACAAGGGGGTGCATGCATCTGGAGCTCATTTGCAGTGGCTGGAGGCCCTAGTGCACTCATTCCCTCTCTCTCCCCCCCCTTTCTCTGTCAAATAAATAAAAATATTTAAAAAAAGAAGTCCTCATAACAGTGTGACCATCTTCATTCTTACCGCAAGTGAACTGGTCTCCTTTCTTCCACTCTTTCCAAGATATATATATATAGTATGTTCTCAATACAATGGCCAGATGACCATTTAAAAGAAGAAAAGGGAGAAGGAGAAGAAGAATAAGAAGGGGGCGGGAAGGGAAGGTCAGATCATGTGACCTCTCTACTCAAAGCCTGACAGTGACTCCTTAGGATCAAACACAGGGCCACACAGATCTGTATAACCACCTCCGTGGTCCTAAGCACTGTAGCACCAAAAGTAGTCTGGACCTATCTCTTCTTTTCTCTCCTGTGTTTGCTCTGCAGCAAGTGCACCAGCTCCTCCATTGTCCTCAAAACCAAGCAGATTGGTTGACACCTTTGCTGGGACAGTGCCTCAGCAGGAAGCGTCTTCCCCAGACCTCAACATGGCAGACACCTGTACTTCCTCCAAATCTTTGCTCACAACACACCTTTGCAGAAGGCTGTCTTGATTACCCTGTTTAAAACAAGCACTCTGTCTCCTTCTCTTCTCATTCCAATTTCCCCAACACTGCTCTGCTTTTCATTTTCTTTGGCATTTAGCATCTCAAAAAATCATTTACATTCATATTTTGTTTATTATTAAATGAAGATAAAGTTATTTTAGCAATTGGAAAAAAGTGGAAGAAAGTTTTCAAAATTCTGAGATAAAATTATTTAAATACTAAAATACTAATACTCAGCCAGATTAACATTGTGGGATATGAAAAGAATAAAGGCTTTTGGGGGGATATAAAGAAGGTGCCAAAAATGGCCTCCTAGGCTCCAGGTCAAAGGAGATTCCAATGAATGGACTACACCAAAATGAGAGTACAAACCAAGATGAGCAGAGTATACATTCTAGATAAGATCGAATCATTACAATTTCTTTGAATGAACAGCAAACACATCAGGAACATTGACTTTTTTTCTTCATAATTCTTTCCTAGCTATAACTAAGTCTTGAAGTATATGTAACTTTTCACAAAAGATATGCCCATTTGAAAATTATTGCCTGAGACTTAAATTATCAAGACAACCTGGCATATTTGCAGATGTTAAAAGTAATCTCCAATATTTCATGGGACTTAATAACATATTCTAATGTTCAGTTATTGAAATTCCTTTGAACATATTCCTTTTTATTTGCTGTTTTAGACAAGTAACAGAACAGGCAACTATACTTTCTACATATCTGAAGACTAGAGAAGAGAGCAATATTGGTGCTATAGTTAACTTTTTAAAACTGACATTTCATTAGAGTTTTATCATACTGAAGAGTATTTTGTGCAACCGTGAGGAGTAAAAAACTCCCCCCCCCCCCAGCTCTCTTTTGTTTTTGTGGTAGGGTCTCACTAGCCTAGGCTTACCTGGAATTCACTATGTAATATCAGGCTGGCCTCAAACTCACAGTGATCCTACGACCTCTGCCTCCTAAGTGCTGGAATTAAAGGCATGCACCATCACCTGGCTTCCCTATACCAGCTATTAGGAAAGCAAGAAACAGGGAAAGCTAAGAATTCTATTAGTCAGCACTGAGAAAAAAAAAAAAAGCATTATTAGCTCACCATAACTCAAATCTTATATTATGGATTTAAAGGGCAGAATGTGACTGCTCTACAATGAACTCCATGGACCCAGGAGATGCAGGAGAATATACAGTGCTATTTGCAACAGAAGAATTCTCAAAAGAAAAGAAGTTTGGAATTCTAAGGTGCAAGTGAAAAGGACCCTCGGTAATCAGACACCTCGACTTTCTTAGTAATTGTCAGTGTGGTTTGTGCGAAAAGAGGGTATTCTCCAGGAGAAATAATATATTATAATATCAAATATAGTTGCAAGAGAATAATATAGTACAGGAGTGAATTTGTGATAGGGACTTCAGAGAAAACTATGTTTAAAAAGAGGTAAAGGCGGGCTGGAGAGATGGCTTAGCGCTTAAGCGCTTGCCTGTGAAGCCTAAGGATCCTGGTTTGAGGCTTGATTCCCCAGGACCCACATTAGCCAGATGCATAGGGGGCACACACGTCTGGAGTTTGTTTGCAGTGGTTGGAAGCCCTGGCGTGTCCATTCTCTCTCCCTTTCTCTCTTTGTGTCACTCTCAAGTAAATAAGAATAAACAAAAGAATTTTTAATAAAAAGAGGTAAAGGCCATCTTTCTAGCTACATCATACAGCTATGAGTAATTTTCCTGTAATCATACCAAATGAGAAATTAACTAAAATTGCATGAACACATCTTAAGATGAAAGTGCTGATAGAAATAGCATGTATATAATTTTATAAATTAAGTCTTAATTTATTAGTATATGTATGTTGACATAATTTAATGCTAGAAAATATCCAGAATGCTGCTGGAAACCTGTTACTGTGAAATAAGCTAGAAACAGTAGAAAGAGTTGTCAGTGAGGCCAAAGAACAATGGTCTTTGGTCACCATTTTCTCCACTATTGGGGTACATCTGCTCTTAGGACCAAGATGGTAGAATCAAATAAATACTTTCCAGAAGCAACTATACAGTTCACCAATGTGAATACTTAAGAATGTGGAGGAAATTAGGAGAATAAGGCAGACACATACTTGATGACATTATTTCTATTCCTTTCTCAGGAAACTTAAAGGCATGTAAAAGAAAGATAGGCTTCTTCCAAGTAAACATAGGCATGGACTTAATGTCCGTAACCTGCTCCTTTTCTTTACTGGCAATCTTTCCTGATATTGGCTTGTGGAGTTCATGACCTCAACTAGACACCACAGTTGTCCTATGTTCTGATTTGCTATGGTCATCTTCTTAGCTTCATAACTTGACTCTTATCTTTAATGTTCATGCCTTAGTCCTGGAGACCTGATCCAATTCTCTGCATTCTTGACTTTCCTCCAATTTGTTGCAGCTGTTACTTTCCTGGTGATAACCTCATAGCAGCCTAGTAACCTAAGCTGGGCCTTTGGTCCTTGCCTTGTTTGATGGAGGATTTGGTTTAGTGCACATGATCCATACTGCCATATAGTTCAAACTTTTATCCTGAAAGGGATGTGACCATGCTAGCATTGGTTATTTGCTGATTAAACATGGCCATATCTAACCATGTTTCAGGAGCTAAAAAAGAACTGTAAAAGTCAGATCAGTGACAATGAATAGAAATTAAAGTGTGATCACAGGATGAGAAAATCACAAATGAAGACCCTTAGACTCAAATAGAGACCCTCCTCAGTTACCCTTAACTGTCCTCCAAATCTAAAGATTTTCAGAGAAGGAAAGTTGTTCAAAATAAAATGGCTGAACTAAAATGTTGGAACATTTATACAGGTACTTCAAACTCTGAGAAGAATTTCCTAAAGAGTGAGAAAGCAAAACTCTCCGAGCTCACACAGTACTTGTAGACCTCTTTTTAAATATCGGCACCAATAGAAGATGGATTAACTCATTCTTGACTGGTTAAATTTCAGGAGGTTAATACTGACCCAGTCAAATTCAGAGATATTTTTTTTTGCTTCTCTTCTTTTTGTAATGCTTAATAACCCCTGAGCACATTATTTAGACCAAGTTAAAAAAAAAACAGGAAAAAATTTAAAAACATACACCCACACAAGTGAGAATTTCAGCAGCATTAAACTAATATTTCTATGAGTGCCTAATACCAGGCTCTAAACTTGAGCTTAGGAAATATAACCATAAACTAAGAAAGTCTTAATCTCTGCCTCCCAGAGAATAACTGTGTGCTCAACTTCAAACAGGATAACAGGATATATAGACCACCCCTTCCAAAGCTCAGAGAACCTCACAGAGGGGAAGGAGATAAAAAGAATGTAAGATCAAGAAGATGGGGACCAGAATTATGAAATGCTGTCTTCTAGATAGAACATGGGGCCATTACAGTCATGAATTCATAGGAACAGTGGTTTGTTGCATCACACTGATTGAGCCTGCCAATATTTCGCCATTGATGGAGGAAGGGCACACCTCCTAGAGGATCTAATTGCAGCTAATGGTTGGTGGGTGGTGAGAGTCAGGTTCATCAATGGTGTAGGCACTGGTAAGTTGCCCATTCCATAGTAAATAACCTTCTACTCATGCAATCAACCCATATTTAGTTCAATGTGTAAAAACAAGACCTGAAAGTAACATGAGGATTAGTGGGGAATAAAGGTTGTTAGTGGAGTAAGGAAGGGATAAGAGTGGGCAATTTGAGGTGATGAGATCAAAATACATTATATACATATATGAAAATGTCAAAAAATAGAAAAAATAAATAATAATTTTTAAAACTTTTAAAAGTTAAAAATGTCTAAGGATAACTTTTAGGTAGCACAGGAGAAAAAAAAGCTGTGGACAGAAAAAGAAAACACATTTTATTATTTAAAGACTCAAGGGAACCCACAGGAAATGAAGACTGAACTAAAATTTAAATGATAAGTACAAATTATAAAGATAAAAGCTTTAGTTGGATTTCACAGGGTAATCTAATGACAATAATTAGAAGGCTGACAAGGAGCATATGTGACTGGTATCCTTTCTAAAATGTTAACAAATTAAATCCAGCAATATATAAAGAAGCAATGCACACCATGAAAAATTGACTTTGGCACCAAAATATGTTTATTTAACATTTGAAAATTAGTCAAAATAACTTGCCACATTACTAAATTATGATTATTTCAACATATGCAGAAAGAAATTTGACATAGTTATGATTTTAGTTTTTTTAACAAACCAATAATTATAAGGAAACTTTAAACTTGATATAAAAATGATTTAAGGAGACCTTTATTTACAATAAATCTTATTTTCTCCCAATGCAAAGACATGACAGTTAACACTGTCAACCTTAATGTGATTTAGAATTACAACAGAAATGAACCTTAGGCTTGTCCCTGAGGGAGTTTCTAGGTTAGGTTCATTGTAAAGGGAAGACCCAGTCTAAGTGTGAACAACCACATTTCATGGGCTAGTGTCTTGGACTGTATAAAAAGGAAAAAGTGAGCTTAGCACAAGCATTCACCATCTCTGCTTCCTGACTATAGATGCAATGTGACTAGTCAACCAACTACTCCTGCCACCATGCCTACTCTGCCACAATGGGACATATTCTCTGGGATTGTGAGCCAAATTAACCGATTTTTCCTTAAGCTGTTTTTGTCAGGTATATGGATACAGTGATGAATAAAGTAACTAATCCATTAAATAAGCAATATATAAGTGTATTTGTAACACTGATAGGAATCAAGTAAACACAAGTTGAAAACAATCATAATAAAATTGTGACTAAAAGAATAATAGCATAAATATCAAAAGGATGAGGAGCAACAGTAAGTCTAGAACAGTGCTGCTGGGAATGAAAAACTTGTTTGTTTTGCATTCTGGTAGTATCTTAAAAAGTTAAAAATGTACTGACCACATAGCAAAGCAATTTTACTCCTGGGTATTTAACCAAGAAAAATGAAAGTATATGTCTACCTAAACTCTCAATAATACTTCTATCACTAGTAGCTAAAAATGGTTACAGTTTGTTCACATGACTATTCAGCAACAAAAAGGGGAAGTATTGACACATATAATAACATGAGAAACTTCACATTGTGTGTATGAAAGAACAAAAACATAAAAATTACATATTATTTGATTATATTTATATGTAAAACTATATATGTATAGAAAGTTTCTCTTTCTCTCTCTCTCTCTCTGTACATATATATACATGTATTTCTCAGATGTATAGTATGTAGATATAAGTTAATATGCATGCATATGTAACATCCACATATGTAAACACTACATACACGTACATAGTTTTGTGTATACATACAGCAGGAAGGGACAGGAGATAGATCAAGGAAGCACCAAATTCCAGTCTAAAGATGTGAGGAATTTCCTTTAGATTGGAGAAACTTGTCTATTCTATTCAGACCTTCTGCTGATTTTTCCCCAGAATGTCTCCACATGCCAGAGTACCTTGAATTACTTAGTTGGGTAAGTAGAAGTAAGAAAGGCTTAGAAACAAGACACAATTTGAAACAGTAATAACAAAAAGTCTTTCATTTACAGAGGAAGTTGTAGTTTAGAAAATGTGTTTATATTCACTATCACAGTCTTACAATGTTGAAACATTGTTGTTGAAAATATTTCAACAAGTGTTGGGAAGATTATCTTTTGTTTCCTTGCCTCTATATGCAGATTCTGTTACTCAGTAACGTCCACCTTAACAGACTTTGAAAGGAATCTTCATAGTGATATTTCGCCATTTATTATTTTAATTATTGATTTATGTATTCAGAGACAAGAGATAGAGAGAGAGAATATGTATATAGGTGGTCAGAGCCTCCTGCTACTGCAAACTAACTCCAGACACATATGCCACTTTATGCATCTGGTTTTACATGGGTACTGGAGAATCAAACCCAGGTTGTCAGGATTTGCAAGCAATTACCTATAAACCATGGAGCTATCTCTCTAGCTTAACTTTCACCACTTCGATGTTGAGGTTTCATTCAGGCCTAAGCTTTGCACACACATTAAAAATTAATCTACAATTAAAGCTAGTGTAGTAGGAAAAATATGCACGAGAAATCTACGTCAAGATTAATATCATCAAGTCTGCTTAATTCAGAATTTCCTGATTAAAGGGGCTAGGGATATGGCTCTGTGTGGTTAAAGATTCTTGCTTGAAAAGCTTGCCACTGCAGGTTCAATTTCCCAGTCACCCATGTAAAGCCAGACAAGTATTCACTGGAACTGACAACAGACCCTGGAACGCGCATGCGCACGCACACACACATGTGCGCACGCACAAGCAAATAAATATTACAAAACTAACCTCCTTATTACAAATATTTTACCTCATTTTCTGAGACACAGTCTCTAATTTCTTACTAAAAGTATTAAAACTACATATGAAAATGAAATTTTATCTAGTAAGTAAACTTGAGGATACATGTCACTGCAATAAATTTTTTTCCCAATAAAAAGATTTGCCTCTAATGAAGATACAGATACTTTTATTGTGCACATTCTTCTATCCTGCATTGAGAATTATTAGTTAGAACCCTAAAAGTTGTGGTTTTACTAGTGTGTTATAAAGGCACATGTCAAACTATAATCTACAGTATAAATTACACTGTTACACTGGGATTGGTGGTTTTTGTGATTATATGCAATAAAAACCTTCAGCACCATGGTCAGCATCTGCTCTGTTGTTATGTAGTCTGCAGTCTACTCAGGAACATTAAATAAGACACTGACTTCAGAGAATGTGGTCATTAAGTTACTCAATCATTCCGAGGTTAAAGTGTGTTGATGTTCATCAACCAAGCATCCATTTAATTTCTGAATTTTTTCTATGTCATCCAGACTCTGGCTTGGGTGATTAGGATCATCTTATGGTCACATAATAGTTACAGTTCATTTGGCTAACGTCATCTAAATAAGTCAAACATTAAGGCTAATGTGGTCATATAACTCAGAAAGTAATATTTACTCTAGATATATATCTTTATCCATAACTGTCCATTATGTTGGTTCACCTGACTTAATGATTTTAATTAATACAATTACCTTTTGTAGTGTGTAATACAAACTGCTTTAGGTTTCTAGAAATTTAAATAAGATGAGTAGGAAGATACAAATACTAGGGGAAAAAACAGTATTTCACTTCAAAGAGTTCATACTCAAGGATACAATAAGCTATACCACTGTAATACAACCTATAATTTAGATAGAAGTGCTAGAGGAATATGAAAGAAGAAACAATTCATCCCAAGAGTCAATTATGTCAGGTGTCATGTATCTTACCTGTAATACAAGCACTCAGGAGAGTAAGACAGGACAATGGATAGTTGTATGCCAGAATAAAAGGAATTCCAAAGAAGAGGGACATTTATGGTAAGACATAACTTTAAAGAGAGAGATAAACAAGAGAAGAAAAATGCAGAAAATGTAAGTATATAGGCTGACATGTAAAATAGCTAAATACATAGTATTTTAGAAAGTAATACCAAGGTAAGGAAATAGTTATAGTAACTTCTTTGTTGAGTCGTTCTTCAATGTATACTTAGATCAAAACATCATACTGTATCTATTAGTATATTATTGTTTATAATTTAAATTATTTATTTATTTGCAAGCAGAGAGAGACAAAGAGAAGAGAGAGAAAGAGAATGTGAGTTCTCTGCAAACAAACTCCAGATGTATGTGCCACTTTGTGCATCTGCCTTTACATGAACACTGGAAAATTGAATCCTGGTTGTTTTACAGGCAAAAGCCATAACCACTGAGCAATCTTTCAAACCCTACTGTTTATAATTTAAATATTACTTTAAAAAAACTAGTCACATATGAATTAAAAAGAGAATAAATAACATTAAAAAAGAAGGAACTAAAGTGATAAGGTATAAAAATGGACAATTTTTCAGATAACAAGTTAAGGAGTATAAAAATATAAGTACTATTTTGGTAGTTTATTTTGCAGAGCTGGGTGAGAAATCTGTGTGACAATTTATCTGGGCCCTAAATACTAAACATTGGATGGACCAAGAAACCAAAATATCAAGTTCCTGCCAGATACAGTGGTTGGAAATTTTTCAGAAGAGTAATTTAAAAGGAATTTTGGATTATATTATACCATATGTCTCCAAACTGATATGCATGTATGGGAAATTTCAAAGACTCAAAGTGGGGCTGGAGAGATGGCTTAGCGGTTAAGCGCTTGCCTGTGAAACCTAAGGACCCCTGTTTGAAGCTCAGTTCCCCAGTACCCACGTTAGCCAGATGCACAAGGGGGCGCACACATCTGGAGTTCCATTTGCAGTGGCTGGAAGTCCTGGTGAACCCATTCTCTCTCTCTCTCTCTCTATCTGCCCCTTTCTCTCTGTCTGTCACTCTCAAATAAATAAATAAAAATGAACAAAAAAAAAGACTCAAAGTGAATACATTAGTAGTGTTCAATTGTTCAACCATAGAAGCAAAGAGCAATAGCAACCACAAGTCATAGCATAGTTAAGATTGAACTTTAACTGTAACTTCTCCTTTACCAAACAGATCTTCCCTAACCAAATGGACTGGTATCTAAAAATCCCACAATTTGTTTGGTGGCATGCCCTTCATAGTGTCTACCATACATCCTCTCAGCCATGAGACAGGGCTATGGGAAACCATGAGAACAATGGAGTGGGCACTGAAAGAAAAGAGACTATATCAGGACATGCCTAGTGAATATATATATTGCATACTAGCTATCTTACATGTTGTTATTTTCTTCCTTTTGTCTTCAAAAAGTCACACCCTGAGCTGGACAGATGGCTTAGCAGTTAAGGCACGTGCCTACAAAGCCAAAGGACCCAGGTTCAATTTCCCAGGACCCACCTAAGCACAAGGTGGAGCAGGTATCTGGAATTCATTTGCAGTGGCTTGAGGCCCTGGTGCTCTCTCTCTCTCTCTCTCTCTCTCTCTCTCTCACTCGCTCTCTCTATGTGCCTCTCTCTCTCTCTTTCAAATAAATAAATAAAAATAAAATATTTTTTAAAAAAGTTACACCCCTACTAGGCTGCTTTTTTTTAGTACAGCTATTAAGTCATTGGGTAAAATATAGTCCAAACAAACAACAGTTTCAACAATTTATGAAGCATTTTTGAGACCTAATTATATTGTACTATGCATGGTAATTTACAAGATCATGCTTCCCTCCTGGGTTGACACAATAAATGTACCTCAAAAGCTACAATTATTATGTTTGGGTATCAGTTTTCTAAACTTTCAGTTTCTGGCACAGTAACTCAATTCTGAGCATATATTTAAAATAGACATGGTTTCAAATCACATTTCATTAATGAGTTCTGTTTTAAATGAGTTTTTTAATATAAGTAATGCTACTTTGTGCTTGATTTGTTCAGAAGCTATTTAAAATCCCTTGAACCTCAAATGTATGACTGTGTTTTTAATGCCGCTCTCATTTATGGCAGTACTTGTAAAGAGGCAGATGTATTTCATCGCATTCTTTCTTTTTTTGTCTAATCTTCTAAAGGGAACTAATTGTGCTTCTTTAACACAAAGTGACAATTTTTATGTAAGTTTATTTAATTTTTTAAAAATTATTTAAAATAGTCAATCATTAATGAGAAACATATGTGTCATGCCATATATTCTAAATATTAATGCAAAACAATGATCCAGTCAACATGGGGTCAGGTTTTCTAGCCTGGTTGTGTACACATAATATCAGGGAGCATGAGAGGATTGGCTTAGGTGTATGACCAACTATTCATGACTATGTGTGGTGTGAAAGGCTTGCTTCTGTTGCAGCTCTCAGCAGCCCAGAGAAGCCATCTTTTACATTTAGTGAGACACACTCCAGGATGTTAACACTTGACTATTTCCAAGAGCCTCTGTTCACACCAGCTCTAGAGTAAACATCATGAAATAAGGGGCCTCAAGCTGCTAAAAAGCACACAAAGCAACAAGGCAAAATAGTTCCAAACACTGTAAAAATGGAAAACGTTTCATGAACAACTACCCATTTGTTTAGTAAGTGCCCACCATGTAGGAGGGTAAATAAAACTCAGTACCTGTTAGATTTACAGGCAAATAACCATTATCTGCTATGTGTAGATGAGTGGAGGATAATTTTATGCAAACCGCAATAAGTAAACTCAAATAGTATAAAAGAAGTCTGTACAGTAACAGCAGGAAGTCCAAGAGGGAAAAAAAATAAGGAAATGGCATTTTCTGTGTGGCCTATCACCAACCTGGGAAATCCATTTCAGAGCAAAATCCTGGAACAGAATTTTATGAAGGGACTGGCTTGAAATAGAATCCCTTACGTCTTGTGTGGTGACTTCATCCCTTAAGCAACAGTCTTCCCTCCAAGATCTAATTACTAATTGGTCTTCTGTAGAATATTGTGGAAATGTGCACTCACTCTAGTTTTTACATTACAGGACATATAAATTCTTTGGGAGGTTTGATGGAGAAGTCTTTTTTTATTATTATTAACTAATCAGGTTCAGTCAAGTATTACCAAGTGCCAAATGCCCTAACTAATGGAGCTTAGAATTTTATGAATTTGTGTCTCAGAGACTAATAGCTACCTCAGAGTCTTAAAAGATGTTCCAAAAGCAGGACGTCTGACTTTAGCCAAGTTTAAAATATCTTTAAATTCTGTGTACCTTAAATTTGGAAATTAAACTGACATTTTCAGGTTCAAATTTCATTTACTTTTGATCTAATGTGGTTTCTCAACTGATTTTTGAAGATGAAAAAGAAAATATTTAAAGGATTATATTAAATGCCTATAAGTAGATTCATTTAACTAAGGGCATCAAGTTATTTCTAACAAGCTATATTTTGATGAGGCATGTGTCAAAGAATCTGACATTTGCACTTTTCATCTGAAAAATCATATGAGCTATAAAACAGAAGAAAATGTTCATACAAGCAAAACCTGTGTAAGTTTTAGTGAAACTAATTTTACTTCAGTAGTTTTGTTAGATGAAAAGCTCCAGTGATTTCACATTATGGGACAGAGCACAGCATTCTTGAGTTTGTAGAGGCTTTGAAATTAGAAATCACTGCTTTATTTATGCGTTCTGAAGAAAAGAAGGAAGAATTGAAAGCAAGGTTGAAGAAAGATGAGTAGAAGATGGGGGGGGAGAAGGAGAATGCATTTTAAGTGTCTATCAAGCACGAATCACATGCTCTCACACACATCTGTCTTTGGCTGATAGCTGTGATATCTTGGGGGAAAAAGTGACCCTAAACCTGCACCTAAAGTTATTTCACTGAAACATTGAACTGGTATGGGATTCAGGGAAGATGATAGCAAGGACATACTTTTTCATTATTCATTAGTTTCTTTACTCCCAAATCACTACATTGAAAAAGATTACCCACATAGCAAACTAAAATCCAGCACAAGTGGGTAATGAGGTGCAACACAAACTTCAAAACAGAAGCAGATAGAGAGAGACTGCTAACAACCACAATTCATTTGTGTCATTGGCATTGATGTGGGAAATATGAAGTGAAATGGCAAGTCATTTGATGGTTCTAGGAAGCAAAATCCCCAGCAAGTGACCTTGACAAGGGCAGCATAACACTTGAAAGGGTGACTGAAAGTGACTTCCATAAAGGATGAAACAGAAAATTTAGCTCATAATTTCATTACTCAATTCCTTTTGTATTTATAACAGCTCCTTCATCTACCCATGTATTCTGAGGCTTGGTCTACTAAATATATCTGAGTTCTTGGAAATATTGCCTGTGTTTTTTAATATGAGTTTGTGTGTATTATGGTCTTGACTTTGCCCTCCATCCCCAAGATTTCTTCTTATTTGATTAACCATTGATTTTATTTCTATAATTTCTGTTTGATCATTTTTAACCATTTCAATTTCCTTCAATTTGTTAATATTTTTCCATACTTATGATTTTATTCCAGTTTGCTTGATATATTATTGAGTTTGTAGACTGCTTTATCAAGATCTTGAATATATTTTTAGCTCATGCATCTGCCAATCTGAGGTGTTGATAAGGTCATTTATTGTCAGAAGTAGTGCCCTAGGCAGGCAAGGCAGTGCATACCTTTGATCCCAGCACTCGGGAAGCCAAGGTAGGAGGATCATGGTAAGTTTGAGCCAACCTGAGTGAATTTCATATAGTGAATTTCAGGTCAGCCTGGGCTGGAGTGAAACCTTACCTCAAACACCACCCCTACACACACACGCACACACACACACACTCACAAAAAAGAAACAGAGCTCTAAATGCTTTCTTTGACATTTCAGCTATCTCACTTTCTGTTCCCATTGTGAAGGAGTTGAGTTTGGGGTGTCTTGGGATGTCTTTTTGTTTTTTTGGTTTTTCGAGGTAGAGTCTCACTCTAGCCCAGGCTGACCTGGAATTCACTATGGAGTCTCAGGGTGGCCTCGAACTCACGGTGATCCTCCTACCTCTGCCTCCCGAGTGCTGGGATTAAAGGCGTGTGCCACCACGCCCGGCTTTGTTGGGATGGCTTCTTGTCCCTTACTCTTTTTGAGTTTATTTGCTGTTACAGGCATTTGTGGAGATAAATGTACCCCCTCCACCCTTTTATTTGTTCCCCTTTTTCCTTCTGCTAAGAAGAAAATGTATGGGAAAATGTACAAGATATTGGGATAGGTAAAAGGATTTTGTTGACAAAACTCTAAAACACAGGCAACCAGATAAAATGTGTGTTTAATGCAGTACTATTTATAACAGCCAAACTGTATAACCAACTAAGATGTCTGTCCATAGACAGAAATAAAATGGCATATAATATACACATTGGAATATTATTCACCCTCACAAAGGATGAAATCCTGTAATTTGCAACAACATAGATCAAACTGTAGGATACTATGTGAAGTGAAACAAGGAAGGTACAGAAAAAGAAATACCACATATTATTACTCACTCCTGAAACCTAAGAAACATAAACATAGAGTAGAGAGTAGGGTTCACAAAAGGCTAGCAAGTGTAGGGTGAAAAAGGCATAATGCAGAGGATGGACAGTGTGTATCAAACAGAGTTGAAGGAAAAGTCATTGTAATGCTTTATAGCACAGTAGGATAACTAGAGTTTAAAACAACCAATTATACTTCTCAAAATAACTATAAGAAAAGCATTTGAAGGTTCCCACTACACAAAATGAGAATATCTTAGGATTTGAACATTACACATTAGACACATGTACTTCATCATAAGATTCTATCCATAAAAGTCCAAATATCAGGCTGGAGAGATGGCTTAGCGGTTAAGCGCTTGCTTGTGAAGCCTAAGGACCCCGGTTCGAGGCTCAATTCCCCAGGACCCATGTTAGCCAGATGCACAAGGGGGCGCACGCATCTGGAGTTCATTTACAGAGGCTGGAAGCTCTGGCGCGCCCATTCTCTCTCTCTCTCTCTCTCTCTCTCTCTCTCTCTCTCTCTGCCTCCTTCTCTCTGTCATTCTCAAACAAATAAATAAACAAAAAAAATTTTAAAATGCTTTAAAAAAAGTCCAAGTATCAATGAAAAATAAAAATTAATTAAGATTATCCTAGTACACAAGAGTGAATGATAAAATTTTGTGTGCTAAAATAGGACAAAAGAATAAAAATATATGTATAAAGAAATGAAGAAATAAAATGAATTTAAGAGAAAAGAATATGTAGTAAAGATTGGCAAATACTACAAAATTTGAAACAAGTTTTCTAGTATGTAGTTATTTGTATATGTGCTGCCTACATACAGAAATGGAATTAGTGAAAAGGGAGAGAGGGGGTAGGGAAGGAAGGAAGGCGGAGTGAGAGAGAAGAAATAAGTAGGGAAAGAGAAAAGAAAGGGAAAAGTTAAATGTTTTAAATTCAAGTTAAAATGGCAAGATTTAATTTTGGCTCCATACTTAAGCTGGGCTTATGTTACTTAATGGAAAGTAATGTATTTCAACCCTGGAATCATGGATTTATTTTTCACCTAACCAAAGTTACAGTTGCCAACTGGCAGTTGCTAAGAACTAATTTGGAATGAACTGGCCATTTGGGTTCTGTTTCTAATGACCTGAAGGTTATGTCATAAACATCCATGTGACAGCAATAACTTTTCTTATAATGTAATGAAGGAGTATTTCTTGGTGACCAAGTGACTTTCAAGCCATTCCAACAGAGGTGTGTGACCATTGTCATGTGCTTTTCAGTTTTATTTCTTTTATTAATTGTGCTAAGGCATCATAGGAAACACCTGGCTGCAAATATGGTGATAGCTTGAACTTAGCCCATCTTTTCAGATGCTATTTCACTACTATTTCTATTCTTTTAGCCCCAAAGTACCTAGGACACATGCTAATATATCTGTTATGTGAGAAAAATGGCATTCAATTAATGTCTCCAACTCAAGTGCTTTGTGTGACAGATTATAGGATTGAAGCCATAGACTGAAAAGATGGTATGCCTTCTTTTTATAAGAATAAAATTCATAGGTAAGATTTTAAATAAAAAGATAAAGGTAGAAAAAAACACAAGCTTGAGCTGTAGATGTGTGGGAGATATGACTGAGATAACCAAAATACGAAACATTTGTTCTATAATTGCCCAGTGATAGACATCTAACTCTCTTACACTAAGGTTTCTGTCATGTTCTTTTAGCGTCAATTCTTATGAGAGTGCCCTATCCTGTACAGGTACTAAGTACAAAAATAATGACTCTCCACTCACCTCTTCCTCAGTTTCTATGGATACACATTATAGCTTGGCATAGACTGCATTTATTTGAATGCCATTTTTTATTTTTATGTATCTCTGAGGGATTTATATATAACCCTTCAAATCAGAAACTTATGTCTATTCCATCTTTGTATAACCAATTCTAGAGAAATATCTGCCTATAATTGCTGGTTAAATTAATCAAAAATATAGATATGATACTCTCCCTCCCTCACCATGTTATATGCACTTCTCTACAAAAACACTCATGAATGAACAACAATGATTATACTTTATTTCAAGAAACTTCTACCTGAAAAACTATGTATATCTGTACATATAAACACCTAATAACTAAAGCTTATTAGATATATTATTCATTTGATTGCATGTTTGAAGGATCATCAGGTTGGCATAGAATGCAACATTTTTGTCAGTATGATTCAATTTATAATAGAATTTGTAAAGAAGAAAAGCATAGGGATTTATGATTTGTTATCCAAACAGTCCAGGTCCCTCCCTGGCCTCACTCTTGGATTGATACTGTGATGTCATAATGGTTCTCTTACATCATATTGGTTGTCAATAGAGGTTGTGAACTCAAGAAGAATATGTATTATAAAGGCTCCTTTAAAAAAAAAACTCTCCTTTGTGCTAAGATGTGCATCGTGAGCTCAGTTTGAAAAGTGAGAAGATGGCTGCATTAACGTCCAGTGGATGTGGGCTTTTTGGACCACAATGGCCATTTGATGATGTCCCAAAGGCAGTCGCAAGGTAAAAATTTCCTATAGCTTATTGAATCAAATCAGGATTTAAGACTAAATTAAAGATTGTATGTGTGGACTATTTTAAAATGTAATTATTATGCCGCTATTTTCTGTGTATATAAAATATAGAACAATACTGCTTCAAGTAATAAATAGCAACACAAAACTCTCCTATAATAAATCTTGTACACAGTTTCTTATGGTTGCAGGAAATATCCAAATAGTCAACACCCCAGACCACATTCTTCAGGGTCATGTCCTTGTTGGCTTTCCCAAACTTATTTGTCATGGCGCTTTCATGCAAACCTATCTCTCCATCTCACAGTACTGCTTGTTGCCTAGACACTGTGGTGTTGCATGCTTTTCTGTCTTTCATACAGTAATGTCTTTCCCTAGAACATCTCTGTCAGGAGTTTTGTTAAAATTGTTTTATTCATCCTTTGAGAGTCATCCTCTGAGGCTCAGTCCCCTAAGGTAAACATATTTCTTCCTCTTGATGCTGCCATTATAATAGGCATCAATGTGTTTAAAAAGCTTTCTTTAAATACCTGACAACTAATCTGTATACTCGTTGAAGGCAGTGAGTATCTTCTATGTAGCCCCAGTTCTAAGATGGGAACTATAATTTGAGGTCCAAAATTTTTTTTTTCATTTTTATTTTTTTATTTCATTTTTTTACAGTCAATTTGGTACCATTATTAGGCTCATCCATGACCTACCCCCTCCCCTTGGCCCCTCCTTGTTGAGGTATATGGGTCATGCATTGTGGAGTTAGCCCACAGTTATGGGTGAGCTAAATGTCTCTGCATATCATGACCCAACATGTAGCTCTGACATTCTTTCCACCCCCTCTTCCACAAAATTTCCCTGAGCCATGTTGGGTCTGCTTCAGTGATGAGGTGTTGGGGGGCTCTGAGGCTCTGGCTCTCTGATTTGGTAGGAGTTGATTTTTCTCTATGCTGATCTCCTTCCCCCTTGTGCTGGTATCCGGTTCATCAGGAAAACAGCACCCTTGCTTGTTTCGACAATTTTTCTTAGTTTCAGCTGGGGCCCTTTTGAGGTATGATGGGGTGGCTCTCTCCTTAGGATCTACATCTATCTGAAAAAGAGAAGCAGATTCTCCAACGGAGAGTAAGTTAGCATCAGGACAAATGAGATAACCCTTTTTTATATAGAGAATTTAATAGGTGTAGGCCCTCTTGTAGCCCACAATTGACGGTAGCTTGATATTGGAGAGTGGGTTTATGTTAGGATATGGTTCTGACTTGTTTCCCAGCTCCAGCTATGGGTCTCGTACCAGTGAGGGGATCAGTTAGCTGAATTGAGAGCAGTTGGTTCCCCACCATGGCTGTGTGCCACCACTGCACTTGTGTGGGCATCACAACAAGTTATTTGCTGCTAAGTAGGTTAGACCATGCGTTGCTTCGACAGATATTGGTCATATTCCCCCAGTCGCCCATGTAGCACCTTCTGGCACTAGACGCACTGACTGTCTGGGGACTGTGAGGTCCAAAATTTAATACCTTTTCTATCACTTTTACTGGAGAAGTAAAAGCAAAAGGATGTCCACAAAGTACAGAACCTGCAGCAGAAGACCAGAGAAGGCACTTTACTAAGTCTGGAACTCAAACATAAATAAATAAATAAAAAGCTGCTAAGAGACCTGAGGAGATAAACTACACCTTGCACTTCAACCAAGCCATAGCTGAAACCACAGAGGAGTCGGGGAGATGAGCAAGAGGCTACTTCCATGCTGAACCTGATAATCAGCTCCAGGGTGAAGAAGACAGACCCCGAGCATACTGAACACTTATCAAAGCAGAGATCCAAATGCTCCTAAGAGTTCACCACTGAAGTAGACTTAAAACTCATCCACCACAGCTCAGGGAATTGTGTGGAAGAGGGGAAAGAAAGACTCTAAGAGCCACAGGTTGAGACATCATGCCCAGAGGCATTCCCTCCCCGCCCCACCCCTCAAAAATACCTGACTGCTATTCCCACAACACATAACCCACAATGCAATAGGGAATACCTGCAACCCCCCAGTGGAGTGGGGACAGGAAGGAGGGAAAAGAGGATACCAACACATGATGTATCCATACAAACTATGTCGTTAATAATAAAGATAATAAATGAGAAAGTAAAACATAAAGAATTAAGCCATATGGCTAACAAAGGTAAAAGTGATACTAATTAGTCTGTTTAAAATCCACTTTCGAGCTGGGTGTGGTGGCTCACGCCTTTAATCTCAGCACTGGAGAGAGGCAGAGGTAGGAGGATCACCATGAATTTGAGGCCACCCTGAGAATACCGAGTGAATTCCAGGTCAGCCTAGGCTAGAATGAAACCCTACCTCGAAACACCAAAAAAAATCGACTTTCTTCCTTTTTAGCTTTATTAAGCCATAATAAAATATAACAAACATATATAGATAATATATATATATAATATACATATATGTGTATATGTATAAATACTGTTTTAATTCGTGTATATATTGTGAAATGATTAAATCAAGCTTTTTACATTTTTTTAAAAGCTGCTGTGAGCAAGAGTTGTCCTTGAAGGAACAAACAATGGTATTAACACAGGGTTAATCCACCCTGGCTCCTATAGCAGCATAGCCTCCCAGAAACCTCAGCACACATTGGTGTTACACCAGAATTATTTGTATTCAAACGGGTTCTGTATTGAGTGGTTTTGTGAGCCTTTGCACTCTTTTCTTCCCTTCCATTAAATTATAATGCTGTAAGGCAACAAACATTTTTCTTTCTCAACAGAAGTTAAGGGGACCACTGGGGCTAGTACAGTATTCAACACATAGTTGACAAATTTAAGACTATTCTCATGTCACTCTAAAGCCTCTCCAACTCTTGTAAGATATTAATTGGCTTCCTGTTCACTACCATTGTTTACAGTCTGGTTGTTTACCACAAGTTTTTAAATGAAGTAGACATAGTGCTTGGGTGGGGTGACTTTCCAGAATAGAATGATAAATAAGAGGCAGTAATTAATATATAATATGTAGTCATTAATGTAGAGTATGTAGTCATTTATATACAGTAGGTAGGTGGATAACAGCCAGGTTTTTAAACACCTCATTTAGTTGTTACTAGTCACTACCATTTATGTGACAGTCACTTTGGTGCAAATTTACATATGCTTTCTCATTTAATGCTATTATAACTCTAGGACATATAAACCATTATCTTTTTTTATAGATGAGAAAACTGAAGTTTATAGTTTATCTTAGCTTACTAATTAACTTATTTGGTTTCTAATAGCTGCAGAAATTATCTGATGATCACAATCTCCTATACTAAATACCTAAACATCACAGTCCCCTATACTAGTTAAATTTAGAGGTCAAAGAGTAAATATGGTGGATCATGTACTTTTTAACCCAGTTTTGACTCCAGAGTTTAGATTTCGAGCCACTACACCATAAATGTGTTCCAAACTTGAAAATGAATCATCTCTTCACGCAAGCATTTCTTATTCTTTGAAGGGATGATAATGAGTGAAATTCAAAGGTAATTTATGAGCAAGTAGCACCTCTGACTTGCTATCAGGACAGCTCTCCCCACCACGAGAGCCAGTCCCGTGCACCTGGCTGTGGCAGTGAACCTGAGCCTTGGCTTCCTGCTCTACCTTTCCCTCTATGTGGACCCAGGTGTGCTAGCCAAGGACTTGAAGTTTGTGACACTGGTGTTTTGGCATTTTAAAAAATCTAATATATATATAATTGTCAAAGAATTATTGTATATCTATGGCATTTTTAGCTTCCACATATATGTATAAGTATGGATTTATTTTATTATTTTATTTATATTATCCTGTCTGTTATTTGTGTCACAGGTAAACTTGTGACATTTTTCAGTTGTTAAAATATTTTCTTCTCTTTATTCTCTCTTCTTTTGTACTAAATGTCATATGCAATAACCAAAAGATAGCTTCATCTCAACCCTTTGTACAAATGTATTTTTTTATTACTCACAAATTTTCTCTTCAACTGTATGTCTTTTAATATATCCATTTTAGTTTTACTATTTTTGCTTTGCTTATTATATATTCAAATCTATCACATTAAGGGAACAACTGATACACAAGAGAATGAAGTTTATGTATACAGATTGATGGCTTTTGGCAAATGTGTTCCCATGGGTAGCCATTACCTCACATTTCTCTCCAGGCTGTCTGTACTCTATTTACCTCCTATCACTATCCTGACAGAAACACTTTTCTGCTTTCTAACATAATACATCAGTTTTCTATACAAGAGTTTTTTAAAAATGGAATAAATATAAGCTTCATTCATTAGAATTCTTTAAGATTTACTCAGATTGCTGCATGTTAACTGTATTTTATTATCTATAAGTCTCATTTTTTGTTCCTTTTTTTCTTTTCTTGATGTAGGGTCTTGTTCTAGCCCAGGCTGACCTGGAATTCACGATTTAGTCTCAGGATGGCCTCCAGAGTGCTGAGATTAAAGGTGTGAGCCACCACAGCTGGGACTGGGGGGGGGGGTCAGGTGGGAGAGAGAAAGAGAGAGAGAATGCCAGAGCTTCTAGCAGTTACAAATGAACTCCAGACACCTGCACCACCTTCTACGTGTGGCTTTACATGGGTAATGAGGAATTGAACTGGATCATTAGGCTTTGCAGGGATGCACCTTATGTGCTGAGTCATCACTCCTGCCCACAAGTCTCAATTTTTATGCTTGCTTCTATAATTTATTCAGTTTTTCCAGCACCTTTAGTGAAAAAAAATAATGATTTTTATTTTGAATTAATTTGAAACCTTTATCTAAAGAGTAATTACAGACCTTCTATCATAATAGACTATAATGGAAGAGAAGCACTTCTCCATGTTATTCCCACTAAGGAACACTAAAATTTCTAGGTGTTATATATAAAACATTTTGTTTTTTAATTTTTAAAGGACGGTCTCACTCTAGCCCAGACTGACCCGGAACTCACTCTGTAGTCCCAGGCTGGCCTCAAACTCATAGTGTTCCTCCTACCTCTGCCTCCCAGGTGGAGTGCTGAGATTAAAGGCATGCAGCACCACATCTGGATCTAAAACAAATATTGTTAAAATTCTGAAAAGTGAGGAAAAGCAAGCCACCTAGCCAACAGCTTTAAGATGCAAAAATTGGCATAGTGAGCTCTGTTTCTTTATTTGTTCCTTGTTTTCAAAAATATACTCCATAGTGTATACCAGAAATGCTGAAATACATAAAATCCAACAGGATCAAACCAAAAACAAATTAAAAAAGCATAGATGATAGTCAGATGGATGATATCTATATTGTGCCTTTAGAAGAGCCTTATTTCTCTCTCAAGTGAAAGGAGAAAGCTAGTAAGGCAGACAAACACTTAAACAATAACATCCCAATTCCTCCACAAAAAATCTATAGAAAAAAAAACTATCAACTCACCCCCACTCCCATCAACAAGAGGCAAGCAAGGATTCTAGATTTCTACCCACATCTTTGCAATCACCTAGTGGTAATAAGACTGTGGCAACAAGACCAGCAGATAACACAGGAAGCAGAATGGCGCACACCTGCCCTCAGGGGTGTCTAGAGAGGGGAGTCCAGAGTACCACCCTCATAGGTTAGTAGTAAAATGGCATGTTACCTTCCCAAAGTTGTTTAGTGTCAGAAGATGCCTACTAGAACAGATTTAAATAAGATCCAGCAACTCATAATTCAACACCCAAATTCAAAAATCATGTATTATAACAAGAACCAGGGAAAATCTCAACTTGAAACTATCAACAGAGGCTCTCACTAAAATGACACAGATGTTGGAATTAGCTGGCAGACATTTTAAAGCAGCCATCAGAAGAACACTTCACTAAGAAATTGTGAACATACTTGACACAAATAACTAGAATTTCAGCAAAATGAACAGACTATATAAAGAAACAAATGGAAATTTTAGACCTGGAAAATACAACATTAAAAAAATAAAAACCTTAATGGTTGGCTGAATGGTAGAAGAATGAAAAAAGTAGACAAAAGAATCAGTGAATTTAGCCTGGTATAGCACATTCCAATAATCCCAGAACTTGTGAGATTCAGGAAGGAGAATCAGGATAGAAGGTTATCCTAGGCTACACAGTGAGTTCATGGCCAGCCTACATATAATGAGACCCCAAAAAATCAGTGAATTTGAAAATGGAACAAAAAAAGTTATCATTAAGCACACAGATTAGGGCTGAAGAGATGGCTTACTGGTTAAGGCACTACCTTGCAAAGCCAAAGGATATAGTTTTGACTTCCCAGGACCCATGTAAGCCAGATACACAAGGTGGCATATGTATCTGGAGTTTGTCGTGGCTAGAGGCCCTGGAACACCCAGTCAGTCTCTCTCTGTCTCTCTCTCTCTCTCTCTCTCTCTCTCCCTCTTTCAAATAAATAAGTAAAAATAAATATTTTAAAAAACAGATTAAGAGACTAGAATGATGGTTAAGCATTTTAAAGGCACTTGCTTGCAAAGCCTGATGATGTGTGTTTGATTCCCCAGTACACAAGTAAAGCTAAATCCTCAAGGTGGTACATGTGTTGGAGTTCACTTGCAGTGGCAGGAGGCCCTGATGCACCCATACTCTTTCTCTCTCTCTCTCTCTCTTTCTCTCTCTCTCTCTCTCTCTCTCTCTCTCTGGCTGCTTCTTTCTCTCTGTCTTCCATATACATACATACATACATACATGCATATGCATACACACACACACACAGAAAGATCCCTAGGATTTATAGTAAATGATCTCACATTCATGTAATCAGAAGAAGAGGGTGAAACTCACAGAAAATTAGAATAGTGGTAGAAGGCATTTCCCAAATTTAGCAAAAGACAAACTTACAGATTCAAGAAGCTGAATACTCTAAATATGATAAGTATAAAATATTTGATGATAACAGATAGTGTGCTAAAAATTCAGAAAATCAAATATTGATTTCTGAAGTAAGAGATAAATGATAGTGCATAGGTGAGAAACAATTCGACTGACTCTTATTCTGTAGCTGAGTCTGGTCTGAAACTTACTATGTAGACCAGGCTGGCCTTGTACTTGGGGCATTCCTGCTGTCTCAGCTTCCAGGTGCAGTGACTATAGGTGTAGGTTGCCACATCTGGCTCTTTAAATGACACTTTCCCATTAGAAATCATAGAAATACAAAGTGATACAATGTTCAAATGGTGAAAGGATGCTAACTTTGATTCTGAACCTGGTAAAATTCAGCAGAAATTAAGGGGACTCATGAAATTCTCAAATGAATGAAAACTCAATAAAAAGACATGCTTACACTGTAGTAATATCAATTTCCTGGTATTTGTATTGTTACTGATTTATGCAAGGTGCAATCATTGGGTGAAAGTAGATGAAGGCACACAGAAATCTTTATGCTTTGTTTGCCACTTTTTGTAAGTAAAACGTTTTAGGAAGTGATTAAAAGAATGTAATTGTACTGTAATTTGAAAAGAGGTATTGATTTTTGTTCTAATTTTGCTATTAAATTATATGATGTCCTTACATACTGTGGATATTAGCCCTTTGTCAAATATATGATTTATAAATATTACCCATTACCCTGTAGATTGACTTTTCATTCTGTTGTTTGCATTACTGTGCAAAACACTTTTAGTTTGATGCAACTATACTTACTGTAAGATCCCAGCTTTCAGCACCATATATAAGGTTCAAGAATGACCAGACCACGCAAGACAATTCTAAAGCAAAGTAAAAGTTTTATTCTGGAAAGATACAAACTGCCAGGCTGTCTTGTGAGAGAAGAGCACAGCACCCTGGGTTTGTAAATGTTAGATTTTATAAGACCTATCTGCTGGTTGGGGGATAGGGGAATGGGTGGCTTCTTTGTAAAGTTAAGTAGGGGAGTTTCTTCAGGGGAATTTTCCAGTTAATCCCAAGATTATGTGACTCTTGAGATAAGCTAAACAGGAAACTGGTTTAGGGGCAATCACTAGATTATGGTCAGGCAGTTAGGCTGTGTCACCAAAACAGATGTTAGGTGGCTTCTTGAGGTAAGATCAACAGAAAACTGTGGCCTAGGGGCAAGGAGAAATAATGGGTGGGGTGGTTTCTGAGGATTGTAGTCAGCTTGGTTTTTGTATTTTCCCATAAAATCTCTTCTCATTGCCATTTTGTCATCCATAGCGATTCCATCTTGTGACCTGGTTATCTAACAATTATCTAATCTTTCCTTTCTTGCATGTTTCTGGTGGCATATTCATAAAATCATTGCCAAGACCAATGTCAGCAAGCTTTTCCTCTGCTTTCTTCTAAGAGTTATATTGTTTTAGATCCTATATTTATGTTTTTAATCCATCTTGAGTTTTGTCTGGATACCTAGTTTTAATAACACCATTTACTGAATAGACTATTATTTCCCAATTGTGTATTATTGGTACTACTCTCAAAGATTGTTTGACCTTATTTGAATGGATAAAGAAGCAAAATCCAACTATGTGTTGTCTACAAGAGTCTCACTTCGGACTTAGAACACACATAAGTTGAAACAAAAAGACTGGAAAAAGTAATTCCATGCAAAAGATAGCCAAGAGAAAGCTGCTAATGTGGTTATACTTATATTAGAAAAAGTACTTAATGTCAAAAACTACCAAAAGAGAAGGACATTACACATTTATAAAAAGGGTCAATTCACCAGGTATACATGGAAATTTATAAACAAGCACTCAACTCAGTGCATATAAATATGAAAAGCAAATAATTGGGAGTACTGAAGCAAGAAATGAATATTAAAATAACAATGGTAGCAGATAATTTAAATAAATATCTTTCAATAATGTATAGAACATCCACACAGAAATTCAGTTAGGAGAAGAGGATTTGAATAAACAAGAGCCACCTTCTAATCTTACTTTGCTGACAATATTATTGACCAAACTATGGACTTAAATAGAAAACCCTTCACCCAGCAAGAGAATGTTATATTCCTTTTTGGTGCATTTGGAACATACTCAGAGTAGATCACATGGTGATTCCAAAAATGTTGTCAAGTTTAAGAAGATAAAAGACCATACCACTCATCTTTTCTGACCACAATGGAATGAAACTTAACCTCAATACTGGAGAAAAAATTAGAGAATTCATGAGTATGTAGAAACTAAGCAGCATACTCTAGAATCACAACTGGGCCAAGAAAGAAATCAAAAGAGAATTTAGAAAATACTTTGAGATAAATTAAAAAATATATAACACTCAAAGTCAAGAGATATAAAGCAACATAAGCAATAAGAAGAATGTTTACACTGATATATGCCTTTATTTTAAAAATAACAATATAACTATACACCACAAAGTATTTCACAAGTAGAAAAATCTATACTCAAAGTTACTAAAAAGAAATAATTAATAAAGATTAGAGCAAAATTCAACAAAAATGAGAGTAGAAAAATAATAGAAAAAATTAATGAACTTTTTTTAACTTTTTTTATTTTTTAGAGAGAGTGAGAGGAGAGGAGAGAGAGATAATTGGAGCATCAAGGCCTCAGTCACTGCAATTGAACTCCAGATGCCTGCACCACCTAGTGGGCATGTGCGATCTTGTGCTTGTCTCACCTTCATGTGTCTGGCTTATGTGGGATCTGGAGAGATGAACATGGGTCCTCAAGGTTTCTCAGGCAAGTGCCTTAACTGCTAAGCCATCTCTCCATCCCTCCCCCCTTTTTTAAGCATTAGTTGTTTTTTTATTTTTTTGGAGGGGAGAGAAACAGTTTTTTAGGATAAGCAAAACTGAGACATCTTTTAGCTAGATCTAGTTTAGAACAATGGCTCACACCAGTAGTCTCAACACCCGAAAGTTTGAGGCAGGAAGATTGCTGTGAGTTTGAGGCCAATCTGACTTATATAGGAAGTTCCATACCAAGCTGGGATATAGAATGAAACCTTTTCTCAAAGAAAGTTAAATTCAAAATAAAGGCAAAACCACCACCACCAACATCAAAACTTTATCTACATTAAATAAACAAAGATGACTCACATAAAGTGAAAATTAAAAGGGAAGCATTATAATTGACAAAACAAAAAATAAAAATGATAATGAGGCTACTGTGAATAATTACATGCCAACTAACTGGATTTCCTACAAGAAATTATTAAATTCCTAGAAATAATTTACCAAAACCAAATCATGAAAAAATAGGTTTCAAGTAAGAAGACTGAATATTAACAGAACAATTAAAAATTCCCAATAAAAAGCCAGGTGTGGTGGTGCAAGCCTTTAATCCCAGCACTCAGGAGGCAGAGGTAGGAGGAGACTACATAGTGAATTCTAGGTCAACCTAATCTAGAGTGAGATGCTACCTCGAAAAGACCAAAAAAAAAAAAAAAAATCCAATAAAGAAAGTTATTTCATTGGACTTTATTAGTAAGTGTTATTTATTTGTATGAGGAGCTTTAAAATATTAACATACTGCAAATTTGTTGTATTCCTATCAGATTGTCCTTGTATGTCCTCTGTTGCAGTCAGGTTCGCATTGCTGGTAGAAATCACCCAACCAAGAGCAGCTTGTGGAAAATGAGGTTTATTTTGTCTTACAAGCTCAAGGGGGAGCTCCATGACGGCAGGAAAAAAATGATTGCATGAGCAGAGGGTGGACATCACGCCCTGGCCCACATAAGGTGCACCATAGCAACAGGAGAGTGTGCCAAACACTGGCATGGGGAAACTGGCTATAATACCCATAAGCTTGCCTCCAGGAGGCGTTAATTCCCAAATCTCTATTAGCTGGGAACCTAGCATTCAGAACACCTAAGTTTATGGGGACACCTGAATCAAACAACCACATTCTACCCCTGGCTCCCATAAACTGATGTCCATACATGACATAAAATACAATGCATTCAGTCCAACTTTAAAAGTCTCCATAGTTTTTATTTATCCCAATGATGTTCATACATCTTCATAGTCCAAGATCTTGTAACTGAACCATAATACCAAAAAATCCTCCCCAAAACCAGTAATGGCACAGAATAAACACTCACACTACAAAAGATGGCATTGGACATAGCAAAGAAATATTGAACCAATACAAGATTTATTTTATTTTATTTTATTTTATTTTATTTTATTTTATTTTGGTTTTTCTAAGTAGGGTCTCACTGTAGCCCAGGCTGACCTGGAATTCACTTATGTACTCTCAGGGTGGCCTCGAACTCATGGTGATCCTCCTACCTCTGCCTCCCAAGTACTGGGATTAAAGGTGTGCGCCACCACGCCCAGCTCTTCAATGCAAGATTTGAAACAACCAGGGCAAACATAAGACTCTGTAGCTTCAAGTCCAACCATTCTAGCCAGTGACAAATCTCCAAGTCCAACAATTCTAACTAGCAACAAGTCTCTGGCATTCCAATTCCACCCCTCCAGCTAGTCTACTCACAGTCCTGGAAAACTTCATCCGGACCGGCAGATTTCCTTAGCAGCCATCTCATGGGCCTGGCATCTCCACTGGGTCTCCACTGCAATCCACGGTTCATCCTCATGGCCCCATGGGGTCTCCATGCAGGCATCCAGCAAACCTGCTTCACATTGCCCAGGGCCATTTCCAAAACACAAGACTGTGTTGCAAACTCAATGACTCTCTCTTTCCTGCATTTCTTTTACTCCACAATACCAGGTAGGGTGCCAATTTGTTAATAATCCAAGGGGCAATAAAGCAGACTTTGAAAGAACAGGACACTTCTTGAGCACTCAGGCCCCTTCAGAAGAGTCTGCATTCTTCCTGTTGCCCCATTGCAGGTCAGCTGGCCCAATATCAATAGTTGTTATCTCAAACAATTTGCAGGTGAACAGGCAGCAGTTTAGGCCCAAAGATTTCATTTTTTTCTGTGCCATATCCCTCTGCTCACAACAGTTCATTTCTACACAAAGCAACCCTGCACAGCTTCTCAGGACACGGGCATGACAGCAAGCTTCTCACACAAATAGCTAGCCCAGTCCAGGCAAAGCTCTTTCTCACCCTCATAAACCAAACCACACAGTCCATAGTTCTTATGTGCATTCAGGTCTTGCAGCTCAGACCAGAATAGTCCATCAAGCTGTACTTACAGCACTGCAAAGCATCTCTTAGGCCAGATTTTCATATCCTTCCAGATTCCTCTTGAAAACCAGCTCCAAAAGGCCAAAGCCACGCAGTCAGGTGTCTAGCAGCAATCCCACTCCTCAGGACCACTTTACTCTTGCAGTCAGGTTTGCATTGCTGGTAGAAATTACCCAACCAAGAGCAGCTTGTGGAAAAAAAGGAGGTTTATTTTGGCTTACAGGCTCAAGGGGGAAGCTCCATGATGGCAGGGAAAACCACATGAGCAGAGGGTGGACATCACCCCCTGGACAACATAAGGTGGACCATAGCAATAGGAGAGTCTGCCACACACTGGCAAGATGACACTGGCTATAACACCCATAAGGCTGCCCCCAACAATAACACTGCCTCCAGGAGGCATTAATTCCCAAATCTTCATTAGCTGGGAACCTAGCATTCAGAACACCTAAGTTTATGGGGGACACCTGAATCAAACCACCACATCCTCCTTTGCCCCATTCCACTGCAGGCACTCCTTGATAGGGGTATCCATAGTAACTGTGTGTTCAAGAATGCAACAGTCAGTTTCTCTGGTTTGATGAGTTTTGAGTCTCTCAGTGTCATCTCCCTGGAATAAGTTCTCTGGTGACCCATGAGAGGAGCACTTACACTTTCTCCACAATGCTTCCTGGGCCTTAGAGAATGTAATAGAGATGACTTTTTTTCATGCTAGGTAGGCACTCAGCTTTCTCTTCTCATTCTGATGGATCTCCCAGGTATTGGCCACAATCTGTGAAAAACAGATTTTCTAAACAAAAGTGAGAACAGCCATTGATTAAAGGGGAAAACCATACATATATTTAGAAGGCTTGATGGGCATAACCTCTATTTAACCAAAGAACACTGAAAGCTTCCCTCCAAGCCTTTTGACTTGGTATAAGGCATGAATTCCCTCCCACTGAATGGGCCTATTATCCGATCAGAGAGTAGCTGATTGCTCCCATAATTCATGCATCACTGTTTCACCAGTAGGTTCTTCAGTCCTGACTGGTTGGTTTACAGATTGCATGATCCACTGCTTATTCACACTGTTGAACTTTCATCACATAGTACTTTCCAGAACTATCACAGCTAACCAGCAGTGTACTGGCTTCCATCTTAGTTCTAACTTGATTTCTCAATGTCCTGAAACCATAGCCAGTGGTATCGTCAGCAATAGGGACCTATCATCTGGTTCTGTGTTCTTTGGCAATGGCCTGCATTGTCTTGGGAGCCTCATGATACTGCCTGACTAACAATTCACTGTGGGGCATATCCCAGTTCTTGTACTGGGATTTATCAACAACAGCCTATGGTTTTATGGTAAATATTTTTCTACCCAAGCAGGGTACTTTTGCCCAAACAAATAATATCACTACTGGCATAGAGACAGACATATTGATCAGGATATGATGAGAGCTCTTAAATAAACTATAATACAAGTTTTATTCAGGCAAGAGCCACCTTCTAATCTTATTTTGCTGACAACTTTTAAAAATAATAAATACTATATTAAATATCTGCCTCTACTCAGATGAGCATACAGTTTTCATTTCTATGATGCTACTGCGGAAAATTTTGTTTTCAGATCTTAGTATAAGATCCTTGCATTCTTGGTATAAGCCCTACTGGGTCATGATGCAGCATTCTTTTATGTACTGATTGTTCAACTTGCTGTTTTTCTTAAAAACTTATATATGTTTATTAAAATATTTATAACTTTCCATGTTAATATTGTCACCCAATTTTGAGGAGGAAAGCTGACCTTTTAGAATTACTAAATATAAATTCATTCTCTATTTTTAGAAAGAGTGACTAAGTTGGCCTAATTCTTAATTAGGTGTTTGGTAGAATTAATCATTGAAGCTATTTGTGTCTCAAGTGTTCTTTATGGAAAAGATTATAATTTGGTATTAAATTTATTTGAGAAAGCTAGAATTTTAAAGTTTTCTGTTCTTATTTCAGTTTAGGTGATGTCTACCTTTCAAGGCATTTGTTCCTTTCATTTAAGATGTTGAATTCAGTAGCATAAAGTTATTCACAATGTTTCCCTATCATTATTTTTATATGCACAGAATCTTAACAATGTACTTTTTTTTTACTTTCTTATATCATTTGTCTCTATGTCTACCCTATCTATCTGTTACTATATTCTCTGCTCAGTTTGATCAGTCTGACAGAAACATAAAATAATAATCAATAAATTTGAGCAGTTTATTAAAACAACAGGCAAATGATTTAAGCAAACAAAAATATGATCATATAACTAATCATCAATGTGTCATTAAAAACAAGCAGGATACCCCTCCCTATACACCTAGTAGAATGACTAAACAGACAAATTTTATTTTTATTTATTAGAGAGAGGGAGAGAGAGAGAGAGAGAGAGAGAGAGAATGGGCATGCTAGAGCCTCTAGCCATTGAAAACAAACTCCAGATGCATGTGTCACCATAAGCATCTGGCTTATGTGGGTTCTGAGGAGTTGAACCTATGACCTTAGGCTTCACAGGCAAGTGCTTCAACTGCTAAGCTATCTCTCCAGCCATAAACGGACAAATTTTAAAACCTGACAATACCAAGTGCTGAAAGGCACATGGATCATTCTGAATTTGTACTCTGTGAGTAGATTGCAAAATGGCACACCTACTTTGGAAAACAGTTTGGCACTTGTCTAGCATTATTCATATATTTGCCATACTTCTGAGCAATCCTGATCTTAGTTATGTGTCTAGGAGTAAAGAAAACCAGTGCACAAAAACCCTGCATGTAAATGTATAGCTTTATTCATAGTTACCAAAAGCTAATGAATGTCGAGAACTCACTGTGTAACCAAGGGTAATCTTGAATTTCTAATACTCCTACCCCCTCCTCCTTCTAAGTGCTAGTATTATAGGCAAGTAGGCCACAATGCCTAGTTTATGCTGTGCATCCTAAATAAGCACTCTACCAGCTGAGCTACATCCCCATCCCCTAAATATCTTTAAAGTGTGACAAGGGCAGGCAGATGTTGGTGAGAATGTGAAGCTCTAGAGATTGTTTTATAAGCGTTTCAAGTTGAAGATATATTTGGACAACTCCTTGAGGATAATTGTCTCAGCCATTCTACTCTTATATTACTCACAAATCCCTGGTATATGTACACAATGAAAACTATTTAAGAATGATCCAAATAAGGGTGGAAAATGGTTTTCTTCCCAAAAGACTGTATTAGGTGTTTAATTGTTTAATGCCCAATGTTTACATTAAGAAGTTGGTGAAGCTGCTGCTTTCATCAAATGTTTACTCTCATTTTCTATTCAGTATTCAGTAACATTATGGACTGCAACTTTAACTTAAAACGTTAAATAAGTTAGAGTAATTATTCCTTTGGATAACTAGATTGTCTTAATTGACCTGTGTCTTGATTACAAAGCTCTTTTGTCTTTGAGGGCCTTACTTTCAAGCACACACCATTGCAAGTTCATCCATACACTACTTGACAGACTGAGAGTTTAGTTTCTCAGGTTCAGTCTCAGCTTCAGTTTATGTTCTATTGCTCTCATTTTCAGGTCTCGTTTCCTTTCCAGCCTCTGGGGATTTCTTGTAGTTTTTATTTTTTTCTTGTATCTTTTTCTAGCTCAGGTTCATATTTCTGTAACAGTGAATATTTAGTCAGTGCCAAGTACAAGAAGGTCCTAATCCAAGCATACAGAATTGAACAGAACAAATTATCTGAGCTCAGACAGCTTACAATGAAAGAATTTGTGTTGTAGTATCTGCTCATGTTAATGTATACTTGTGGTAGTTTGAATAGATGGCCCCCAATATATTCACTGTTTTATTAGTTTGTAACTTGCATCTGCAGCCACCTGGCTAGAGGTGATGTCGCTGGGTGGATCTTAGGGTCCAGCCCTCAGGTGTGGTGGTTGATTGACATTCCAATCTAAAGATATGCAAAGTACGTACTTCCACCTGGAGTTCCTGAAGGGTGCTGTGTGGCTTTTGGCTTGTGGCTTCTTTCTCTCTCTCTGCTTGGACCTGTGAAAGCAGGGCCAGCTTCTTCGGCCATTATGGAACTTCCCCTGTATCTGTAAGCTTCAATAAATATTCCTTCCTCAAGCCGGGCATGGTGGCGCACGCCTTTAATCCCAGCACTCGGGAGACAGAGGTAGGAGGATCGCCGTGAGTTCGAGGCCCACCCTGAAACTCCATAGTGAATTCCAGGTCAGCCTGGGGCTAGAGTGAGACCCTACCTCGAAAAAACAAAACAAACAAACAAAAAAAAAAATCCCTTCCTCCATAACTGTGCTGATTTAGGAGTTCAGCTCAGTGAACCTGAAGCTGTGTACTACAATACTATATTTTGATATTCTAACTTCTGATATCAGGGGTGTTAAAATAACCTAGCCTGGGGCTTAGCAGTAGGTGCTTGCCTGCAAACCAAAGGACTCAGGTTCAATTTTCCAGGACCCATGTAAGCCAGAGGCACAAAGTGGTCCATGCATCTGGAGTTTGTTTTGCAGCAGCTGGAGTCTCTGCCATGCAGACTCTATCTATGAATCTGCCTCTTTCTCATTCACCCTCTCTCAAATAAATAAAAATTAAAAAAATAAAATAATCTACCCTACTGTATTATTGATAAAGATGTCATGAATTATAATTTGTAAAATCTTGTCTTGGCTTGCAGAATGAATATTTGAGAAAACACAGAAAATAGAAAGCCTAGGTAGGAAAAAATTATAGTACTTTATATGTGAATTTGTTAGACTAGTGGGTGAGGAGTGTGAATGGAGAAGTAAAGCTGAGCTGAAGGACTACATTAAAGATAGGCTGGGCGTGGTGGCGCATGCCTTTAATCCGAGCACTTGGGAGGCAGAAGTAGGAGGATTACTGGGAGCTCAAGGCCATCCTGAGACTACATAGTTAATTCCAGGTCAGCGGGGACCAGAGTGAGACCCTACCTTGAAAAACAACAACAACAACAACAACAAAAAAGATAGGATAGAATTCTATAACAGTTCAGTAAGAGAGTATGATACAAGAGCCAAATTTACAAACTCCTTTATTGGTACATTGAAGGAATGATTATAACATGGATGGAAATGCCATAGTTAGTATGAATAAGTGAGAGCATAAAAATAACATGTTTTTGAAGGTACGGAATATATCTCCATTCTTAGTGTTCCAGACAGGGTGTCTACATGATATTTTACACATAAAAGACAAGCACTATCATAGTGCATTTGAAGAAGGTGGCAGAACTCAAGGTAACTGACAATATAGTATAGAAACAGTAAATGAGTGACAGGTTGAAGGTGAACAGGAATGGGAAGTGTTTCCTTTGTACACTACAAATCTGGTTTGGTGTTTGACACAGAACTAGTCCTCAATTAATACTTATCTATTAAAAGAGTATATTATTTGCATAAACAAAGTACACTGAGCCCATGGGAACATATTTTAAAGCAGAGTAGGTGACTTGTTACCGTTAAAGGCAGATCTTTGGGCTGGAGAGATGGCTTAGCAGTTAAGGCGCCTGCCTGCAAAGCCTAAGGATTCCCCCAGTACTCAAAGTCAGACTGCCAAGGTGGTGCATGCATCTGGAGTTCATTTGCAATAGCTAGAGGCCCTGGTGCACCCATGTGCGCTCCCTCCCTCTCTCTCTGCCTCTCCAATAAATACATGAATAAATAAGTAAATATTTTAAAAGACTGTAAACTGAAATAAACCCTTAAAAAAAAAAAAAAAACAGATAGCCGGGCGTGGTGGCGCACGCCTTTAATCCCAGCACTCGGGAGGCAGAGGTAGGAGGATCGCTGTGAGTTCGAGGCCACCCTGAGACTCGATAGTGAATTCCAGGTCAGCCTGGGCTAGAGTGAGACCCTAACTCGAAAAACCCAAAAAAAAAAAAAAAAAAAAAAAGTTCCCTACAAGTTACCAACAATTTTCTGCCTCAGAAGAAATAAGAATTGAGTTTATTAGTGGAAGTATTGGAAGTTCAGAAGCTGAGTGTTTAACACACAGACTATTTCCACAGGTTAGCACTTCTCAGTACAGTTAAGACTGGGCCTTTTCCACAATGTCCCAAAAAAAGAAAGCTCATTTTATAAGATTATTAGCCAAAGAGTGGTCTGTTTATTTAAAAAGTTGAGCAATGATTTCTCTTCCTTTTAAGCTAAGTACCTGAAATTCCAATTCTGCAGAGGACGCCAGCCTCTTCTATTCCTAACCTCCAGGGGGCAGTGACCAGACAACGTCACTCTGCACCACCGGTTCTCCAAGCCGCTCCAAACCCTTCCTGGCTGCTCCTGGGGGCGCCAGATTAGTCGCAGGGCGAGGGCCCCCGACTGAGCCTGCGCATCCTGCAGCTGCCAAATCAGCGCATGCGTGGTAGGGCGGGTCTGGCCCAGGCGGCTCTGGGCGGGCCTGGACCGCGCCAGTGTTTTGGGGCCCAGGAGCTGTGGGAGGAGCCGGCGGCCTCACCGTGGTAACCACAGCGCCGCCGCCGCCCCGCCTCGCCTCGCAGGCCTCAGGACTGTCATCGAGGTCTGGTGTCAGGGTACCCTGGACTCCGGTCCCCGGAAGTTGCTCCGCCGACTCTCAGATAACCCATCTTTCCCACGCCACCGCCGCCACCGCCATGCAAGGAGAGGACGCCAGATACCTCAAAAGGTGATGAGCCCGGGAGAACTGCCCCACTGCCCTCCCTGGGGCCCTGAAGACGCTTGTCACTGAGCAGAGCTCATTCTATAAAGGGGTGGGATCCATGGAGGGACGTCTTAGAAAGAGAAGGTGATGGGGGAGAATGAGAGGAAGGCCCTGCAAGGATGCGAGGTCCTTGAACCACCTACCTGGTTTGGCTGGGCCCTGACAGCATCGAGACATGAGATCCTTACTACATTATTTTATCCCAAGGGGTGAGGGAGTGAGGTCGAGGTAAACAGAGTGGTTGCTTTTATTGTTTGTTTTTGTTTTTCTACGCTCCCTCCCCCCCTATTCTCCATCTTTTCCCCAGTAGGTAAATCCCATGGGAGTTAGGGAATCTTTGGCACCCCATCCCTCTGCTCAGTGGGGGATTCAAATCCAGGGTTTTTTAAATGATAAAAGAAATGAAAGAAATGGAGGTTCTTTCCCCAAGGCTGGGTTGAGATGTTGTTTTGCAGCCTGTTTCTTCTGCTTTTCTTGGTCCAGCTCATCATCCATTTGCCTGTCTCATTCATGTGTGTGTGTGTGTGTAATTTAGGAAGTGCTTTAAATATTTGTAATATCAGCTACTCCTTAAAGAAAATTGAAATCTGTTGAAATTTTTATATAGATGACGATTTCATAGTGATAGATACTTCTTACTGGAACAGGAACAGTAAATCAGCTCAAAGAAATGGCAATTTGGATTCTTCAATTTTATGTAAATCTTTGTTGCTGATTCAGCATATACATAGCAAAAGGTGCATGCATTCTTTTGAATACAATTTCCTCTGACAATGGGACCAATCATATTTTACCTTGGTTTTGCGAGGTAGGGTCTCACTCTGGTCCAGGCTGACCTGGAATTAACTATGTAGTCTCGGGGTGGCCTTGAACTCACAGTGATCCTCCTACCTCTGCCTCCTGGGTGCTGGGATTAAAGGCATGCGCCACCATGCCTGGCTTGAAAATATTTTTAAAAAAATAAAACATGCATTTTAGGTGATGGTTATTTCAAGTCATATTATGCTTTTGCTGAATGTATTTTTTTCTGGCTTGGTAGGGTTCTGATGCTCACAAAACCATCTTCAAGGCATTAGCTGACTCTTAAAAAGAACCCCAACAATTGTAAAATAAATTAGCTGTACTGTCTTTGCAAGTTAGAACATATTGCTTGTGTCTTTAATTTTACATAAACGTATCTGGCAAACAGCTAGGCTTTTATCAGTAAATATTTTTAAAGGAATATGGAATCAGAACAAATATATAGCCAACATTCATTTCTCCACTGAATTTTGCTTCCATTAATTTTCAAAATTTTGTGACAAAATAAAATTAAGGGCTGGAGAGATGGCTTAGCAGTTAAGCGCTTGCCTGTGAAGCCTAAGGACCCCGGTTTGAGGCTCGACTCCCCAGGACCCACGTTAGCCAGATGCACAAGGGGGCGCACGCGTCTGGAGTTCGTTTGCAGTGGCTGGAGGCCCTGGCGCGCCCATTCTCTCTCCCTCTCTCTATCTGCCTCTTTCTCTCTGTCTGTCGCTCTCAAATAAATTAATAAAAATAACAAAAAAATTAAAAAAAACAAACCTAAAAAAAAAAGAAAATTAAATTCTCTTTCACCCTTTTAACTACATGATTGTTCTAGAGAAGAGTGGTGCTTTTATACCACATGCTGACTTCTGTGTAATATAGTTCAGTTAGAGGCAGTTTTGTTTAGGATGATTGTGCTAGTATGAACCCACTGGCATACAGTGACTTGTAATTTTCAACGTTTTCTAACTTTTTAAAACAATATTTTATTATTATTTATTTATGTATGTATTAGAGAGAGGGGGACACATAGAGAGAGAGAAAGAATGAGTGCAGCAGGGCCTCCAGCCACAGCAAATGAACTCCAGACGCATGTACCACCTTTTACATTGGGCTTATGTGGGAGCTGGGGAATTGAACCTGGCAAGTGCCTCAACCACTAAGGTATCTCTCCAGCCCCAAACTTTTCTAACTTTTAAAGCCATATTCTCTACAATTAGTAAAATGGAACCAGTTACTATAAAGTTTAAAGCAAGAGTCAGAATCTGATCATTTGTTAAATAGATTTCTCAATTTAGCACAATTTTGACAAAATAAAAATCTCTTGCTTTCAAAGTTTATGTATTATCTACCTTATCTGTCTGTATGTTTACCTAATATATATTTATACAGACATAATGAACAAGGTTTAAAATGTATGATAGAACCTTCCGTCTTCATTATTGGTTCTTGATAATTATCACACCTATTTGTTTAGCTATGTTTATAACAATCACAGTTTGTTGACAGGATAATGTGTTTTCACTCAAATTAAATTGCTCCAGGTTTTACTGTACTTCCTAGCACTGAGGAATCTCTAGTTTTGTAGTTGTATGCATATGTAATATTTGTGTGTATTTATAGGTACTATGGAATCAGAAATTACATACTTCATTTTTTATGCTACCTGTTAGTGTTTTTGAGAGCACTAAATAAATACCAAATACATAGCACATGCCTAGCATTGTTCTTGTCTTTGGGAAATGACTAAATAGTTACAGTGCATATCCCCTAGTGAGATACACAAACAGGTAAACGGACAACTTTATAGTGATTTTCTTTTCTTTTTTGCTTCCTCTTAAAATCATCTAATTGTTTCCATTCTTTTTTTTTTATTTCTCATCCTTCTGCCCCCACACAAACTGACAACTCCATATCTCAGCCTTATAGAAATACCTTCTTTTGTATCCTTATTCCATTGTTTGATTCCTATATGGCATTGCCCTATGACTAGATGCCCTGATCTCATATGTTTGTTTGTGCATGTGTGCGTGAGAGCACACACATGCCACAATGCACCTGTGGAGGTCAGAGGCCAACTAACTGGGCTACAAGCTTCTGTGGGCTTTACCTGTCCCTGCCTCCCATCTCGCAGTAGGCACAAATGTGAACTGTAGCATCAGGTTTTAATGTGAGTTCCGAGAATCCAAACTCAGGTACTCACATTTGTGTGGCACATGCTTTATCCACTGAGCTATCTCCCCCTAGCCCTTGCCCCATTCTTTACTCAATTGCTTCATCTTTCTTTTTCTTACCTATAATTTTTTGAGAAAGTTTTCTTTAGTTATTCCTACCCTACAATCTTTGTTGGATATATCTGTTAGGTTTCATAGCTTGTTTTCTCCCAGTCTTACTACTTACCTGTCTCCATTGCCATTTGGTCCACAAGCTCAATAAGAATAAAATAGTATGTATGTGTTCTGAGAGAGAAAGAAAGAGGGGGGAGAGAGTAAGAGAGAGAGAGAGAATGAGAGAATGAGTGCACAAGGGCCTCCATTCACTGCAAACGAACTCCAGATGCATGTGCTACTTTGCGCCTCTGGCTTATGTGGGTCCTGGGGAATTGAACGTAGGTTCTTTGGCTTTGCAGGCAAGCACCTTAAGTGCTAAGCCATGGCTTCAGCCCTCATCTCTTCTTATAGCTGAATCATATTTCATTGTATTGGCTATATCACATTTTCTTTACCTGTAACTTAACTGTTGATGGACATTCAGGTTGTTTGTTCCTTTTGGCTATTGGAGAGAAAGTTGCTGTGGAAATTTCAAGTCTGTGTTTGAACATCTTTCAATCTTTTTATACTTCAGCATTGACCTGCAGTGTCACATGGTAATTCTGTGTTCACCTTATTGAAGGATTGCTACAAAGTTTTACATGCTGTCTGTATCTTTTATATTCTCACCAACATTGTATGAGAGTTCTAGATTTTTCCACATCTTCACCAAAACATATTATTTTTCTTTATTTTTTTTCCTTTACAATTATGGCTATTCTAGTGGGCTTAAAGTGATAACTTATTTTGATTTGTGTTTCCTTAACAGTAAGGATATTAAGCTTCTGTGTACTTTTTGGCCATTTATCTCTTGTCTTTAGGGAAAAGCAATTAAAAAAATAAATTCTAGACACTAGACTGCTACTAGATATACAATTTATAGACATTTTGTTCTAGGCTTGCATTGTCTTTTCACTATGTTGAATATGTCAATTGTGTCAAAAATTTTCATTTGAAGTCCACTTTATTGTACTTGCTCTTAATATATTATTTGAGAAAACATTGCTGAATCCAAGACCATGAGACTTTCCATTTTGTTTTCTTCTAAACATGTTATGGTGTTAGCTTTGAAATATATGCCCTTTACCCATAGAGAGTGAATTATTATATATGGCATGTGGTGAGGATAATCAGTTGTCCTCACATTAGTTGTCAGCACTATTGATGCATTAATGGTTTGAGATCCTTACTGAAAGTTAACTGGCCATGAGTACAGATGCTTATTCCTGGACTTTGATTCTAATCTGCTGATGTGTATATGTCTCCCTGTGCTGGTATCTCGCTGTTTTGGATAGTGGTGAGTTTTGAAACTGGGACAAATAAGTTTTCCAGCCTATTTTCTCTTTATCAATTCTGTTATCTATTTAGGGTCTTGTGTTTCCATGTGACTTTTAGCAGGTTTTTTTGTTTTTTTCCATTTCTGAAAAGAAGAAAAGGCGGTTGAGATTTTTGATAGGACTTGTTTTAAAATGTGGGCCACTTTGGGGAAACATTATCATCCTAATAATACTAAGTTATCCAGTCCATGAACATGAGATGCTGTTCCTTACTTAGTTCTTATTAATGGCTTTTTGCAATGTTTTATGCTTTTTAAGTACATAACTGTTGCATTCCTTGGTTTAGTTCACTTCTAAGTATTTCATTTTTTTATGCTATTTTATTTTTTATGCTATTTTATTTTATTTTATTTTTTTGAATTTTCAGCATAAAATTCAAACTTTATTTTCCAAAGAACTTTTTGTTAATTTATGATATTACAGAACAACTAATAATATAGAATGCTATTTTAAATGGTACTGTTTTCTGAATTTCTTGCTCAGATTTTTATTACTACCTTATAGAAATAGAACTGAACTTTTTAAAATCTGCTAATCTGTTCTATAACTTTACTGAATATGCTTATGCACTGTAATGATTTCTGTGTAGTTTTTAGATTCTTCTACATGTAAAATCTTGTCATCTACAGATAGAGGTAATCTTATCTCTTTCTTTCCAATATTGATGCCTTCTTTAAAAAGATTTCTATGTTTTACCAAGATTTTGGGTCAAAAATCTTCCAACAAAAAAGTTGGTATGGGGCTGGAGGGATGGCTTAGCAGTTAAGGCGTTTGCCTGCAAAGCCAAAGGACCCAGGTTCAATTCCCCAGGACCCACATTAGCCAGATGCACAAGAGGGCACATGTGTCTGGAGTTTGTTTGCAGTGGCAGGAGGCCCTGGAACACCCATTCTCTCTCTCTTTCTCCCTCTTCCTCTGTTAAATAAATAAATAAAGTTGGTTTGGCTAAAATCTCTAGTCTTAAGTCAAATAGAAAGTGGGCATCCTTGTCATATTCCTGACCTTGGGGAAAAATCATGAAGTTTTCACCATTAAGTATAATGTTTGCTGTAGACTGTTTCATATGTGCTTTTTATCATGTTATGGAACTAGTTTTCTATTCCTGCTTTACTGATTGCTTTGATTAGGAAAGAGTATTGGGTTTTATCAAATGGTTTTTCTGTGTCAATTGAAATGATCATATATATTTTTTCTTCATCCTGTTAATGTAGCATAACTTTGTGATGAACCTCATTGGATTTCGTGGCCATAGTGCATAGCCTTTTTATAATGTTACTGGATTCTATTTGCTCTTACTTGGAGGATATTGGTGACTATATTTTTAAAGGATATTGGCCAAGGTTTTTTGAATAGTCTTTATCTCACCTTGGTGTTAGGATAATGGTTGCCTCGAGAATGAATTAGGAAGTATTTTCTTTCCCTTCTGGCTTTTGGAGGAGCCTGAGAAGGATTGGTATTTATTATTTAAATACTTGGCCAAATTTACAAGTGAAGCTGTTTGGTCCTAGACTTTCCTTTGTTGGGAGATTTTTTTTTTTTTTTTATTCAGTGTCTTTACTTGATCACAGTTCTAGTCAGATATTTTATTTTCCCAGAGTGAACTTTGTTAGTTTCTGGAAAGCCCACTTTGAAAGTTTTGGGAGGATATCATAGGCTATAAAGTGACATTATCATTTTTGCACTTTTAACTGGATGCAGTTTCTCCTTTTTACATTTCAAGTCAAGTACTAGGATCTCTTTCAAATCTCATAAGGAAACAAATATATACTTTGCCATGTAATTGAGATAGCTGCTGCTGCTGCTGCTTCTTCTTCTTCTTCTTCTTCTTTTTTTTTTTTTCAAGATAGGGTCTTACTCTAGCCCAGGCTGACCTGGAATTTACTCTATAGTCTCATGCAGGCCTCAAACTCACAACAATCCTCCTATTTTGGCCTCCTGAGTGCTGAGATTAAAGGCATGAACCACCATACCTGGTTTGAGATAGTTTTTAGAGTGCTATGTTGTATCTCTTGTTAAAGCTATCCTTACCTCATTTTATTTTAGTGATTGCTATACCTTTTAACTGCTAGCTTGAATTTATAATCTGTTTATCTTTCCTTTTATATTTTGTGCATTGTATTTAAACTTATATATGATTGTTAATTCCTTAGTGTTTGTTGAGTTCTAAGTACTTGCATTCCTTATAAGGTTTTCCTTCTGTATGTCTTATTGTCAGTTGAGTTGTTGACCTCTATGTTTTATTGTGAAGTCATTCGTACTTTTCCCTGGTTTTACTTATTTAGATTTCAGTTATTGTAAATCATGATCTAAAAATGATAAGTGGGGCTGGAGAGATGGCTTAGTAGGGCTGGAGAGATGGCTTAGCGGTTAAGCGCTCGCCTGTGAAGCCTAAGGACCCCGGTTCAAGGCTTGATTCCCCAGGACCCACATTAGCCTGATGCACGAGGGGGTGCACGCATCTGGAGTTCGTTTGCAGTGGCTGGAAGCCCTGGCGCGCCCATTCTCTCTCTCTCTCTCTCTCTCTCTGCCTTTCTCTCTCTCTGTCACTCTCAAATAAATAAATAAAAATGAACAAAAAAATTTTTAAAAATGATAAGTGGAAAGTTCTAGAAAGGGATAGTTCATAAGATGTGGGCTGGACACCATTCTGAGTAGTGTGATGAAATCTCAAGTTGTCCTGAGCATGAGAAATGAATATTCCCCTTGTCCAGAACAACATGCTATCTATCTGATAGTCACTTAGTAACTATCTAGGTTTATTGGCTTGACTGTCAAGGTACTCCAGTGCTTGTGTTTGATTGGCCTTTATTTTACTTAATGGTAACCAAAGCTGGAAATTATGACATGCCATAGAGAAGCTGTAAAGTACTTTTTATTAGTGGAAAGTTAAAAGTTTTCAACCTAAAGGAAGGAAATGTATGTGAAATGTAAAATCTATTGCAAGAAAGAATCTCAATCCATGAAATTATAATGAAAACAATTCCTGCTAGTTTTTATATCACAATCCAAATCCCAGACATGTGGTGCTAAGTACTTAGTTAGATGAAACAGGCATTACATTATAATATAGTTCTATACTCTCCAGCCTAGCATAGTTCTGGGACTATATCTCTTTTGGATAAAGATGTCTATTGCATTTTTCACTCTATTTCTATACTTGAAAAATATTAATCATACCAACTCCAGATCTTATTTTCATAAAATGCAGTTAATAGGTTATGTAAAAATTGCTTTGATGGTGTTACTAATAGGTCAAAATGCTTGTAACTGAGCAGAAAGGTTTAGATTTATGGTTATTAAAATTAAAATAAAGTTAAGATGTTGTCATATTTCTATTCTTTTTCACCAGGCTAAAAGACTGTTAACTACCTACCTAGTTATGAGTAGGAATGGGAAATTTTGCGTATTTTTATTGTTTAATTTCTTGTCATACAAGTATTTTTTTTTACTTTAAATAGTCATGTGACAAGTAGTAATTAATTCATCATTGGTTTATAACAATTAAAGTCTCATGTGGATGCATAAGGGACTTGAAGAGAGAGTATATACAGCCTGTCTATGGAAGTTCCTGCTGACATTTGAGTTACTTGATGATAGAACGTATATATAACTTAAAAATGCATTTTTGTTATGTAATGTAGGTGTGATTGAGGAGTGATTTATTTGGAGACTAATGGTATTGCACATAATTATGTTAGATGATTCATACTACTGTGTTTTAATTTATATATTTTTGTGTCATTCTGTGATCTAGTTAATGGACTATTTACTAGGCAGGTTGATTTTTAAATATAATTTTGGAGACATTCATTTTTGATATTGAAGACTTCATAGTTGAGGTCTTTCTCTTTAAAGCCATCTTAATTGTGTTTCACTCACTTCCTTTTATACTTCTTTGGATGGATATATATATATTTTAAAATGTAGTTTTATTCATGAAGGCAATTTTTTGTTTTATTTCTTTCTTTCTTTTTAGTTATGGACATAGTATGTAAACAACACCTGTTGATACCATCCTTTCTGTCATCCCTGCCCCTTTTCCAAAGGAGCCCTCCTCATTGGGGATGCAGGTCAACCCCATGGGGATTGTGGGTTGTGCATTGTGGGGACAGCAGTCAGTTATTGGGAAGAGGCAATGTCTCTGTGCATAATGCCCCAAGTTGTGGCTCAAACAATCTTTCCACCCCCTCTTCTGCAAAATTCCCTGAGCCATGTTGGGTATATTTTAAGCTTCAGTGATGGGCTCTGAGGAGCCTCTAGATCTTTGCTTTGGTAGGTATTGAGTGTCCTCAGTGTCTATGTCCTTCACGCTTGTGCTGATATTGGGTTCACTGAGAAAGCAGCACTCTTGCTCATTTCCCCAGTTCCTCTGTGGTTTCCACTGGGGTGGGGCTAAAGTGCAATGAGTCATTTATCTCCTCAGGTCCCACTCCCATCTGAAAAAGAAAAGCAGATTCTCCAATGGATAGTGAAGTCAGCCCAGGTCAAATGGGATAACCATTATTTATTTAGAGAGAATTAAAGGGTGTAGACCCTCTTATAGCCCAAGATTAGTGGGAGATTAGTGGGAGTGGAAAGCAAAATCGTTGCCTGGATATGATTCTGACTTGTTTCCTAGTTCCAGGTATGGTTTTCTTTCCACTGAGCATATCTGTTAGCCAATCCAAGAACAACACCCATAATGAGCCATTGATCAGAGAGACCTACAAGGTCTCCCAAAACAAGACAGACTTCTGTCAGAGCACTTGATTATCTACCAGAGGTTAATGGCAATATGCTACTTCTGGAGACAAGAAGGCAGTTTCTAAGTTTTTAAGTGACCAGGAAGTATATGATTACTACAGAGTATGAGGGAAAGAAAAAAGGTTATTTTTTTGTTCCAAGCCCAAATGAATATGATTGAATGTTGATGTAAAGCCAGACCATATGTTTTAGAATTAGAAGCCAGATAAACTCCAGTAACATGCTGTGAGACTTTAATGTGGATATCTGTCTTTATTTTTGTACTGTAGGAAAGTTAAGGGAGGAAATATTGATGTACATCCATCAGAAAAAGCACTCATTGTTCAGTATGAAGTAGAAGCCACCATACTTGGAGAAATGGGGGATCCCATGTTGGGAGAACGAAAGGAATGCCAAAAAATGTAAGTGTTCATTTTGAAATAATGAAATTAATAAAAGTATTGTACAAATATGATATTATTTTTCCTTCATAATGTTTAAACCATTCTCTAAAACTAAAGCCTCTTAATGAAGGATAGATTATATTAAACTAAAAATATGGAATATATTTATTATGGAGGAAGTAAGATTTTGTAACTAGTAACTTGTAGAATTAATCATAAACTTATATTTATGTGAGATGTTTTAGTTTAATTTAGGAAAATTTGGATTAGAAAATCTTATGTTCTTCTGTGTTTCCTGGAATTTCAAGAAGTTAGAAGGCATTCAGTCATTCCCAAATGGGGCAAATACCTTGATTCATCCTTTCAAAACAATCCAAGCCTCTGAAAAATGTTAATAACAAGATGAAATTTTTCTGCTTCAAAGGATTATTAGTGTTAGAACTCCCATATAATTCCCTCCTTAATTTTGGGGGAATCCCTTGGAAACTATGCTTTTTTTCATTTTTACAATTATATTGGTGATTGTCTTACTGTCTTTCTTTAGTTTTGTAGAAGTAGAGATATTGACATTGCCTAGTATCGTTTTTCGAACCTTCCATTCATTAAAAATAAATTAACTCAACTAATTAGACAAAATTTCTCTCTTTAATATTTTTATAGATATGTACACTTAGATTGTTCGGAGTATATGTGAACACACTAATTTAAACTGATACATGTGACTCTGTAGTAGGGATAAATTTTTTCCCCCAGAGAACATTTGACAATGTGTGGAGACATATTGAGTTGTCGTAATAAGAGAAGTGGTATTGGTGGGCTGGAGAGATGGCTTAGTGTTTAAGGCACTTGCCTGTGAAGCCCAAGGGCTGTGTTTGACTCTCCAGGTCCCAGGTAAACCAGACACACAAGGTGATGCAAGCACATGAGGTTGCACATGCACACAAGGTGACGCATGGCTGGAGTTTGATTAAAGTGGCTGGAGGCCCTGATATGCTGTACCTCTTGCTCTTGCTGTCTTGCAGTAAAAATAAGGTGCTAGTATGAACCCACTGGCATACAGTGACTTGTAATTTTCAACGTTTTCTAACTTTTTAAAACAATATTTTATTATTATTTATTTATGTATGTATTAGAGAGAGGGGGACACATAGAGAGAGAGAAAGAATGAGTGCAGCAGGGCCTCCAGCCACAGCAAATGAACTCCAGACGCATGTACCACCTTTTACATTGGGCTTATGTGGGAGCTGGGGAATTGAACCTGGCAAGTGCCTCAACCACTAAGGTATCTCTCCAGCCCCAAACTTTTCTAACTTTTAAAGCCATATTCTCTACAATTAGTAAAATGGAACCAGTTACTATAAAGTTTAAAGCAAGAGTCAGAATCTGATCATTTGTTAAATAGATTTCTCAATTTAGCACAATTTTGACAAAATAAAAATCTCTTGCTTTCAAAGTTTATGTATTATCTACCTTATCTGTCTGTATGTTTACCTAATATATATTTATACAGACATAATGAACAAGGTTTAAAATGTATGATAGAACCTTCCGTCTTCATTATTGGTTCTTGATAATTATCACACCTATTTGTTTAGCTATGTTTATAACAATCACAGTTTGTTGACAGGATAATGTGTTTTCACTCAAATTAAATTGCTCCAGGTTTTACTGTACTTCCTAGCACTGAGGAATCTCTAGTTTTGTAGTTGTATGCATATGTAATATTTGTGTGTATTTATAGGTACTATGGAATCAGAAATTACATACTTCATTTTTTATGCTACCTGTTAGTGTTTTTGAGAGCACTAAATAAATACCAAATACATAGCACATGCCTAGCATTGTTCTTGTCTTTGGGAAATGACTAAATAGTTACAGTGCATATCCCCTAGTGAGATACACAAACAGGTAAACGGACAACTTTATAGTGATTTTCTTTTCTTTTTTGCTTCCTCTTAAAATCATCTAATTGTTTCCATTCTTTTTTTTTTATTTCTCATCCTTCTGCCCCCACACAAACTGACAACTCCATATCTCAGCCTTATAGAAATACCTTCTTTTGTATCCTTATTCCATTGTTTGATTCCTATATGGCATTGCCCTATGACTAGATGCCCTGATCTCATATGTTTGTTTGTGCATGTGTGCGTGAGAGCACACACATGCCACAATGCACCTGTGGAGGTCAGAGGCCAACTAACTGGGCTACAAGCTTCTGTGGGCTTTACCTGTCCCTGCCTCCCATCTCGCAGTAGGCACAAATGTGAACTGTAGCATCAGGTTTTAATGTGAGTTCCGAGAATCCAAACTCAGGTACTCACATTTGTGTGGCACATGCTTTATCCACTGAGCTATCTCCCCCTAGCCCTTGCCCCATTCTTTACTCAATTGCTTCATCTTTCTTTTTCTTACCTATAATTTTTTGAGAAAGTTTTCTTTAGTTATTCCTACCCTACAATCTTTGTTGGATATATCTGTTAGGTTTCATAGCTTGTTTTCTCCCAGTCTTACTACTTACCTGTCTCCATTGCCATTTGGTCCACAAGCTCAATAAGAATAAAATAGTATGTATGTGTTCTGAGAGAGAAAGAAAGAGGGGGGAGAGAGTAAGAGAGAGAGAGAGAATGAGAGAATGAGTGCACAAGGGCCTCCATTCACTGCAAACGAACTCCAGATGCATGTGCTACTTTGCGCCTCTGGCTTATGTGGGTCCTGGGGAATTGAACGTAGGTTCTTTGGCTTTGCAGGCAAGCACCTTAAGTGCTAAGCCATGGCTTCAGCCCTCATCTCTTCTTATAGCTGAATCATATTTCATTGTATTGGCTATATCACATTTTCTTTACCTGTAACTTAACTGTTGATGGACATTCAGGTTGTTTGTTCCTTTTGGCTATTGGAGAGAAAGTTGCTGTGGAAATTTCAAGTCTGTGTTTGAACATCTTTCAATCTTTTTATACTTCAGCATTGACCTGCAGTGTCACATGGTAATTCTGTGTTCACCTTATTGAAGGATTGCTACAAAGTTTTACATGCTGTCTGTATCTTTTATATTCTCACCAACATTGTATGAGAGTTCTAGATTTTTCCACATCTTCACCAAAACATATTATTTTTCTTTATTTTTTTTCCTTTACAATTATGGCTATTCTAGTGGGCTTAAAGTGATAACTTATTTTGATTTGTGTTTCCTTAACAGTAAGGATATTAAGCTTCTGTGTACTTTTTGGCCATTTATCTCTTGTCTTTAGGGAAAAGCAATTAAAAAAATAAATTCTAGACACTAGACTGCTACTAGATATACAATTTATAGACATTTTGTTCTAGGCTTGCATTGTCTTTTCACTATGTTGAATATGTCAATTGTGTCAAAAATTTTCATTTGAAGTCCACTTTATTGTACTTGCTCTTAATATATTATTTGAGAAAACATTGCTGAATCCAAGACCATGAGACTTTCCATTTTGTTTTCTTCTAAACATGTTATGGTGTTAGCTTTGAAATATATGCCCTTTACCCATAGAGAGTGAATTATTATATATGGCATGTGGTGAGGATAATCAGTTGTCCTCACATTAGTTGTCAGCACTATTGATGCATTAATGGTTTGAGATCCTTACTGAAAGTTAACTGGCCATGAGTACAGATGCTTATTCCTGGACTTTGATTCTAATCTGCTGATGTGTATATGTCTCCCTGTGCTGGTATCTCGCTGTTTTGGATAGTGGTGAGTTTTGAAACTGGGACAAATAAGTTTTCCAGCCTATTTTCTCTTTATCAATTCTGTTATCTATTTAGGGTCTTGTGTTTCCATGTGACTTTTAGCAGGTTTTTTTGTTTTTTTTCCATTTCTGAAAAGAAGAAAAGGCGGTTGAGATTTTTGATAGGACTTGTTTTAAAATGTGGGCCACTTTGGGGAAACATTATCATCCTAATAATACTAAGTTATCCAGTCCATGAACATGAGATGCTGTTCCTTACTTAGTTCTTATTAATGGCTTTTTGCAATGTTTTATGCTTTTTAAGTACATAACTGTTGCATTCCTTGGTTTAGTTCACTTCTAAGTATTTCATTTTTTTATGCTATTTTATTTTTTATGCTATTTTATTTTATTTTATTTTTTTGAATTTTCAGCATAAAATTCAAACTTTATTTTCCAAAGAACTTTTTGTTAATTTATGATATTACAGAACAACTAATAATATAGAATGCTATTTTAAATGGTACTGTTTTCTGAATTTCTTGCTCAGATTTTTATTACTACCTTATAGAAATAGAACTGAACTTTTTAAAATCTGCTAATCTGTTCTATAACTTTACTGAATATGCTTATGCACTGTAATGATTTCTGTGTAGTTTTTAGATTCTTCTACATGTAAAATCTTGTCATCTACAGATAGAGGTAATCTTATCTCTTTCTTTCCAATATTGATGCCTTCTTTAAAAAGATTTCTATGTTTTACCAAGATTTTGGGTCAAAAATCTTCCAACAAAAAAGTTGGTATGGGGCTGGAGGGATGGCTTAGCAGTTAAGGCGTTTGCCTGCAAAGCCAAAGGACCCAGGTTCAATTCCCCAGGACCCACATTAGCCAGATGCACAAGAGGGCACATGTGTCTGGAGTTTGTTTGCAGTGGCAGGAGGCCCTGGAACACCCATTCTCTCTCTCTTTCTCCCTCTTCCTCTGTTAAATAAATAAATAAAGTTGGTTTGGCTAAAATCTCTAGTCTTAAGTCAAATAGAAAGTGGGCATCCTTGTCATATTCCTGACCTTGGGGAAAAATCATGAAGTTTTCACCATTAAGTATAATGTTTGCTGTAGACTGTTTCATATGTGCTTTTTATCATGTTATGGAACTAGTTTTCTATTCCTGCTTTACTGATTGCTTTGATTAGGAAAGAGTATTGGGTTTTATCAAATGGTTTTTCTGTGTCAATTGAAATGATCATATATATTTTTTCTTCATCCTGTTAATGTAGCATAACTTTGTGATGAACCTCATTGGATTTCGTGGCCATAGTGCATAGCCTTTTTATAATGTTACTGGATTCTATTTGCTCTTACTTGGAGGATATTGGTGACTATATTTTTAAAGGATATTGGCCAAGGTTTTTTGAATAGTCTTTATCTCACCTTGGTGTTAGGATAATGGTTGCCTCGAGAATGAATTAGGAAGTATTTTCTTTCCCTTCTGGCTTTTGGAGGAGCCTGAGAAGGATTGGTATTTATTATTTAAATACTTGGCCAAATTTACAAGTGAAGCTGTTTGGTCCTAGACTTTCCTTTGTTGGGAGATTTTTTTTTTTTTTTTTATTCAGTGTCTTTACTTGATCACAGTTCTAGTCAGATATTTTATTTTCCCAGAGTGAACTTTGTTAGTTTCTGGAAAGCCCACTTTGAAAGTTTTGGGAGGATATCATAGGCTATAAAGTGACATTATCATTTTTGCACTTTTAACTGGATGCAGTTTCTCCTTTTTACATTTCAAGTCAAGTACTAGGATCTCTTTCAAATCTCATAAGGAAACAAATATATACTTTGCCATGTAATTGAGATAGCTGCTGCTGCTGCTGCTTCTTCTTCTTCTTCTTCTTCTTCTTCTTCTTTTTTTTTTTTTCAAGATAGGGTCTTACTCTAGCCCAGGCTGACCTGGAATTTACTCTATAGTCTCATGCAGGCCTCAAACTCACAACAATCCTCCTATTTTGGCCTCCTGAGTGCTGAGATTAAAGGCATGAACCACCATACCTGGTTTGAGATAGTTTTTAGAGTGCTATGTTGTATCTCTTGTTAAAGCTATCCTTACCTCATTTTATTTTAGTGATTGCTATACCTTTTAACTGCTAGCTTGAATTTATAATCTGTTTATCTTTCCTTTTATATTTTGTGCATTGTATTTAAACTTATATATGATTGTTAATTCCTTAGTGTTTGTTGAGTTCTAAGTACTTGCATTCCTTATAAGGTTTTCCTTCTGTATGTCTTATTGTCAGTTGAGTTGTTGACCTCTATGTTTTATTGTGAAGTCATTCGTACTTTTCCCTGGTTTTACTTATTTAGATTTCAGTTATTGTAAATCATGATCTAAAAATGATAAGTGGGGCTGGAGAGATGGCTTAGTAGGGCTGGAGAGATGGCTTAGCGGTTAAGCGCTCGCCTGTGAAGCCTAAGGACCCCGGTTCAAGGCTTGATTCCCCAGGACCCACATTAGCCTGATGCACGAGGGGGTGCACGCATCTGGAGTTCGTTTGCAGTGGCTGGAAGCCCTGGCGCGCCCATTCTCTCTCTCTCTCTCTCTCTCTCTGCCTTTCTCTCTCTCTGTCACTCTCAAATAAATAAATAAAAATGAACAAAAAAATTTTTAAAAATGATAAGTGGAAAGTTCTAGAAAGGGATAGTTCATAAGATGTGGGCTGGACACCATTCTGAGTAGTGTGATGAAATCTCAAGTTGTCCTGAGCATGAGAAATGAATATTCCCCTTGTCCAGAACAACATGCTATCTATCTGATAGTCACTTAGTAACTATCTAGGTTTATTGGCTTGACTGTCAAGGTACTCCAGTGCTTGTGTTTGATTGGCCTTTATTTTACTTAATGGTAACCAAAGCTGGAAATTATGACATGCCATAGAGAAGCTGTAAAGTACTTTTTATTAGTGGAAAGTTAAAAGTTTTCAACCTAAAGGAAGGAAATGTATGTGAAATGTAAAATCTATTGCAAGAAAGAATCTCAATCCATGAAATTATAATGAAAACAATTCCTGCTAGTTTTTATATCACAATCCAAATCCCAGACATGTGGTGCTAAGTACTTAGTTAGATGAAACAGGCATTACATTATAATATAGTTCTATACTCTCCAGCCTAGCATAGTTCTGGGACTATATCTCTTTTGGATAAAGATGTCTATTGCATTTTTCACTCTATTTCTATACTTGAAAAATATTAATCATACCAACTCCAGATCTTATTTTCATAAAATGCAGTTAATAGGTTATGTAAAAATTGCTTTGATGGTGTTACTAATAGGTCAAAATGCTTGTAACTGAGCAGAAAGGTTTAGATTTATGGTTATTAAAATTAAAATAAAGTTAAGATGTTGTCATATTTCTATTCTTTTTCACCAGGCTAAAAGACTGTTAACTACCTACCTAGTTATGAGTAGGAATGGGAAATTTTGCGTATTTTTATTGTTTAATTTCTTGTCATACAAGTATTTTTTTTTTACTTTAAATAGTCATGTGACAAGTAGTAATTAATTCATCATTGGTTTATAACAATTAAAGTCTCATGTGGATGCATAAGGGACTTGAAGAGAGAGTATATACAGCCTGTCTATGGAAGTTCCTGCTGACATTTGAGTTACTTGATGATAGAACGTATATATAACTTAAAAATGCATTTTTGTTATGTAATGTAGGTGTGATTGAGGAGTGATTTATTTGGAGACTAATGGTATTGCACATAATTATGTTAGATGATTCATACTACTGTGTTTTAATTTATATATTTTTGTGTCATTCTGTGATCTAGTTAATGGACTATTTACTAGGCAGGTTGATTTTTAAATATAATTTTGGAGACATTCATTTTTGATATTGAAGACTTCATAGTTGAGGTCTTTCTCTTTAAAGCCATCTTAATTGTGTTTCACTCACTTCCTTTTATACTTCTTTGGATGGATATATATATATTTTAAAATGTAGTTTTATTCATGAAGGCAATTTTTTGTTTTATTTCTTTCTTTCTTTTTAGTTATGGACATAGTATGTAAACAACACCTGTTGATACCATCCTTTCTGTCATCCCTGCCCCTTTTCCAAAGGAGCCCTCCTCATTGGGGATGCAGGTCAACCCCATGGGGATTGTGGGTTGTGCATTGTGGGGACAGCAGTCAGTTATTGGGAAGAGGCAATGTCTCTGTGCATAATGCCCCAAGTTGTGGCTCAAACAATCTTTCCACCCCCTCTTCTGCAAAATTCCCTGAGCCATGTTGGGTATATTTTAAGCTTCAGTGATGGGCTCTGAGGAGCCTCTAGATCTTTGCTTTGGTAGGTATTGAGTGTCCTCAGTGTCTATGTCCTTCACGCTTGTGCTGATATTGGGTTCACTGAGAAAGCAGCACTCTTGCTCATTTCCCCAGTTCCTCTGTGGTTTCCACTGGGGTGGGGCTAAAGTGCAATGAGTCATTTATCTCCTCAGGTCCCACTCCCATCTGAAAAAGAAAAGCAGATTCTCCAATGGATAGTGAAGTCAGCCCAGGTCAAATGGGATAACCATTATTTATTTAGAGAGAATTAAAGGGTGTAGACCCTCTTATAGCCCAAGATTAGTGGGAGATTAGTGGGAGTGGAAAGCAAAATCGTTGCCTGGATATGATTCTGACTTGTTTCCTAGTTCCAGGTATGGTTTTCTTTCCACTGAGCATATCTGTTAGCCAATCCAAGAACAACACCCATAATGAGCCATTGATCAGAGAGACCTACAAGGTCTCCCAAAACAAGACAGACTTCTGTCAGAGCACTTGATTATCTACCAGAGGTTAATGGCAATATGCTACTTCTGGAGACAAGAAGGCAGTTTCTAAGTTTTTAAGTGACCAGGAAGTATATGATTACTACAGAGTATGAGGGAAAGAAAAAAGGTTATTTTTTTGTTCCAAGCCCAAATGAATATGATTGAATGTTGATGTAAAGCCAGACCATATGTTTTAGAATTAGAAGCCAGATAAACTCCAGTAACATGCTGTGAGACTTTAATGTGGATATCTGTCTTTATTTTTGTACTGTAGGAAAGTTAAGGGAGGAAATATTGATGTACATCCATCAGAAAAAGCACTCATTGTTCAGTATGAAGTAGAAGCCACCATACTTGGAGAAATGGGGGATCCCATGTTGGGAGAACGAAAGGAATGCCAAAAAATGTAAGTGTTCATTTTGAAATAATGAAATTAATAAAAGTATTGTACAAATATGATATTATTTTTCCTTCATAATGTTTAAACCATTCTCTAAAACTAAAGCCTCTTAATGAAGGATAGATTATATTAAACTAAAAATATGGAATATATTTATTATGGAGGAAGTAAGATTTTGTAACTAGTAACTTGTAGAATTAATCATAAACTTATATTTATGTGAGATGTTTTAGTTTAATTTAGGAAAATTTGGATTAGAAAATCTTATGTTCTTCTGTGTTTCCTGGAATTTCAAGAAGTTAGAAGGCATTCAGTCATTCCCAAATGGGGCAAATACCTTGATTCATCCTTTCAAAACAATCCAAGCCTCTGAAAAATGTTAATAACAAGATGAAATTTTTCTGCTTCAAAGGATTATTAGTGTTAGAACTCCCATATAATTCCCTCCTTAATTTTGGGGGAATCCCTTGGAAACTATGCTTTTTTTCATTTTTACAATTATATTGGTGATTGTCTTACTGTCTTTCTTTAGTTTTGTAGAAGTAGAGATATTGACATTGCCTAGTATCGTTTTTCGAACCTTCCATTCATTAAAAATAAATTAACTCAACTAATTAGACAAAATTTCTCTCTTTAATATTTTTATAGATATGTACACTTAGATTGTTCGGAGTATATGTGAACACACTAATTTAAACTGATACATGTGACTCTGTAGTAGGGATAAATTTTTTCCCCCAGAGAACATTTGACAATGTGTGGAGACATATTGAGTTGTCGTAATAAGAGAAGTGGTATTGGTGGGCTGGAGAGATGGCTTAGTGTTTAAGGCACTTGCCTGTGAAGCCCAAGGGCTGTGTTTGACTCTCCAGGTCCCAGGTAAACCAGACACACAAGGTGATGCAAGCACATGAGGTTGCACATGCACACAAGGTGACGCATGGCTGGAGTTTGATTAAAGTGGCTGGAGGCCCTGATATGCTGTACCTCTTGCTCTTGCTGTCTTGCAGTAAAAATAAATGCCAGTCCATTGGGCTTGCCTCAAAAAAAAAAAAAAAAAAAAAAAGGAGAGGTGGCATTGGCATGTGATGGGCAGAGGCCAAGTGCTGCTAATCATATTGCAGTGCACATGATGGCCACCCACCTCAAAGAATTACCAAGTCAAAATTTAGGTAATGCTGTATATGAGAAACCATAGCTTGTTATATCCTGCAAGAAGAAGCTGCCAAGTGTCCTATCTCAGTGTCTTAGTTGTTTTGGGGGGGCTTAGAAGGATACTAAATTTCATTTATAATGCATTAAAGGTAGATGAGTCCTCTAGAAAATACAGTAGCTTGACAAAAAATACACATGCAAACTCACTGTAGTTTCTACCTAGACCATCTGTTCTGTTCTCTCACATGTTGTCTTTTCTACTTATCTGTTAGCAATTGCTTATCTACATGAAAACCAATGGATTTAACTTCCCAAAGGAAGACCAGCCCATTATGTTCTTTGACTTTAAAATGTTTTGTCTCCACACTTCAGGAAAGAAATTTAATTAATTTTTAGTTCAATCCCTAGCCCCAAACCAAAGGCCTCTACTGAAAAGAAAATGTGTTTTGTAATTCCAGAGGTATTATTAATGGCTAGGAATAGGGAAATCTTGGAGACTGGGAAACACATAAAATAAAACTCATTATATTGGAGAAGCCAGTGATGTGGCCTACTTCCAGATGACTTACTTTTATTCATCCAGTTTGGATCACAGGATTAGTGTAAGCTCATCCTTAATGAATTTTCCATTCTCCAAAGATTTCTTTATGAAAAAGCTAATGGTTATGCCTCAGAAACAATGTAGGTGACATTTTCTTAGTTTTTAGTGTTTTTTAATAGACATGGGGAACCTAATAAAATGTCTGTTGTTTGAGGAACAATCAAGTAATCACTAATGCCATTTTCTGAAAAATTCCCACCCTAATTTTTTCCCATTTGTCAAATAAATTTTTCAAAAGATTTCATACTAACAGTAAAAACAAAATTGTTACTTTGAGTGAGCACAGGATGAATCAGATTGATAATATGGATGGTGTTAGAAAACATACATAGAAGAGGTTTTAAAAGTTGTGAATGTTAAAGCAAACAAGATTCACCACATGCCTGTGAAACTGACTAAAATACAAAACATTGACTGTTAAGAATGTAGAGTGACAGGAATTCTCATTCACATCTGGTAGTAAAATAAAATGTCATACATTTTAGGGTAAAATTTTATTCTTGGCAAGCTAATTATAGGCTAACAATATCCAGCAAATATGCTCTTAGATATTTACTAAATAAGTTGAAATTTTAAGTATAAAAGAATCCAAACATGCATGTTTATAGTAACTTTATCCACAATTGGCAACAATTGAAAGCAACCATAGTATTGTAAATAGTGAATAGAAAAACAAACTGTGGTGCCTATATAACAATAAAGTATTGTCCAAAAAAAATTTTTTTAAGCTATGAGTTCAAGGCCACCCTGAGACTACATAGTGATTCCAGGTCAGCCTCAGCTAGAGTGAAACCCTACCTCGAAAAACCAAAAAATAAAAATAAAAAAAAATAAATAAAAAGCTATCAAGCTTTGAAACTACATGGAAAGAATCTAGATGCATATTGCTATGTGAAAGAAGGCAGTCTGGAAAAGTTACATGCTATACAATTCCAACTCTATGACATTTGGAAAGGAAAAACTATAAGTATAGTAAAAGTATTAGAGATTGCCATTTGCTTGTAGGATAGGTCATTTGTAGAGCAGTGAAAGTATTTTGTATGATACTAGAATGTCTTATATATGACATTATGCATTTGTAGAAGCTCATAGAACACAGAGTGAACCTAATGTAAACTCTGGGCCTCAGTTAACGATTGTGTGTATATTATTAGCTCATAGTTTACATTAGGGTTCACTCTCTGTGTCCTATAAGTTTTGATTAGGGTAATAAATGTACCACGCTAATGGAAGATGAGGATAACAGAAAAACAGTAGAAATAGGGACATAAGTAAAACTGCTCTAAAAGTCTAATAAAATGGAAAAGAGCTTTCTTTTTGTTTTATTAGAGATAGGTAATGTTGCTGTGTAGCCCAGGTAACCCTGGAACTAATGGTTTTTCTGCCTCAGCCTCCCTCCCCAGTGCTAGAGTCAAAGATATGTAACATCATGCCCTTCTGTTCGCATAATTTCCTTTGTACTAATTCTCAATCAGATTTACTGAACAGGTGAAGAGAGTTTCAAATTCTTTATTAGAAATATAGTGAGCTGGGAAGATGACACAGCACATTAAGGCACTTTTACTTGTAAAGACTAATGGTCTGGGTTAAATTCCCAAGGCATCTCATAAGCCAGATGTAAACAGTGACATATGTGTCTGGCATATATTTGTAAGGGGCCCTGGTATGTGCACATGCACACCCACACACACAAATTTTTACATAGAAACACAGAGATGTCTTTTCAGAGATATTTTCTCAGTGGATCCTCCTTTCTATTTCTACCTTCTAATGTCCAACTGAAACTATTCAAAAAGCTAATCAACACTTAGAAATTTGACCAAACAAAACCCAAGTAGTTTAAAAACAAGTTTTGAGGCTGGAGAGATGGCTTAGAGGTTAAGGCGCTTGCCTACAAAGACAAAGGACCCAGGTTTGATTCCCCAGTACCTACTTAGTAAAGCAAGATGCCCAAGGTGGTGCATGTGTCTGGAGATTATTTGCGGTAGCTGGAGGCCGTTGTGTGCCCATTCTCTCTCTTTTTCTCTCTCAAATAAATAAGTAAAAAAAATTTTTAAAAACACCACAAGATTACAGACATTCTAGCAAATTTAAGCATAAAGGAATTTATTGAAGGCTGTTGACTCACAGAATCTCTGGATAATAAGAATTAAGGTTGCTTTTAATAGCTGGGAAGAATTTCTAAGCCCTGTTACTAGACTGATTTCAGTTGAGATAGCTATGTTTTGCTTACCTTTTCTCATAGTCTGAACCAGTAAAACCAGTACTGTAAGTATAGAACAAAGAGGAGAGAGGGACTTGTTAATTGTTTGTTATCTAGGTTAACAAGAATGGTATTAATTTGTCCCATAGAACTTTTCATAAAGGTTTTAAAATTCATCATTTTCTTTTATAATCTGTAACTGCTACTAAAGTGACTGGATCTAAAAGTATCAATATAATGTCAGTCTCTAACTGAAAAAAAATTGGGCAGGTCAAAAAATGAATTATTTTTGTCAGTATGAATTAACATATTCAATAAGGATTAAAGATGCTATATTTTTCAATCAGAACTATTGCTTCAAAATAAGACCTCTGAATATCCTGTCCAGGAAACTGGGAAAAGATTTATGTTGCTCTATCTTGTTTGTCCAACCTACAGAAAATCATTGTCTTGAAGTTTTCTAAGTATATCATATATTTTATTTTACTAAACTTCTTTGGCCAGATAGATATCTATAGGCTCAATTTTGCAATAGTCTCACTGAATATATCATGTATTTTTATTATATATGAATTGGAAATGTGGATATACTTGAAGCATTCGCCTAAAGAGTCTCAACGCTAACACAGACATAACTTCTCTGGCACGGAAAGTGGTTGAAGAATGCAAACTCATTCATCCCTCAAAACTAAATGAGGTAGAACAGCTGTTATATTATCTCCAGAACCGCCGTGATTCATTATCAGGAAAAGGTAAGAGGAAGAATTCCTGATTTTTAAATGTGGCACACAAGTTGTTTGACTATAGTTTATATTTTACACACTTATGTGTTATGGGAGGGATTTTTTTTAACCAGTGCCAGAATAAACAGACATATTATTTTCCTCCAAACTAGGTTTTATGCTTTGACATACAATAATGGTCTGATTCTATTTTGTTCTTTGAGTGTATATACACATATACTGAAATAATTATTGTAGATTAATAAAACCAGAGATTGTAGGGCAGAAAATGTATTTTCTCTGCTCTAGTTAGATTTATATTTCTAAATTTTTATACTTGTAAGTAAAATTAAATTATTTCAAATGTTAATATACATTATATATGCATACATACTAATGCACACACACAAACGCACACACACATGTATACATGCAGAGACAAAGAGAAAAAGAGTGCTGCATTTCCACCTATCTGGCCCAAGACAGGTATGAATGTGCTCCAGTATAAAATCATAAACTTAATTAAAACATTATCAGATTTTTTTTATTTTAATAATTTGTTTGGATATTGAGCATGAACTTTGTAGAAAAAGAGAAATGAGAATATGGGGTTGCAATGTCAAAAGGTTGTAAGTACCTCCTAGACTATCCTAGAATATAAATTTTATGAATTTTCCTTAGGAAAGTAACACATTTCATTCCTCAATGTCTTTATTATTGTCATTATCCTATCCTCAGTTCTCTCATGAACCATACCATAAAGTATTAGAACTAAGAAAAAATTTATAGAACACATTTTAAATGATCAAAAACAAAAACAGATATATATAAATTTTGACTTGAATAAATAAAAAAATAAGTAAAACTGTTTGGGGATGTTTTAAATTTAATTAGTGTTGTCTCTACATCCATGTGAAATAAAATGCTTTGTTCCAGTGAATACCTGTATTAGTTACCCCTGAATATAGTAGCTAACACATGTTGTATTGTCTAAACAATATTCTTACTTGTAAATATAATAGCAGATGAAAGGTAGCATGTTAAGATAAATTAAGTAAACAAAGTAAATGTAGTATTTGAAGATCTGTGTATTTTTACTGTGTTGTATAATACAGTTAAAATTGATGTTTCCTAGTGCCAATTTAATAAAATTTTTGATGACATTTATAATTAAACATGTTTAAACTAGTATAAATCAAATCACTGTGTTTTCAGAGCTAATCATTATTTCTGTCCCCCTCAAAAGTAAAGGAATATAAAAAATAATCATGTCAGTATACATGGGTAAAAATAATTCAATCATTAAGATTCTTTATATACTAATAGTTGAAGATATATACAATGGTTTACTATATATTAAAAACTTAATTTTTTAAAAAATATTGAGTTTCCTTATTTTTTTAACTTGTATTTTTTTGTTTTAAATCCAGAAGCCTTGCCCTAAAAGTAATTGAGAGAAAATAATACTTATTTATACCTTAAGTGATTTCTTTTTCTTTGATAAGTAAAACCATGCCATAGAAAATGATCTGTATGAGGCAAAATAGCTGTTGAGATCATATGTTCTTTTTTATTCAATATTTATTTTGTTTATTTTTTCTTCTTTGTTTTATTTATTTATTTGTGTCTATTTTGGGAAAACAAGTTCTTCTAACGTTTCTATTATCAGCAATTTTCTCATTTCTAGTCACAAATATTGCACACAGTATTTCTTTTTGTAAACATATACTAATTGTACAAAATAATGGATTTCATTATATATATTTATACATGTGTATAAAAATCACTTTCATACTTTCTTCCATTATCTTCTTTTATCTCCTTTTCCCTAATGCATTTCCTCTTCCTGAATAGTCCCTAGTAAGGGGCTCATTCTAATATGTATATTCATTTTCTAATTATACTATCAAAATACTGATACTTTTCTACCTTAATGCACATGAATTGTTTCTGTTTGATAGGTTTTTTAAAAGTGTTTTATTTATTTATTTGAGAGCAACAGATAGACAGAGTATGGCAGATAGATAGAGAATGGGCATACCAGGGCCTCCAGCAACTGCATACAAACTCCAGATGCATGCAGCCCCTTGTGCATCTGTCTTACATGGGACCTGGGGAATTGAGCCTCGAACTGGGGTCCTTAGGCTTCGCAGGCAAGTGCTTAACCACTAAGCCATCTCTCCAGTCCTTGATAGGTTTTTTTAAAAAGATAAAGTTATGCACTGAATAATATTCATCAAAGTTGTGTTCAGTATCTTTGGATACCTTTTGGAAATAAGTGAAGATTAAGTTAATATATATATCAAATATAGGTCATTTGATTTATGATCTTAATTTTACTTCTTAGACAAAAATCATATAGCAATTTCATTATTTTAGCTTTTAAATTTACCCATCATTACTTATTCTGAACTTTTAAATGTTTATTTTATTTTATTTATTTGGAAGACAGATAGGGAGAATGGACACATTCTCCTTCAGCCACTGCAAATTAACTCCAGAAGCATATATCACCTTGTGTATATGGTTTACATGGGTCCTGGGAAATCAAACCTAGGTCCTTTGGCTTTGCAGGCAAGTGCCTTAACCACTAAGCCATCTCTCCAGCTCTCTATTTTAGTTTTTATGTGACTGAAATTTTTGTATTACACTCATTGTTTTATTTGCTTTATTGGTTTACCTGTTTCCAACTTAAATTTGAATTAAGAAGATGAAGAAAATGATATTGATAGTTAACTATTGTCCTTGTTGATATCAGGCTATATACATAAGCAAAAGTTAACCAAGGAGGAAGATGAACTTGTTGCCAAGTAAACTTTTGTTGTAGATTTTATTAGCTTATACTCTCGCTGATGTTATCATTACAACAGATAGATGGTTTATAAATTAACTTTTTAATACACTGATATCAAGATAGATTTTTCATCATTTAGTTTTACTACCCCCAGATTAGGTAGTAATATAATATTTGCTGAAATTATGAATTATTTCTAAGTCCTTAAAACCTAATTCTACTAATTTAAAAATGAAATATTTTACAGAAAAAAAGGAAAAATCAAGCAAGCCTAAAGATCCACCTCCGTTTGAAGGAATGGAGGTAAGACCATATGAATTTTGATCTAATAAATGATAGATTTCCAGAAGTGATGCATACAATCACATTATTTGATGTGAAACTGAAAGGCATAGAAACAGCTTTAAAATGATAATGACAAAAATATTGATTGTAACTTCTTGACATAATTTTTATTTTGTTAAAATGATTAAGTGGCAACATATTTTGAACATTTTTAAAGTATTTAAATTATTGTCGCATCTATTGTGGCAGATAAAGAGATACCTTATAAAATTATATGTGCTCCATTTTATTTTGGTTCATATCTTTTATTATAGTTTTAGCACACAAAGGCCTAAAATTTCCATCTACAAAAACATGCCTACTATGAGTTCTTTGGAAATATGTTTATTGCCATGAAAAGTAGAATGTTGATTACAAAATCCCTTTCATTTGACAGTGAATCTTTCGAACTTGGGATTGAGTACTTCATTCTATTTCAGATTGATGAAGTTGCTAACATTAATGATATGGATGAATACATTGAGTTGTTATATGAAGATATTCCAGACAAAGTCCGGGGTTCTGCCTTGATCCTACAGCTTGCTCGAAATCCTGATAACTTGGAAGAACTACTATTAAATGGTGATTTATATCTGCAAATACTAAAAGAAAAATTATAACAAGTCTATTCTATGAAGTTTATATTCATATCTTAAGTATTATGTATATACATATGCATACACATAATTTTATTTCTTTTTCCACTATGTATTTTGTAATTCATTTCCTCTATCCCTCTCTGTGTGTGTGTTTTTTTTTTCTAAGGCAGGGTCTCACTCTAGCTCATTCTGACCTAGTAATCCCTTTGTAGCCCAGGCTGGCCTCAAACTCACAGAGATCTTCCTAACTCAGCCTCCTCCTCAGCTAGAATTAATGATGTGAACCTTCATGCCCAGCATGGAATATTTTCTCTACCTATCACTTATCCTCACAATCTCTTTTCATAAGATATCTATTTATTTGCATTCCATTTGTGTCTGAATCTACAATGAGTTTCTGTTTTAAATAACATGATTGGTTCATAGTGTTTTTCTAAATCTATTTTTATTTATTAGAGATTATAGTCTTTTTGATGTATATACTCATAAGGTAGGACTTATATCATTTTATATTTGTTATAAATGATAAAATTTGTGATATTTGATTTTAATTATTTATTTATTTATGTAATTATTTTAATTGCAAACATATTACCATGACTCTTAATCATTTTTGTTCTTCTCTTCCTCAGCTTTCCTTCATTACTGCTTTCTTTCATGTTAGAAGGTTTTAGTTTACTGTTTTAATCTTAAGTTCTGTGATTGTTTCCTGTGTGATTGTCCTTAGATTATAATTATTTCAAAAAAATCTTCAAATTGATATCCATTTAATTTTAACAATTTTCAAAAATTTATTCCAATATTTCTATTTCTTCCTCACTCCTTTATAGTATTAGGCAAATTACATATTTATACTTTATAAGACCATCGACACATTTTCTTAGGTCAAATAGAAGGCTGATCAAAAATGTTTAAATTGTCTTTCATATTTGCCCCATAATTACTTTTACCAGTACTTTAATTTTTTTGTGAATTTATGTTACTGTGTGTTGTCTTTTCATTGGCGCCTAGAGTCCTTTTGCTATTTCTAGTAGGCAAAGTCTGCTAGTTGTAAATTTTCTTTTAGCCTTTTACCTACAAAGCACTTACCTAACTTCCTTAGAATCTGATGGACAATTCTGTTGGACATGGAATTCTTAGTTGCCAGGAATTCTTTTGCACTTTGAGTGTGCAATTATCTTTCTTCATGTTTCCAAGATTTCTAATAGAAAATCAGTTGTTCATCTTATTGGAGATACTATGTTTTTCTTTCATATTTTCATCATGTTCTGCAAAGAAAATGTTTTTGCCAGTTCAGTTATGATGTACTTAAGTATTAATATCTCTTAATTTATCTTACCTGGAGTTTGTAGTACTTTTCAGACATACAGACTAATATTCTTCAACAATCAAGATGTTTTTGAACATTATTTCATTAAATATTCACTCTGCCCGTTCTTTGCTTTTGAGACTCCCACTATGTATATGTTTCTATGCTTTGTGGTACTCCCAAGATCTTTGAGACTCTTCTCATTTGGTCCTCATTATTTTCTTTTCCTTAGACTGACTTAAAGTCTAAATTGATCTGTGTTTATATCAATGGTGTTATCATGCATGCCTGTAACTCCAGCGTTGAAGAGGGGAAGAAACAGAATGATGAATGAGGCTCTCTGGTCATCCAGTTTAACTGCCTCAGAGAAATAATGTGGGAAAGTGACAGAGGACATCTAGCAGCCTCCACTCTGAGTACCATATTGTCCATTCTCATATGGTAGAATGGAGGTGCATAATCTGCTGTCTTGTTAGTGACTAAAATCAAATTTTACTTATTTTGGTCTGCAGTAATGGCGTAGTGGTTAAGGCACATGCCTATGAAGCCTAATAAGCACCCAGGTTCGATTCCCCAGAACACACATAAGCCAGATGCACATGGTAGCACATGCATCTGGAGTTCATTTGCAGTGGCTAGAGGCCCTGGTGTGCCCACCATCCTTCCTTCCCCCATCTATCCCTCCCTCCCTCTCTCTAATAAGTAAATGAATAAATAATAAAATTTTTATTTATCTTTAAAGTGATAGACTAGAGATAGAATTTTGTTTTATTTTTCCACATTGAATAGTCACTAGTTTCAACCTAATGAGTGAACGTGAATACACTATCCTTACCCAGATAACTGAGGTAACTTGATTATTGTTATTTGCCTGTCATTCTTTATGGAACAGATGCTTCCTGGAAACTTACTCTTTACCAGTTATCAATCTCCTATAATGATGGTTCTACTTTATGCACTTTTTGTTCTGTTTTACTGTTTGATGAGTCTGATATGAATTCAATGCCGGTTACTGTTGTTTTGTATTATGTTTTTTGTTTACGGTGCAGGAAATTGAACCCAGAGCCTTGCATATGTTGACAAGTTATCAAACTGGCCATAAACTCACTAGATATGTGAGGCTGGCCTTGAACTCCTGATCCTCTTTCTCCCTATGTTTTTTATTCTGAGTAGAGTTTTAGAACATGTAAGAGTAATATGTTATTTGTTTCTGTTTCTCTTCAGATTTTACTTTGCTTTTATATAGACCATACACCATTATATAAGATATTTAATTTATCCTTTTGAAAATCTTTATATTTTGTGGAATTAATCAGATTTTTATGGTGATTACATTTAATTCATAGATTTTTATTATCATTTGACCTTTTAGAAAATTTGATATTTTATAATGTATGTACAAATCTTGTGATGTTCTTGTTTACTTTTTAAATATTTCTTCTGTATTGAGGGAGAGGAACAAAATGAAATTTGGCCGGTAGATCACTGAATTCATGCCCAAATTTATATAGAATAATATTTCTGTGGTGTACTAAGAAATTTTACTTCCTCTGGATTTTAATGATCAAAGGCTTTTGGTGGAACAGAACTATATCAAACTCCTTATTAAGTGGGCCTTTTTTGAGATGTATATGTTAATGCACATTGCTTATGTATTTATTTGACATCATAAATTACTTTGGTCAAAGCATATGTTATTCCAGTGACTGACCTGGTAATTGTGAATAATGTAAAATGTTAAATCAGAATATTTTCAGTTTGCTTAAAAAGTCATCAATAAGTAGATTAATAACTAATACACTTAATTCTTATTTCATAATCTGAAAACAAGAAAGCTAAAATAAACTGAACATTTTAGCTAATGAATAGTGATAATGCAGTCCATGAGGTACAGCAGATGTTGAGTACTTCATAATGACACCTATATTAGTAAATCTAATTTTAATATGAACATCTTGTATATTTAAAAATAGTAAGCCATCAACAGCTCTATTTTAAAACTGTCCTCATTATTTTATACTGAACTAATTTATGTTGATATTCATTAATCAGCTTATTAATTTCACTTTTCTCTAGAAGAGGTGCTCATAATACCTCCTGGAAGTTAATTTTCTGAAATTTTAAAATTTTGCTTATATCTATTTCCATGTAATATTGAACTATTGGACTTTGCTATGTATAAATTTTATTTGGTTAATTTACTTTAAATTGAGCTAGTGTTAGTTTGTTAAGCTGCTCATTTTTCTAAATTTATTTTAGTTTTACTTGTTTAAACATTAGATCAGGTATTGAAAAAGAAAAGTAGAATTTCAATAGTAAGATTCCTAATGGAAATACAGATCATGAATGAATGGCTCTTAATTATCTCATTGTCTCCTGTATGTAGTATATTACTTTTTCTAAGTCATATGTTATTTGCAACTTAGACTTGAAGCTGCCTGTTATTTTTTTTAAGTAAAAATTATATTTTAGTTTTAAAAATAGCATTCTGTATTGGAAAGAAGTATCCTACTTTTTGTCCCAGTTCTATCTTAGCTTTGTTATTTATTAATACGTAGAAATTTAAAACCAGCTACCCTTTATACCAAAGGCAAGACAAATGATCATATTTGTGTCTTGTTTTTCTTCAGAGACTGCCTTAGGTGCATTAGCAAGAGTTCTAAGAGAAGACTGGAAACAGAGCGTTGAATTAGCTACAAATATAATTTATATCTTTTTTTGCTTTTCTAGGTAAGTATAAATATTATAAAAGGACTAGTCTGTCTATTGCTGTCTGTCTGTGTCAATTATAGACTCTTGGTTCTCTCAGTCTTTCTGTGGATTTGTGTGAGCTCCTCTCAGCTCTTATTCCTGCTCTATTGTTATTCTTTCATGTGGTCCATATTTAACCTATGCCTCTACACACTCAATCAGTTTAGCATATGGCTCAGAGTTCAAGAGTCTTACCACTGGAAGAAAACTGTCTCAATTTCAATGGTGCTTCCTAATTATTAATTGTATTATTGGTTATGAATCTTAATTTCTGTGTGCCTGAATTAAAATACTTAAAAGTGTTTGATTTTTAACCAGAGTACGTGCTCAGTAAGTATTATTGTTTTATATATATGTGTGTGACACAAGTTCATATATGCCATATATCATATTATGTTTGTACATATGTTTCTATTTCAGATTTTTACAATTTAGTACATCCATCCTGTGGGATACAATGTAATATATGTATATGATGTCTAACAGATTAAATTAGGGTGATTAGTGTTTCTGTCTTTTTGAATATTTATCGTTTCTTTGTATTAAGATCCTATGAATTTCTCTTCTTACTAGTTCTTTATAAGTGTTTTGTGAATTGTAAGCTATACTTTGCTGTGCTATAGAACACTGAACATATTCCTTCTGTTACTGTATATTGGAACTTGTTATCCAGCCTTCTTCAGTCCTCCTTCAGCTTAACCTTTCTATGACTAGAAACCATTCTTCCCTCATTATATGAAGTCAACTTTTTTTTTGGCTCCCATGTATTTAAACAAGGGCGTGTTTTTGTCTTTTTTGTCTAGAATACTGAACTTAATATACTCAAGTTCCATTTATATTCATATATTCTTAAGAAAAAATATGTTTATTGCGATATGAAAAATTATTGACAGTTTTTTCTAAAAGTATTGAATAAAATACTTGAACAAATTATCTATCAAACATATACAAAACCTGCTTACTAATACTTTACTAGTTCCTTCTCTATTGTTAACTTCATACTATGAATAAAACGTATATCTAATAAATTATTAGTTTTGTTAGGCAATATTCTGAAAACATTCTGAGAATGTCTGAGTATTTAACACAGGGATTAATTATAAAAACCTATGTAATGGTAATATGTTAAAACATATTTAAAGTAATCTTATAATTTCAAATCTTGGGTTTTTTTTTTTTTTTTTTTTTTTTGGTTTATCAAGGTAGGGTCTCACTCTAGCCCAGGCTGACCTGGAATTCACTATGAAGTCTCAGGGTGGCCTCGAACTCATGGCGATCCTCCTACCTCTGCCTCCCAAGTGCTGAGATTAAAGGCATGCGCCACCACGCCCGGCTATAATTTCAAATCTTATTAGACCATGAATGTATTCATTTATTGAGGTGTATGGCAAATTTATGCTCTCCATTGATTATGCCAATGTTGACCAAAACCAAGTCTCCTATTCTAACAAAATGTGTTCCATCTCTTCTCCTTAAAGCTTTTCTCAGTTTCATGGACTTATCACTCACTATAAAATCGGAGCTCTATGCATGAATATAATTGATCATGAGTTAAAAAGACATGAGCTTTGGCAAGAAGAACTTTCTAAGAAGAAGAAAGCTGATATCCTTGTAGAGTTCCATTTTGACATTTTGTTCTCTTGCTTTAAGTTTTGGGTGGAAAAAATAGTTTCCTTTATGTTGTTAATTACTAGTCTCATTATTTGTTAACCATGCAAGAATATGTTGGAGGTTGATAAATATTGAAACTATCAGAATAATGGTTTGAACTATAATTTTTGTCTCTTTATACTTTGATCACTTAACCAAGTAAAAGGGAGAAGCCACTGGTGCTGGGGTATTGAGCAAATGAGCCTCAGTGGCTACACCATTATGTCCACTAAAATCCCTGGGTTTCATAAAACGTGGTTCACTACTGCTGCCTGTATACCTCTGAGCAACCTTAATGGGAAATGGTTAAAATTTTTGATGAACGTAAAAAGTTCTACTATCTCTGTTCTGTTTTTTGAGTTAAGTGAAAAAATGCTGTTATTAATACCAATTTGACAAGTCTATAATATGATAGAAGCTGTGAGAGAAACCTTAGAAATGATTTGTGATAACCTAGCTTATGGTATAAGAACCTAAATTTTTCTTAGCAAATTTTTTTAGCCAACATTATATTCCCTTCTTTAACAATGTGATTGCCTGTTTAAGTCATTCTTTGGAGTTGAACTTGCCATAGTCTACTTTCAAATAATTTTAATCTCTAAATATTTATTTATTTTATTTTTTCATTTTACTAAATAATTTTTATACTGATTACGGAATTAGGGTATTCTGTCAACATTACAGTTTTCCCTCTTGAATATATTGATCATGTTGTCTATATAATTTAATTCTAGCTTAAAGGTCCTTAACTATCCATATCTTTCTAAACCTGACATGCTTTACACAAGCCATTGTCAGTAATAGCATTCATTTGAATACAATGTTTAGTGATAGAAAACATTATTCTTGTTGTACACAATATGATACATTTGAAAAGTTTCCCTTCTGAAGCCCATGGACTCTGTTCTTATGAATATACTTTCTTTTGGCATTTTTAATCTCAAGAAGTGCTAAAATGCTTTATACTTAAACTGAGTATTTTGGATATTCTGAGGATCTGAAGTGGAATCCAATAGTCTTTGTAACTGAATCATTCTCTATGAGACAGTATTTTTTTTTTAACATGGATACTCTTTTATTGTTGAAGTTATTGACTTGGCAAATTACATAAAATATTTGCATGTAATTTCTAAGAGTTCAAGTATTTAATAAAGTTTACAAATTTCCTTACTCAAGACTCTTAAGGAAATTCTTGAACCTTTGGCTAAGATCTCCTGTTTTAATATAATTACTATGCATAGAAGATATCTAGTTGAATAATTAGGTCGAGAATATAACTAAAGTTATATGAGTAGTGCTCTTCAAAATAATTTCCAATGGATTATGTTTGTTTCAATTCAAATATATTATCCTTGACTTCAGTTTTACTTGATGAAGATCTTGAAAATCACACCTTGAGAAAGGATTATGAAAAAACCTATAAAAAATACCAGGGACTTGTAGTGAAACAGGAACAGCTATTACGAGGTATGAATTTGAAAGCAATGAGAAACAAAATAAACAATTTAAATACATTTGTTCTTTGTGTTATACTGTTAAGCTAATACCAAAATAATGAAAGTTTCTATATTTTGTTTTGTTTTGTTTTTTGAGGTAGGGTCTCACTGTACCCCAGGCTGCCCTGAAATTCACTCTGTATTCCCAGGGTGCCCTTAAACTCCTGGTAATCCTCCTGCCTCTGCCTCTCCTACCTCTGCCTCTCCTACCTCTGCCTCCCAAGTGCTAGGATTAAAAGCGTGTGCCACCACGCCTGGCTAGTTTCTATAAATTTTTATATACTTCAAATTCTTTTGCCGTTAATATGAATAATTTTAAAAATGTTACTCTTGTTTCCCTGACTTAACCTTTATATTATTTTAATCCAGTGTGACCTTTTTAATAAGGATCTTTGTCTTTCAAGCAGTACATGTTTTATAAAGTTGACATGAAATTTTCAAAATAGTTCTCAGTTGATAAGAAATAATCTCTGTCTAAGCTTGAATGAAAGATGAAGGACTTTAATGTTACATGGTTTCACATTCATGTAAGCTGCAAAATGTTAGGATGGAAATGTGTATTCAGTTTGTGGTTTGTACTTAACCATTTGATTAACTTTCTGCATGGAAATATATGTTAACTCACAAAATATTTTTTATTCCCTGATACAGTTATTAGCTATTTGAACTATCCTGAGCATTTTTTAAAGATTTTATTTTTGGCAGTTGTATTGTCCAAACTCAAGGCTTTACAAATGGTATGCACTAAGTGTTCTTCTGTTGGATACATCCCCAGCCTATCTTAAAATAATTTTTCTCAACTTGTTAAGAAGATGCCAGGTTTCAATGTTCATTTACAATGTTATAATATAATAGGTGTTGTCTATGTAAATATATAATCCAAAATGCATCACATCTTTAAAAAATCAGTTGGTTTTGTTAGTTTCAAAGCACGATAGTTGACTTTTTTACATGTAAAACGTTAAGCTATGTTCCTAAATATTCTATTTATGCAGATATTTTATGCTGTTTGTAAAAACTTTTTATTGAAACATTATTGACAGTAAATTGTATAATGTTACAGTATACAATTTGTAAGATTTTAGCATATGTAAATAGCTATTATGCTGACCATTATCAAGACAGAGAACATTCTATTACACCTAGTGTTTCCTCATATAATTTTACTTTCCCTCCCTCTTGTTTTTCCCTTATTCTCTGATCATTTACTTTGTCACCTTGCATTAATGTACATTTTTGTAGTTTATAAGTAGAATCATAATTCATGTTACCTTCTGTGTGTCTTCTTTTGTCAGATAAAGGTTAATCCATATTATTTGTATTATAGTTCTTTTGAGTAATATTTTCTTATATTCACTCATTTGTGTCATTGACATATTACCAGTTTTAGGCAAGTACATGCTGCTATAAACATTTTTCTGTGAGTTCTTACAACAGCAGATACCTTCTTTTCTCTTGGTTACATACCTAGTGATGGCATGGCTAGGTCATATAAAAGATACATAGTTAATTTTACAGGAATCTAACAAATGGATTTCTATAACAGCCGTACCAATTTATATTCCCATCATTAGTGTATTAAAGCTTTAGTTATTTAACATTGCCAAAGATTGATATCACCAAAATATATGCAATGGTGTTTCTTATGGTTTTGATTTTAATTCACCTACCCAGTACTGAGTATCTGTTCACATGCAGATATGCCTTTTTTTGTTGAAGTTTATCTTGATTTTTTAAATTAATTTATTTTTTATTAACAACTTCCATGATTGTGAACAAGATCCCATGGTAATGCCCTCTCTCCCCCCATTTTCTCCTTTGAAACTCCATTCTCCATCATATCCCATCCCCTTTCTCAATCAGTCTTTCTTTTATTTTGATGTCATGACCTTTAACCTTCAATTATGATGGTCTTGTGTAGGTAATGTCAGGCACTGTGAGGTCATGGATATCCAGGCCATTTTGTGTCTGGAGGAGCACATTGTAAGGAGTCCTACCCTTCCTTTGGCTCTTACATTCTTTCCTCCACCTCTTCCACAATGGTCCTTGAGCCTTGGAAGATGTGATAGAGATATTTCAGTGCTAAGTACTCCTCTGCCACTTCTTCCCAGCACCATGATGCCTTCTGAGTCATCCCAAGGTCACTGCCATCTAAAAACAAGGTTCTCTACCAAAAGTGAGAGTAGCATTAATATATGAGTATGAACATTAAGAGAAGTGCTTACTGGGCAGTTTGATGAGCATAGTATATACATTTAGCCAGACAGCAACAGACATTACATCCCTAGGGTTCACGACTATCCCTGTTGTAGGTTTTCAGTATCAGGGATGTATTCCCTCCCATGGAGCAGGCCTTCAGTCAAGTTAGAGGGCAGTAGGATTCCACCATGACAGACATGCCACTATTGTACCTGTTGGCTCATTTGGCCTGGCTGGCCAAATATAAGGCTTGCAGTGTCCACTGCTAAGTATTTTCACTGGTGATTTCTCTCTCTCCCACTGAATTGCATGCAGAATGGCTTCTTCCAGCTTTCTATCAGCTGGTCTACATGGAGGAGGTTATCATCTCAGTTCCAGCAGGATTTCTCAGTGGCCTTACAGCCCAAGTATATGGAGTCTTCAGCAATAGGGTCTTACCATCTATTCCTAGTGGGAAACCAAGGGCCTTGGTAATAGCCTGTAATGTTTTGGGGGCATCAGGCACCTTCCTGGCCAACAACTCACTGGAAGGTATCCCATCTGTGGCACTGAAATTTTTCTAGTAACAATCTTTGGTTCTAGAGTGTTCCTTTGTCCAAAAAAGTAGGTTTCCATATGATTTATTTATATCCTCTTAGATTTTCATTGTCCCTCCCTCCACCTTTCCTTTACTCAGTTTCTTCCCCTGACCTCACTTAGGCCTTTTTCCCTCCCATTAATCTATTCTTCTACTTACATATATGCAATACTATCCTATTAAGTACCCTCTTCCCTTCCTTTCTCTTCCCTTTATATCTCCTTTCTAGCTTACTGGCCTCTGTTACTGAGTTTTCTTCTTACTCACACAGAAGTCCAATCATCTATAGCTAGGATCCACATATGAGAGAGAACATGCAACGTTTTTCTTTCTAGGCCTGGGTTACCTCACTTAGTATAATCCTTTCCACATCCATTTTCCTGCAAATTTCATAACTTCATTTTTCTTTACCACTGAGTAGAACTCCATTGTGCAAATGTGCCTTATCTTCATTATCCACTCATCAGTTGAGGGACATCTAGGCTAGTTCCATTTCCCAGCTACTGTGAATAAAGCGGCAATAAACATGGCTGAGGAAGTACCTCCAAGGTAGTGAGATGAGTCCTTAGGATATATGCCTAGGAGTACTATAGCTGGGTCACATGGTAGATCTATTTTAATAGATCTGTCCTGTCTTAGGAACCTCCATACTTATTTCCACAATGGCTGGACCAGATTGCATTCCCACCAACAGTGTAGAAGGGTTCCTCTTTTTTTATGTCCTTGTCAGCATTTATGGTCACTTGTTTTCATGATGGTAGCCAATCTGACAGGAGTTAGATGGAATCTCAACGTAGTATTAATCTGCATTTCCCTGGTGACTAGGGATGTAGAACATTTTTTCAGATGTTTATATGCCATCTGTATTTCTTCTTTTTAGAACTCTCTATTTAATTCCATAGCCCATTTTTGTAAATTGGTTTCTTTGATTTCTTATTATTTAATTTTTTGAGTTCTTTGTATATCCTAGATATTAATCTTCTGTCAGATGTGTAGCTGGCAAACATTTTCTCCCATTCTGTAGGTTACCTATTTGCTTTATTCACAATGTCCTTCGCTGTATAAAATCTTTGTAATTTCATGAGGTCCCAACAGTTAATCTGTGGTTTTATTGCCTGAGAAATTGGGGTTGTATTCAGAAAGTCTTTGCCAAGACTAATATATTGAAGGGTTTTCCCTACTCTTTCCTTTAGCCGTTTCAGAGTTTCAGGTCTGGTATTAAGGTCTTTGATCCATTTAGACTTAATTCTTGTGCATGGAGAGAGATAATGATCTATTTTCATCCTTTTACAGGTACATATCCAGTTTTCCCAGTACTATTTGCTGAAGAGGCTGCTTTTCTCCAATGAGTATATTTTTGCATTTTTGTCAAATATCAGGTGGCTATAACTACCTGGACTTACATCTGGGTCCACTATTCTGTTCCACTCATCTATGTGTCTGCTTTTGTGTCAGTACCATGCTGTATTTGTTGCTATGGCACTGTAGTATAGGTTAAAATCAGGTATGGTGATACTACCAGCCTTATTTTTGTTGCTCAATATTGTTTTAGATATTCGAGACTTTTTTGTGTTTCCAAATGAATTTTTGGATTGTATTTTCTATTTCCATGAAGAATGCCATTGGATTTTTCATGGGGAGTGCATTAACTGTGTAAGTTGCTTTTGGTTAAGATTGCCATTTTCACAATATTGATTCTTCCGATCCAAGAACAAGGGATGTCTTTCCATTTCCTAGTGTCTTCTGCAATTTCTCGCTTTAATGTTTTAAAGTTTTCAGTGTAGAGATCCTTTGTTTTTCCCAGGTTCCTTATATGTGTGTTTTTCTTTCTCTTCAGCATGGAGGATCCTTTCAAATATTTTCTGTAGAGTTGGTTTTGTCTTAAAATATTCCTTTAACATGCTTTTGTTGTGGAATGTCCTTATTTCTCTTTCCATTTGAATGGATAGCTTTGCAGGATAAAGTAACCTTGGTTGACACTTGTTATCTTTCAGAACTTGGAATACATCACTCCAAGCCCTACTGGCTTTTAAAGTTTGTGTTGAGTAATCTGCTGTAATCCTGATAGGCTTGCCTTTGTATGTAACTTGATTTTTCTCTCTAATTGCTTTCAATATCTTGTTTTTTTTTTGTTTGTTTTCTTTTTTGGTTTGTATGTTTGGTAGTTTAATTATAATATGGCAAGGAGAAGTTCTTTCCAGGTTTTGTCTGTTTGGTGTCCTAAAGGATTCCTGTATCTACGTTGGCATCTCTTTCCCAATTTGGGAGGTGATTTTGTTGAAGACACTTACTATGCCTTTGGAGGGAAATTCTTCTCCTTCTATTATACTCTGAATTCTTATGTTTGATCTTTTCATAGTGTCCCAAAATCTTGAAATTCCCATTCATTCTTTCCTATTAGTTTGTTTGTCTTTCTCTTTGTTGGACTGTATTAGATCTGCCACCTGGTCTTCTCATTTAGATATTCTGTCCTCTCCTTCGTCCATTCTCCTGTCCTCAGCAAAAGAAATACCTCTGGAGGCATCACCATACCTGATCTAAAGCTATATTACAAAGCCATAGTAATAAAAACAGCATGGTACTGGCATAAAAACAGGAGTATAGATCAATGGAATAGACTTGAGGACCCGGACTTTGGGTCAAGCAACTATAGCTACTTGATATTCGAAAAAGGCCCAAAGAATATAAGCTGGAAAAAAGACAGCATCTTCAACAAATGGTGCTGGACAAACTGGATAACTATATGCAGGAAACTGAAACTTGATCCACACATTTCCCCATGCACTACACTCAAGTCCAAGTGGATCAAAGATCTCAATATAAGACAAGAAACTCGTATACTACTGGAAGAAAATTTAGGAAGTACTTTCCATGATATAGGAATGGAAAAAGACTTCCTGAACATAACCCCAGTAGCCCAGGAACTTAAACCGTCACTCAACCAATGGGATCACATGAAGCTGAAGAGTTTCTTTACAGACAAGCAAACAATAAGCAAAGCCAATAGATCACCCACAGAATGGGAGAAAATATTTGTGGGTTATCCAACTGATAGAGGCCTAATCTCTAGAATCTACAAAGAACTCAAAAATCTAAACAGTAAGAAGTCAAACACCCCACTCACAAAATGGGGCAAAGAGCTGAACAGGCAGTTCACAGAGGAAGAAATAGAAATGGCAAACATACACTTAAGAAAATGTTCATCATCCCTAATCATCAGAGAAATGCAAATTAAAACAACTATGAGATTCCACCTTACCCCAATAAGGATAGCAAACATCAAAAAATCAAATAAAAATAAATGCTGGCGAGGATGTGGAGAAGTAGGAACACTCATCCACTGTTGGTGGGAATGTAGGATGGTACAACCACTTTGGAAAGCAATATGGAGACTTCTGAAAAAGCTGAGTATAGAGATACCAACAGGCCCAGTTATTCCCTTACTGGGCATCTACCCTAAAACCTTCAAACCACAGGCTAAAGAGATTTGCTCAACCATGTTTATAGCGGCTCAATTTGTAATAGCTAAGAGCTGGAATCAACCCAGATGTCCATCACTAGAAGAATGGATAACTAAGATGTGGTATATCTACACAATGGAATTCTATACAGCAGTAAGAAAAAATGACACAATGAAATTTGAGGAAAAATGGTTGAACCTGGTGAGATTTTCTACAGAGCTTTTTATTTCACTGACTGTTCTTCATTGCTAGTAATTCTGACTGTTTTTTCTTTATTATTTCTGTTTTCTTATTTATGTCATATATTGACTACTTTTATTTCATTAAATTCATTTCCTTTGTCTTTGATTCCTTTGAGTTCCTCTTTCATTTCTTTGATTTCCTCTTTGACTTCTTTGAACATATTTATAATCATTCTTTTGAAATTTTTCTTAGGCATTTCCTGTAAATGATTCTCACTGGAGGTCATTTCTGATGCATTAATACTTTCTGGTGGATTTATATTGTCTTGATTTGTGATGTTTCTTGTGTTGTAATATACATATTTTTGCATCTTGGATTAATTTAATGCTTGGATTTTCTAATTAGCTGCAGTATTATTAGATGTATCAATCTGATGTTATATATCTTCAGGGTAGGAGCTTAAGTAGGTGTAGCTCTTAAGACTCTCAGAGTATCTACAAAAGTGACCCTAGATGTTGGTTTTGCATACTATGAGAGTATTCAAGTATGCTGAGTGGAACAAAATACAGGCAGATTCTGAAATTTAACTAAACAATGTACACATTCTATGAAAAACAGCACAGAGTATTTATGCAAGAATAGGTGTTATGACAACCAGATCCTCTAAGAAAGTCACAGTCCTTAGGATGTGTGTTGCCTCACACCCTTAATCCTGTCAACTAGGAGGCTAAGATTTCTGGTCTTTTGAGGGTTCCAAGTCAGCTTGTGACCAAGTGAGACCCTTTCCTAATGAACAACAGAAGATGAAACAAAGCCACTATAAATCAGGAAGCAACAAATGATAAGCCCAGAATATAGCTTATTTAAGAATGGCAAATCCGACCATCCATCAAATTTAATATATAATTTATCCTGACATGGAAGGTGCAGTTAGCACTTCTGATTCAAGCTTATATACTAGGCTTATTTGGTGTGTACTGACCTGGTGTCAACCCAGTTACCTTTCGGGATGATTTTGTTCTCAGTTATGCTACACTCCTGCTTGGGTCCCTGTTTGCTGTGCTGTGGGTTCAGGTAGGCTGGCTGGGTTGCTGGATCGCTGCTCTGGTTGCTGGTGCTGGGTGCTATGAGCTCCCTTCCCCAGGTGTCTGGTGCTTGCGCTTGAGCTGGTGGTGGGGAAGGGGAGGCTGTGGATGGTGGCTGATTCTCTACCTCATGAGCTGCTCCTATGTTGGTTACTGCAGTCTTCCCTTCACATTTCTTGAGTTTGCAACAGTGTGAGCGGAGGAGAATCCCCTCACCTGGCTTTTCCTGCGGCTCAGGCCAAGCCTTGCAGCTGTGGCCCCGCGTACCTGGTGCTGCCGCTGCTGGAGCCGCTTCTGCCTGCTTATGTGGGCTCTGTATCTCTCCTACTTCTCTGCTGCAGTTGGTAATTTCTTATACACCTTACTTTTTAGTAGAAGAGCATATTTTGCTGTTTTTTTTGGGGGGGGGAGGGCTTTTTGTCCTCTAGGCTGCTTTGGCTTGGTTCCTACACCCTCATTTTCTGTTTTGATATTTTCATGTCTCAATTTAGCTGCTCCATACATATACATACATACATACATACATACATACATACATACATACATACTCTCTCTCTGTCTCTCTCTCTCTCTCTCACACACACACACCTATATTTGATATACACTTCTAAAATCCATGAATTGAAGACATTCTCTCAGTTTGTAGCTTATCTTTTCATTCTCCAAATAGTGTCTTTTGAAGAGCAGAATATTTAATTTTTATGAGGTACAATTTATTGAGTCTTTTATGGATCATGGTTTTAGTATGGAGTATAGGGAATCTTTCCCAACTAAAGGTTACAAAGATTTTCTGCTGGGTTTTTCTTTTAAAAGTTTTACAGTTTTAGTGTTTCCAGTTAGGTCAGTGATACATTTTGAATTACTTTTGTATATAGTGTGAAGAATGGTTCAAGTTCATTGTTCTGTTTGCATATAAATGTTTGGTTATTAGAGCTCTCTTTATTTGAGAGGAGTATTCTTTACTACATTATTTTCTGTTTTTGCCAGGATCATTCATCTATACATGGACATGTCTGCTTAGAACTCTGTCCTCTTCTGCCTGTAGCTTCTGTGTACTTTGTACAGTGTTTGATAATAGAAAAGTATTTATATAAATTTTAATAAGCAGTATTAGCACCCAACAATTTTCCTTTTGAGGCTAGCTTAGGTCTTTTGTATTTCCATATGAATTTTAGAATCAAATTTAATACTTCCTTGAATCATAAATCAAGTTGTGAATCTTAATCATATTTGCTCTTTTGACCTTCCTTCAAAAAAAGTGTGCCTGTCCATTTACATAGCTCTTTTATTTCCCTAGAGAAATTCTGTGGCTTTCATTGTACAGATGTCATATCTTTTGCCTCTAAACATTTCATTTTTCTTGTCACTATTGTAAGTACTCTTAAATATTTGAACTTCTGATTAAAGCTTAGTAATGTACAAGCTATTATTCCTAACCAGCATAGATTGATTTTTTTCTTATATTTTATTTTATTGGCTTCTACTTTCTTTTTTCTTTGCTTTAGTTTACATTGGGTTTAATTTCCTCTTTTTTGTTATGTTTTAAGGTAGAAGCTGAGGTAATTTATCCAAGATATTTTTCTTTAACACAATTTTTATTATAAGCACTATATGGACAGCAACCCATAGATTTTAATATGCCTTGTTTTATTATTTATGTACTTTATTATTTATATATTTTGTTATTTAGTACTTCAATTAAAAGTACTTTCTTATCTGTCTTAATTTCTTCTTTGACCTGTATGTTATGTAGAAGATAGTCTTTTTGTACCAAACAAGTGGAGATTTTCCTGAGATCTTTTCTTATTCCTTTTTAAAAAATATTTTATTTTTTTATTTATTTGAGAGATGGAAAGAGAGAGAGAGAGAGAGAGAGAGAATGGGTACACCAAGGCTTCAAGCCACTGCAGACGAACTCCAGATGCATGTACCCCCTTGTGCATCTGGCTTACATGGGTCCTGGGGAGTCAAACCGAGGTCCTTTGGCTTTGCAGGCAAGTGCCTTAACTGCTAAGCCATCTCTTCAGCCCTCTTTTCTTATTCTTGATGTTCAGTGAGGTTATTGGAACTCAGGGATTATAGAAGTTCTGTGATTTCTTTGGGAATTCCAACTACCCATATATTAGTTTATTTGCTAAGTTTTCCATAGTTCTCTGATGCTTTTGATGTTTTTTTCCTATTTTTCCCTCTGTATGTTTACTTTGAATATTTTATGATTATGTCTTCAATTTCAGTAATCTTTCCCACCATCTCTAAATCCTACTAATGGCCTTTACTGTACACTTTCAGACATTGTGGTTTCCATTTCTAGGAATTTCAAACACAAACACACAGTCTATCATGTCTTTACCTAAAATTTAGAAAATCTTTGTCAGTTCTTGGATAGTTTCATCTGGTTGACATTTCTTCTATTTATGGGTTATATTTTCCTGTGCTTTTGAGTGCTTGATAATCTTCGATTGGGTGCCAGATAGGGTGAAATTTACATCACTGAGTTTTTCATGTATTTTTCATTTCTATACATCTTGTTGAGCTTTGTTTTGGAAAATAGTTGAATTACTTGCAAAGCCTTTGAGCATTTTAGATCTTGATGTGCACATAGCAGCATTTAGGCTAAAGGTAAGTATTCTCCATTGATCAAGCAAGACACTTTTTTTGGTGGGTGGGTGGGTCTAATATGTGTATGTGTTCATGTGCATACATGTTCATGTATGTGAGTGTAAGCACACTTATCAAACTCAGAGGACAGCTTTAGTGTCAGTCTTTGCCTTCCTGCTCATTGGAGATAAGGTCTCTTTTTTACCTCTCTCTTCACCGGCCTAGCTGGCCCACGAGCTTCTAGCAGATTTTCCTCTTCCATCTGCCTTCTCACTGTAGACATGCTTGGATTACAGACACCCCACTACACTATCCTGGAATTATAGATGCCTGCTTTTACATGAGTTCTGGGGATCCAAACTCAGTTACCCATGCTTACATAGCACATGCTTTATTCACAGAGTTCTGTAGCATTACAGGCAAAGAGACTTCCAAGGATGCTACCATTACTCCTCAAATTACAGGAGTTCCTATATGCACTATTTCCAACTTCTGGGAATAGCACATACCTTTTATTCTTATTCTCTTTTGTTTTGTCCCCAGCCTCAATTATGTGCTTATGTCTAGCTATACTCATTCAGTACTCAGGGAATATTCCTGCTTTCTTGCTGTGCAGCTGTCCTCTCCAGTACTGTTGCATGGGAACTCTGGTCTCCTTGGTTTCTCTGACTCTTGAGTCTGTACAGGTCTTTAGCACAGAGATAACTCTCAGGTTCTGCTGGATTCTCCATTCCTGGTGATGATGGTGATATAGAAACTCCCCAAAGAGGTATTGTTTGCAATTATAGCACTTCTCATTTTCTTCATACCGCAGAGATTGCTTGACTTCACAGCTTAATGTCCAGTGTCTTAAAAATGTTAGTCCTTGGGTTGGAGAAATGGCTTAGCGGTTAAGCGCTTGCCTGTGAAGCCTAAGGACCCCGGTTCGAGGCTCGATTCCCCAGGACCCACGTTAGCCAGATGCACAAGGGGGCACATGCGTCTGGAGTTCGTTTGCAGTGGCTGGAGGCCCTGGCGCACCCATTCTCTCTCCCTCTCTCTATCTGCCTCTTTCTCGCTCTGTCTTTCGCTCTCAAATAAATAAATAAAAATAACAACAAAATTAAAAAAAAATGTTAGTCCTTGTATTTTCAAACATTGCTTGTTGGTTGGTATTAGTTTCTTTCAGGTAAGAGTTTAAATATCAAATTCTTCTTACTCTATATTTTAATTTCATAGTACTATTATAACAGAATGCCTTACAGTGGCTATCTTGAAACAAGAGTAATTTACTCTTTCATCATTATGAAGATTCTAGGTCCAAAATCAAGATTATATCAAGGACATGCTCTCTCGAGAGGTTCTGTAGGATTCTTTATTATCTCTTCCTCATTTTGCTCTCTCAGCCATCCTTGGTGCTTTCTGCCTTTGTCTTCACATTGCCTTCTCACTAAATCTGACTATTAAATCCTCATTCTGCTATTAGAATTTCAAGATTTCACTGGATTAAAAGTCTGCTCTAATCCATTATAACTTCACTTTAGCTATTATAACTATAAAGTGTGTATTTTAAAATAAAATCTAGATATAAAGTCCTGTTAAATTTTGGGTGAGCACTGTTCATCTGGATATATCTAGCATAGTTATAAGTGGAAGTATATTATATGCATTTTAAGTACAATCTTAAAAATCTTTTCATAATACTTTCTGTGGAAAATCAGCATGATATCGTAGTATATATGTGTGTGACCTTCAGATTCTAGCCTTGAATTTTAATTTAGTTCTACTTCCTAGGTGTGTAGTTAGGATCAGTTATTAAAATTATTTTTTTCATGAAATAATTTTACAATTTTATATATATATATATATATATATATATATATATATATATATATATGGCCTAGTGCATACCTAGCATATAAGTATTTAATAAGCATGATTTACTTTCTTAAAAATTTACAAGGTAGATAATATTTAGGTACATATATGAAATATACAAATATATATACATATATTTCTATCTTGTTTTCATTGAGGTTTCAAGGTTGCTTAAAAGAATATATTAAATGAGCCGGGTGTAGTGGCACATGCCTTTAATCCCAGCACTCAGGAGGCAGAGGTAGGAATATTGCCATGAGTTCGAGGCACCCTGTGACTACATAGTGAATTCCAGGCCAACCTGAGCTAGAGTGAAACCCTACCTCAAAAAAAGTAAATAAATAAAATAAAAATAAAAGAATATATTAAATGAGGGCTTGGATTTGGTAGGATTGCACCTACCTATTATCCCAGCTCCAAGAAAGCTGAGACAGAAAGACCATAAGATCAGAGTCAACCTGGGCTACATAGATATTGAGACCCTGTCTATAGGCTAGAAAATCATTAAGTGAAATGATAAAATAATGAGTAACATCAATAGCCTATGTAGTTTTTACATGAAGAGATCGTTTTAAGTTTCATGCTAAAGCTTCCTATCAACCAAGGCAAACTTATTTGTTACAAAATTTCCATTATGAGAAGGAAAGAACGATGTGAATTTCATGTGAGAACCCAAGTATTTTATTAATGGAATCTAAGAGAAATTTTACTTAGACCTAGTAGAGATTGACCTAAACTTTCATCTGACATAATAATTATATTTCTGAATTGCGTGTTGACTTTTCACGCAATGGCTAACAGAAAAAAGTTCAATATGAGAAATAAATTTTTGTAGCCTTAAGTGAATCAAATATGTCTCTAGCTGTGGCATATATTTTGCATTATAGTTCTTTTACCACAATAACCATGATTGTTGGGATTTGGGGATTTTTAAGTTTTGTTAAATGATGTATTTCCTTATTTTTCCTCTGTTTATTTTATTATTTTCTGACTTTGACTGCTATTTGATTTTATTAAACTATACTCCTTGTGGCGGTTTGATTCAGGTGTCCCCCATAAACTTAGGTGTTCTGAATGCTAGGTTCCCAGCTGGGAATTAATGCCTTCTGGAGGCAGTGTATTATTGAGGGTGGGCTTATGGGAGTTATAGCCAGTTTCCCCATGCCAGTGTATGGCAAACTGTCCTGTTGCTATGGTGCACCTTATGTGGGCCAGGGGGTGATGTCCACCCTCTGCTCATGCTGTCGTGTTTTCCTGCCATCATGGAGCTTCCCCTCAAGCCTGTAAGACAAAATAAACCTCTTTTCCCCACAAGCCACTCTTGGTTGGGTGATTTCTTCCAGCAATGCAAACCTGACTGCAACACTTCTAAATAGCAAAAATCATTATTATTGTTTACTCAGTTTCATTAGAATATGATTCTGTATATAAATTTTGTCAGTCTGTTTAGCTATATATTTATGTGTATGTATGTAGTATTACGGGATATATATGTGTTTTTGCAGATACATGCCCAGTTCACATGTGTGTAGAGTCCAGAGGAGGATTCGAGTGTCCTTTATCACTCCTCCACCTTATTTCTTGAGGTGAAATCTTTCACTAAACTTGGAGCTTATCATGCTTTTGGTTAGAGTGGCTAGCTAGAAAGTCCCAGCAATTATCCTTTCTCCACTCCCCTTAGGCTATAGGTATGCATGGCCATGTGCAGCGTTTTTATGTGGGTGCCAAAAATTGAACTCAGGTCCTCATGCTTGTGTAGCAAGTGTTCTTACCTACTGAGCTTGCTGTAACCAGTCCTGATCATATGTGTATGGGTGTGTGTATGTACATGGACATTAGTTATATCTATACCTCATTTTATAATTCTCAATTTCTTTGTTTAGGTTTTTTTTTTTTTTTTTTGACGTAGGGTCTCACTCTAGCCCAGGCTGATCTGGAATTCACTATGTAGACTTAGGGTAACCTTGAACTCATGGTGTTCTCCTACCTCTGCCTCCCAAGTGATGGATTAAAGGTGTATTACACTATGACCAGAAGTTCTCAATATTTTTAATGAACAAATTATTAACCACTTAAAAATTTTAAAACCATATTTCCTTTGTATAACCATGTCTGTTTTCTTAACGAACAGAAATATTCTTTGTTGATTCAATATGTCAATCATTTATTTCTCATGTATTTTGTTTTCTAGTTGCCCTTTACTTGCTTCTGAATCTTGCTGAGGATACTCGTACAGAACTGAAGATGAGAAACAAGAACATAGTCCACATGTTGGTGAAGGCTCTTGATCGAGACAATTTTGAGCTCCTTATTCTAGTTGTATCATTCTTAAAGAAACTCAGCATTTTTATGGAGAATAAAAATGATATGGTAATGTTCAAACCTCCTCAAAATAGTTCACAATATCCATTTTAAGTTCTATATTTTGATAAGTAAATATTTTCTGTACACACTAAGATAATACTCTTTTGTAGTAAATAACCTATAGAAATAGATTCATAAGGAAATCTATTTCTAAGTATTAACATTATAGAAAATTAAAAATGTAAATTTTAAAATATAAAAATATTTTAATATCATAGAGTAGACCTTGCCATAGCAAACATAATATATAGAACATATTTTAAACTTAAAATTATACTTTAAGTTATACTGACCTTATTTTATATTAAAATATTTTTCCTTCCTCATATCTTATTTTAATGTATTAAATATAGCTGAGTCCAAACTCTTCTTTGTCACCCACTGTTCTGATTGGTTGCTACAGCCTGTTGATTCTGCTTATCTGTTTCCTAAAACTGTCCTTCCTTTTGATTCCCATTGCCACTGAGCAGTTCAAAACTGCTTTTTTCCTACTGTCTTCATTTATGGTTTGAATTATTATAGCAAATTAATAATAACCTAAAACGTTTATTATTTGTATAGCCATCACACATTCTGGAATGTAAAGTATGTCCCATTAGTCAGATAGTAAACATTAGACTTGTATTTAACACAGCTACTAGTCATGTCATCCTCAAGGACTAAATTTAATAATTTTCTAACAGTACAATGCCTTCTCAATTTAATAGCTAAAAAATGAATTTAGTGTTAATTAACATTTATAGTTAGTTGGACTCTTGTTTGCCAGTCTTTATTGTGTTGGTGTTTGAGAAATAATTTGAGTTTATAATACTTTTTCCTCTGTAAAATATGTATAATACAGAAATATATGAACATATTAACTTTATTTATTATAACCATGATCATAATTCCCTCCAACTCCCCTCTAAACCCACCCAAATCAACCCCCACTGAATCCCTTCTTTACAACTAGTGCCTCTTCTATTTTGATGTCATCATTTTTCCCTCCTATTGTTCAGGTCTTCTGTAAGTAGTGTAGGCCACTGTGAGACCATGAATATCAGATGACAGCATTGTAAGCATTCACACTTTCCTTTGGCTTTTGCATTCTTTCTACCACTTGGAAGGTGTGACAGATATGTCTCACTTAGTAATGAATACTCCTCTTTCTTCTCAGCACTTTGGCCAGTTTTGGGTCACCTCATTGGTCACCACCATCGGAAAAGAGAAGAGGATTCTTCAGATACCCTAGAATAGGCTAAATATATAGTATATCTGCTTATTCTTTTTGTTTCTTATAAAGTCAAATGAAGAACAAAGTATCTTATATTGAATGTCATGTCATGCCCATTGAAAATCTGAAATTGATTTATTATCAAATGTAATGAGTGCTTTAAATTCTGATTCCTGAATATATGAAATTTTATTTTCTTTTATATTTATGTTCCACTTCATCATTAAAATACAATTATTAATATTTACTAAATACCTTATATTGTGATTGAATATTCTCTTTTTAAATATTTTATTTATTTATTTTTATTTGAAAGCAAGATAGAGAGCAAATGGGCGTGCTAGGGCCTCCAGCCACTGCAAACAAACTCTACACAAATGCACCATCTTGTGCATCTGTGGGTCCTTTGGCTTTGCAGGCAAGTACCATAACGGTTAAGCTATCTCTGTAGCCCTGTATATACTTGTTTGTGAATTGAAAGTACACTTACGTGATGCCCTCTTTAATTGGTCATTCTATTTAAAAGATCTTAAGACTGTTATTAACATTTTTTTTTCCTGGGGGATGGAGAAATTGCTTAGTGATTAAGGCAAAGCCTAGGACCTAGGTTCAATTCCCCAGAACCCATGCAAGCCAGGTGCCCATAGTGGTGCATGTGTCTGGAATTCGTTTGTAATGGCTAGTTCCTGGCGTGCCCATTACTCTCCCCCTCCTCCTTCTATTCCTCCTCTCTCTCATAAATAAAACATTTTTTTTTCTAAGAAGGTCATGGAATTGGAAGATGTAAATCATCAAACCTCATTTTTATTTAGAAGGAAAACTTAAGATATAGAAAAGTTAATTATTCATCTAAACTTATGAGAAGTATCTTAATTAACCAGATTTTTCCAATAGATGGTATGCATTTCATCTTTTTGATGGAAGAAATGCTCTTTTATGTGATGGTATTTTGTAGAATCAAATCTTTTAGTACTTTACTAGGCCATACAGATATGACAAGTATGTGACATTTAATGACTCTGACTACCTAATTTTGCAGGTGAAGTATCAGGGTCACAGACATAAGCAATGTACTTAAAAAAAAATTCTCTAGATACTGAGCTTACATACATTCTGGGGAATTGAACCTGGGTCCTTAGACTTTGCAGGCAAGTGCCTTAACCACTAGGCCATCTCTCTAGCCCCAAGGAAAATTTTTTTTGTTTTTGGTTTTTCGAGGTTGGGTCTCACTGTAGCCCAGGCTGACCTGAATTTCACTATGTAGTCTCAGGGTAGCCTTGGACTCACGGCGATCCTTCTACCTCTGCCTCCCGAGTGCTAGGATTAAAGGCATGCGCCACCATGCCCAGCTGCAAGAAAAAAATTTAATAATAGTCTTAAGATCTTTTTGATATAATGACCAATTAAATAGGGAATCACTTAAATACACTTTTAATTCACAAAAATAGTAGATATATATTGATGGCAAACAAATTTGAATTTATAGAAACTACTAAAGATGACCTTAATCTAAATATAACTGTTCTCCAACTTATAACAAGAGAAATATATTACTTAACCACACTCTTAAGTATTTAAGAACATATATGGCATCTCGTCAGTATATTTTATATATATATTATTAATGTAATATGATGAAATGAATCATTAGAAATGATTTTAAGAACAGAAAGGATATATGCATTACATGGGTTGCTCATTCTCTTCCTAAGATTTGCATTTTTTCCTACATCTTAGATACAGTCTTTTATCAGTCATATGTTTTTCAAATATTTTCTTTTCTGTGGCTCTTCATTTTTCTATAAAGACCAAAGTTTTCAATTGTTTTTATTTATTTGAGAACGACAGACAGAGAGAGGAAGAGGCAGAGAGAGAGAGAGAGATAGAGAGAGAGAGAGAAAGAATGGGTGTGCCAGGGCCTCCAGCCACTGCAAACAAACTCAAGACACGTGCACCCCCTTGTGCATCTGGCTAACACGGGTCCTGGGGAATTGAGCCTCGAACCTGGGTCCTTAGGCTTCACAGGCAAGCACTTAACCACTAAGCCATCTGTCCAGCCCAAAGTTTTCAATTTTGATAAAGTCCAGAACGCTAATTTTTTAAGGGATTGTAGATTGGCACTGAATTAGGAAATCACTGTTTAACTCAAGTTCACAAAGATTTCTCCCTATGTTTTTTTTTAAGAAGTTTTTGTAGGCGGTAGTTGTTTTAGCATGGTCCTTTCATTGTGAGTTAAGTTGGTGTATGGTATAAAGTATGGATCAAGATTTTCCTGTGAATATGTATGTCCAGTTCAGTCTTGTTCCAGTACTTTTTGTTAAAAAGATTTTTTTTTCATTAAGTTGAGCCCTGATGATATTGAAATTGAGATTATACCTCTCTGAAAAGAGAAAAGACCATGTATTGGTGGGTCTGTTTCTAGATGTTGTGTTCTGTTCTATTACTATATGTAAGAATGTCTTTCTTTTACCAGTGCCTCTTTCTTTTGATTGCCTCTTTCTTTTGATTACTGGAACTTTAAAATAATTTTGGGGTAAATCAGGCAGTGTATGGCCTTGAATATTCCTTTTTAAAATTTGTTTTGTCTCTTCTCTTTTCTTGTCCCCTCCATGTACATTTTAGAATCAGGTTTTAGTTTCAGTCATTCTGAAGGTTGGTTTGTATGTAATGAAGAGCTCTGTTATGGCTGGAGGCACAACTGTGTAGTGCACATAGAATTATGGAGGAAAAATAAGTGTTGATTTGTCAACTTAGCTTTTTAAAAATTTTATGTTATTTCTTGGCATTGAATGAAAGGAAAATTTATAGCAAGATCTCATTTATTGATATCACTTTTATGTGATCAGTGAAAGGTTGTAATAAAGATATGAAAATGGCAATATAAATAAATGTTTTAGATATCATATAAAAAATTAAAACCACATTTTCATAAATCCTTTTGTTATCCAAAAACTATGAACTTACATTAGAATGTCTCTCCTTTTAACCATTACTGTGTGACTAAAAATCATGAGGTATGTTTACAGCCAAGTATTTCTTAAATTTTTATTTATTAGAAAGAGAGTGGGGGCTGCAGGGATGGTTTAGTGGTTAATGCATTTGCCTGCAAAGCCAAAGGACCCAGGTTCGATTCCCCAGGACCCACGTTAGCCAGATGCACAAGGGGGTGCATGTGTCTGGAGTTCATTTGCAGTAGCTGGAGGCCCTGGCACACCCATTCTTTCTTTCTCTCTCTCTCTCTCTCTCTCTCTCTCTCTTTCTCTCTCTCTTTCTCTCTTTCTCTCTCTTTCACTGCAAACAAAATCCACTTGCATGCACCATGTGCATCTTGGTTACAGGGATGCCATATAATGTTATGTAAATATTTTTCATTTGCTCATATTTTTCAACTTTTAAACATTTAACTGGATAAGAGTCTGTCTTGAGTCTCAAATGAGACCTTGAACTTTGAACTTTTGAACAGTGTTGGATTGTTTAAAAACTTTGGGTACTTTTAAAGTTATACTGAATACATTTTACATCAAGATGTTTGTGAGGATAGGGGTAAAATGTGGTACTTTGAATTAGGTGTCCCCCATAAAATCATGTGTTTTGAATGCTTGGTCCCCAGCTCATGGCAACTTGAGAAGTGTACCTTGCTGGAGACTATGTTGGTGTGTCGCTGGGAGTGGACCTTGTTGGAGATGGTGTGTCACTGGGGGTGGATCTTGTTGGAGATGGTTCATCACTGGGGGTGGACCTTGAGGTTTCCTAGCTTGCCAGTTAAGTTCACTCTCCTGCTGCTGCTTTCTACCTGCTATAGCAGAAGTGATGACTATCCTCTGCTTATACCATGCTTTCCCTTGCCATCATGAAGTTTCCTCACAAGACTTTGAGCCAAAGTAAATTGAAAATGTAACTGGCTAGGGTTATCTCTCACTGGCAGAATATTTAAGTTTGATCACCATAAATGGAAAAAAAAGGAAAATTCAAAAGACATTCTTCTAAAATTTGGGGGAGGTTTTTTAAAAATACTATTTATTTATATATTTGCAAGTGGAGAGAGAAGAAAATCAGAGAGAATGTATAAGCAAGGGCTTCCACTCCTGCAAATGAAGTCCAGATGCATGTGCCACTTTGTGCATCTGGCTTTATGTGGGTACTGGGGAATTAAACCTGGGTCATTAGGCTTTGTAGGCAAGCACCTTAATCATTGAGCCATCTCTCCAGCCCTCAAAAGATATTCTTAATTCATGAGTTTTATTAAAACAAATGGTGAGCCACATCAGGCCCAATAGCCATAGTATACCGATTCCTATTCCAAAAGCCTTAACTATTACTTGTAGCCCAGCTTCTCTCCTGAGGTTCATGAAATTTCCAAAGACCACCTCAAATTAAGCATGACAAAAATTAGTTTTTATGCTCATTGTCCTAGATGTGTTTGTACTTTTACTAGTCTTAGTTAATAATGTCTACATCCTGTACATCTACTTTTTTTAACTATGTAAATAAGGAGCTGGAGACTTTATTCTTAAATGGACCTCATACAAAGTTTTTACTCAGCTAGTATCTAGGACCTTGGATTTAAAATTGCAAGAACACTCTGCTACCTATAAAATAACTTTGACATGGCAGAACATGAAGAGCCTCTATAATCTGTCTAGGGTCCGTTTTTTCAGCTTCTGCTGAGCCCTACATACTTTATACTATAATCCAAACAAAGCATTTGTGACTCTCTCAACAATCTCTGAAGGCCTGTTCACTGGCTTTTATTCTTCCAATCTGGATTGTTATTGCCTTTTTTTTTTTAAACCTACAGAACAAATTTTACTCATTTTTTTTTTTTTTTGAGACTGTCCCTCATTTCAAGTGTTTTCTCCTAGGTAGTTAAAGAGCTACTTCCACATTGCTTCCAGAGCACTTTTATGCATTTAGTTCTCATCACATTACATATTCATTACTCAATTTATTTATCCACTCTTTCTTGATGGGGGAGTACTTGATGGCCAAGATGAAACCGTTTTTGATCTATACATAGTAGATAAAGTTCACTTTTGCAGGGTTCTCAAGGATGAAATATAATTTTATTTCCAGTTGATGTAGACAAATAAGAGAAGGAAGGGATGATGTTGGCATATGTACAAGGGATGATGTGGACATAAGTTTAGTTTCAGGCAAGTTTATAGGTTGAATTGCGAATATAATAATATATGATTACTGACAAAAAGTATGCATTCAAGTAACAAAGAAAAGTGATTATATATAGCCTTATATCTTATTTTTCAATATAACCTCATTACATTTTATTATTTGACATAGGTGGAAATGGATATTGTTGAAAAATTGGTAAAAATGATACCTTGTGAGCATGAAGATTTGCTGAATATCACCCTCCGGCTTTTGTTAAACTTGTCATTTGACACAGGACTGAGGAATAAAATGGTACAAGTTGGACTTCTCCCAAAACTCACTGCACTCCTAGGTATGCTTTTTCAATGCTACAGTATTTATTGGAGTTTTCAGCATCATTGGAAAGCTGAGTTTTGTGTTGAAAAGCTTTCTGAACAAAAAACATTCTTTATATGCTCTCGATTATAAACTGAATAGGAAAAAATAAGCAGAATGATTGAAAAATGACTTGTGCCAGGATTTTCTTGTTATTAGGGAATGAAATAAGATAGGAATGTTTAACCCTTGGACTTTATTACCCTGTAGTAAACCAAAATGAAATTGTATAAATACTAGGATAGAGGCAAGAAGGAAAACATTCTCTTTAGCATGTCTTAAGGATCAGGTATCATTTAGGTTCTTGTATTCTCAAATACTTTGAAAATGCTCATATATTTAAAAAACATTTTGTCACTAAGTAAAGGGGATATTTTTGTATAGTAAAAGGTAGAATATTGGAGGATTATGGCCTTTTGAATACTTAAGAATTTGAGTTATTTTGTTTTAGCAGCTAATAAGATATTTGGAGAAAGATAGTTTCAAGAGTTCATATTTCTGTGCTTTCAGCATGTTGCCATTCTTAGCATAACCTTCAGTACCTATGCAGTCTACCTAGTCTTTCTGTATGGGGATGCTGTGACCATGTGGAAACACTCATACTTCTGAGCTGTCTCTTTTATGTCTAAGTGCCTGACTACTACGTTTTTCCTCTACCTGCAAAGCTATTGCCTTTCTAATGAGAAAAAAAATTCTAATTCATCTTTTGACACATTCTTTCTTTGTTTCAGTGGTTCAATTTCACTTTTTATTCAAATATTGCACAATAAATTTGTTCATCTATTGAAGTTTCAGAATTGCTTTGGAGAATAAAGGGAATATAGACATCTAGTAAGGAAAAAAGAAACACTTTATAAGGAATATTGATTAGTCTTGACTTTAATACATGTAATCATTTGTATAAACCTGACATAATTATAATCAGACATGAGGTGAGAGTCAGCCTATGCAGGTAAGTTACTGTCATTATCCTGAGGGAGTTCATATGATATCAATCCCATTGCTTTGTTCACGTGCCGGTTACCTATTTTGTGAAATATTTGCTTTTCCTTGTAACATATGATGAAGCAAGTAATTTAGAAGACATCTTGAGAAATTTTTCATACAATACCATTTCATTTGTTAACCAAGTCATAAATTTTAGGATCTGTCCTAAGATCCAATGCATAGACTGATGTATCTTTCATCTAGAGCTTAATTTCTATTTACTTCTAATCATGTGACCTTGGGCAAGCTATCCAAACTCTTTGTTATTCAGTTCTTTTTCTTTTAAAATGAGAAAAATTGTTTTTTTTTGGGGGGGGGGGTTCAGGTAGGGTTTCACTCTGGCCCAGGCTGACCTGGAATTCACTACGTAGTCTCAGGGTGGCCTCAAACTCACAGCAGTCCTCCTACCTCTGCCTCCTGAGTGTTGGGGTTAAAGGTGTGTGCCATCATGCCCAGTTCTAAATGAGGATTTAAAATTTTTTTTTTAAGGCTGGGGAGATGGTTTAGCAGTTTAGGTGCTCACCTGCAAAGCCTAAGAATTCATGTTCAATTCTCCAAGTTCCAAGTAAGCCAGACATACTATATGACACAAGTGTGCAGTGTCACACATGCGCACAAGGGGGCACACATGTCTGCAGTTAGTTTGCAGCAGCTGAAGACCCTGGTTCACCCATTCTCTCCCCGCCCCAGATAATTTTTTAAAAAATGAGGATAATTACAGTAATATACAATAAGTGCTTAGAGTAGTACAAAACATATAGTTTTCTTAATAAATGTAAGCTATTACTATTTTTATTCTTAACATAATCATTATTGTCATTTAATATGACATAGGACTTCTCTAAGTGTACTGATTCATCTTTCTGTGTAAATACGATTCTTAGAGATATTAATTTTTGGTGGAAAAACTATGTAGCTTTATTTTTACTTTCTTGAGTGTGCAGTTCAATTTAATTAAACTGTTGGTAACCAACAAAGCACAATGCCAAGCACTGTAAAGAAATGTTTTTGAGCCTATTGAGATTTTTTTTTTTTTTTGGACTGGGGAGATGACATAGTGGTTAAAGGTGTTTGCTTGCAAAGCCTATTGACCTGTTGAGAGGTTGTTTTTTTAATTCTTGTAACGGTTTTTAATAGATAAAATATGCCATTTGAAATGGACATGGAAAATTTAGTTATTTTAACAGTGTTATTTACAAAAGGATAAGAATATACTGAGAATTTCTGATAAACTAGTATTGCCTTAGAAGTAGATAAAGCTATTCCATATTATGTAGGAAATCGTGAAAACTGGTCTTGCAAAGCTGAAGTTAGGCTGGGAGATGGCTTAGTGGGTAAGAGTGCTTGCCAAGAAAGTACGAGGGCCTCAGTTTGATCTCCAGCATCCGCGTAAAAAGCCAGGCATGGCCACACACACCTATAACCCCAGTCCTGTGGGTGAAAGGGATCAGTCTGGTCAGTCTGGCTAAATAAAAAGCTCCTCTGGGTTCCATGAAAATCTTTCTCTTAATGAAGCAATATAGAAGAGCTACAGAGGGAGAACACTAGATGCTCTCCTCTGGCCTTCTGCCGTATGTGTGCACAGGATGTGCATCTGTACCCACACATTATATACTACATATACCACATCAAAAAAAAAAATAAAGCAGAAGTAAAATCTAGGTTTAATGCTGATGATGGGAATTATAGGTTTTTGATGAGTGTGTTTTAATTGCCACTATTAATAATAATATGTCAGTATGATTCAAGGGATGCACTAAAACTGATCTAAAGGTGTAGCAAGTACCTGATAATATAGGCACAAGAAGAAGCAAAGGCAAACTCAACTAGAACAGAAGTAGTATGTTCAAGTATGAAGTAAAAGGAAAAGATACGGATAATGATAGAAAGAAAAAAAGTCTTAAAATCAGGGACTTTTAGAATCCTACTGTCAGAAAGAGAAAAAGGGAAGTATGAGGGAAAAAGTCAGTGTTTAGTCTGTGACATCCTAGAGATGGCTTGGGCAAAGATATTCAGGGGTTGGAAAGATAGCTCAGCAGTTCAATGTGCTTGCTGGCTTACAAAGTCTGCCAGCCCTTGTTCAATTTTCAAACTTCTCTGTGTAAGACAGAAGCAAAAAATGACTAAGGAATCTGGTATGCCTTAGAGGCCCCAGTATACACATACAAACAAAACACACACACACACACACACACACACACACACGTGCATGTAAATAAATAGTTTTAGTCTTTTTTAAATACTAAGAAATTACTAATAGGGGAGTAAAAGACAAAAATCACTAAAGGTGATATAACAGAAATATGCTTATCAATAAACAAATACAGAAAGTATATCAGCTGTAGACTTCATTAAAAGTGATGGTGATCTTGAATTCTTTAGGTAGTAGAGAAATAAGAAGACATGTTGGGTAAGGAATATGCCTGAAAACCTTTTTACCTCCTTTTGAGTCATTTTTTAAGTGTTTGCTTCATCATTTTCTCTAACACATTACATATTCCTAGGATTTGAAAGCAAAATTATTCTGACATTTATGGTTGTATTTAATGAGTTCTTGGATTATAATTCTTTGGTAAATAAAATGGATAATTGGCAAAATAACTTTACATATGAAAATGTTCACAAAAGTTTTCTGGTAAAATAAACAATATATTTCAAAAAGGTGTTCTGAGGCTATTAAAATCAAAGATGAAGTTGACCATAACTCTGCCCTTGCTGTGTAGGGAATCAGCCCTCACTTATAAACTCATGACAGCTTGCCATGTGAGGACTGGTAAGTATGCTCAGATCACCCCTATATAGATAAGGAGTCATTCCTGTTGTTATTCACAGTCACTGATTTTCGGTATGGACAGTCACTTCTTTCAAATGTCCCATTTTTTTGTTGTTGTTGTTTAGCAACTTTCTTCAGTTCCTTCTTTACATTGTGCATATAAGTGATGATGCAATGGTAGTCATACAAAAAGCAAAAAAGATGATAAGCAGAAGAGATTTAAATATTATACAGAAATGTATCTTCGACTTCTATAAAATACTTCAAAATCTTAACAACATATATACTTATTCTTTAGCATATCTGGAAGTTTTTATCAGTTTACTTATCTGTATTTGTGACTTTGCCTTCCTTCAGTACTGTAAATGCTGTGCTGCTATCTCCTGATAAAGTTCTGCTGAGAAGTCTGATGTCAGGATGGGACATCTTCATGTATTACTTGTTTTTTTTTTTTTTTTCCCTTACTGCTTTGAAAAACCTCTCTTTGTCTTTAACCTTTTAGGCTTTGACTACATGTTTTAGATCTCGTTGATTGAGATGAATCTGACTTATGACCTTTGATCTTTCTGTATATGGCTATTAGTGTTTGTTTCTAGATTCAGAATGTTTCCTGTTTTTACCTTTGGCCTTCTCAAGTTCATCTGCAACCTCATTTCCCTTATAATTACTTTTAATGCTGCCTGATAGAACTCGTGAACCTTCTTCACTTCAATTTCTTAATTTTTTACTTTGAAATAGCTTGTCTTTGGACTTTATTTTACAGTTGCTTTTTTATCATATTTTTATCTCATTTGGTATGCTTTCCAGCTCCAGGACTTCTGTTTGATTTTGTTTTATGCACCTCAAGTCCTTTGTTAAGTTTCCATGATAAGATATTGCTGTCTTTCACTGTATTTTCAAAAACACATATTTGAAATTCCCTTAAGAGTTCATTTATCAATTGCTCCATTTCTGGAGCACTACTTTGTGTCTTTGGTGATGTCATGGTTCTCTTAAATTTCTCTATATTGGTTGGAATTCAACAGTTATCTGTGTCTTCAAGAATAGATATTCCATTCCTTGTAGTCTGTCTTTGTGTCTTTCTAGGATTACTAATCTAGGGGTTTATTTTTCTCTCAGCCCATGGTCACTATTGGTGGGTCACCCCTAGATGGCACCCTAAGTCTGCATGAGCCCTGAGTCCACACCTACTGTGCTGTCACTGTTTTGATATAGTGGAAATTCAGGCCTTATCCCAAGTAAGGATCTGATACATTGTTTGAGATGGCCTGCATGAGTACTTTAAAGTTCCTCCTCACTGGCCTTTGTTCAGGCCCTGAAGAATTATACTGTTATAAAAGTATCTACTAGTAATCCCTATTGTTTCTGGAGTCCAAGCTGACTGCATGGTTTGAGCAATGACTAGATTCTAAGATTTTTATTCTGTTTTTAGTTACCTTGTAGGCCAAGTGAGGAGTCAATGCTTTTTAGCAAGGGCAGCTTCTAGAGCGCCTGCTATACTGTGTGTTTATTATTATCTTCATTTATTCATGTTTGAAAATCTGATGATCATTCATAAATAGTAATACTGTGCTCAAGAATTTTCATATGCTGAATTATTTTTAATTTAATATTTTATTTATTTATTTATTTATTTGAGATATATATATAGAGAGAGAATACGTGCACCAGGGCCTCCAACCACTGCAAACAAATTCCAGACACATGCACCACCTGTACATCTGGCTTACATGGGTACTGGGGAATCGAACCTGAGCCCTTAGACTTTGCAGGCAAGCGCTGTAACTGCTAAGCCATCTCTCCAGCCCCTTATTTGTTTATGTGGGGAGGGGGTTGCCACAGACATGTGGAGGTCATCTTTAAGGTATCTATGTTCCACCTTCTTTGAGAAGGATTCTTGCTGCTGTGATCTAACTGCTTGACTGCAAAGGAACATCAGACTTGCTGACCTGTACCTTCAGATTCTCCTGGCTCCACCTCCTTTTGCCATGGGCTCATTGGGATCACAGGTACACATGTCATTTTGCATGCAGCATTACAAGTAAGCTAGGAAATTGAACACCAGGCCATCAGGCTTTGCAAATAAGTTATCTCCCCAGTACCTATTGTTTTAATGTATATATACAGTTTTTCTTCCCTCCCCATCATCCTTGGCTGTCATTTCTCATTTCTTTATACCAGAAGCATTTCCATAGCAACAATTTTTCTCTTCTCTAATAGTATGTGGTTTCTCATCTCTTAAGGTCTTAGAAACTGACAACTGAACTTACTTGAATTGTATGCTTTTAAAAAAAAACTTAAAAACTATTTCTTTATTTATGTATTTATTTATTGGAGGGTAGGAGAGAAAGAGACATATACATAGAGAGAGAATGGGCGCACTAGGGTCTCTAACCGCTGCAAACAAACTCCAGATACATATCCACCCTTGTGCATGTAGTTTACATGAGTACTAGGGAATTGAACCTAGGTCCTTAGGCTGCACAGCAAGTACCTTAACTACTAAGCTAACACACCAGCCCCAAAATGAATTGTTAATAAATGTCTCAAGGGTTTTCTTTCTAGTTACATTTTCTGCAAGAAGCTTGTATTTCTTTTGTCTGTGAAGAAATCTATTTTGTTTCATTCTTATTTTCTGACATATTTAAAGAAATTGTAATTCATTTCTACTCTTCTATTTGGTATTGTACATGAAATATGTAGAAAATTCAGTCATGAACTCCTAAATCTCTCAATTGAGTATTTCAGTGATACATTTAACATTTTTGATATTTGGCCACTGTATCAGTTACTGTTTCATTGCTGTGAACAAATGTCTGACCCAGAAGCAACCTGGGGAAAGAGTTCAGAGGGCAGAGTTCATCACAGTGTAGAAAGCATAGCAGGAGCTGGAAATCAGCATTGTATCAGCAGGGAGGAAGCAGAGCGGTGAACGCTGCTGCTCAGCTAGCTTACTCCTTTTTATAGGCTAGGACTCCCACCCATGAATGCTGCTTGCCCACAGTTTGGATGGGTCTTCCCACCTCAATTGATTTAACTCAGAAAATCATTAACAGACATGCCAAGAAAATTGTTTCCACTGTAACTCTGAATATTGTCAAGTTAAAAACCACAGAGTAACCACCACATATGTTTATGTAAAAGATATAGTAAGATACAATAAGGAAGTGTTTTTGAGGATATGGATGAATTCAGCTTTAGCAGTGCTTTTTATGCATGTTTTGCCCCAGTCCATAGTGAGATATATATTTCAATCCAACATCATTCATATGTGAGATATGTGTATGCATATGTATATATGCATGTATATAAATGTGGTATACATCTATATGTATATGATATATGAAGCATTTAGTGTATGTGATGAAAATGTTCACAAGGCATTATTTAGCTTCTCTATATATGCAGTACACATTTTTTCACTATTACTCTTTTTTATTCAAATTAATTTGTACTTATTATTTTAAAATATCCTCTAGTTGGTTTAAGGTTGAACTGGAGGAAGTAATTAAGCTTCTCCTCCTTCATAACTTCAAAATACCACCATTAATGCTGGATCTTTGATTTTAAAGTGATTTTTTAACATATTTAATTAATTTATTTATTTGAGAGAGAGAAAGAGGCAGAGAGAAAGAGGCAGAGAGAAAGAGAATGGCCATGGCAGGCCATCCAGCCACTGCAAAGGAACTCCAGATGCATGCACCCCCTCATGCATCTGGCTTACATGGGTCCTGGAAAATCGAATTGGGATCATTTGGCTTTGCAGGCAGACACCTTGACCACTAAGCCATCTCTCCAGACCTTAAAGTGATTTTTTAATGTGCTACCTAATTGTTCCAACAGTGAAAACTAGAAAGCTTTTTGGTTTTTAGCACTTCTTTGGAGCATTCCTTACCGAAATTTCCAGAAGTGGTGTTGTTTTGTTCTAGGAGTAATGCTATCAGTTTTAAGTGGGTTTTCTTTATTATTATTTGGGGACCTTATTTTGAAAATTCACTTAAGAGTTAATAACAGATTACTTTAACTAGAGTACAGTGAATTGTAGTATTAGGGCTCTAATAAATCTGTAGAATATGAACAAATTAATCTGTTTCCTAAAGCATATAATTAGTACATTGTGACCCCTGCTGTTGTAAGTTTGATATTAATTGCTAAATGACATTTTTCAAAGTTTAGTTGAGAAATAAACTGAAAAATATATACAATTATGGAATGTCTTGTAATTTGAATAATTATTAAAGACAGGGGAGAAATCATATTAAATCTCAGTTCTCTTACTCAGTTCTCAGTGTGGCTTTGAAAGAACCAAAAATTATTTTGATATTATCTTATATAACATTTTTTATTTTGGAATTTTGAAGTTAGCATTTTCTTTTGGCACCAAGGACACATGAAGGAATTGATAAGGAATGTTAAAATCATTGAATTATTTCATCTATCCTGAAATTGGTTTGTTTGCATAGCTTTGACCTTTTTCTAAGCTTAAAAAAAAGAAGGCATTATTTCTCAAATGGTTTCAATTTTTTTTAGTTCCATGGGAAATCTTCTATCTGTATATTCTTTTGTCTTAACTATCATCAAATTTATTTTTTCTTATTTCATTTCTATGTTATTTTCTCCTTCATAATTTCAAGAGGGTCCTGAACTTATTTCTGCTTAGGTCAGTCCCAGTTGTCAGTCTCTCCATTTCTGTCATCGATATATTTTTACACATGGTTTCTCATGTCTGGTAACTTTTTACATAACCATCTGGAGAAGTGTCAGAGGCTTTGCTTTCAGTAAGGGTGATTATATGCAAATTAACTTAGACTTGCAGAGTTTGGCTTCACTTACACTTTTTTCAGGCTTTATATGGTGTTAACTTTCTAAAAATGTTTAAAGATTTTTATGGAGGCTCATGTAAGAATCAAATTATCAAAAAAAAAAATCTCTTGTCAAAAATCCTTAAGTCATTTGACCTCCATGTGTCTCCCAAATGCTTCCTCATGTCAGAGTGTCCTACACTGGAAAGTGGCACAGAAATTTGTGGTCACAGTGGATTCTTCAGGATCCTGGAGAATGTACCAATACTGTACAAAGAAATCCAGAAAATATTGTGTAGGCTTTTGTCTGATATAAGAGGCAAATCTTTATTACACTTCTGAGTTGCTTTTCCTTGGATGTTTCATGAGCTGATGATTATTTGATATGTTTGTAGAGTTTGTAGGTGACAGTAGCACAGAAGCAAGCATAAATTACCAATTAAACTTTGTCTTTTTAAAAATACTATATATATATATATATATATACATACATATACATATATATATATATGTATATATATATATGGATAGTTACAAACATACTCAGTGTGTAAATATCACATGTTGGTACCGTCCTTACCTTCATCCCTGTCCCCCCTCTGAAGGGACCCTCCTTGGTGGGGATACCAGTTATCCCCATGGGATTTGTAGGTCATGCATTGTGGGGGTAGCCATCAGTTATGGGGAAGAGGCAATGTCTCTGTGTGTAATGTCCCAACTTGTAGCTCTAACAATCTTTCTGCCCCCCTTTCCACAAATTTCCCTGAGCTATGTTGGGTTTGTTTTAGGTCTACTTCAGTGATGAGCTCTTGGGAGCCTCTGTGTCTCTGGATCTCTGATTTGGTAGGAGTTGAGTGTCCTCTGAGTCTATCTCCTTCACCTTTGTGCTGATATCAGGTTCACCAAGAAAGCAGGTCTTGCTCATTTCCCCCAGTACACTATGGTTTCAGCTGGGGCTCTGGTAAAGTGTGGTAGGCTGATTCTCTCCTCAGGTTCTGTGTCTATCTGAAAAAGAAGCAGATTCTCCAACAGACAGTGAAGTCAGCACCGGTTAAATGGGATAACCACTGTTGGTTTAGAGAGAATTTAGTAGGTGTAAGCCCTCTTGCAGCCCAAGATTGGTGGGAGCTTGATATTGGAAAGTGAACTTGTTATTTGGATATGATTCTGACATGTTTCCAAATTCCAGCTATGACTTCCTTTCTATCGAGTGGATCTGTTAGCCAATCTAAGAGCACCATGGCTTTGTGTTACTATTGCACTTGGGTGAGCATCATGTCAGGTTGTTTGCTGCTGAGTAGCTTAGACCTCGAGTTGCTTGGACAGATGTTGGGCATTTTCCCCTAGTAGCCCATGTAGCACCTTCTGGCACTAGATGAGCTAACTGTCTGGGATCTGGCTCTCTTCCAGATTCCAGCCAGGTTTCTCCATGTTCCGTACTGACAGTATATGGTGTCTTTGGCAGTAGGGGCTTACCATTAACCTTTGGTGGGTAATCAAGTGTTATGACAGAAGTCAGTCTTCTTTTGGGAAACCTTGTCAGAGGGTTTAAGTTTATCATGACATTAGCTCTTTTGTAGACAGCTTAAACATCTTACAATGCACAAAGCACTGTTTTCAAAGTGCATATTTAATATAATAACTATAAGCCTGTCAGATCTCACAGTTATATTCTTTTGGACAGTGATGAGTTTACTGGGATGTTGTGATATACATTTAAAATTGAGCAGTATTCTGAGTTTTAGCATCAGCTCTTAAGATAATAATTTAATTTTCAAAGGAAGAGAAGTTCAAGTGAATATATGTTCTAAGATATCCACATCTCATCTTAAATGTACAAATCTTTGCATTTATTAAAACAAAAATAGACCAGATACAGCCAGCCTACCATGTAAGCAGCTCAGGTAGTACTTGTGAATTAGAGGCACCACTTCTTTCCAGAGTTTCTGCTTTGTAAGTCTTCCTCATCCCCCATGTGGTGAGAGTAATGAGTAATTAAAGCACCAAGGTCTTGAAGAGCTTTTGTTCATATTGAGTGTATTTTAAAAATATTTACTTATTCTTAAAGAACAAAATAAACCTCATATGACTATAAATATATTTCTAAACAATATTGCCCAAAAAATGTGGTGACACTATTTATTCAAATCTCTTTAAAATCAGTCAACCTTACTAGACAACAGCTGACTCTTATATCACCTTAAAAATTTGCTGTGATCTTATGTAACTCATCTTACAACTTTTAAGAGAATGGGAGCTTTAAAAACAGAAAATAGGGCTGAGTATGGTAGCGCATTCATTCCCGCACTCAGGAGGCAGAGGTAGGAGAATGCTGTGAGTTTGAGGCCAGCCTTAGACTACATAGTGATTTTCAGGTCTGCCTGAGCTAAAGTAAAACCCTACCTGAAAAACGGAATGAAAAGAGAAAAAAAAAGGAAAGGAAAGGGGAAGGGGGAAGGGAAGGGGAAGAGGAAAGGGAACGGAAAGGAAGCCAGAAAATAGGGACAAGGGAGATAGCCCTGTCAGTAAAGTGCTTGCCTGTCAAAAATGAGGGCCTGAGTTTATTTTTTGAAACTGGGTATGTCACAGAACCCAGGGCTCACTGATTAGGCCAGCTAAATTAGCCAGAAAGTTGTTGGGATTCTTCTGTCTCCTCTGCCTGGGTTATAGGCATACAACACCACACCCAGCTTTTACATGGAGGCTCAAGATCCACACTTAGGTCTTCATACTTGTGCAGTAAGCAATTAGCCAATTAAGCCATTTTCCCAGATCCTGGAAAGGTTTTAAATATATATTTTTTAAAATATTGTATCTGTATTGTTACAAAATACTATGATTTTGTAGTCTTATGACCACACTTTGTAAGACAGTCCTTTAGAGCATTTCTTTAAATATTTTAATATCTATTTAATGCAAAAACTCCTGGTAGTAGCAAAACACTAAGAAATTCAAATTAGCAGCTACTGTTCCACCAAGAAGATGAGCTTGACTTCATAGGAATAATTTTCTTTTTTGTATTTGGTATTTTAGAGGGGTTGGGTTTGTTGTTTGGGTAGGGTTGTTGTTGTTTTGGCATAATGAGGAGGGAACATAGGGCCTAGCTCAGGCTAGATAAGCACTTGACTACCAATTTAGTCTATTTTTTATTTGAATGTCTAGATAGAAAACAAATAATCCCATTCCTCCAAGATTACTGTCTTATTTTTAGACATTTACTGTCTAAAGTGCCTTTCACTTTGGGCATGAGAGCTCTGCAAGTTACATCTTATAAGAGTAATCATTCCAGGTTGATTTGGTGCTTAACAAAGGAGTTGGGAGAGGAATGGCATCCTATGGAAAGGTATAGATGGCAACTCTGGAAAGAGGCATAGCATCTTAAGAAAGTCTGGAGCTAAGCCAGGCATGGTGGCACAGGCCTTTAATCCCAGGACTCAGGAGGCAGAGGTAGGAAAATCACCATTAGTTTTAGGTCAGCCTGACACTACATAGTAAATTCCAGATCAGCCTGGGCTGCAGTGAGACCCTCCATCGAAAAACCAAAACCAAAAGCAAAAAAGAAAAAAAAAAAAAGAAGAAGAAGAAGGAGGAGGAGGAGATAGAAACTCTGGAGAGGAATGCCATCCTATGGAGGGCTGAATCACAGACGTAGACTCATACAGGAAATTCTGGACAACTGACAAGTTGTAATGCCACCTAACAATCACATACTAGGTGAAAATTTTATTCTTCCACTTTATCAGTGATAACCAAATGCCATTGTCTTCACTCCCATTCTTAGCTCATTACCTTCTCTTTTTTACTGAGAAGGAAGAAACAAAAATGAAAACTATGCCACAGGTACCCGACTTGTATTTGCAACTGCATTTTGCATTTTCCTTGTCATGGATGAGCATGCCCTACTCTTCCCATAGGACAGCACTCCTATCTCATCCTTTTATCCTGCTCAGGATAGCTGCTCAGATGGTTTTCCACCATGGGCTGCTGCACCATTAGCTGGTCTCCTGTAATGGATCTCTCACACTGTAGTACCAACATACTCTCTAGTGGGTCTTCCATCACAGTACCAACATGCTGTCTCTAGTGAATCTTCCAGCACAGTACCAACATGCTGTCTCTAGTGGGTCTTCCATCACAGTACCAACATGCTGTCTCTAGTGGATCTTCCATCACAGTACCAACATGCTCTCTCTATTGGATCTTCCATCACAGTAACAACATGCTCTCTCTAGTGGATCTTCCATCACAGTAACAACATGCTCTCTCTAGTGGATCTTCCACCACACAGTACCAACATGCTCCCTCTAGAGGGTCTCTCTATCACAATACCAACATGCTCTCCTCTAGTGGATCATCCATCACAGTATCAACATACTCTCTAGTGAATCTGTCCCAATTCTCCAGCCCCATCCTTTTAGTCTTTATCTGCTCATTGGTAATATGTAAATCACTTGATCTTCACTCAGAGTTTCTGTTATTTAGGAAAATAGGAAGATAAAATAGGATATATCCCACAAGGTTATTCAGAGTATCAGATAAAAGAATTGATATGTATTGATTTCTAAGTGGAAAGCCTGGCAAATGTCAGTTTTGATAAAGAGAAAGAAAAGGAAGAAAAATTAGGAGGAAGCACAGAAAAGTGTTCATTGCAGTTTAGTGTCTACAGAGATTATTTAGACATCACACTACCACCTTAAATTGCCTTAGGTAGCTTCCTTTAATGAATTGTGCAATTCAGGATTGGAGATGTATTTATTGATGTAAAAATTGAAAGTCCAGACATTGAAAGTATTTAGATATATGCAGCAAGTTGACCAGATATTATATCCCCTGAACACAATGACAATATTTTCCCTTCATTTTGTTTATCTTTTGCTTAATTTCATTATTATTATACTTTTTTAGCATATTGGTCATTAACACAATGAGAAGAAAATAAACCCTGGCCCTCCACCACAATTAGTTGGTGAGGCACTGTTCAAATACATTAAATGAGAGGTTTATCCTAGATTTTCAAAGTGTTCTTTCAAAGTATTTCAGAGTCAGACCGGGAAGAATGACTCAGTGGATAAAGTGCTTGCCACACAAGCACCTGAGTCCAGATCCCCAGAACTCATCTAAAAGACAGGTATTGTAGTACTAGCATTTGTATTTGCATCACACCAACTGTGAGAAGGGACATAGAGACGGATTACCCCAGAAGCCAATGGACAAACAGCCTGGCAAAAAACAGAGACCCTGCCTCAAACAAGGTGAAGATGAAGACCTATACCCACAAATGTCCAGACTTTTGAGCTGTGGCACACATGCATGTGCACTCAAACACACACCAAAAAACTTACTCGCAAGTCCTTGTAATGTTGAATCAACATCACAAATTATCCTGCCATAGGATGACCCACTAGTGCATTTATAAGCAAAAATGAGATTGTTTTTAAATTGGGGAATTTAATTATCTATACATATATATATATATATATATATCATATATTTCTTGATTTCTGTTAAGCATTTTCACATATAATTTACGAACCATTGTGCCAGTTAATGAAAAGAAATTAACTACTTCATATACCTTTTCCTTTAGTCACCATTATATCACCTTTAATCACCATTGTGACACTGGCCAATGGTATAAGTATGTAACTGAATATACTGGTATGAAGATTTTAACAATTTTTTATAGATAAAATTTCACTCTTTAAACCTATGCTAGCACCCTTTGTGTTGGGATCAAAGATAATATTCTACCATACTCAACAAAGTGACTCTACTTCTCTTATACTTCATAATTAAAAGCTTCATTCAAATTTCTGTCTGAACAAACTGATTTATCTAAATTTAGGTTTCTAAGTGGCAATTTACATAATTGATTTGTGCATAAACTAACTTTATTAGGCATGTCAGAAAAATTTGGATTCCTAGATTCAAGACCACATGTCAAACCTATTTCAAAATTTCACAATTTCATTTGAAAAGGATCTACATTTTTAGTAAGAGTAATGTCATACCATTATATCCTTATTGGAAAACAAATTAGAGTTTCTAAAGTGTTACAACTTGATATAAATGAGTCTACACTCTATAAGTAAATTGGTATTGAGAATGACAATAGCACCTGATTTATTTTTTCCTAGATTACATTTAAGTATTCTGGGTTTGAGAGTGTTTTACTCAGTTGCAGAAAGATTTCAACAGCATGTACAGAGTCAGTCTAGGTCAAGAGTTAAGTGATAACTGTTTGATTTTTTCCGGTTTAGACAAGGCTGACTTCCCTTATTGTTGGAGATTGCCAGAGCAGATACTGCTAGACTCTAAACTTTGATCATATAGAAATTACGGGTTATTTCCTCTGACCGTTCTGTCATGGCTCCTTAAAAGAAAGATGACAAAGCTAAGTTTTGAACCTTTGATATTCTCCCACCATGTTAAATTCACTTTTTTATTATATGTTAATATAACTTAAATTTTAATTTATCAACAACAAAACCAGAAGTGAAAGTTGGCTTTATTTTGTGAAAATATGGTGTTTTGTACATGACTTTTCAAATGGTTTAGAAATGGTCACAGTAATGTTTCCAATACAGTTGTTGGAAAATAGTTTGCTTTTATGATATTTTTCTTTAAAAAACTGAAAGTAGATTTTAAAAGAAAACAAAAACTTGATTTTAAATCTGATTTTTACCAAACCAAACTGTTGGGAAATTTCACACATCTGTTTTGGAATGCAGCTCCTCATAGACTACTGCATTGTTTTTTGATTTTAATAGGCCTCATTTATCCTATAAATAAGCCTACATTTTCTTACCTGATCAAATGAGCAAACAATAGGGGTCAGATGTGGCAAACAGCTTAACAGAAAGCACATGTCTTGCCGTGGGGTGAGGTAAAGTCATATCAAGACGCTTGAAGTTATTAATGGCAGTAAAATTTATGCTTCCTCCTGTTTTCCCAATTAAATCAAGAAGTCTTTTTTTTTTTTTTCTTGAGATTCTTCTATCACCACCTGGTTCCAATACTGTGTGTGTGAATATTGCCTGAGGTGTCTCCATTTCTAAATTGTAAAATTTGACCAAAGTACATTAAGTCAGTGGTGTAGACTATAATCCAGAGAGCAGTCATTTTTAAGGGCTTTATTTTGTTCCTTATCATTTGTATCTGAAGTCTGCTTATTTTGTAAGGTTTATTGCAAGTATGTTATATAGTATTTTTTGGACACAATAAAATTTATATAGGCAAGGAAATAAGATAGTAAACTAATTGAAAAAATAATCTATACATTAGTTGTACATATTAAAAAGAAGAAAAATCCATCAGAAGTTTTGGTATTAGATTGCTTCATTTAAGGAATAGCTATTAATGTAGGTAGCTGTCAAGCTTAATAATAGCTTTACAATTTCAGTTTCTTGTGCTTAATAACTGGACACAAAAATCATTTACCACAAACCTATTGCTATACTTATTTTCATATGACCATTACAATTTTCTATAGATTCTTTCATTTTTCTCACTTAACTGGTTAAAATTGTTGGGTATTATCTGTTCATCTCAATTCCTTATTATATTTCTGTCAGCAAATGTATTATAATATTGAAGACCATCCAATAGAGTTGCAGTCTTAAATTCCAATTTGAAATAAATTTATCTAATTGTATTAGTTATATAAATGTGTAAGTACTTATACATAAATAAATTATACATCAAATTATATGGCAATGTGTATCAAAGATGTCCTGGGTCTGAAGATGTGGCTCAGTAATAGGGAGTTTACCCAGTATGCTTGAAGCCATAAAAATGATGTTTTATTATAGTTTCAATAATAATTTAATATATTTTAGTATATTTTGATATATAAGATGTTTATTTTTAATAACTGTTATAAATATCTTTTAAGTAGTGGGTTTTGCCTGAGGCATTTTCATTATACTGTATTATCAATAGGGCTTTAAGAGTTCTAATGCCTTGTTAAAGTTAAAGACATATAACTTTTGAGGCATATTGTATTAATATAATAGAGTTCAGGGCAATATATCACCATAATACTGCTCTGTTCTAACATAGGTGTGCTTCTAGTTCTTATCTTTGCATGGAGCCTTAGTAACATCAAAGGGAGTGTTCTACTTTGAATGAAGACATTGGGTGTAGAAGGGAATGAGAATCTGGCTCATAATGTGGCCCATTAACTTGTGTTCTCACAATGTTTCCGCAAAGTGTTGGGTTTGGTCTGTAACAGAGGTGGAAATTTGGCTTTGAATTTTGGTGTTCAAGGCTCATATTTTTGCTTGACTGAATTATGAATGGAAAATCCCTAGTATCTTACAAAATTAGTAGCTGAATAGTGTTTTTACTAATCACATAGAGGTGCATAAACTGAAGACATTTTAAAATTCATAACCCATCAGCATGGTGGTGTGTGGTTTTTTTTTTTTTTTTGTCCTTTAATTGGCAGAAAATCAATTGTGAGAGCAGCCTCAGGAGCTGTTTTTTTCCCTTGATTCTGCTTCTCCAGCTGAACTACAGCTGTAAATTTCTTTCAAAAGAAAAAAAAAAAAAGAGGCAGTGTTTCCTATAAACTCTTGAATGTACTTTATAAGTGTAATAATTCCCACAAAATCAGTTACTTGAGCTAATGACCAGTTTGTTAAGGTATTAACTGCCCTCAGCTGGGAATGGCCAATTTTGGGGAAAATGGCTGTACAAAGGCTAAGATAATTCAGTAACACTTTCAAATAATGATCCAGCTAATTAATGGTGAATTCCTGTGGAAATCCAATCGAAGTGCTTATGACTTCTGCATTTAATAACCAGTGAGTTCATCATGATTCATATTTATTACTATACATACCAAAGGAATCATAATGATGAGTCCAGTTTTTCCACCCAGCCCTTATTGCTTGAACAGATTGTACTAGTTCACCTCTAGTTATTGAGACCTCCTTCCCAAAGTATTCAGTCTTTTCACTGCTATGTAAAATTCACAGTTTTTGGAGTCATGCCAGCATCCTAGTAGTTGGCAATTGGTTTTGCTTGGGATGCCATTAAGGGATAATTGATGTCAATAACCCTTAAAGGAGCCCCTTTGAAATGCTTGTCATTTGGAGGATGTAGAACAATCAGAGTTGGTTAGGTAGAGTTCATAGCTCCAAATCCTGAATTCTTAAATGAAATCATTTTCTCCTCTCATTTGTTGTTGCCATTATGTAGAGAAGGTTTTTTATTCTAGTATTTTTTAAAATATATGTTTTCTTTTAATAAGAAAAAGGCTGCTTACTAGCTTATTTTAAGGGAGAAGATCTTAATTTTACTTGTACCTTTAACTCCTCTAGAGACTATTTTTTGTTATGTGATCTGCAAGTTAACTTTTAAAAGCAATATTAAATGGTGGCTTCCAGAAAGTTCTTTATTTTGTGTGCTTATCTAGAGTTTGAATAGATGAACTGAGGTTATTCTACACCTCTTACCATTCTGTTTTATCTTTTGTTATAGTTGCCAGCTATATGCTAGATGCCATAAAATTATAGGTTGCATTTCTATCCAAAATTACTCATTTATTCAGCCACTAATTTGTATCTTTATTCATTTACTACATTCATTTGTACATAAAGATAAAAATGAGAAAATTAATTTCATAAGTATTTCAAAATTAGTGGCCTTACCCACTAAAACCCAGAAGATACATTACTAACTTGTTACTGTATTATTTATATTCCAACTTCTCTTGTGTAGCAATGCTCAGCCCAGTGTAAGGAAAAATACCTCTCTTTGTCTAGGTTTTATTTATCTGTTGTAAAGGTAAATTAAGTGGGGTAGCTAGTTGTGCGTGTTGTCTTCGGTGTTCTCAGACTTCTCTCAGCAGCTTCTGTGTACTCGTAAGCCGTCACTGCAACAGCCACTGCTCCACTCTCGGAGTGAAAAGATAAGGAGATTCAGAATGCTGAGTGGACGGCGAGGAGAGGAGTCATCTGTTTCTGTAATTTCTTTCTGTTTACGGGTATAACCCTAAAAATGAGAGAATAATGACAATATATTTAATATGAGTCACTGAGCACAGCCTCTGGTATAAGAAGACTCCCTAGGCCCAGATTTAAGAACAGGAGTACTTGATAAAAACTGACTCGGTAGGGTTTGTTTTAGGTCTGCTATAGTGATGAGGTCTTGAGAGCCTCTGTTTCTCTGGATCTCAGGAAATTTGTGGAAGAGGGGCCAGAAAGACTTTTAGAGCCATGAGTTGGGATGTTATGCACATAGACATTGCCTCTTCCCCCATAATTGATGGCTACCCCCACAATGCATGATCCATAATCCCCAATGAGGAGGGTCCCTTCCCAGGGGCGAGGACAGGGAGGAGGCTAACAATGGTACCAACATGGCTGTTTACACACTGAGTATGTACATAATTAATGAAGAAAAAAAACTGACTAGGTAGAGAGACAAGAAGTCACTGACAGGCTCATAGTATACTGAAAGTGTCTAACATGTCTCAGAGAAAGCCTGGCTGCCACTCAAACATACTTTGCTTCTGACTATACTTCTACTCTCAAGGAGAGTAAAACACAGCAGTATATTAGCAATACTTGATAGTCCTACTGTTCTCTTAGTTAGTTAAATGTAAAAACATTAGTGTTAACATAAAATGATAGTTATTGAATTGATTTTATTATATATCAGATTCCATGCTAATTGTGTGACGAGGATTCCATGGCCATATCTGTTGCTCTACAATCCTCTGAGGTAGGTACAGACACTACCATTTGTGACACGTGAAGAATCTGAAGCTGCACAGGAGTTAACATTCATAAGGTCATGTGGGCCAAATGTAGCAGGGTCACAAATTTAACCCCAGCAGTCTCTGGAGCAACTTGTTCCTGCCAAGAATCAACTTCACCTATTGAAACCCAGTATGTCCAGACACAGAGATTTTGAAAAATAACTGGTCCCTTGTCTCTTTTACAGCCTCTCTTCACTACCAATATTCTCACTCTCTTCCCCAAGTGCCCCAGATCCTTCAGTCTCCTCTAGGGACATCTCCTTTCTATACAGATGATAACTTATTTATTTGGCTTTATTGATCTCACTCATTCTGCTGTCTCCTGGGAAGTATACACATGTGCTTTATAGTCAGACCCAGGTTTGAACCCATTGCACAACTTTTTTTGAGAATCATAAATTTCTGAGAATCATAACTTCAGTGAATGACTTCCCCTCATCTCTTAAGTCCAAGAATACCTACCTCTTCAGTTGTTGTCAGAGCTAATTTAGAAAATGTATGCTGAATGTGTAATAGGAATAATACCATTGTTTATATAGTCATTTTGAGAGAAGGCTTTCCCCTTCTGTCAAAGAATTTTGGTGGTAAAAAGTCCATGTTTTCTTGTATCCTTACAACTTCAGTTTCCTTTGGTCTTTTAGTTTCCAGCACACCTCTGAGTAAGCCAATCATTTTAGGAAAAGTATATGAGGGACATGGGAACATACTCAGAGGTTATGGCTTGTTTTGTGGTTTTTGATTTAATAGAGGAACACAGAATCAAAACTATTTAGGGGAACTACAAGGAGTTTGTATTTGGGCTATGAATGTGAAACGAATACTAACATAAATAAGTACATAATTAGGATACCTATAGAATTCATCATCCTACTTTTTGAAACTGGAAATTTATTTTGCTATATAAAAGTAATAAAATCGATTGTCATATCAGAGAGTTATATCCTACATGTTATTCATCTACTTAGGGAACAATAACTTTAGGTCTATTCCCCATAGTTTGTGTTCTTCCACATATCTTTCATTCTATGTTGACCTTTAGAAGCTATATATTTCAATAACACTATAAGGGCTGACCTTATTAAATCTTAACAGAGTCTACATCCCTTCAAGGTAAGTCATTGTTTCCTCTCACCTCACATAAGTCATGTTCCAATAAAGAACATTGTTTTTTAGCTCTTTGTATTGATACCAGCAGCAAGCCAGCTCTTCCGGAACACAGAACAACTTCCTCTGTCATCCCTGACCCCACACTGACTTTTAATATTTGATGATTTACTTGAACTTGGATAATCATTTATCTTGATTATTAATTTGCATGAGTTGGTCCTACCTTTCAGCAAATCCATTACATAAAAAGTCTTCAGAAAACGTTTTATAGAGCCAGGTGTGGTGGCACATGTCTTTAATCCCAGCACTAGGGAGGCAGAAGTAGGAGGATTGCCATGAGTTCGAGGCTGCCCTGGAGTACATAGTGAATTCTGGATCATCCTGAGCTAGAGTGAGACCCTACCTCAAGAAAACAAACAAACAAAAAAAGTTTTATAAAAATGAAGTAGGATTATAATTTATAATTTACAGGTGAATGATATACAGATATTGACCGGAATTGCAAGGAGAGTGTGGTCTTCAAAATACGAATGTGCCTTAAGACCCATTTTAAAAGATTTTATAATATCTCAGTCCTTTGGGAAAAAATAAAGCTAAAAATCATGAAGCATAGTCTGACCAAAACCTAAGAGATGCCTACCTTTTTAGTTGCATTTGTTTCTGTATTTGGTATTGAATCATGAATACCTGTATGAACTTGTTTCCCTGGCAAGTGCACTTTGTAATACTAAAGTAAGTACAAATGAATGTCATCAGCAATGTAAATATGTGACTTATTAAAATATAATATTAAAATCAATGAATCTTGTATTTAGCTTTCTTGTCTGTTAGTATGTTGGAGTAAGGTGCACCTGGTTTATCTCCACTGTTACCTATGGCAGGAATCTCATAGTTTTCAATATATTTTCCTTCAAGTAAAGTTCTAACCCTCACTTAATTGTTAAAAATATTATATTATAATATATATATATATTTTATATAGTCATTAGCTTATTAGTCTTAATCTTAAGATTTTAAGTAGAATTTTCTCCCATATTACTGTGTCTTAATTTTATGTCTAAGTGTATTGATTATCCTTAGAGCTTGTCTCCTTTTTCCATTACATGGGAAAGAAGTTCTTCAAACAATAGAGGTCCTGAAATTTACTTTCAGTGACCCAACTTGGACTCTCTTCTACAGTCAATTTTCTGTATTCTATAATCCTGTATAGAAAACATACAAAATACACAAATACTTCACTAATAAAATGTTTATTTGTGGGCTGGAGAGATGGCTCAGTGGTTAAGGTGCTTACCTGCAAAGCCTGAGGAACTGAATTTGATTCATCAGTACCTATGTAATGCCAGATGTACAAGGTAGTGCATGTGTCTGGAGTTTGTTTGCAGTAGATTAGTGGCACACCCATTATTTCTCTCTCTTTCAAATAAGTAGCTAAATTAATAAATCAAATGTTTTTAAATGTCTTGTATATTGTTCTATGAATACGTGAATTAGTGAATTTATATATTTTAGTTAAGGTGAAAATATTTTTCTCTTCATCTGAGAAACATATAAAATAATTTGTTATCTTTTGTTTTGTCCAAGGGAGTTGTTTTTATTGCTGTTGTAGGAAATAGCCAAACATGTTTTGGCAGTACCTGGAATTGAACTAGAGCTGTATACATGAACTCTCCCACTCATATATACTCCCAGTCCTATTTATTATTTGTTTAAATTGAAGCAAATTTTCATGAAGTTGCCAGGCCGTCCTTGAACACACCGCGTAGTCTAGGCTTTGAACTTGTGATCCTCCTTTCTCTGCCTCCTGGAATGGATAGTATTAGAGTAGCTACTAAGGCTCTGACACACTTGACCTAATAAGTCAATTTTGAAAGATAGAATCTCAATTTTAAAAATTCTAGTTTTTCAAATGTGCTCTGTTTTCTCTTATAACAATTTTTCAATATTTTAAACCTAGTAATAGCATTTTATGTGGAAGAAGTTCCACTTTATGTTATAAAAATGTTTAAAGGATCTACATCCCAATAAAGATTTCGAAAGCAGGCAGACTCGTGTTGAATTCGCTACTCAGCCATTTACAAGGCTGTATGGCAAGCATTTACTGTTCCCTAAGCTCTACGTTCTTCATCTGAAGAGATCTACCAGGCAGATTGCTCTGAAGAGTCAGTGCCATTCAGCCCCCTCAATGTAGCTCTTCTCTGGATAATGCTCATGATCTGATTATTATTAATAAGTGTTTATTAATAACATACTTTGGTATGTATTCTAATCCTGGAGCTTGAAATAATGTAAAGAAAATAAAGTCCTTACTTTTGGGGGGCTTATATGTTAGATAAAAATATGTCAGTGATTAAAAAAATACAAAAGTAAAATTGGGAACTAAAGGGTCACTATAATTTTTACTTGCTTTTAAGAGACCCAAATATCTTAAAATATTTCTGTCTCAAATCTGACCTCTTATAAAACTAGTAATTTTTATATTGACTGTGTGTTTACTTCTCAGTTTTTACCTTGAAACATTAAAGGAAAATAGGATCATCATCAACAAACACTTATTGCACAACTATGTTCTGTGCTAATAAAGCTCCCTCCCTCCCTCCCTCTCTTCTTCCCTCCTTTCTTCTCCTTCTCTCTCTTACTCTGTCCCTGTCCTTCTCTCCCTCCCGTCTTCCCTCCATCTCTCTCCTTTTTTCTTTATTTTTTTTTCCAGTGATACTTGGTATCAAACTAGGAACTTACACATGGTAGGCAAGCTCCCTGCCACTTAGCTACTTCTCTAGAACAAAACAAGATTACCTCAGAAGTTTGAAGACATCACTTAGATACTAAAGAGTTTATAGGTTTTGTCATTTTTTTGTCACACATTTTTCAATGTTAGAAATGGTGTTCAATTTATTTTATCAATTGGATGATGTTCTGGGTTCTGTTCCTTTACCATCACATGTACTAATTATACTGTTTCTTATATGTACTCACTATTGATAATCTGTATTAATACTATATTTTGATATATTATTAAGGGGTTGTGATGACAGTGAGCTACTAAGAACAGTAAATTTTTAGGATTGCTGTTAATTCTTTCCAAAAATACTCTTTTAAAATATAGATTGTTTCCTGAAAACTTGTGATGTCTGACAGATAATAGAAGTATGCTTCAAATTTTGGATTTGGAATAGGAAGAACCTTCCATATCAAGATTATATTTGATTCAGTAATTTTAATGCTGTTATATATTAATGTGATTATTAACTTATATATGTTATAAATATGTATACACATATATCTATATCTATATACACAACTATATCTCTATATCTATGACTTGTTTTGTATTCCTAGGTAATGAAAACTACAAGCAAATAGCAATGTGTGTGCTCTATCATATAAGTATGGATGACCGCTTTAAATCAATGTTTGCATATACTGACTGTATACCACAGGTAAGGGGATTAACTGTTAGAAAACACATTTAGTAAATATAAATATTTTTCACTTTCTTTTCTTGTTATATCTCATTTTCCTTAAAAGTTCTTATTACTGGCAGTAAGAGAATTAGAAAATATACAACTGGGGCTGGGCATGTAGGTCACTGGCATAGCATTTGGCTCACATGCCTAAGGCCCCGGGCTTGGTGGTTATCACCATAAAAATATAAAACCATATGAAAATTAAAATAATTTTCCATTATCTCAAACATAGTAATAAACTGATATTATTGTACCCTTTCTTCTGCATAATTAAAAATAAGAACATATTAGGATTATATATATATATATATATATATATATATATATATACATACATATAATTTTCCTATATGTAATTTTCATATATATCTTTATTTACTTAAGTCATCAATATATATTCATATAATTGAATACTCATTTTATAATAGTTTTGTCATTTTGTTCCATTAATAATATAAATGTTTTTAAATCTATGTTTAGATTTCTCTAGGTTACCACATTTATAAGCAAACATATAAAAATAAAAAAATGTGGAATAATCCACATGTTTGAATTATTTTCATAGTTTATTCCCAAGAATAGTAGGTAAAAATGAATGGACAATTATATCTTTGACACATATTGGACAAATTATCTTCTAAGAAGGTAGTTTATATTTCCAGCTACTGTTTCCCTAATAGCAATACTGCTTAGTAGTGTTTCTATATTTGTAATTCAATGAATACTGAGCATTTTTCATACGTTTATTATCCATATTCTATTATAAAGTTTTCATTCAACATTTCTGTTACCTATTAATATCATTGATAAGTAATATGAATGTATATAACTATTTTCTTTCATGTTACCAACATAACCCAAGTTTGTCCCTTGTCTTTTGATGTTGTTTATAGCTGACAGTTTTAGGTGCTTTACATTCTATGATGGGAAAATCCCCTATCAAATTTCTTTGGTTTTATTTCTTAAGTGAGTATCTTGAGGGAGTTGCTGATTTGTATTATATGTAGTCACTTACAGACACTCAATCACTGCTATGTTCAATAATCATTAGTAAAGCATGTTGCACTAATTGGAATAGTGGATGTTTGGAATACTAATTAGGCTATTTTTTAATATTATATTATTTTTATTTATTATTATCATACAAAGAATTTGTTTTCATTCACTGTATTTCAAACTTAGTTTTTTGTTTCCCTTTTTTCTTTCTTATGCCCTCACTCCACCATCACCACCTTCCCACTTCTGTATTATAGAATACTTTCCTAAAATAGCAAAAGCATAATTTTAAGATACATAACATAAAACATAAACATGACACTTTTATAAAACTTTTTAGAACAGGGTTAAATCATACTTACTAAATCAATTCTGAATATTTCTACCATATGCTTCCTTGTTATCTTAATATGAATTATTAAATGTTTATTTCTTTAATCAAAATAGTTCAGAATTTCTCCTTTCCTTGAATTGATTGTACTTTTATTCATTCCAAAATAAGTTGCCTTTCCAAACATTTTACTTCCATACATTTAAAAATAACTGATGATTTCTCATAGCCTTTCATATTAGAGATAAACTAATTATGATTGTTTACTGCAAATGGACATCCTTCAAAAAATCTGCACACATCTTATCTGACATGACAAGGCTTCTTAGAGTGATAACTCATATCAGACCATAGCCAGTGGAAAGTGTAATCAAACTCGTTGTCAAACAAGTTTTCAGTAAGTGAGTAGCCATGTCAAAGGGAGATTGCAGGTGATTTACTACAGTCCCACTCCATATGTTCTCAAGGTTTCTGCTTGGCAGTTTCAAAGGGTGTTCCTTTTCCAATCTCATTTAGTGTCAGGCTTTCATTGACTACAGGATATGAATTGGAAAGCAGCCAGAAATGTATAATATTCTTTCACAGATTGATTCTTTTTATCTACATTTAGATTTCTTTTTAAAAAATCTTAAAGGAGAAATAAATACAACCAAAAAACTTACTGTGTTGAATTTGGAGTTACTCTACTATTGAAGAATGTATAATTTGAAGTGTGAATTAAAAAAATTTAAGTGAACTAGTCAAATGTAGAGCCTGTTTGGATTACTTTTTAGACATTATTATTGCAGGTTTAAGCTTTGTGTGTACCAAGTTCTACAATAGCTTTTAGAGAGCAATATTCCTGCATGTTTTCTTGTTAGTCACTTTCCTGACATCAAATATGCCAGCAATGATGGTTAGGACATGTATGATCTGTATTTCATGAACAGATTCTTTCAAAATTCATTCAGGGCATGACCGTTTTTAAGTTTTTATTTGTCTGTTTGCTTTTGTTCCATTCCTCTTTTTGTAATTTTAGCTCTTGTGGGAATCATGAGATTATATGTACCAAAATATGTTGTAAACATCTCCAAACTTTTTAGTATAGGGTACAATTTTGGGAGAACCAAATGATATTCTAGAATATATTTGTTCCTAAATGACATCTGGCCTACAACTTGTATATCCCAGTGCCAGTTTTTGACATATTTACAAAAAAGCTGACATGCCTTTGTAGTTACCCATTGCCAGGTTCATTGCAAAATAAAAGAATGATGGAAAGCAAATCAGAAAATGCATGAATTTTCTAATTATCCTCCAGGAACTAAAGAAATACTTATTATAGAGGCATCATTCATAATGCTAGTAAGACTTGTGGCAACAAACTGATATTAATGAAAGCCCTATCAAGGTAGAAATGCCATAGGGCTAATGTAATATCTTGTTTTCTTTGAATTATTCACACCATTTTTTTATTTTATAAAGAGCTTCAAGTATTGCATGCTTGCTTTGCAGAGAAGCCTAAAATAACTTTACAAGCAAGAAAGCATTGGTCCTGTATAATTCTTATTTACTTAATTGATCAAAGAGAATTTGAAGTATGTTATATTCCATAATTACATTCAGTGATGTATTTATATGGTCTTCATACACTGCAAGCAAATAAAGTAATATGCTTAATAAAATGTAAAATCTTTTACCATTTTTTTTTCTTGCATGTGATGTGTAGGATAAAACTAATTAGGGTTTCACTTTCTGAAAATATTTAACATCAAGTGCCCAATATTGCCTTGTTTTGCTCTCTTAGTACTTTATTACCTCTGATTATCTAATGTATTCAATTTTTCTTCCTCTATATGTCACTATTATGCAAAATTTGGGGCCAGTCATCTTTCTTTATACACTATCTTAATGGGCTCAGTGGGTGGATTGTTTCAGGTAAGCATATTTGGGATAACCAGGAGTTAATGGTTGTAGTCTAATAATAGTTAAAAGGACACATTAACAGTTCATTGTTATTTAGACCTCTGAGATGTGTGTTTTGTTTAAATAGGTGCAAATGTCATCCAGATGCTTATAAAAGTATTTATTGGTAATGGTATGGCCAATCAAAGTACATGGTTAGGTAGTGATGTCATGGTGTTATTTAATATTATACCCTAGAACAGCATGCATGAGTCTTCATAGTTGTCCACATGTTTTCCACCACAGTCGTCCTATTTGGCCCCGCTTTGATCTACACGCTTCTTTTCAGCTGAATGCTGGTAAACGTCCTTTCTGACAGCCCCCTTTGCTCTTGCCTGCCATTATCTGCTGAAGTTCAGAAACCAGAGCATCACTTCAAACAGGAGAGTTAGGGAGTAGCCAGTCAGAAGAGATTCCTGAGGCATGCACAGTTCTGGCATAATCATTCAAAGATGTTTGGGTAGGGGGTTGGGGTGGTAGAGGTGTATGTGAATACAGAGAGCTGTGGGGGTTGGCCTCTGGTCACTGGTAAATAAGTGAAGTCAGGTGCCAGAGAGTCTAGACACAGTGATTTCAGTCTTGGGTCTTTGGTATCTGATACTCAATATGGGACTTGTCTGATTGAACACTATTGCCTCTTCATTGCACAAACTGAAGCCCCTTTAGTGCTTTCCTGTTAAATTAGTAAGAGATGACAACAGACAGTTAAAATAGAACAAATCTACTTTTAATATTTCCTAGTTGTCTGTAATTGTACTTACTTTTGAAGTTACCATGAGTAGCAATCAAATTAAAGAGAATTGCACTGTTGTACTTGGAGCTGAATTAAGTTGATTTTATATTTGATTGTTTTAATTAAAATTGAAGTGTGTTTTTATTATGAAAAACTAATTCTATGTTAATATGCATTCTATTTATATTTAGAATTTCTCTGTTTTGAACATGGGGGAAAAAGTATTCAAACCATGCATTACTTTTTAAAACTCCTATCTCCTGATTATTTCTGTGTGAAAATTAACATAGAAATTATATTTTAATGTGTACCTTCTAAAACAGATCAAGTGTAACCCCATTTTAATAGCAATTTTTGTATTTCTAAGGCTAGCTTAAAACAAATAACATTGTTGCAACAAATATTTTACTTTCTTAAGCATTGTGTTAATGTAATAGGTTTTCATCGTGCAGAGTATCAATAGTGAGCCAAGCATCATGGCACATGCTTTTAATCACAGCACTTGGGAGGCAGAGGTAGCAGGTTCGCAGCCAGCCAGGGACTACAGAGTGAGTTCTAGGTCAGTGTGGGCTAGTGTGAGACCCTACCTCAAAAACAAACCAAAAAGTCTCAATATTAGTAAATGGTTTCAAAAAATATATGATAGGCTTTGAATAACAGTATGAAAAACATACTAATTATATTACTTAGAAGTTTATCACCCACATTTTTGCAGATATTTAATGTATTTTTATTGGCTAATAGGTAGCAAAACCTGTTAAATATTTATCTAGCTAATTAAGATTATTTTATGTTTTTCCACAGAATTTTTGTTGTATAATGTTATGAATTGTTAATGATTTTTTTTTTACCTAGATATTCTGGTAGTGGAAACAGCTGTGATTTGAGAATTGCCCTCTGGGAAAGGATTGTGACACATGCCCATCACTTAGCTGCTAAACTGTTTGTAGTTTTAGCATGTAGATTAGTATGTATTGTTAGAGCTGTGCTTAACAATTGGAATGAAATTTGTTTTTTAATTTTGCTTTTTAACTATTTGTGCATTCTTTTTGAAACCCAGAAGTTACCTGAGGCTAACAGAAAGTAACCAAAATGATAATTTCTAAAATGGCAAATATCTGTCATTCACTTTACTATATAAAAGGCAGTATGCCTAAATCATGAAAGCAGACTGTGTTGAAAAAAGGTATTGTCCGAAAATATAACATGGAAAATTTTAGGTTATAAACTCATATGCTGCAAGCAATTTGGACTTTGGAAACATATCTTTATGTAACATACACTAAGTTAATTTGCTATTTCAATCATGGGAGAAAATCTCTAAACCATACATATATGTTCATCTCCCCTTTCTTATTCTTAAGGCAACTTTCACTCATTGAAAAAATTTAGATCAGTACTACTGGCATGTATAGCTTTTGCTTCTTAACTCTTTGTTTCTTCTCAGGCCCTCCTTCCTTTCTCTGTCATTAAATGAATATATTTTGTCACTTTTTATCCATGCCCAAATAGTTGGGTCTACTCTTCAGTTAGAGTTATCAACCATACATGACATTTCCTGACATACTTCCAGTCAATATGTGAATCCAGGGCTATGTTTATAACTTTCTACTGAATATCTGAACTCAATGACAAATCTGTCATTGGTAGTTTAAATTAACAAATATCAAACCAAAAGCACTATTTCCCTTTTAAAGGTTTTCTCCTAATCTAACTTCATTTTTTAGTAAGTGTTATCATTACTCAGTGCAGAATACTGGTGGTCACCTTTGACTCTGCTTCTCCCTCCACCCCAACCTCTAATGAGTTACTGAGTCCCAATTTGATCCTCTTCCGTAAATACTATCTCCTATGAATTATGGCAATTCTAGACTCATTGCCCAGTCTTATCAAGCAACCATCACTGTACTTGTACTTTACATTCTTAGACTATGTCCCAGTTTTTCTTTTTTCTTTTTGAGTCAGTTTGTTATTCTACACTGGCCAGATCTTTTTTGTGGCACAGATATTATCCTGAGAACTTTTCCTTCTTAGAAGCCTTTAATATTTTCTGGTTGTCCTTGAGATAAAGGCCCCAAATCCTTAACATACTACATACCCCTGCACAGTGTGGCTTTGGTCTCCTTATTTCTCAGTATTTTTCTTTCACTTCAGAAGAGTTGCTTTCTTTCCTGCATTGCATCTTTTGCATAAGCTGTTTTCTTTACTTGAAATGTTCACCTTCCAAGCAGTCTTTTTAACTTGTAAGTGCAGAGATGTTATCTAATATTTAACTACACAGTACTTGCAAATATGTGTTAATGCTGAACATCATTGCCTGTTTATTCATCCAATTTGTGAACAGTGGGCACCTACGCATTTGTGTTGAGATATAGATGGCATTATGCCCAATATATAACGTAAGATAACACATGGTAAAATACTACTCCTGGGTTTTATTCCTGTATGTTAAGTATAATATGGCCTGTTTCTTGCTAGTTGATGAAGATGCTCTTTGAGTGTTCAGATGAACGAATTGACTTGGAGCTGATTTCTTTCTGCATTAATCTTGCTGCTAATAAGAGAAATGTACAGCTTATCTGTGAAGGTTAGTGTCTGAGAATTTCATAGATACTTCTTTAGCATGAGATAATTGGCATATGATAAAGATAATAAGAGGGTCTAACAATATAGTGCAAACATAAAATCTCTTTTGAAACATGATAATTATCATTATAATTCTAATTCTTAAGAATCCCATAGAACTTTTTTGTCATGAGCCTTAGCCCTCAGTAATATTTTATCAACCAATTCAGTTAGCATTGATTTAAAATTTGATATTCATAAACATGTTTTTAGATGAAATGAAACTATATTTACAAAGGACTCTTTTACAATAAATGGTAATAAAATGAAAGAATGTTATTGTTTCAACACTATCTTTGTAAAATGACGTATGATATTTCAGAGCTCTCTGAATGTTCTTTTTTAATTAAGAAGTACTTGTTCATTATTTTATAAAAGCACAGATGAAGAAATAGGCCTGGAAAGATGGCTTAGTGGTTAAGGTATTTGCCTGCAAAGCCGAAAGATCCCAGTTCGATTCTCCAGGACCCACATAAGCCAGTTGCACAAGGGAATACATGTATCTGGAGTTCATTTGCAGTGGCTGGAGGCCCTGGTGCACCCGTTCTCTCTCTCTCTCCCTTTTTTTCTCTCTCTCTCAAATAAAATATACTTCAAAAATACAAAAATACAAAAATAAGTGTTATTTCTGACTATTCAGAAATTTAATTTTTGTGTAATGCTTTTGTGGAGTTTTATATATATTTTTTTTTAATTTGAAAGAGAGAAAGAAGCAGAGAGAGAGAGAGAGAGCGCTAGTGGGCATGCCAGGGCCTCCAGCCACTGCAAAGAAACTTCAGATGCATGCACTGTACTCCCTTGTGCATCTGACTTACGTGGGTCCTGGAGAATCGAACCGGGATCTTTTGGCTTTGCAGGCATGTACCTTTACCACTAAGCCATCTCTCCAGCCCTTTTGTGGAGTTTTAAATAAAAATGTGACTGTTCTCTATAATTTTTAATATTTTTAAGTTAGTACCTTAGTACCATATTATTACATATGATCATATACTTTAACATAATTGTTGAGATTGGGAGATTGTTCAGTGGTTAGAGGTGCTTGCTTACAAAGCTTGCTGGCCTGGATTTGATTCCCTAGTACTCACATAAAGCCACGCATCTGGAGTTTGTTTGTAACAGCAAGAAGTTCTCTGGCATACACATTCTTTGGCATTCACTCATCCATTCATATTCTCTCTCTCTCTCTCCTTGAAAATAAATAAAAATAAATATTTTAAGAAACATAATTTTGCCAGAGTTTATTTCACTGTTTTGTGTATTTACCTTATTGCCACTAACTCTTCTGTAAAAAACAGAAATGTAGCAGTTGTCATTACTCTGTATTATTGTGCATTTCTGGTAAATTCTGAGGAAGACCTTTTTGCAAGACTATTTTTTTTTCACTTTCTAAATTTTTAGATTTTCTAGATATCAAAAAGTCGATTCTACATGGGTCACTTTTTATGAAGTTCTGCATCATAAAATTAATCTATTTTCAAAAGAATACATAGGAAAATTGAAAAAGAGTTTTAAAATGATTATGTCTATGAAATAGGATTGCTGGGCAGGGACCATAAGGGAAACTGTCTAGAGTAGATGGAGGTATTCTCTATGCATTATATATAGTATGAGCTGCACACATGTGTACATTTGTCTAAATTAAATTATTCACTTATAGTTTGTCCTTTTACTAGATAGAAATCTTTTAACTTAAATTAACCCCAGTTTTACTTGAGAATTTCATGATTTCTGTTCCAGGAAATGGGCTGAAGATGCTCATGAAAAGGGCTCTGAAGTTCAAGGATCCACTCCTGATGAAGATGATCAGAAACATTTCCCAGCATGATGGACCTACAAAAAATTTGTTTATTGTAAGTATAGCTTTTGGCTTTCTTTCTGTTAAAATAGATCTGGCTGTTTTGGTTTTAAATTGCTATATTTGAGTAGATAACTGTGTTGAGCCTTCCTAGAAACTTATTTATGACCCAAATTTGTTCTTCTCCTATGAAGATCTATGTTAAGTTTAGCTCTTAGAAATCCCACTGTGTTTTAACATTTTTTTATGTTCTCTACCCCCAATCTTTATATCCCCACTGGAACTTTTCATAGATTATTTAACAAATTAATTGAAGATAATTAAATGGGAATCACATTTGATACTTCTTTTCTCTCCCAATGGATTAAATTATTAGTTTGGTTATTCTCATATGTAGCATTTATCTGTGTTGAAATTCTGCTATATTCAGGATTATGTTGGGGACCTCGCAGCCCAGATCTCCAGTGATGAAGAAGAGGAGTTTGTAATTGAGTGTTTGGGAACCCTGGCAAATCTGACAATTCCAGACTTAGACTGGGAGTTGGTTCTGAAGGAGTACAAGTTGGTTCCTTATCTCAAAGACAAACTGAAGCCAGGTCTGTGCTATGTATTACACTTTAGCATAATCACTAAGAAATTTCTCTGTATTTGGGATAAGGTGCTAAAGCAATGGTATGTGATTTTTATTGTACACTCCTCTTTTTTTTATATAGTCTTATGCCTTTTTCCTAACATTTAATATTAATTTCCTTCCCCTATCTTATTTTTCTTATAATTTTTATTTCCAAATGCCTTCCCATTTATACATACTGAAAAATGTGCACACACGCACATATAGAGTTCTTTGATCCAGCCATGGTGGCATGCACCTTTAATCCCAGCACTAGGGCAACAGAGGTAGAAGGGTAACTGTTGAGTTTGAGGCCAGCCTGAGAGTACATAGTGAATTCCAGGTCAGCCTGGGCTAGAGTAAGATTCTGCCTCAAAAAATCAAAAAATATAAAAATAAAGAAGGAGTTCTTTAAAGCATTAAAGGGAATCTGTTTTCCGTCTGCATTACCTTTCAGTGGTGTTTTCAAGTATGTATTTTTACTTTTCTATTGTCTCATCAATGTCACACGTTTTTATCAATGATATACTAAATATGGGAGGACTAACTTATACACATATCAAAGATTAATAGGAACTGCTATAACAGCTGATGCTATCTTTTCTGTGTATTAAGCTTTTGGCACTATGTGTAGGTTTATATCAGGACATATCTGTGAAAATTTTCTACGGCTTGATTCTCCTAGGAGCTGCAGAAGATGACCTTGTTTTAGAAGTGGTCATAATGATTGGGACTGTGTCTATGGATGACTCTTGTGCTGCACTGCTAGCTAAATCTGGAATAATTCCTGCACTCATAGAATTACTGAATGGTAATGTCTTAATTTTCATGCCAGTAGTTAAAGTTCTTTTTTTTAAATATTTTTTTGTTATTTTTATTAATTTATTTGAGAGCGACAGACAGAGAGAAAGAGGCAGATAGAGAGAGGGAGAGAGAATGGGCGTGCCAGGGCCTCCAGCCACTGCAAACGAACTCCAGACGCGTGCGCCCCCTTGTGCATCTGGCTAACGTGGGTCCTGGGGAGTCGAGTCTCGAACCGGGGTCCTTAGGCTTCACAGGCAAGTGCTTAACCGCTAAGCCATCTCTCCAGCCCCAGTAGTTAAAGTTCTTTATTTAACTTTTTTAAATATAAAATGCAGAGTCTGCAATATGAAATAGTATTTACTGTATTATATTAATCATGGAATTTGTTCTTTTGCATATATATGTGTGTGGTATATATATATGTGTGTGTGTGTGTGTGTGTGTGTGTGTATTTCATATATGTGTGGGCACATATGTGTATGTATGTGTATTTGGAGGACCAAGGTCATCATCAAGTATAGGCCTCAGTAGCTCTCCACCTTAGTTATTGATATAAGGGCTCTCACTGAACCCCAAGTTCACCATTCAGCTAGTCTACCTAGCCAGCTTGCCCTGGGGTTCTTCTGTCTCTACCTCTAAAGTACTTTCACAGGCACACAGCAAACACTTTATCAAGCAAGCCATCTCCCCATGCTAAGAATGAAAATTTTTAACTAACTTACATAGTTAAGAAAAATGAACTAAATAAACTACTAACTGGGCTTAACACAGTAATAGCAAGGAACTTTGGGTTATAGAATTAGGATAATTCTGCACTTGTACATCTGTGGCCCTCTTCTCACCAGTCTTGAGCTTTCTGTTCAGCTTTGTCTTAGGTTGACATGATTTATCTTGCTTTTTACATCCTTGTTTCTTAAATGAAAATTAAATTTGGAAGTTGATTTTAGATATTACATCCACTTCCTCTGAACTTCTCACAATGGTGATTATTTTCTATATTGCCATCTTACATTTGTAGCTGCTGAACACTTGAAATGTGGTTGTCAGGACTAAGAATCTAAATTTTAACATTTTGTGTGTTTTGGGGCATGGGCTTAGGGGTGTTATATAGCCCCCCCCCCCATGCCTTGCCAGAGCTCACACTCTGATGCTGTTTTCCACCTGCTATGGCAGTGGTGATGTGCAGTCTCTTTTCCCTGTCATAATGGAATTTCCTGAGACTGTAAGCCAAAATAAACCCTATCTTTCCATCAGCTGCCCATGGGTCTTGTGTTTTGTCCCAACAATGTGAAGGTAACTACAACAGAGGCCAAGGCTCATTATTCTCAGTGTGAATGCAAAATTTATCTGAAATCTAACATTGTGTTGTTAGGGCCTAGTTCTCTAGCATCTTGCACATTAAAAGTAACAAATAATATAAAAAAATTAAAATGTGACGCATCTGAAGGAAATATACTTCTTCCTCAATCTCAGTCCCTCAGCTACCATCTATGATATATGCATTATACTAACTGTAGACAAATTACAGTACCATAACACAGTGAACTATCAGAGTGAGCATACCCATGTTACATTACCCACGTAGGAAAATAATAATTACCAGCATCCTAGAAGTATCTCTTTCCTTCTCCCAGTCATTAGTGTCTGTCTTTTTATCACTGGTAGGCTGACTTTGCTGGGGATTTAAGTTTATATATGTGGAATCTGGCTTATTTTATTATACATTACATTTGTGATCTTCATCTGTGGTATATGTAGAAATTTGTTCTTTTTATTACTGTATATAATATTTCTATATCACTGTTCTTTGTACCATTGATGAGTTATAGAGTTTGGTTTTGTTGGGGGAGGTAGGTGGTGGTAATTATTACAAGTAGTACTCCATAGACCTTTCAGTCAGTGAACAGAGCTGCTCATTTTTATTAAGTGAATACCCAGGGATAGAGTTTCTGGGTCAGGAGACTACATTAGGTCTGGTTTTAGTAAATGATGCCAGCCTGCTTCCAGTGTATTTGTCCCTTTGAGTCCTATCTCCAATGCAAGGAACTGCAGATGCAGTTTTTGTGAACTGCAGTCTTTATCACCACCACTCTGGGTACTTCTGTCCTTGGATGCTAGTCCAGGACAGTAAGCTGCTGTCTCCATGGGGTTTAAGGTCCCAATGTGAAATGAAATTGAGTACCAGGTTATATTTATTGGCTACTTAGTTATAGCCTGTGATATAAAGTGTCTATCTAGGTACCTATGTATAGCATTTGTACATTTTCTCTTTTGAGCTTTTAAATTTTATTTGTTAGTTCTTTACCAAAATGTATTTCAATAGGTCATCTAATGATAGCACACCTATGTTTTAAAATGTTCCATTTCAGAATTGTAGTATATACATGTACCTTTTTCATATCCAGAAGTTTTAATATTAGAAATAGGTAGAAGAGAAACTAGATAGTTGGGAAGAGAACATGAAGACAATATAGTTGACAGAAGATGAAGATTTCAGATAGTAGAGAAAGTTCCAAATGACCTTTGTCCTAGAATCACTGATGTGCTGTTATTTATCAAGAGCTGAGAGTTTGTATTCAGTGAGCTAAGAGAGCCAGCTAAATGTTTTCCAGTGTTTGGATATTCTCTGATGAGAGGGCTTCACAGGCAGAAGTTACATGATTTACCTTTAAAGAACTACATGGATTTTCAATATCTAAATTCCCTTGGAGCTACGGGGCCATGGTACAATGGATAAAAACCTCTGGAGTTAAGAGAGCTAGGACTTGTATGACAAGAGACTAGCTACTAGCCCAAAAATTTTTTGGAAATCTGTTAGGGAGATCATTTGAGAAAAATTTGATTTTAAGGGACCCCCAGTTTACTTCATACAGCTAGTTATATGGTATCTTAACTAAGCAATCTGTTTCTAACATGTCATTGAACTGTTGCCAGGATAATATCAATAGATCAGCTTTTATAACCAGCATCTAAAATTATATAACTATAAGTAATTACATGAAATTATAATTGTATAATATTAAACTTTTTTTTTATTTTTACCTTTATTGCTAGCATAAAATATATATTAACATTTATAGTTAGCCTTCATGATGGGAATCTTTTTGTGATACTGAGTGAAACTAAAATACTTATTTCATGCCAATTTGTAGAGTTTAACTTTATGAATTTTATTCAACCAAAAGAAATACTTCCTTATAATAGTCTAATTTTTTTTTCTTGTTGTGATGGGAATTAAACCAAGGCCCTTATCAAGAAAGGCAACTACTTTCCTGATGAGTCCTATCCTACCCCGATAGTCTTAATGTCTAACAAAACCTTCAACTTAAAAGATGCCATCTTTTTCAACATTATTTTTGTCATTTGTTGTCAATATTATGAACAAAATGAAACTGGACTTATTTAACAAATTAGAATTGCTTGAAGATTGTTTGGGGAGATAGCTCAGGAGGCAAAGTGCTTTCTTTGCAATCATGAGGACCTGAGTTTGATCCCAGTGCTCATGTAAAAAATGCTGGTTGTGGTGCATGCCTGTAATCCCACTGCTGGGGAGGTGGAGACAGATCCCAGGAGTTTAATAGTTAACCAGTCTAATCTACTTGTATCCTAGCCCCCCACCCCTGCAAAAAAAGGGGTGGAGCCAGTAGTGGTGGTACATGCATATGCCTTTAATCCCAGCACTTGGGGGGTAGAGGTAGACAGGTCACTATGAGTTCAAGGCTAGCCTGGGACTACATAGTGACTTATATGTCAGCTTGGGCTAGAATGAGACTCTACCTAGGGAAAAAAAAAAAAAAGGATGGTGTTCCTGAGGTTAGTCTCTGGCTTTGATATTCACACAGACACACATGGAGGTACACATGTGCATGTGTACCCACATACACAGATGCATGTACACATACCAAACACATGCAAAAAAGAATTGCTCATAAATTTTTGTGAATGAAAAAGGTGGCATTGCCATTCAGTCATAGAATTAGACCATTTTTTCGTGTGTGTTATCAAAATGTAGTGGATATTGCAAAGAAACACTACATCTGTTCCCTTGATCCAATCCTGTCTTTCGGTTCCTCCTTAGTGCAACCTGCTTTGGAGATGAGCTATCTCAAGTAGTCCACTTTAATCTCAGAAATTATATAACTTCTTTCTTTCAAAATCCCATACTTTAAAAAAAACGAAATATTTGCCTTTCTGTTTCAAAGTAATTTACCCTATCCAGTTGTCTAAAACAAAATTTCTTAAATGTTCTGAAAATACATTATGAAACTTCCTTGTTGGTCATTGTCATTTGGTCTAGAGGTACCTAAAGCATATACACTTAGCTCCTGCATTATGTTCTTTGTCTCATCACATCAGTTGAGATCATTGTCTTTTACTTCCCAAGTATTTTCAGTTTGGTATAGGAATATAATATTCTTTTTTTGTGGTTTTTCAAGGTAGGATCTCACTCTAGCCCAGGCTGACCTGGAGTTCACTACAGAGTCTCAGGGTGGCCTCGAACTCCCAACAATCCTCCTACCTCTGCCTCCCGAGTGCTGGGACTAAAGGCATGCGCCACCATGCCTGGAAGAATATAATGTTCTTTCATGTAAAGTTTCTGTTTCTTTTTAGCTCAACAAGAAGATGATGAATTTGTATGCCAGATCATTTATGTCTTCTACCAGATGGTTTTCCATCAAGCCACCAGAGATGTCATAATCAAGGAGACACGTATCCTTCAATGTCTATAATATATAATAACATTTTAAATATTAAAGGAACATGCATTTTTGGTTTTCTTTCTTATAAATGTTGAACTACTGTAGAAAAAAAAAAACAGATTTTGAAATAAATTTAGATGAGAGGCTATTTTCCACAGGAGTTGTTCACCTGAAATCAATCCAGGATTAAGTAAAATCAGAAATCCAAAATTTGCTAAACTCTGATACCTGTTGAATGCCAGCCTTCATGCATATTGATGTAAAGTTCTGCCTCATATAACAGATCATAGTGAAACCATAAATGCACTAAAATATTATAGATAATTAACATTAGCCTATGTATAGTAGGTATATATGACGCATAAATAAATTCCATGTCTAGACTTAGGTCTCATCCACAAAATAACTTATTATGTATGTCCAAGTATTACAATATCCAAGGGGGTAATCTGAAATACTTCTGTTTAATTTATGTTTAGGAATATTCAACCTGTATATAATGAAAATATAACAAGATTAATTTTGTAAACATTGTATTTATTTGTATGTGAGTAAGGTGTGCAAGAGTCTCATCATTGTAAGTGAATACCAGATGGCTTGCACCACTTTTTGCACCTGGCTTTATGTGGATGCTAGGGAATTAAACCTGGGCCAGCAGGATGGCAACCAACCACTTTTAACCCCTGAGCTATCTTCCCAGCCCATGAATAATTTTAATATTACTTTTAGTAATATTAAATAATAATATTTAATACTATTAATTTGTCAGGTTTTGACTCCTAAGAAACTTAAATATACTAGAACTTTCTTCTCTATTAACATAACTTAAATATAAGAGATTCCAATGGCTATTCTTGGTCTTCTTCTAATGTGGTTTACTGAAACCTGGAAAAACACATCTATTCTCATGAATTCAGCTACCAACAACTATATGTTGCTTTGTCCTCTGCTAAATTTCTCAAAATTGGACACTTGTGGCTAACTGCCACCTGGATGTCTTCCACCTAGAGCAGACTATCTATCATAATGTTACCTAAAAAAAACACTATATTCAAATAGCCCCAAGTTTTTCCCAGTGCTGAATATCAACCCAAGGGCCTTATGCATGGTAACCATGAGCTGTTATCACTGTTCTTCATTTGGAAGTCTACTGAATAAAATTTTTCAGGGCTGGATGGTTCAGCAGTTAAAGGTGCTTGCTTGCACAGTCTGCCAGCTCTGTTCAATTCCCATGTACCCTTATAAATCCAGATGCACAAAGTGATCCATGCATCTGGAGTTTGTTTGCAGTGGCAAGAGGATCTGTTATTCCAATTAATATATATTCTCTCGCTCTTTGAAGGCAAAAATATTTACAAAATATTCCATTACCCATGTGAATAGTCCAGCTGTTTTCTTAGTCTAACTAGTTAAAGTATTTGTTTACATTCCTCCTCTCTCTCAAAGATTTTGAGGCCCTCTATTTCAAGGACTGGCTTTGTCATTACCTGTATTCAATACAGATTAAATACACTTGAAATAGGACCTGGCAAGTGATAACAACAGTCAAGTATCTAACTAACTGCTCAATTTCCTTTAAGAGGAATACTTTAGGAGACCTTATTTTTACATGATGCTACCATTACTCAAAGCATTTTGAAATTACTCTAGTGTTACAGTCAACTCCAATAATACATACTTTGGATATCCTCATCAGAGGAAAATTTCGTTCTTTTTGGGGAAATATTAAATTCTGCAATCACATGAAGTCTCTAAGAGTTAAGTCTGATGAATAACAAATATAGGTAGAAGAATACTCATCTTGATGTAAGCTATCAAAATATAAAGACCAATGTGAATTAATAGCTACTATATATCTCCTTGTATCATAAAGTAAAAAATATTTTAATGTGGTTTATTAATTGACTTCCCCATAAAAATGAATTACAAATAGTTTAGGTAATATTCAGATCATTAGAATGTTAATTTTTCCCCAACTGTGGTAAATGAGATTGGGAAATTAGACAAGTTTTCTTTCTACAGTGTCTTATTTTTAGTTGGTACACAGAGGTTTAGGTTTCATTCAATTCTGGCATTTTCAAATACAGTTTGTTTTTGTTGATTCACATCCCTCCTTCTACCTCAATCTTTTTCTCTTACCCAAATTCCCTTCCCCTTAATACCTTTCCCCCTTCTGTTACAATTTCTGCCTCTGTTTTTGTATGTCTGTTTAAAATGTATTCAGAACCTTATTGGCAAAGTTCACAGTATTAAGAGAATATCTGCTTTATTTTTATCTGAATATAATAGTCTTTTCATTTTCCCTCATGTGAAATTTTGGGAATTTTTGCCATTGAATTTGAGGACAGTACTTCAAAAATAGTTATTCTGAAGAATATAAAATGTTCATAATGGTGCAAGTAGAAAGTAAAAGGTGATAAATTAAAATATTCATGTCTTAGATCTAATGCCTTATCTGTGTCTTAAAATTGAATCAATATTGCTGAAGTGCTTCTATCAGAATGGCAAACTGAGAAATGTTTTAGTGTTCAAAACGATTAGCTGGATGTCATGTTATACGCCATTAATCCCAACACTCAGGAGACTGAAGTAGGAGGATGATCAGTTCAAGGCTAGCCTGATATACATAGTAGCATGACACTGTCTCAGAAACAAATAAAGAATCATAAAAATTGTTATTTATATGAAATATTCCAATATATCAGGTCACAATTAATTACATTAAAATTAAAATACATTCCTGTGACTAGTATAATTAAACATTTTAAATATGTTAAATGAAAATGTTTCCCAATCCTTTTTTTAAATTGGAAAGTTTGATCAATATTATTTGAAATTTTAAAGATTAAGAAACACTATTGTTTTGGCTGTTGTAGGCTTTGTGTACACACACACACACACACACACACACTTTAAGACATCTGAAATAGTAAACTTACTTTCAACCACATTCAACAATTGCAATATGGGAAATAAAATACCCCAAATTTCTCTAGATCTTTTTAGTTTATCCCTGATAAATTCTAAGATATTCCTAAGGATTTGATTTTTATTCCCACAAAAATCATGTGAAATATGTAGACTGGATATCATTTATGTATTCATTAAATATAAATATTTCACACCTGTTATGTCCTTAGACCTGGACTGCTATGATGAGCAAGATAAAGTTCCTGGCTTAATGGAATTTACATAGTAGAGGATGAAAAGGGCAAATAACATTGCATGCTTTATTAAAAAATATTTCAACTGAGTTCCAGAGTGTGTACAAATACATTATTCTGTATATTTTTTTGCCTTTTAAACACATGCTTTCTTCCCCCAGACATGACACTTTTTCTAACTTAATTTTAGTTAGTTATTTGATTGGTTTATTTTTTGAGGTAGAGGGGACTATAGCCCAGGTTTACCTGGTACTTACTCTATAGTCCCAAGCTGGCCTAGAACTCAATGAAGATCCTCCTATCTCTGCCCCCTGAGTGCTGGGATTAAAGGTGTGTGCTACACCCAGCTTGAAACTTTTTATTGAAAAAATGTTACCAGGGCTGGAGTGGTGACTTAGTGGTTAAAGCACTTGCCTGTGAAGCATAAGGACACATGTTCTACTCTCCAGATCCCATGTTAGCCAGACACACAAAGGTAAAGCAAGTGCAAGGTTGCACATGCCCACTAGGTGGTGCAAGTGACTGGAGTTCAGTTGCAGTGGCTAAGGCCCTGGTGAGCCAATTCTCTCTCCCTCTCTGTCACTCTCTCTCTCTCCCTCTCTCGCTCATTTGCTCTCTTGCTCTCTCGCTCTCTCTAAAAATAAAATTAATTTTTAAAAAATTGTTAGCATTATAATATTTATTTGTCACATGTATTAGTGGAAAATGTGCCTTCTATTTTCAAAGTTTTAATTAAGACTGACCAAAAGTTTGCAACTGTCTTCCCTGACTCTAACAAGACTCATGGGGTTTTCTATTGATTATTCTTACTTTAGTCTTCCCCTTTGTAATTTATGCATCCTACTTCTTTTTGGAGGGAGGAAAACAAATTTCAAAATGCATTTACAAATATATCTAATAAGGCTATTATATCCAGCTTCTATTTTTATTATTATCTGGTATAGTAACTTTACCTTTTATTTACAGCATTTTTATGAGATGGTCAAATTGTTATTTTACTTATTGCCTATTAAAAATTAGTACTTACTTTAATGATATTATTCAGTTTCTTTGGTTAATATCTTTTCTTGAATTTTATTCCTCCAGTCTTTTGAATGGATTTACTTTTATAAAGTAATTGTATGCTAAGCAATATTATATATAAAGAATAAATAGGTTTATCTTAAAATACCTGGTTTATACTTTTCAAAAATGATTTATGTAGAATTATAGGCTTATATTTCTTTCCAATTTAAAGGTACTTTTCCATTATTGTCAGACTTGGATTACTACCAACAAGAAGTCTGTAGTCAGCGAAACTATTTTTATCTATCCTAATGTCTAATGAAATTTTAAATTTTGCCCTAGAAGTTATTTTTGCCCTGGAGAATCAAAAATAATGTTGTTTACTTTAACATCAAGTTGTTTTCCTGGAGTTACATTTATTGGTAAATTTGCCATATGTGCTTTGTCTGTGTGAATTTTTTAGTATCTGTTTTATTCAACTGATTTGGTTTTTATTTTTTGAAAAACTTATACTTCCTCATCGATCTTTATCATTATTTTTCTGATCTTATTATCTTTTTATTTTTTAAACTTTTTTCCTTTTTGACTATTTCTCTTATGATTTATCTGTTATATTTACCCTTGTTATTTCAAGTTTAGTGTTTGCATTTTTATTTTTAATTTATGCTCTTTCCTGAATTATTTTCTTTCTCTGGGTTTTTTTTAAAATTTTTTTATTAACAACTTCCATGATTATAAAAAATATTCCATGGTAATACCCTCCATCCCCCCACTTGCCCCTTTAAAACTCCACTCTCCATCATACCCCCTCCCCATCTCAATCTCTCTCTCTTTTACTTTTGATGTCTTGATCTTTTCCTCCTCTTATGATGGTCTTATGCAGGTAGTGTCAGGCACTGTGAGGCCATGGCTATCCAGGCCATTTTGTGTCTGGAGGGAGCATGTTGTATGAAGTCCTGCCCTTCCTTTGGCTCTTACATTCTTTCCGCCACCTCTTCCACATTAGTCCCTGAGCCTTGGAAGGTGTGATACAGATATTGCAGTACTGAGCACTACAGTCATTTCCTTCCATCAACACGATAACTTCTGAGTCGTCCCATGGTCACTGCCATCTGAAAAGAGAGGATTCTCAACCAAAAGTGAGAGTAGCATTAATATAAGGGTGTGAACATTAACAGAAGTGCTTACTGGGCAGCTTGATAAGCATAGTATATGCGTTTGGCCAGACAACAGCAGATGTTACACCCCTAGGGCTCATGATTACCCCTGTTTTAAGTTTTCAGTATCAAGGATGTATTCCCTTCGCATGCAATGGGCCTCCAGTCCAATTAGAGGGTAGTTGGTCTCCCCCATAACAGACATGCCACTATGGCACCCGTTGGCTCATTTGGCCTGGCTGGCCAATTATAAGGATTGCAGTATCCACTGATGAGTATATTCACTGGTGATTTCTCTTTCTCCCATTGTACTTCATGCAGAATGGCTTCTTCCAGCTTTCTGTCAGCTGGTTTACATGGAGGAGGTTATCAACTCAGAACCAGCAAGATTTCTCAGTGGCCTTGCAGCCCAAGTATATGGAGTCTTCAGCAATAGGGTCTTACCATCGATTCCTGGTGGGAAACCAAGGGCCTAGGCAATGGCCTATAATGTTTTGGGGCCATCAGGGATCTCCCTGGCTGACAACTCACTGGAAGATATCCCATCCCTGGCTCTGAAAATTTTCTAGCAACAATCTAAGGCTCCTAAGTGTTCCATTGTCGAAAAAAGTAGGATTACATATGTTTTATTTATATCCTCTTAGATTTCGATTAGCTGTCCCTCCACCTTTCCTTACGCAATCTCTTCCCCAGACCTCATTTTGGGCCTTTTCACCCCCATTAATCTATTCTTCTACTTACATATATACAATACCAACCTATTAAGTACCCTCCTCCCTTCCTTTCTCTTCCTTTTGTATCTCCTTTTTAACTTACTGGCCTCTGCTACTGAGCTTTTTCCTTCTCACACAGAAGTCCAATCATCTGTAGCTAGGACCCACATGTGACAGAGTACATGCAGCACTTGGCTTTCTGGGCCTGGGTTACCTCACTTAGTATAATCCTTTCCAGATCCATCCATTTTCCTGTAAATTTCATAACTTCATTTTTCTTTACCGCTGAATAGAACTCCATTGTATAAATGTGCCACATCTTCATTATCCACTCATCAGTTGAGGGACAGCTAGGCTGCTTCCATTTCCCAGCTATTGTGAATTGAGCAGCAATAAACATGGTAGAGCATGTACTTCTAAGGAAATGAGATGAGTCCTTAGGATATATGCCTAGGAGTACTATAGCTGGGTGATATGGTAGATCAATTTTTAGCTGTCTTAGGAACCTCCACACTGATTTCCACAATGCCTGGACCAGATTGCATTCCCACCAACAGTGTAGAAGGGTTCCTCTTTTTCTACATCCTCGCCAGCATTTATGGTCATTTGTTTCATGATGGTAGCCAATCTGATAGGAGTGAGGTAGAATCTCAATGTACTTTTAATCTGTATTTCCCTGATGACTAGGGATGTAGAACATTTTTGTAGATGCTTATATGCCATCCGTATTTCTTCTTTTGAGAACTCTCTATTTAGTTCCATAGTCCATTTTTTAATTGGTTTGTTTGATTTCTTATTATTTAGTTTTTGAGTTCTTTGTATATGCTAGATATTAATCCTCTATCAGGTGTATAGCTGGCAAAGATTTTTCCCATTCTGTAGGTTGCCTCTTTGCTTTATTCACAGTGTCCTTTGCTATACAAAATCTTTGTAATTTCATGAGGTCCCAGCAGTCAATCTGTGGCTTTATTGCCTGAGCAATTGGGGTTATATTCAGAAAGTCTTTTTCCAAGATCAATATGTTGAAGGGTTTCCCCTACTTTTTCCTGTAGCAGTTTCAGAGTTTCAGGTCTGATGTTCAGGTCTTTAATCCATTTGGACTTAATTCTTGTGCATGGAGAGAGAGAAGAATCTATTTTCATCCTTCTACAGATACATATCCAGTTTTCCCAGCACCATTTGCTGAAGAGGCTGTCTTTTCTCCAATGAGTATTTTTGGCATTTTTATCAAATATCAGGTGGCTATAGCTACCTGGACTTGCATCTGGGTCCTCTATTCTGTTCCATTGATCTACATGTCTGCTTTTGTGCCAGTACCATGCTGTTTTTGTTACTATGGCTCTGTAGTATAGGTTAAAATCAGGTATAGTGATACCACCAGCCTCATTCGTGTTGCTCAGTATTATTTTAGATATTCGAGGTTTTTTGTGATTCCAAATGAATTTTCGGATTGTTTTTTTCTATTTCCATGAAGAATGCCTTTGGAATTTTGATAGGGATTGCATTAAATGTGTAGATTGCTTTTGGTAAGATTGCCATTTTCACAATATTGATTCTTTCGATCCAGGAACAAGGGATGTTTTTCCATTTCCTAGTGTCCTCTGCATTTTCTTGCTTGAGTGTTTTATAGTTTCCATTGTAGAGATCCTTTATTTCCTTGGTTAGGTTTATTCCAAGGTACTTTATTTTCTTTGATGCAATTGTGAAAGGGAGTGATTCTCTGATTTCATTCTCTGTGTGTTTATTGTTAGCATATAGGAATGCTACTGATTTCTGTGTATTTATTTTATATCCTGCTACATGGCTGTAGGTGTTCATCAGCTCTAATAGTTTGCTGGTAAAGTCTTTAGGGTCCTTTATGTATAGAATCATGTCATCTGCAAATAATGATAACTTGATCTCTTCCTTTCGAATTTGTATCCCTTTTATGTGCGACTCTTGCCTTATTGCTATGGCTAAGACTTCCAGTACTATATTAAATAAAAGTGGGGACAGTGGACACCCTTGTCTTATTCCTGATTTTAGTGGAAAAGCTTCCAGTTTTTCCCCATTTAGTAATATGTTGGCTGCAGGCTTGTCATAAATAGCCTTTATTATATTGTTATATGATCCTTCTATTCCCAGTCTCTGTAGGACATTTATCATGAAGGGATGTTGGACTTTTTCAAATGCTTTTTCTGCGTCTAATGTGATGATCATATGATTTTTGTCCTTCAGTCCATTTATACAAGTATTACATTTATTGATTTGCGTATGTTGAACCATCCCTGCATCTCTGGGATAAAGCCTACTTGGTCCAGGTGAATGATCTTTCTGTTACATTCTTGTATTGTGTTTGCCAATATTTTGTTGAGAATTTTTGCATCTCTGTTCATGAGGGAGATTGGTCTGTAATTTTCTTTTTTTGTTCTATCTTTGCCTGGTTTTGTTATCAGGGTGATGCTGGCTTCATAGAAGGAGTTTGGTAGGATTCCTTCTTTTTCTATTTTATGGAAAAGTTTAAGAAGCAATGGCTTTAGTTCTTCCCTGAAGGTCTGGTAAAATTCAGCAGTGAATCCATCTGGGCCTGGGCATTTTTTAGTTGGGAGATTTTTGATAACTGTTCGGATCTCCATGCTTGTTATAGGTCTATTTAAGTTATTAATCTCATGTTGATTTAATTTAGGTAGGTCATATAAATCAAGGAAATCATCCATTTCTTTCAGATTTTCATACTTAGTGGAGTATATGTCCCTGTGATTTTTTGAATTCCTCTGGTATGTGTTGTGATGTTGCCTTTTTCATTTCTAATTTTATTAATTTGTGTCTCTTATCTCTTTCTTTTGGTCAGATTTGCTAAGGGTTTATCAATCTTGTTTATCCTTTCAAAGAACCAACTCTTTGTTTCATTGATTCTTTGGATTGGTTTGTTTTTGTTTGTTTGTTTCTATTTCATTAATTTCTGCCCTAATCCTTATTATTTCTTCCCATCTACTGATTTTTGGTTTGCCTTGTTCTTCTTTTTCCAAGGCTTTAAGGTGAAGCATTAGGTCATTTACTTGCGACCTTTCTAATTTCTCAATATAGGCACTTAAAGCTATGAATTTACCTCTTAGAACTGCCTTCATTGTGTCCCAGACATTTTGGCATGTTGTGTTCTCATTATCGTTTGACTCTATGAATTTTTTTATTTCCTTCTTCATTTCTTCATTGACCCATTCATCATTTAGTAGCGTATTGTTTAGTTTCCATGACCTATAGCTTTTCTTGCTATTGATTTGTAGTTTGAATCCATTGTGGTCAGATAGAATGCAAGGAAGTATTTCAGTTTTCCTGTATTTGTTAAGATTTTCTTTGTGTCCTAATATATGGTCTATTTTAGAGAATGTTCCATGTGCTGCTGAAAAGAATGTGTATGCTGCAGCATTAGGATGAAATGTCCTGTATATTTCTGTTAGGTCCATCCCTTCTATGACCTTATTTATTCCAGATGCCTCCCTGTTTATTTTTTCCCAGGATGAGTTGTCAATTGATGTGAGTGGGGTGTTGAAGTCCCCCACTACCACTGTGTTAGGTGTTATCTGTGACCTTAGTTCTAAAAGGGTTTTGTTTGATGAATTTGGGAGCCCCCATGTTAGGTGCATATATATTTAGGATTGTAATGTCCTCCTGTTGGAGTGTGCCCTTAATCAATATAAGGTGACCTTTCTTATCTTTCTTAACTAACATTGGACTGAAGTCTACCTTGTCAGATATTAGGATAGCAACCCCTGCTTGTTTTCTAGGTCCATTTGCTTGAAACACCGTTTTCCAACCTTTCACCCTAAGATAATGTGTCCATCGTTTGTAGAAAGGTGAGTTTCTTGGAGACAACAAATTGTAGGATCCTGCTTTTTAACCCAGTCTGCAAACCTATGTCTTTTGGTTGGGGCATTGAGGCCATTGATATTAAGAGATATTATTGAAAAGTATGTATTTATGTTTGCCTTTTTTTTTTTTTTTTTTGTAGTTCCGGTTCTACCTTTGCTCTCTTGTGTTAACTAGTATTTAAGTATTGTTTGTTTTTTTCCAGGTTCCTTATATGTGTGCTTTTCCTTCTCTTCGGCATGGAGGATTCTTTCAAGTATTTTCTGTCGAGCTGGTTTTGTCTTCAAATACTCCTTTAGCCTGCTTTTGTTGTGGAATGTCCTTATTTCTCCGTCTATTTGAATGGATAGCTTTGCAGGATAAAGTAACTTTCCTTGACAGTTGTTATCTTTCAGAACTTGGAATACATCACTCCAAACCCTTCTGGCTTTTAAAGTTTGTGTTGAGTAATCTGCTGTAATCCTGATGGGCTTCCCTTTGTAGGTAACTAGATTTTTCTCTCTAACTGCTTTCAATATTTTTTCTTTGGTTTGTATTTTTGGTAGTTTGATTATAATATGGCGACAAGAGGTTCTTTCCATGTTTTGTCTGGCTGGGGTTCTAAAGGCTTCCTGTATCTGCATTGGCACCTCTTTCACAATTTGGGGGAAGTTTTCTTCTATGATTTTGTTGAAGATGCCTACTATGCCTTTGGAGTGAAATTCTTCTCCTTCTACTATGCCCTGAATTCTTATGTTTGATCTTTTCATAGAATATCTGGAAATTCCCACTCATACTTTTCTATTAGTTTGTCTTTCTCTTTGTTGGACTATATTAGATCTGCCACCTGGTCTTGTAGCTTAGATATTCTGTCTTCTCCTTCATCCATTCTACTGGTGAGATTTTACATAGAGCTTTTTATTTCATTAACTGTGTTCTTCATTGCTAGTAATTCTGACTGGTTTTTCTTTATTATTTCTATTTCCTTATTTATGTCTTGTATTGACTTCTTTATTTCATTAAATTGGTGTCCTGTGTCTTCTTTGATTCCTTTGATTTCCTCTTTGATTCCTTTCATTTCTTCTTTGACTTCTTTGAACATATTTACAATCATTCTTTTGAATTCTTTCTCAGGCATTTCCTCTAACTCATTCTCACTGGAGGTCATTTCTGACACATTAATATTTTTTGGGTAGATTTATATTGCCTTGATTTTTAATGTTTCTTGTGTTATAATGTATATATTTTTTATTCATTTTTATTTATTTATTTATTTGAGAGTGACAGAGAGAGAAAGAGTTAGATAGAGAGAGAGAGAGAGAGAAAGAGAGAGGGCGCACCAGGGCTTCCAGCCACTGCAAACGAACTCCAGACACGTGCGCCCCCTTGTGCATCTTGTGGGTCTTGGAGAATTGAGCGTCAAACCAGGGTCCTTAGGCTTCACAGGCAAGAGCTTAATTGCTAAGCCATCTCTCCAGCCCCTACTGTATATATTTTTGCATCTTGGATTAAGTTAATGCTTGGATTTTCTAGTTAGCTAGGTATTCTTAGCTGTATCTATCGATCTGATGTTATATATCTTCAGAGTAGGAGCTTAAGGTGTTAGGTGTGGCTGTTAAGACTCTCAGAGTATCTACAAAGGTGTTCCTAGGGGTTCGGTTTGCCTGCTATGGGAGTATTCAAGTAGGCTGAGTGGAACAAAGTACAGATAGATTCTAAAATTTAACTAAGCAATGTACACATTCAATGAAAAACAGCACCAAATATTTATGCAAGAGTAGGTATTATAACAACCAGATCCTCTATCAACAAAGAGGTTAAGATTTCTGGTCTGTTGAGGGTTCCACGTCAGCTTGTGACCAAATGAGACCCTTCCCTGGTGCAATCCCAGTTACCTTTTTGGATGATTTTGGTCTCAGTTATGCTGCGCTGTGCTTGCATCCCCCTTTGGTGCCCTGTGGGTTCAAGTAGGCTGGCTGGATCACTGGACTGCTGTTCTGTTTTCTGGAGCTGGGCACTGGCTTTTCCTGTGGGGCAAGCCGAGCCTGGCAGCTGTGGCCCCACAGACCTGGCACCGCCACTGCTGGATCTGCTGCTGCCAGAGCCGCTGCTGCTGTTGCCGGAGCCGGCGCTGCCAATGCCAGAGCTGGAGCCAGAGCCGTCGCTGCCAGAGCCACTTAGGCCTGCCTGTGTGGACTCTGGATGCTCTGGATTTCTCCTACTTCTCTGCTGCCATTTTAATTTCTTATACACCTCACTTTTTAGTAAAAGTGTGTATTTTGCTGGGTATTCTTTGGCTTTTTCTCCCCTATGCTGCTTTGGTGTGGTTCCTAAGCCGCCATCTTAACCGGAAGTCCTTTCTCTGGGTTTTTTAATTCTAATTTATATTTGTTCATTTATGTTCTGTGGTCTTAAATTCTCTTTTAAAGTGATTTCTTTTAATGAAAATGACTTATTTCTTCAATTTTTGTTCTTTTGATAACTATTATATGAAATTATATTCATCCTTACCTTTGGTTCAGTGTGTGTGTGTGTAAAATAAAGTTTCCCTGAGCATCTTGGAGGTCATGATGGATGGCAAAAGCAGTTAGAACTATTTCTTCCATCTCGCTGCACTACCATACTGGTGTGCAAAGTATTCAGAGCATCACCAGTACTGAACATAGATAGCAATGCAGGTGCTCACTAGCCATGCTCCAAAGTAACTATCCAGTTTCCAACTCTATCAGGCATGAAGTTGAGTCTTCATGAATTTAAAACCAGTGATGAACCCAGAACTAGGAAAATTCCTTCAGGTTATGCAATGATGAAGTGATTATCCCCAGATTTGATGTGTACCCCAAAGATGTACAAAACTGGCAAGGTGTCTGTGTCCATCCTTCAGGTTGGTTTCATTGTGCTCATACAGACTTCAGTTGGCATCATAGACCATGAGGTAGCAAAATAGAAATATACAAGAGGAAAATCCTGGTATTCTTTTTCTGGTGATACAGAACTTACTCATAAAATGTCTCAATGGGAAAACACAAGGAAGAAAGGGTGGAAGGGAGAGAGGGAGGGAGGGAAGGAGGGAGGAAATAATGGGAAAAAAGTAACTTCAAAACTATTATGTTATTCTTCCCAACATTTGCTATTTTCCTTATCCATTTCTATATAGATTTTTGTTTTTTGAGATCTCTATCATCTTTATTTTTTAACAAATTACATATTAAATGTTTTGAGCATCTTTTATTATTTAAAACTTATAGTTAAATTTGAACACACTTACATGTAGGGAAATGTGGATTTTCTGATATAATTGAAGAGTCCCAGTCTCAATTCAGTTCATATCTTTTTTAAAAATATTTTTGTTCATTTTTATTTATTTATTTGAGAACAACAGACAGACAGGGAGATAAAGAGGCAAATAGACAAGGACAGAATGGGTGCACCAGGGCCTCCAACCACTGCAAACAAACTCCAAATGCATGTGCCACCTTGTGCATCTGGCTTACATGGGTCCTAGGGAATCAAGCCTTGAACTGAGGTCCTTAGGCTTCACTGGCAACTGCTTAACTGCTAAGCCATCTCTCCAGCCCTCAGTTCATATCTTTAACTATGTTTATTCAGAAGCTCCAGCATATCTCATAGACCTGATGCATGATAAAAATAATGAAATCCGCAAAGTCTGTGATAATACATTGGACATTATAGCGGTAAGTATTCTTGCTATACAGAGTATAATAGATTTAATTTTGGGGTAGATGAGAAAGACACTGTAGGCCTAATTTGAACTGTACATTCATTGTTAACACAACTTAGTATTTTGGTGAAAGTTGGGAAATTCTGTAATTAAATTTATTTTTATGCATAACCCCAGGGATTTTTTGCATTTAACTGTAGATTTCTTGAGTTTATATGTAATCAGTGTTTCCATATGAACTACTTGTTGCCTAGGAATTCTGTGTTTTTCAGAGACAAGTATAAAAAGGGAAGTTTGGTCTGGCCTAGGGTAGAAATGGGTGCTCTCTTAAGATTCTTTTCACTGTTAGATTTTGATTTTCTAGTAATCTCAGCATGAATATATGGCATAATAGTCAGAAGTCCAAAGTATACACAGAAAATGTGACTATGTCTCAAGGCCATTTTATAAAGAAACAGACTTCATTCTCTCTCAAGGAAAAATGTAGAATAAAGCTAAGCAAATGTGGACTTGTTGTATGTCTTAGGAAAATATCTCATCTTCACTAAAGGATTTGTTCTTCAAGCTATTTAAGAACCTTATTAGTGATGATTTGTTTAATGTAGTTGGGCTCTGGATTGATGTACTAGATATATGATGGTGGTCCTTTGGGTAATAAGGGTTACATTACTTGGGATGATGCAGTCTCTACTCTCATCAGTCAGTTGTTGCTGTGTGACTGTTACTTGTACTCTGAATAATAGCTCTGCATTTTTCAGTACTTGTGATCGTAGGCTGAATATATCTTAATGACTCACATTAATACCTAGCATTAGCATTTTAAACTTTGAAAATAAGGTGTTATCTTTATATAAGGACAAACAAAACTATTGAACATGGATGACTTAGGGAATGACATGAACCAATATAGGCTTACATATAATATCTATTTGTTATTAACAGTTTCCACAAAGATTTTCAGGAAAGTCTCTGTCAGACAGAAAAGCTTAGGGATTTTTATATTGTTTTTGTGCATGCATTTGTGTGTTGTGTGAGAGAGCATGTATGTGCCATGGTACATATGTAGAGGTCAGAGGACAACCTTGCATTTGGTCATCACCTTCCACCATGCCTGAGGCAGTCTCTTGTTCACCGCTTGGATGCCAAGCTAGCTGGTTTAAAAGCGTCTAAGTTAGGATTTGTCTGTCTCTGTCTCTTATCTCACTGTAGGAGGGCTGGGGGTATAGAAGCTCACTGTTCTGCCTAGCTTGCTTTTTACATGGGTTCTTGGGATCTGAACTCTTGCCTTCAGTCTTACACAACAAAGACTTACCATCTCAGCTTTCTCCCCAGCCCAAAAGTTGTAATTTTTTTTTTTTTGAGGCAAGCCCAAAAGACTGTCCTTTTTTCTTTTTTTAATGTGAGAGAGAGAGAATTGGTGCACCAGGGCCTCCAGCCACTGCAATCAAACTGCAGACACTGGCGCCCTCTTGTGCACATGTGCAAACTTGCTTGCTTGCATCACTATGCATCTGGCTTACGTAGGTCCTGTAGAGTCAAATGTGAGTCCTTAGGCTTCACCTTAACCACTAAGCCATCTCTCTAGCCCCAAAAGTAGGATTTTTAATAATCTGCCTGCAACTAAGAATACTTTAAAAAGTATCTCAAAATACCTTGAAAAGAATTTATATAGAAGGATTTTATTAGAAATTGGGCATTCAAAAGTCAGGAAATGAATATGAGCTAGAATAAAATAGGGTAGATTGTAGTTATTTTTATTAGCAAACAAGTTGGACAAAGGCATAGAGCAGAAATTTTGAAATAAATTGTTGGTAAGCACTATAAAGTCATCTTGCCAAAGCTGGTCCTTGCCTTTTCATAGGCATGATAAATTTTGATTTCTCAAGGCAAGTTTGATTTTTTTTTATTTTTATTAACACAGTAAAATTGGACTTAATGAAATAATTGTGGTTAGCCCTCTTTTTTTTTTTTTTTTCTAGGTAGAATCTCATTCTCTCACTATGTATGTAGTCTCAGGCTGGCCTTGAACTCACAGCAATCCTCCTACTCTGCCTCACAAGTGCTATGATTAAAGGTGTGGGCCACCATGCCATGGTTAGCCCTCTTTTCTAGTTTATTTTTGTGTTACATAAACAAACAGAAATTGAAGATGTTTTTCCAGCTTGTTAGAAATTAAGTAAGCACAAGACCATTTATATTTATATTCCTTGCCTATTTCTTATGCATCATACATCCATTTTTTCATCTAATTGGCAACATTTGGACTTAAGAAAGCCCAAACATTGTATTAAGAATAGTGATTTCTTGCTTAAATTATTATATTTAGTTGTATACTTTATGATCTGACTTGGCATACTTGAAATGATATTGTACAGGTTAGCCCCTTCAGTGCTTTAAATAATGGTTGTTTGAAGAGATAATTGTACCTAGAGGTCTGCTTTAAAATTTGCTGTAGTTAAGATTAAATAAAGGTCAACACTTAAGATAGCTTTGCTGAGAAATATGCATAAAATCAATGACTTTATTATGTGTGTGTTTATAATATATGTGTGCATATATATATGTATATACGTGTATATATATATATATACACACATATTTGTAAGTTATAAAAAGCATATATTTAGCAGCTACTACCTTAACCTTAATGAGCAACTAAATTACTCTAGATTTGCTTTAATTTAGTATGAAAAATTGTATTAAATAAACCATATTACACTCTCAATTAGGGTGCTGCCAGATTAAAGGAGAATGGAAAATCTGTTTTCCATCAGTTACTTGAGAACACAAAGCAGATCTGTGTAGCTCTATGTTATCCTATAGTGTGTTAATCAGATACAAGGTGTGACGGAAGCCAGTGACAAAGACTTTTCCTGATAGTGAACAGACTCTGATAATAGGCTGGTTAAGGCTTCATAATGTTTCAGTGGATAAGTAGTAAACAAAATGATGTTGGACTTCAAAAAGGATGGCACATTCCACATAAAGTCAAACCATAAGTCTTTCATGACACTTTCAGATTTATGGAAACTGAGTGCTTAAGATCATGTCAGAAGCTGAGACAAGAAGAAAATAAAAGATAAAACATGTTTCCTTTAAATACCACACAAACTCAAGACTTAAATTAGAACCTGAGGGGACACTCCTTTGGGGGGGGTCAAAAGTAAAGATAAAGCAACTATCTCGCCAGAGTATTTCTACAAAGGTTCAATAGATTTTGATGAAAGATATCTTAATTGTGATTGAACTGTATTATACCTAAATCCTCATAGTTATTTCCTGATAAGGGATAGGGATTGGGTATGTAGGAGCAGGTCAGAGATCAGGAAACGATGTTAGAGGGAAATGATTTTAATTGATACTTGTGCAGTTTATTTTTTTTTAAATTGACACTACATATTCATTTTGGTTTGCAATTTAAGAGGAGTTCTTGTACTACTAGTATTGTGCAGCTCTTAAGTATAGTTATTTCAATAACATTATGAAGTAAAAGTATCTATCTTAGGTTTTATCTAAAGAATATTAGAGTTGTTTAAGCCCTAGATGTTTTTGTTTTACAGATTAAGGTTAAATTACTTGTTAGCAAAGTATATTCTTCAGTTAGTAGTAGAGCTAGAAGTGTAAAAGTTCTTCCCCATCCTTTGTGGCATGCCACATCAAACTGTAAATATCTATAAATTCAGAAACTGAGTCTATAAACAAACTACAATTTTGTCATGCCTAGTAAGCTATATTCTTGAAGATTTCTAGAGTATATGTAGAAGATAAGCTGGGGGCAGTCCATTAGAATGTGATAAAGCTTTTCTTTGTTTTTTTTACTGAAATAGACAAGGGAAAAATTAAAGAGAAAAAAGAATGTGTTTGTGGATTTGGGAGAAATGAACTATAATGTTGCTGACATGTTTTATCTTAGAAAGCATATTTTTCTTCTCACATTATTGGTCTTCAAATGATTTTCCACTTATAAAACAATAATAGTAGTTGGCAATAGATTTGCTCTTAATATCAGTCCCTAAAAATGTACCTTTGAAATTTTCCTAAAATATAAAATTTAGTTCCACTCAGCATAGCATATCAGTTTCTGCACTTGCTAAATATACTCTCAACAAATAAGCTAAAACTGATTTTTCATGAAATCTTATAAACCTTTTCATAAAAATAAACATCAGTGGTCATCATTTTGTAGCAAAATAATGCCATCTCACTCGATTCTCACTAGTATTCATTATCAAAAATAAAATAAAAACATTTAAATTACTATCATTTTACTGAATGTATATTTCATTCTAAGATGCTTTATTTGCTAAACACTTGAAAGCCTGAGGCTGTATTGTCACTAACTAGAACAGACTCCTATGGGACAAGTGCAGTATCTTGAAAATGTTTCATACTTTAATAATTTTCACAGTTAGTCATTAATATTATAAATTAAAGCCAGGTATGGTGGTGCATGCCTTTTAATCCTAGCACTCAGGAGGCAGAGGTAGGAGGATTGCCAAGAGTGTGAGGCCACCCTGAGACTACATAGTGATTTCCAGGTCAGCCTGGGCTAGAGTGAGATCCTACCTCAAAAAAACCAAAAATAATAATAATAATAATTAATATTGCAAATTAGAGACTAATTCAAACAATGGAATATATTCCAGTATTCAAGGTAATTGCTTCTAGGTAAAAAGGAATTATTAGTATTTTTCTGTATTGTTCAAATTTCAACAAAAATAGAACAGGTTTATAATTATGATAATCTAGATATTTTGAAAAATTCATGTTATAGCTCATTTAAGTTTTATAAAGAAAACTTTTAGGACTTTATAATATTTGATCAAAACTTTTTTAAAAAATATTTTATTTATTTATTTGAGAGAGAAGGGCTCTGAGAGAGAGAGAAAAAATGGGCATGCCAGGGCCTCCAGTCACTGCTAATGAAGTCCAGACACATGCATCACCTCATGTACCTGGCTTATATGGGTACTGGAAAATCAAACCTGAGTCCTTAGGCTTCATAGGCAAGTGCCTTAATTGTAAGCCATCACTCCAATTGTGATCAAAACTTTTTAACATTTAACATTTTAATCCATGCTCTATTACAACAAATGAATACAGATTTATTAAATCTGAAGTCTACATCTCATGTGAATTCTGCTTATCTTTGTGATATTTTCTATATAGCAGGAGTCTTCATGTTGTTTAATCATTTATAAGACATAATTTTCAATAGCCTAAGTGGAAACACAGTTTGATATAGAATAACTCCTATTTCCTTGTTTTGTTTTTTCTAAAATAGTTTCTTTATGATTCTTTAAACAATAATACACATTTTAATCATTTTATTACTGAAAGAAATTAAAGTTGTTTTGGGAGAGGTACTGAGGACAAAATCACCATTTATGCCATAAAAATACTTAAAATCAGAAGAAGCCTATGTTTAAAGACACCGTTACAGTATTACCTATATCATTACTGCCATCACTAGTGCTAGAGAACAATTGTGTCATAAAGTGATAAAGGAAAGAAGTTGAAGCTTTTTTTTATTAAGTATATACTTTGTATGGACATATCATATGTTGGTACCATCATTTCCCTCCTCCCTGCCCCCAGTCCACTGAGGGCCCTCCTCAGTGGGATTGCTGATAATTCTCCATGGGGTTATAGGTGATGAAATTGTAAGAGCAGCAGTTAGTCATTGTGGGATGGAGGACAATCCCTCTGTTTATTCCCTCTTAATGTGTGGCCCTTACAATCTTTCTGCCTCCTCTTTCACAAGATTCTGTGAGCTGTGCTGGGTGTGTTTTAAGTCTCTCTTAGTGTTGAGCTCTCAGGAGCTTCTGGATTTTTGCTTTGGTATGTGTTGAGTATCCTCAGTGCCTGTCTCCTTCACCAAGGAACATGGGCTACTCTTGTAAATTAAAATTAAAACCAAAGGGAAGACTACTACAAAGAAGGAAAAGCACCAGAAGGTCACAAATGATAAAAATAAAAACAGACAAAGGGCCTGTGCTTGCATTTACACTATTGGAAAATGGAAGGCTCCATTACCTTATGATCTTTAAACCACAGTAAGAAACTGAAATATGGATCTTGATAGTCATAAATGCAAGGATTTTGATGCATTTCTCCTATTGAATGTTTATTAGCAGATGAGGAGGTGTCACATATTTAATGTGATGAGTGTGGTATCAAGTTGAGAAAGGACAATCATTTCATAGCAAATTCTCAATTCCCCAAAAATGTTAATACATATTTGAACAGCCTATGGGGCAAGTAGAAACATGTTTTGTTGTAATTTATAATAATTTGCCATTTGTCCTTTAAATTTATTCACCAATAACTTTCTCTGTTGCAAGTATTGCAGATACTTGTCAGTAAATAGACAACATTTGTCTTTCCTGGGAATTCCCAGCAAGAAATGGGCATTAAAGAAATAATTATGACTAAGATAATGTAGTTATTTTATAGTTTGAACAAAACTATAGTTTGTTATTTTCTGCGGTAAGCCATGTCATCAGTTAAAAACTACATTTTAATAGTATTTTCCCCCATTAGTGTTATCTGAATGAACAGCTCATGCCACACTTGCCATGATTACCACAAGAACTCATTGATTGGAAGCTGAAATCTGATTATTTACCTAAATTTTAGCAATAGTTTGAAAAGACATAAATATGAATTTGTAAAATTTATGGTTTTACAGCATTTGCTTTTTTCATTAGTCACTGGCAACCCAAGAAGTGTCTTGTATAACATAAGCTTTTTTATTGACTATAACATAATTCTAAACAGGTATTTGTAGTAATCCCTCTGACCTGAATGAAGGCTCTCAAAATTCCTCCTGAAATAAAAATATTACTGTTTGCATACCAAAGAAATAAACTTAATAGCACTCAACTCTTTTTCATAGGAATATGATGAAGAATGGGCAAAGAAAATTCAGAGTGAAAAGTTTCGCTGGCATAACTCTCAGTGGTTAGAGATGGTAGAGAGCCGGCAGATGGATGAGAGTGAGCAGTACTTGTACGGTGATGATAGAATTGAGCCATACATCCATGAAGGGGATATTCTGGAGAGACCTGACCTTTTCTACAACTCGGGTAAGATGAAAACTGAAGAAAAAAAATAAGCAGTTTCTACAAAGAGGGATTTGGGTCTGCCAGTCTTGAACATTCCAAAACTTTGTAAGCATGTTTCAGTGGTCTTCTGTTAGTAGTTTCAACAATAGCATAAATACACTAAATAAATCTTGCAACAACATTATCATTTCCCAGTTAATCTTTGATATATTCTCTTTTAAAAATACATGTAGGGCTGGAGAGATGGCTTAGCGGTTAAGCGCTTGCCTGTGAAGCCTAAGGAGCCCCGGTTCGAGGCGCAATTCCCCAGGACCCACGTTAGCCAGATGCACAAGGGGGCGCACGCATCTGGAGTTCCGTTTGCAGTGGCTGGAAGCCCTGGCACGCCCATTCTCTCTCTCTATCTGCCTCTTTCTCTCCATCTGTCGCTCTCAAATAAATAAATAAAAATGAACAAAAAAAATTTAAAATACATGTAGCCACAATAAGTTGCTCTTAGAAGTTTATTACTTTCTAGAATGTGTAACTTAAACTAGTATCTTCAGTATTTCTGACTTCTATTCAGTAACATAGTAATCATTCTTCTCTATTCTGTATCTACTAAAATGTATAACTAATTTGTTTCATTTTCCTTGTTTTTAATCTTAACAGTGTGGTTTTGCTTTAAACTATTAAATTTTATTTTGTGACTGTTGGGAAGAGTACATGCTTTATAGCAATGGTTTTTCTCTGCTAAACTGTTTTTAAAATAAAGTCCAATATCTACATGGTTCTTTCATGCATTATAGCATTGTTGATCATAGCTCACTGGCTGTTCTCAGGGATGAGTTTTTCACAGAAATCAGCTATCTTTTGTATTCTGGCTTTTAACGTTTTACACTGTTGGCAATATTTACTATAGGAAAACATTTAGTTGGGGAAAGAATAATGAATATCTGTGGAAGGTTAAGAATAAAAAGTATAAGGACTGAGAATGTTGCTCAGTGGTCAAGAGCTTGACTGCATACACAAGAACCTGGATTCAAATGCCAGCACCAAACAATGAAAATGAAAAGACCTCCTAGTAATTTTATGTAAATTATTGACAATTTGTGTGTGATCAATGAATGGATAACAGTATAATTTACTATTCATTAATAATTAACATCACAGGCTGGAGGGATGGCTTAGCAATTAGGGCATTTGTGTGCAAAGCCAAAGAACCCAGCTTCGATTCCCTAGGACCAAAATAAGCCAGATGCACAAGGGGGTGCACGCATATAGAGTTCGTTTGCAGTGGCTAGAGCCCTGGTGCACCCGCTAACTCTCTCTCCCTCTCCCTTCTTCCCTTCCTTCCTCCCTCTTTCTCTCTGTCAAATAAATAAATAAAAATAAGCCGGGCGTGGTGGCGCATGCCTTTAATCCCATCACTTGGGAGGCAGAGGTAGGAGGATCGCCATGAGTTCGAGGCCACCCTGAGACTACATAGTGAATTCCAGGTCAGCCTGGGCTAGAGTGAGACCCTACCTCGAAAAACCAAAAATAATAATAATAATAAATAAATAAATAAAAATAAAATAAATAAAAATAAAATATTTTTAAAAATTAACATCACATTAATCAAAAATTCAATTGAGTGCTGGAGAGATAGCTTAGTGATTAAGGCACTTGCTTGCAAAGCCAAATGACCAAGGTTCAATTACCCAGTACCCACATAAGCCAGATGGTGGCACATGCATCTGGAGTTCATTTGCAGTGGCAGGAGCCCCTGGTACACCCATTTGTCTCCTCAGTCTGCCTCCTTCTCTGTCAAAGAAAAAAACAAATAAAAATATTTTTTAAAATTAGGTTCACATATTCATTTATATTTCATAAATTTATACTCTTAGTAGTAGAATAATATTAGATATGATATAGTAGATATTATCTATTTTTAAATTTATTATAAACATTTGATTCCAGAAAAGTAATGCTTCACTTTGCAGAAAGAAGACCTTTTTTTCCTAACTGAACTTTACAGTAGTTATAAAATGTTGCTTTGTGTTTCAAACCAGATGGAAGAGATCATTAATGCCAACCAACCAAAATTTCTTGGTTCAGTAATCACATGCAGCTGTTCCTTACATATTCAGTATTCATGAAGTAAAATAATGTCAAAAATATTATGTGACCGTTTTTTGTTTATAGGAGTCAGAATATTCTTAGAATCAAGTTCCTTGCTTGGAATATTGATAGCTACCTGTCCACATCAATCAATACTCAATATCAACAGTAGAAGTATTGTCCATCTTATATTCACCTTTGTTTTCATGCAATTGAATTGCAGAGCAGATACTAAGTTATTCCACATCTAAAATTAATGCCATTTTAGTTAACCTCTTAGAATATACATCATGGATATCTTTCTATGAGATCTTTATAATTCAAATGTGTAATTTATACAGTAATTTTTTAAAAGTATATAATTTCTTTTCATGAAAAGTTATATATATGTATATGTACACCAAAATTTAGAAACAGCAGTTAATGTTTGAAAAAAATAAATCAATTTTAAGTATGTGAAGAGTGAAATATTAACATTAGACATCCTCAAAGGTTTATTATTTTAATAACCATAACTTGATAATAATTATAGACATTTCACAGTGGACAAATCATGCCATGATTTTAGGGATTTGGTTCTTAAGCAAGTTTTTTATTTTGTGAATTATTTTGGTTATTTCCATAAAGTATATGGATTGTTGATGAATTTCATAAGAATTTAGGTGTTGTCATCGCCTTTTCTTTTATATGTATAGGTATATTTCAGAAACATCGAATAAAAATCTCATCTTGGATATTACTTGAATATTTGAACCATTTTATTAATCCCCCAACTTTCCATGGCACTTAGGACTGCTGTCCATGAAAACTGCTTTATTAGTTTTAAAGGCACAGAGGTTAAAGTATTTGGCCTATAATTCCTGGGTCTTTTACTTTAAGATCATAAATATTGCTCTCAGACTATTATGTATCAGTCAAAACAGCTGTTTGTCCTTGTTTATTTTTTAAAACATTTTCGTTATAAAACTAGCATTTCTTTCCATACTTTATTTTTTTCAGAGTCTAAAATTCTAAGAACATAGCTCAATAGGAGATTGATGCATGCATGATGCCCCAGCACCAAAATAATAAATAAATACCTTTGCTGTCATAAAAATGAAACTATTTACTTTGACATTTTACTGATAATAGTATATTATAACTATAAAAACTGTATTGCTACTACATATGAGACTTTTCACACAAACTACTTTTTACATTTTGATTGGTACTTCATTGGTTTAGAATGTTAGTATATTCCTAGAACATGAAGTTCAAACTGATGTGTTTCTATGTCACAGTCATTTAAAATACATTTTATTTACCTGTGTTTTCTATGATTTATCTTATAAACAAATAAACTGATTTATAATTTTATTTCTTTTCATGTTCCACATTATTCATATCCATTTTTTAACTCACAATCACAATTTCACTTTCAGACAGTTTATGAAAGGCCTGATATTATATGTACTTTACCTCAGAAAGGTCACATAATGTTCAGTTGAGTAACTACATAAAATGATGAGTTTTTGTAATTTTTACTTTTTTATAAATGGATTATACTGGTATCTTTATCTTATTTATTTTGTGTGTGAGAGAGAGAGAGAGGCAGATAGAGAGAGAATGGCCACACCAGGGCCTCTAGCCACTGCAAACAAACTCCAGACACATGTGCTACTGTGTGCATCTGGCTTTATGTGAGTATGGGGAATCAAACCCACATCTTTAGGCTTTGCAGACAAGTGCCTTAACTGCTGAGCCATCTCTCCAGCCCAATTTTTACTTTTTCATAAGGTTTTTCTTTTAATTTTTCAAAGTAGGGTCGGTCTCTAGCCCAGGCTGACTTGGAACTCACTCTGAAGCCCGGGGTGGCCTCAAACCCACAGAGATCCCCAACCTTTGGGATTAAAGTCGTGCAACACCACGCTCAACTTATTTTTACTTTTACTCAAAATGTTTGTCAACCAATTTAATGGCTTTCAGAAATCAAAAACTTGATCAATTTGATTAGATTTTATAAATATGCAGTATGCACTCCATTGTGTTCATACCAGTCTTTATTGCTGCTACTTGGAGCTATTCAGAAAGGTGTGTTGCATAACTGTCATGTACTATAAAATTGAATCATTCCATATCCTCTAATAACCTGACTATTCTGGTACATATTATCTCTTTGTCCTGGTTCTGTGGCCATTTAAATGTTACATGAAATTCTTTGGTCCTTTATTGAAATCTTTGAAACTGTAAGCATAAGAAGACCTGTCATCAACAAGATGTGATGGCTAGGAATGGAGCTCCGTGCAAGCACCTGTCCAGTGTGTGTGAGGCCCTGACTCTAACCCAGCCAAACCCAGTGTCATTTTTACTAGATTTCCAAATGAAATAACTCTAATCCTCCTCATTACATAATGCTGTGAATAAGATACTTCAAATAACAAAAATGCTTTAGGTTCTATTGAAGAATGGTTCTAACATCAGAATTTTTTTAACATTGGGTAAGCCATAAAGAGCACATTAGAAGCTGCAGTTTACTTCACCAACTGCATTGCTTTGGCATTATTTTAAAAAATTTAGGCATACATTTAATCATTTTATTTACATAATATTAGAGTAATATAATATTAAATCAGTTGCATTGTATCTATAAGTTTTCTAACTTGAACCTTAAATGCAAGTACATAGCTTGAATGTTATTTTTTTCCTGTCATTGGTTAATGTTTCTCTTTATTTTGGTTACCCTTCCTACTCACTATGCCCTTTGAGGGCAATGGGAGATTTGACTCAAAAGTAAGGTTTTGAGAATTTGACCCACATCTAATTTAAGTCATAATCTGGCTTACTTTTACTAGGTCACATTTTATAAATATAAACTATTTTGCATGTTGTATCTTTACATTTGGTTGCATTGATATATTAAATACTGCATTTCTCAGTACTGATATCTTATTGGCATCATGGACATTTATGCATTCAGAAATTAATTTTGGGTATTTTTGTTATTTTACTTAATTTCGTTTATTTTTAAATTGGAAGGTTTCTCAAAGACTCTTCCCAAAATATATGGTTTTAATTTTCCAGAATAACTAAAATTTTTAAAAACTTAACCTGATTAGTATTAGCTACATTTTTACAAAAGCTTAGTTATAAATAAAATAGATTTTTAATTTATCACTTTTACCTGCTTTACTGTCATTCTGTTGTTTTACCATTCTTCGTGATTACATTTTTGTATCTTCTCAGTGCTTAGAAAGATTTTGATTTAAAGAATGTTTAACTGCTAAGGGACATAAAATTCAAGTATTTCAAATTTAGTAAAGTAACAAGCAAGATACCAAAAAGGTTTCCATTAACAATTCATTAAGTAATGACCTAAACCAAAATATGTGATTGTCACAAATCACTACATGTACCAAATGAGTACTATGGAAGTTTTATGAAAATACCATTTACTGTACTTTCTCATTTACCAACTTTATTGGTGAGGTTTACCATTAACGCATTTTTAATATCCTTTTACCTCAAATTTTGTCATGTAAGTTCTCTCCTTCCAGACTCCATTAGTTATCTCTTTGCCTTGCTCCAAGTAGGATGTCCTAGCCCCTTTAAAACAGCAATTAATCTGCTTCCATACTGGCTTGGTACATATATATATCTACTATTGTAATGCTACTTTTTAATAAATTATTATGTAGTATCTGTTAAAACTGAAATTTCTTTTAAAAACAGTGTGTGTGTGTGTGTGTGTGTGTGTGTGTGTATGTGTGTGTATCCCACAGGACTGAGCAAAGTATTATTATGCAGGTGCTAGACGGAAAATAATCACTGGTGTCTGAATAATTTGCATACTGTGTGCCAAATGGCTAAGCAGTGTCTGGGTATAACCTAGCCAACATATATATCTAAACTCAATAGCCAGTATAGGAAACTGAGAAGTCCTCACAGCCATACAAATGGTTAATACACAGCCATCTTCTAAAGCGTTTGTTCCATGCATAATTAGGTTCAGTTTCACATTTATCTTTTATTGTCAGATTCTTTTCATTCTTTTTTTTGGGGGGGGGAGGTGGTTTTGAGGTAGAGTTTCACTCTAGCCCAGGCTGACCTGGACTTCACTATGTAGTCTCAGGGTGGCCTCGAACTCAGCAATCCTCCTACCTCTCCCTCCCAATTCCTGGGATTAAAGGTGTGTGCCACCATGTGCAGCAGATTTTTTTCATTATTATACATAAACCTACAAATAATAGGTTTTCTAGATTCTTAAATTGGGGCAAATGAGAAAATAATACAACTCTAAAATTTCAAAAAATAATAGAGTTAGAGAGATGGCTCAGTAGATTAAAGTGCTCACCACTCAAGCTGGAATACACAAGTTTGGTCCCATACCCCACATAAAAAACCAGAAGCCTTGGCAAGCATCTGTAGTTTTAGTACTGACTGAAAATGGGAGGTGGAGACTGGACAATTTCCCAGAAGCTCCTGGTGACTGTAGCAAAGTGAGGATCCACAGTAAGAAACTGTGCTGGAAATGAGGTAGAGAAGCAGAGCATTGACTTAAAAGTTGTCATCTGGCCTCCACATGCACTCTGTGGCACACACACACATATGAACATGAACACATAAATAATAAAATAAAAATATTTTTAAGTAATACTTAGGTTTAAAAAAGGAAATACATTATACACAAATAAGAGGACTGAAATATAATGTTGCAGATTTCTTTAGAGTCAGATGTACCCAATAAACTGAGGATATAATACTTGATATTTGTAGTGATGGTCATGTCATCAAATAATATTTAAATTTTATTCAGTCAATCATTTTAAGAATAGATAGTATAATTTTATATATATATATAAAGTTTTAATATGTTATATGTGTTTTAATGATTGACATTTAACTTGTCAAGTATTGCTTATTGACATTTATTTGATATATCTTATTCTGTAGTCATGCTACATAAATGAAACTGGGTATAAAATGCAGACCGTACTAAATTCCTGCACTTTTCCATCACTGTGGTGTTGAGTGCTTTCCTTGCTTTCATTCATGTTCTTCCCCTTGTATGGACAGTCCTGGACAGTCTTTACTGTTCTTGCCTATCACACCACCTGTCTTTATCTTTTCTCTGTTTTACCTGTCCACGGTACTCTAGGCCCCTTAAAGATAGACGTGTTCCTGTCTTTGCTATTGTTACCCTACCACACAGCAAATGCTCAGTAAGTGATGAATTATTTTGCTGGGTTATTATGAATACTTGCTGCATACTCCCAGAGAAAATAGCATGCCACAGTAATATTTTTCTTTCCAGGTTAAAAATACGGGTGATTTTCTTAATGTGTTGCTTGATAGGATAGTTTCTTTTTTAATTCCCTACAAGTCTGTTTGACTAGTTACTGCTTTCATTCTTTCTAGATGGATTAATTGCCTCTGAAGGAGCCATAAGTCCAGATTTCTTCAATGACTATCACCTTCAGAATGGAGATCTAGTCGGGCAGCATTCATTTCCTGGCAGGTAAATGGCTTTCCTGGAAAAACTTATGTACACCTTTCCTTTGTTTCTTAAAAAATTGAATTCTCTCATGTGTGCATTTCTCTGTCATAATATTAAGAGGAGAGAGGTGGAAACCTTTAATCTCCTCAAGAAAATATTTGGCTATGAAAAAATGTAAAACTGGAGATGACAAATCTGAAAATATGCTTTATTGCTTTGAAGAATGTAGACTATCTATTGAAACAGACAATGCTTTCCCAAATTAGTGAACAGATTGTTTCCTGTGTGTTTTCCAAAGAAGATAAAACACAAAATGAGAACACAGACATGTATTTACCAAATATTCAGATACCACTTTATTGAAAAGTTTATGTTTTTATTTACCTGTGGACTTTTTACCATAGGATTAGCATTCAAATAAGATACTTCAGGGAATAAAAATATCTGGCTTACCAGCATTTTTCTACAATTAGGATATGGTTCAGAAAGTCAGACAACCATCTTCATTACTAAAGACTTTACACAGGTTTTTTTTATTTTAATCTTACCAAAAAAGTATATTTTTCTCTATTTATACCATTACTAGAAGTGTCATATTTCAATTCAGGTAATTTGAAATTTCACATTAAGCTAGCCTACTAAATAAGAATAATCTTATTTTCCATTAGGTATATTTTATTTAAATTATTGTTTTAACATCTGCTTATAAAATCCTATTTTTCAGTATCATATATTAAATAATGCATTCATGTGTTCTTCCATGACAAATATGTTAAACTCTTAATGATCACTTATAATCATTTTACTTTTAATCTATCCTGATTATACTTACTGAAAATATTGGTGATCATCTATTGCGTACCATCTGTTTACAGATATTCTTATTTTAAATTTTAACCTGCAAACCAAGACTTTAAAGCAAAAATCATGCCCATTTTACAGATAAAGAAATAAGAGTTCTGAAATTTTTAATTATTCAATGAGCACAAATTTTACGATTGAACAAATCTTCAAAGTCAGGCCTGTAAACCACCAAAGTGTTCTTTCTTACTTACCATGTTCCAGACCTGCAGGAAAATACTTTTAAGCTTTACATACAACTAGAATGTACACTAAAACTCCTTTTAGGGCTGGAGAGATGGCTTAGCTGTTAAGGTACTGGCCTGCAAAGCCTAACTACCTGGGTTTGAATTCCCAGTACCAACATAAAGCCAGATGCACAATGTGGCACATGTATCTGGAGTTTGTTTGCAATGGCTAGAGGCCCTGACAAGCCCATACTCTCACTCTTGCTCACTCGCTCTCCTCTCTCTCCCTTCCTCCCTCTCTCCCTCTCTTTTTCTGTGTCTTTCTGCTTCCAAATAAATAAATAAAATGTCTTTTAAAAACACCTTTTATATTGCAACCTGATGTGCATGGATATTCTATCTGTATAGATAAATGTGAAACAAAGCATTCATTAATATGTGTATTTATAATGCAGAATGATATATTATTGTATTTCACTTTAACCTGCTAAGTTGACTTAGCTTACCTATGTTCATCACACAGAGTTTGAAAGCATAGTGCACAAACATTAGAAGTACGGCTTGAAATGCATAGTTAGATGTTTTTTGGACTCTTCAAAAAATAGCACTTGAGGGCTGAAGAGGTGGCTCAGAAATTAAAGGCAGTTGCTTTCAAAGCCTGACAGCCTGGGTTTGAGTCCCTAGTACCCATGTAAAGCCAGATGCACAAAGTGGTGTATGCCTCTGGAGTTTGCTTGCAGTGGCAGGTAGCTCTGGAATGCTTGTATTCTCTGTCTGTCTGCTCCTCCTGCCCTTTCGCCCTCTGTTTCCCTCTCTCAAATAAATAAATGAAGTATTTTTTAAATGACAATGGAGAAATACTTACATCAGATTGTCACGTTAAGAAACCACTAGTGTCAGGAAACAAAAGCTACCTGTGGTTAAATATTAAAAAGGATCTGAGGGCTGGAGAAATGGCTTAGCAGTTAAGGCACTGGCCTGTGAAGCCTAAGAATTCCTGTTCAATTCTCCAGGTCCCATGTAAGCCAGACACACACACAATCATGCAGTGTCACACATGTGCACAAGGGGGCACATGCATCTGGAGTTCATTTGCTGTGGCTGAAGGCCTTGGTGCACCCATTCTTTCTTTCTCTCTCAAAAAAAAATTTTTTTTAAGCATTTGGTTTTTAATTGTTTCTACTGCTTCTGGCTATATTAGGTATAATTATTTAAATAGAGGTTCTCTTTAATCATTATAAGTACTATAAGATGACAATTCACAAATATTTTCTAAAATATCAAAAAGAAAGGACTTAGGTATACTGTCCTAATATTTATAGCAAAAAATGCTTAATAGTATTCATAAGCTTATTATGTCATTACCATTAATTGTTACCTTTATGTTTACTGTAACCAGGACATTATTATATCATGTTATAGATAGTACCAATCTAAATAGAGCAGAATGATATTAATTATGGATTACTTTATTTAAAGAGTTGTTTTCATTTTTATAAAGTTATATGAATTTAAATAAATTAAACATTTTCATTAAAATTAAATATATAGCCAGATATATGTCATATTCCTGTAATCCCATCCCTCAGGAGGTTTGGGCTGGAGGATCACAAGTTCAAGGGCAGTTTTAGCTATATAATGAGACCCTGTCTCAGCAAGTTCCAAAATAAAAAGTTAAATGCATAGATTGATAGTCTTATGAACCTGATTCAGCAAGTCTATCATATCTGATTTTTTTTAAATGGTGGTTTTATAAATCAATAAGAATTTCTTATATACTTAGTGGCTAAGGTTAATTATTTGGTCAAAATATTTTAGATTTTTATTTCTCAGTTCTGTTAAGTTTCTAAATGCCTTTAAGAAAATACTTTTAGAACAGTCAGTTCCTCTTCATGAGTAAAATGTTTAAGTGCTTTTTTACTTTATAAAATATATGTCATAGTAACGTTCACTTAAAAATTATTATTGCGTACTATAGGCTTATCTTTCAAGTTAAGAGTAATATACTTGATTTGAGAAATGTTTGTCTTTTAAAAAGAATTTCTGGGAATATCTTTCATCTCTTATCTTTTGTAACTTTTCAGAATTTGAATCATATAACTATCATTTATTATTTTTAATTTACAGAAGAGACAATTTAAAATGAATTTCCTCAAATTTTGTGGGACATAAATCAAGGGACAGGAAGGAATGTTCACTGTGTCGGCAGAGACACAGAACGATCATACAGTACAGCCAAAGATGCCCAGAGGGTCTTTTACACATCCCGTTTTATTGATGTATTCTGAAATAATTTGCCTTTTTGCTTTATTCATACATTTTCTGCTACTTCATATTATCTTTCTAATGGTCCCTTTCTTCTCTCCTTTGATGCTAGCAAACTATATATCTTCATTGAAGCATATTGCTAATTCTGCAAATATTTAACTGTCTTAAATTGCTGTATAATCATTCACATAGGATTGTGCTGCATAATGTTCCAGATCTGAAACTTTAAACTATTGACTAACTTTCAGTTTTTGATATTCAGTGGATAAATTTCAAAACTCATTATATTAAATAATAATGACTCAAGACATTCATTTTGAAATTCTAGTTGCTTTTAAGTAATATAGGAATATATTTTAAGATATGTTCATTAAATTGGAATTAATAGAATCATATTTTCCATCTCTCCTGTGAAGATGAACTAAATAAGTGGGCTTGATGGAAAATACAAAGAATTTTGGCTACATGTAGACAAATAAGGTGTTAATTGAATTTTACATATTGAAGAAGCTGATACTCTATATAACTTTAAAAAGAGAGAATGTTACCTGTTGGAGGACACACACACACACACACACACACACTTTTAAAGCAGGGAAATAGCAAGCTGACTTACTTTTTTTCTGTTTCTTTATCATATGTCTTTAATAAATAAGCACAGTCAAGTTATCAGGAAAAATAAGATTAATTTATACCTGGTGAACTTTCATCATTACAGTGTTAATGATTTGTCTGACAGTGGGTTGTGGGTGACACGTTAAGTCAGAATGTAACAGTGCCAAATATCATATGCTTCAACCAGCTTTTAGGGCTTTATAGTTTTTGCTGTTTTTTAAATATTTATTTCAGTTTATATAGATTCCTGTAAAGTAGTTAACCTTAACTCACTACATACTGAGAAATAAATTTCAAATTGGGCAACATAAAGTAAGGTTTTACTTAATTGTACAAAGAAAAATATATCTTTCCTCAAATGACAATTTATAGTAAATAAGAGACAAATGTGTTAAAATCTGAGAAAATAGGCTAGATTTAAAGAAGTGTTAAAACAGTTCTTACTGGGGTTTTTCTTATACTCCAAGTCAAGAGTACTTCATAGTCTGAATTTTTTGTTGTTGTTGTAATATGGTGAGGCAGTTTAATTGGAAACAGTGAAAACTGTTAAACTCATCTATCTCATTATGCAAGAGAGACTGGATGTTTGATAAGATAGATACTGGCAGTTGGATAGTGAATCCCGAGTTTTAGACATGTGTCACTGTTGGTTTGAACCTGTTGGCGCCAGGATTTCCCGACATTTAGAGCTAATGCAAAATGCATTAGAGCTCCAAGGCATTAGTTATGGAGTTGCCAATCATTGTGTCAAATGTAAATCTTCTCCCCAAATCTGAATTAGTGTTAGGGAGTAAAGGAACTTGGTATTGAAGCTAATTAAAAATAATAAGAGCAAGACTAGGCTTTTTTCCCTATTATATACCATGTATTCATACCATATTTTTGGACTTTTTTATTATAACTCTTACTTTTTCAAGACTAACAAGAACCTCATGTTAAGAATATTCTTAAACTGTTTCCAGCTTTTACAAATCAGTTTTTGTTGCAGTAAAAATGTCCTGCTTTCCTTTTATAGGAATCCAATTTTCATAAACTGGAAAAAACTGCAGAGAAATGCTTATGTTTCCTTGGGACTTTGAAAATTTTTTTTTAAAAGACCTTGCATTCTTTGTATTTAGTGATGTCATTTACTGTCCATGTCACTGAGGTCAGAGATGAGCTAGATGTGTGCATGGGAGCCCCTTGATTCCTGCACTTTCGTTTTCCATCTGTGTGTTACAACCGGCTCTTTTCTTTCTTAGAGTACTTTACTAGTAACTGTTTTGTGCATTAAACTTAATACATTTCATACATATAACCCTTTCTAATCTCTTATTTTTATGTACTAAATAATAGTTGAAATATTAGTTGTAAGATCATACTGAATAGAACTAACAAGTTATTCCTTTATTGTTTAAGGAATAATCTTCTACAAGATTTTTAATATATGATTTTCCTAAAATTAAAATTCTACATTTAAAACTTAGGCTTATTTCTTATCTCAACTTGATAATTTACTTAGTTAAGACAGGGACAATCTGAAAAACCTCCTCTGGTACCTGGTATATCCAGGGTTTTGCTGAAGCTATTCACTCTTTGTTCTTGACATGTACATTTTCCTCGGCCCTTAGTACTTGTTTGTAGCTGTATCTAGGTTGAGATGTTCATAAAGACTGATTCTATGTTAAAATAGTGTTTTGTTAAACCATGATTAAAACACATATAGTAAAACCTCTTTCTAGCAACAGCAGATTTGAGTTACAAGATAATATGCTGTTTACTTTAAAACTTGCTGTTTTAGACAGGGTGTACATTTCTATCTGGAAATATTCATATCTGTGAAAACTTTTATTATAAATTATACTGTATATCATAAATTATAGCTGTTCAGATATCCAAATGGCATTTTTAAATATGCAAAAGCCCATTTCAAGTTCAGTAATAAATGCTATTTGTGCTTAACCAATGAAAATAATTTTAAGTTCTCCTTAGCTTCATCAGGATTAAGGAAGTAGAAATTAATGGTAAATTTGTTTGAAATAAATAAATCATTCATAAGAACTAATACTATATGGCAGGGGGACTTTTCCATAAAGTAAGAACTGTTCACTTTACTTTAAAACCTGTGGGATGGTAAAAACAGGACATGAATGACAATAACTACGCAGCCACAGAGCTGTGATGAGAAAATCAAACTGATACAAATACAAGTCTCTATATTACGAGATTCTTAAATAATCATTATAAGAAGTTTTATTTCACTTTAAGAATATTACCATAACAATTCTGCCAATTACTTTTTTATATAAAAAGTTAGAATGTTCCTAGGGGCTTTTAAATTTTTCAAAGAATACAGTTGTCTAAATTTTTTAAATTCAAATTTAAGTATACAAAGACTACTTACATGGATTTTTTAAAATCTTCATGTATCACATTTGACCATCTGTAAGTATGTTAACTAAGTAGGGAAAAGAGTAATATTGTCCTTATTTTAACAATTTAACAAATTAAATTTTTAAGGGACTAGCCTAACCTAGTAGCCAGAAGTGATGCCTTTAAACATGGTTAGAGCGAGCAGTGATGTTATCATACCTTTACCACTTCCAGATGACAAAGAGATATCTTCATCTTTCAGTGAACTGTGTTTTAGAAATTTTAAATGTTATTAAAATTGAAATAAGATCTGTAGCTTTTATTTTGCAACACAAAAGGTCGTGTACCTATTTTCTTTAGTGTGTTTGACATGCTTTCCTGCAAATTGCTACTTCAGATTTGCTTGGAGGCAAGCTGCTAAGAGTGTATGTATTAACACATTAAGTAATTAGTTCTCTACCTTTAAATTCTCTTAAGTTGCTAATTCACTAAATTCTCTACAAATTAAACCCAGTTGTATTAAAAATGAGAATCAAATGAGTGAGATTATCTCATTGTTGAGGAATGAATGCCTTGTGCAAATCATTTATTTAGCTAATTAAGCAATGTAAACTGTGCCCACATAACCCACACAGTGCTGCTGTTTCATCCCAGTTAAACAAATCCTCGTGACCTTGTTTATATTTTAGTCTTTCTTGTCTTATTTGTTCAGACTGTTTATAGACACAACTCCTCCTATCACTTAATAGCAATGAACCTCAGTTCCACTGCTTGGATGCTAATGATTTGCATTTCCCAAGGAAAATTGAATTAGATTTTATTAGCAAATTGGGTCTATAACCTTTAAGGCCAAATTTTATTAGATTATCACATATCAGTATTAGCAAACTGTCAACTTTACTGAAATATAGAAATATGAATCAAAGAATCAAGGCTTAGAATCCTGGAAAATTGGGAAGATGCTTAATCCTTGAGAAATTATAGTTCTAACTTGGAAAAGTTTTTATTCCTTTAGAAATTTAGAAGCAAGAGAAGTTGGCAATGAACTGCCCTCATCAGTTGAGTTCAATTTTCTATGTGGTGATCAGAGAGCCTTGGAAGGCATGCACATGAGCTATGTATAAACCCAAAAATATTCCCAAAGAAAGCCAAATTTATTGTCACTTTATTAGGAGAAGAAATTTATTATAACTGAGTCTATAAATAGAATAATATGAATATGGCTGAATCCTATAAAAATGTTAACACATTGACTGTGGTGTAGCCTCATAGTAGAATAAATGACATGGGAGTTAATCCAGTCATGCCTAGGAAATTAAACATATCACCACCATTTAAAAGTGATTCTCTGGTGTTAAAGTTGATGTATTTTTCCACATACCTTATATTTTTTTTGGCTGTACAGATAAAAAATTTAACAGAACAATTATCCAAGTGTACTGGTGCATGTCTATAATACCAGCACTAGGGAGACTGAGGTAGGAGAATTTCAAGGCAAGGCCAGCTTGGGTGAGACCCTAGTTTAAAAAAAAAAAAAAAAAAGCCAGGCCTGGTGGCGCATGCCTTTAATCCCAGCATTCAGGAGGCAGAGATAGGAGGATTGCCATGAGTTCAAGGCCACCTGAGACTACATAGTAAATTCCAGGTCAGCCTGAGATAGAGTGAGACCCTACCTCAAAAAGAAAATTAATTTTGAATTTAAATAGAAAGACATCCTAAAGCGTTTAAGGAACATGCATGTTCTTCTGATATATCTGGCCTAGTAAATGCTCTCATTTTCAAAAAGACAAGTTTTTGTAAGGAAATACAATGTAAATTATCTTTATAAATATTTATATTTTCTGCATGTATGTGTGGGTGTGGCTTTGTGTGTTATCCCCAGCTATACTAGCCAACACATTTTTTATATTTATATTCTTATTTTATTATTTGAGAGAGATAGAAAGAAGCAGATGGAGTGTGAGAATGACATGCCAGGGCCTTTAGCTATTGCAAATGAACTCCACATGCATGTACTACCTTATGCATCTGGCTTACATGGATACTGGGGAATGGAAGCTGGGTCCTTAGGCTTCGCAGGCAAGCACCTTACCTGCTAAGCCATCTCTACAGCCCTAGCCAACACTCTTTGAGACAAGGTCTCTCATTGCCTGGAGCTCATCAATTGGGATAGGGTGGCTGGTTAGCAAGCTTCAAGGATCCTCCTGCCTCTACCTCCCCAGTGCTGGGATAACAGGCAGGCACCCACCACCCCAGTATTTACATGGGTGCTGAGGGATCTCAGATCCTCCTCATGCTTGCAAGGCAAGCTCTTTACCTACTGAGCTATCTCCCCATTCCCTAATGGGAATAACCATTGGTTTTCCAAGTAGTTGAGAAGACATCCCACCCCTTCAAAACTATAAGGGAATGGGCTGGAGAGATGGCTTAGTGATTAAGGTACATGACTGTGAAGCCTAAGGACCCAGGTTCGCAACTCCAGTTTGCATGTAAGCCAGATGCACATAGTGGCACATGCGTCTAGAGTTCGTTTGCAGTGGCTAGAGGCCCTGGCATGCCCATTCCTCCCTCTCTCTAATAAATAAAAACAAATCTTCAGAAAGAAAAGAAACAGGATGAAGGTAAAAAAAAAAAAAAAAACTATGAGGGAAGGGTTGATTAAATGGCTTAATAGTTAAGGCACTTGCCTGCAAAGCCAAAAGACTCAGGTTCGATTCCCGTGGACCCACGTAACCCAGATAACACAAGGTGATGCATGTGTATGTGCCCATTCTCATTCTTTCTCTCTCCCTCTCTTCTTCCCTCTTTCTGTCCCAAATAAATAAATATTTTAATTTAAAAAACTATAAGGTAAGCAGAGCAGGTCATTTATTTCAATTAAATGTAGATTCAGTGATTCTAAGCTTGCTCCTTAGCCCTGGAATATTTACTGATTTAAGGTAGAGTTATTCTTGTCCATTTATTATTTTGACTTGACCTAACAATTATGAACAGTTGTTAAACTTGTCGTATAGCAAAAACATTAAGCTAAATATTTTTCTTAAATAATTATTTTAAAAGACAGCTGAAGTGTAGGGTCTATAAACTTTTAATGGCAATATTAATGCCTTTCTTTATTCTGTATATTTGCCATAGCCATTCCAGATGTGTTATCCATGTAGCTCACTCCTCAGATATGAGCCATATGGGATATATAAACTGATTTGCATTTATTTTGAATAAGGATTGTGCACATTGTAGGTGAATTATAAAAGTAAATTTATATTACTGAGTTAAAATATTAAGATGTAGTAAATGAGAAAGGCATGTGCAAATGAAGACCTACCTGCCTTCCCTCTCAGTTTTGACTAAAAGTTTTTTGGTTTTTTTGTTTGTTGGGTGTGTGTGTGTGTGTTTTGTTTGTTTTTTGGTGTTAAGTAGGGACAGGGATGGCTCACCTATAAAGCTTCTTATAGAAGTAAGTATCTAAGACAAAAACAAGGAAATATAATGTTCTAAACTCAGCCAGTCCAAACCACTTGAGCTGCTATGACAGCTCATAAAACTGAGAGTAGTTTTTAACTGGGCTCTGTTTTACATTGCCAAAGTGAATTTTCCTTGCAGGAAGTAGCCAAAGGGTTTATTTAGTTTCCAGCCCATGGCTTTGATCTTTCTGTATTGTCGCATCTCAGGTTACATGGCCCTTTTTCACTGCAGTAAATCTGCAACAGTTAATGGGAATAAAATTTCTCCTTCTTACTGATGAATGCCATTAAATGCCAAACCACAGCCAATTGCATATTTGCAGAATTTCAGCTACAATGTATGAAAACAGTACAATCAGTTTAATCTTGTTATCTTTGTAATTCAGTTTATTGGGCTTTCTTCCCTTTTAAAGTGATCTACTTTATCAAATCAAGTGGCTACAAGGCCAAAACGGGAAGAAAAAATTCGAATGTTAATAATGCTAAAAGGTAAAGGTGTTTCATGGGGTGAGAGAGTGGGGGAAGAGGAATTTACCACCATTAACATTCAGACTGAGTCCACTTTTTAAATCACCAAAGCCTTTTTGTCTCTTCAAAGAAATTTTTATTTCTTTGGCTGTGCTATATGTTTCATTTCAATGTAAGTTTCTGCTTAATTAGGTTAATGAGTCAGAGCATTAGTTTTCACTTGATTACAGACATGATACTGTTTTGTCAAGGAATGTCAATGCTTTCAAAGAACTCAATTTCCACATTATAAAAGCTATTCTTAGAATCACTAAACATACACTTAAGCATCTTATCAAGTGGCCTATATATAATATGAAATATAGAATTTGAAAATCACCTTTTAAGATGAATTTTATATATTAATATAGGCACAAAAAATTCGGTTTTACATACTTTTATACTTTCTTTTTTGTTAGTAAACCTCAAGCTTTAATTATTTAATTTGGTAAATATACATTGTTTATTTTTTGCTTAACGTCTTTTGCCTTTTCTATGGCTTTGCTCGTGATTGGCAGTTGGGGTTTGGCAGCCTCTTTTCAGTGTCAAGATACCTTCAGGAGGAAATTTTGGGAAATAGCCAAAATAATTATATTTCTATATGGATCATATATATGAAATATTAGTAAATAATTTTTAAATCACTAGTCATTTCTCACCAATAAAGTCACAGTTACTGTATTCTGATAAAAAAATAAAATGCTGGGCTAAATCGATAGTATGGATAGATAGATAGATAGATAGATAGATAGATAGATAGATAGATATAGATATAGACACACACACACACACATTCACTGATTAAGAAACTATCATAAAAGCAATACCTAAAGCATATAAAAACACAAATACATAATTGGATACTGCAAAATAAGGTCTTCTGATAAAATGGAGAAATTACTTTTAGGGAAATGCCAGTTGTTTTTTCTAGCAGTAAGAAAAGAGAGTATGAAAGAGGAATAGTTTTACTACCTTTGGCCTTTCCAGAAGATGTTAGGTATAATGTAGAAATATTGAGCTTTAAAATTACAGCTTGTGCTGGGTGTGGTGATACACGCCTTTAATCCCAGCACTCGGGAGGCAGAGGTAGAAGGACCACCATGAGTTCAAAGCCACCCTGAGACTACATAGTGAATTTCAGGTCAGCCTGGGCTAGAGTGAGACCTGACCTTGAAAAAACAAAATAATAATAATAATAATAATAATACAGCTTGTTATATTAGAATTATTGTTTTCAGCTGCCTTAAAGACTTTCTAAGCTTTATCTAACAGGCTGTTCTGGATTTGTATTTCTACAACTTTAAATCCACTGAAAATTCTAGTCTTGAAAGTCCACAGGAAATTTCTACAAAAACATATATTTTCCAGTTTTGTGGTTCTTTAAAAAGAAAGGAAAATATAAATCTAAACAAATAAAATAACTCCAAAATTTTCATTTTTAGAACACAAACAGTCCAGTACAGCTTGAAATGAAATTAATTGCAAGGAGTAGAAACAATGCCTACTAATTTCAGTGCCATACAGACTTAATATTTATTCTAATTAATTATATTATTTGAGATGTTAATCCCTAAGTGCTTTCAAATCTATTCCCAATCTGGATATGTTCATTAACAATGAACAAAAATACTCTTAGTAAATATATTAATTCCTATTGATTATAACTCCTGTCTATTTTAATATTCACAAAACCTGAGAGATTTTTGTTTTCTTCAAACACAGAGGTAGAGTAAAGCCATTTGGCAAAGATGGTCTTTCTGTCACCTGATCCATAAACTTATATTTATCTACCTTTCTTTCTTTTGCTTCTCTTATGTCCCAACAATGGAAGGGTGCATTCCAGAATCTCAAGGGCCTCAGGAGATAGTTCATGGGCAAAGTGTCTTTGCTCAGGCATGAGGACCTGATTTCTAGCCCTAGTACCCACATAAATGTAGGGCATGGTGACACATGTATGCAATCACAGCACTCAGGAAGCAGAATCAGGTAGATCTTGGAGCTTATTGGCTAGCCTGTCTAGTCTGATCAGTGAGCCCTGGGCCAGTGAATAAGTCTGTCTCAAAAAGAGGTGGGCAAAGTACCTGAGGGTGACACCCAAGTTTGTCCTCTGCTCTCCACACTTGCATGCACATATGTATTTGAACCTGCACATACATGCACACAAATATGTGTGCACACTCAAGCACACCACATACACATATGCTCAAATAAAAACATATAATCAGTCATGACTTCATCCCTCCTGCCTTCTCAGGCTTGTCTGTCATGCCACCACTCTTTCCACTCTATGGGTTCATTCCTGTCAGCATTTAAACAGAATTTGGAATCGCCAGAATTGGACTGTGTTTGGCCTCACATCACATTCCAACTATTGTCCATTTCTTACTCGCCTGTTGTTGCAGTCTTCTCCACTTTTCTGAGACAAACATCCAACCAGAGGCTGCTTATGGGAGGAAGGGGTTTATTTCAGGCTTACAAAATCCAGGGGAACACCATCCTTTTCGTAGATCCAAGCAGAAAGAAACTACTGCAGGAAGTAAATACCAATAGCAGCAAGCACGAACCACCACCAGAGCTCAAACTACTCTGAACTCATCTAGTAGGGCTGGACGGAAGATCTGCCCGAAATACACCTTAGAGCTGGACTCTATGATCCACCCCCAGTATCATGCCCCCTTGTAGCAGGGATCTGCCTGCTAGGGGCTCACATTGCAAAGCTCAATTTCCATGAAACATTTGAGTCTATGAGGCCATATATTTAAACTATCACATTTAAACTTCCACACCTACATATAAAGCTACTCAGAAAACTTCAGTGCACTCTTCAACTTCTCCAGTCTTATCAAGCTCTCCAGTACATTTCATATTAACAAGTACAATAGACCATTCTCATCTTTAAGAGTTCTCCATTGTGTTTGACACAGTTGTTCAGCCATGCTTTTTGAAACTCCTGTCTTGTAACTCAAACACGTACCATTTTCCTCTGTTTTCTTTAAAGCCCTTTTGTTGATTCCTTCCCAGCATCCTTTGGAACACTGTTCCTTCTCCTTCCCACCTTTGAAGTGTTGGCTGCTTCAGGGCTTCAGCTTTCTCTTCTGCCATGCTGTATTTTGAGGGCTTCTTTTTTGTTCTAACCACCTTCACAAATTATAGGATTTCATCCAGATCATATAACCTTAAATAGTATCTATGTTTTTATTTTTTAGCTGAGATTTCTCTTAGCACCATACCTCTCTCTTGCTATGTAACATATCCAATTGAATGTCTAATAAACTTATCAGACCATTTCTTTTCCGTATATAAGCAGCTTCCTGTCTTGATAAATATCAGCACTGTGCACCATGTAGTCAATTCATATATGTTGGAGTCTTTCTCTTACCATTGCTCTCTCCACAGGCTAATCTGTCTGAAAATCCTGTTGCTTCATTTCTCAACTGTCTCAGATTTGGTCTTGTATTTACACTTTCACTGCTAGTACCTTAGTCTTATCCACTACCCACCAACCATGAACTGTGCAATACCTGCTAATGAAGTAGCCTGCTTCTCGAGCTACCTTCCTTCATGTTCCTTTTGCCACTTTGCTTCATTTTTCGTAGTAGTTCTTTCAGTCTTTGCAAAGCATAAATAACATGTCTTCTATGCTCCTAGAGTAAAATGTCAAGTTTTTAACATGTTCTATAGAGTACTGCATCATGCAACTCTAATGTACGGCAGCCCAGTCTCCTGCAAATGTCCAGTTGCTTAATAATGTATCCATACTGGGTTTTCTTCATCCCTCCCATAAGAAGTAGTCTTTTTACCTTGTCCCCCTTATGCTTAGCTTAAATGGTCTATAGAGTTTCTAAGTAACTGGCTTCTTTTAAGACTCAACTCTATGATTATTATTATTATTATTATTATTTTGGTTTTTCGAGGTAGGGTCTCACTGTAGCTCAGGCTGACCTGGAGTTCACTGCATAGTCTCAGGGTGGCCTCAAACTCATGGCGATCCTCCCACCTCTGTCTCCCAAGTGCTGGGATTAAAGGTGTATGCCACCACACCCAGTAAGACTCAACTCAAATTATTTTATCCTTACCAAAAAGAGAAGAAAAAGAACTCCTTCTCCTACAAATAGCCTGAGAAGTTACTCTTTTTCACTTATTACCTTTCTTTAAGAATAAAATTTCTAGAAGGCAAAGCACTTTGACAATCTTATTCAAAGTTGTCTCTATATATAGTATCTAGTATATACAACATTCCCAGGAAATGTTTGTTGAATAAATGAGTAATAAATGACAGAGCCAGTATTCAGCCACAGATAGACTCACCCCATTTTCCATGCTGCATTTTGTTTTCAATGTAGAATGTCTTGTTATAATAATTTATAAATTTTATATTCAATCTTTATATTTCAGTATCATCAGCACTTAGGAAGCATATAGTCAGGATATACTGTATATCTAAGGTATAATGTTATATGCTTAAATCTCTAAATTGTTGGTAGGAACCTTTGCTATGTGGGAAATTTTTTAATATTCCAGATAGGTTTTTGATTGTTATATAGTTGAAGGTACTTGCTTTAATAGTTAAAACCCAGTTGTTAGTATACTTATATTACTACATATCCAATTAAATAAACTAAGAAGTACTCATCCATACTAAATGTAGGCATAATTTCTTCCCATAGAGATATTTTCTTTTATTTCTAAGGGAAACAATCACCAAAAAAGAAACAAGATGTTCTAAAATTACAAATTATAATATATAAACCATGTAAGTAGTCCAGCTTATTTTGACCAAAGAATGTCTAAAGAAACATTACAGTTTCAATATAACAAAGGAAGAAATAATATTAAAATTCTTAGAGCTGGGCTGGAGAGATTGCTCAGTGCTTAAGGAACTTGCCTGCAAACACTAATGACCCAGGTTCATTTCCCCAGTACCCACATAAAGCCAGATGCACAAAGTAGAGCATGAATCTGGAGTTGGTTTGCAGTGGCTAGAGGCCCTAGTGTGCCCATATTCATTCATATTCATTCGTTTGTTCATTCATTTATATTCCCTATCCCTCTATCTATCTATGTATCTCTCCTTGCAAATAAAAATATTTTTAAAAAAAATTCTAGGTCATTCTCAACAACATAGCCAGATTGAACCCATCCTGGGCTTATGAGACTTTGTTGTTTTTTTTTTTAAATATTTTTTGTTCATTTTTATTTATTTATTTGAGAGTGACAGAGAGAGAAAGAGGCAGAGAGAGAGAGAGAGAGAGAGAGAGAGAGAGAGAGAGAGAGAATGGGCGCGCCAGGGCCTCCAGCCACTGCAAACGAACTCCAGATGCGTGCGCCCCCTTGTGCATCTGGCTAACGTGGGTCCTGGGGAATCGAGCCTCGAACCGGGGTCCTTAGGCTTCACAGGTAAGTGCTTAACCACTAAGCCATCTCTCCAGCCCCAAGACTTTGTATCAAAAAGATCTTTGCCTGGATGACAATTTTTCTTGCAAAAATATGCATACAACATGTTTAAAGGAAAGTAATTTCAGTTTTATTCACACTCACTGCTAACTCATTGTGAATGTTTGCTTGTTTTTCAATTTGTTCTATCTAGGGAAATGATGGGTGCTTGCTTAAACATCAAATTAATTGATTTTTTTAATCTTAAAATTGTATTTTAGGAGATGGTGTTATGAACAAGAATATCATAAAAACATACATTTTTGTCAACTAGCTGAGTTTTACAATTGCACATTTTACCCCATACTTAACATGACTAAGGACTGCTGTGATCCTGTTCTTTGCTATGGTCAGAAGTGCTTCTGATCAGGAAATCAGAAGTCTCGCACATGAGCCAGTGGGCTCTTTCCTTGGTGCTTCTGTGATTTCTAGAATACGTATTTAAACTTTCTGTCCTGGTGACCAGAACTAGCTCAATGAAGCCTAAGATAAACATAAAATTAAGTCAAACATATGTATTTAATGCTTTATCTTAACACTTAAATTGGCCTTTATTCATGGTCTTTTTAGTTAATAAGCATTTGGATGAGATCTAGACATAAATAAAAATAATCCTTTTCCCTTTAAAAAGCATATGGTGCAGGGTTAGATATAATTTTTGAATGTGTTCAAGCATATTTCATATTTTTCACTTCAGTTTTCTTATTTTTTTTGAAAATATTTGAGTGTGATAGCATTATGAAGCACAGAAAATGAATTAATACTAAGTTTACTGTTAGCATTTAAACATCAGTAGCCTTTTGCCTATTTCTTCCCACTTCTGTTCTCAACCTTGATTAAAAACTATGTGTACAAGTGGGGTATGGTGGTGCACGCCTTTAATCCCAGCACTCAGGAGGCAGAGGTAGAAGGATTGCCATGAGTTCGAGGCCACTCTGAGACTACATAGTGAATTCCAGGTCAGCCTGGGCTAGAGTGAGACCCTACTTCGAAAAAAAAAAAAAAAAAAAACAACTATGTGTGCACATTCTATAGAATAGACAACTTAAACAAACTTGAATGTTTTTCTTAATAATTTCAAGAAATAGAATTAATGATCTTTAGAAAAGATTATTATGTAATCTTAAAATATGAAGTGCTCCCCCATTTTGGAGTCATACTATTTGTAGTGTTGTCTTTGATTGACTTCTGTTACAGAAACAGAAACGTTTACGATTTTCTTTTGAAAAAAATCAATAATAACAAAACATGGATTTTCTTTTAAATACACATTGAGATTTTATGGCATTTTAAGATAAGTAGTGCAGTACTTGACAAAGAATCACCTTCCTTTTGAAATATGATCTTCTAAATATTATAGACTATTTAATAAAAACATTGTACTTTGATGTTCTGATAATCACTAGAGTTTTTAGCTAGCTTGCCGTAACAGAAAGCAGCTTGAAAGGATTTGTCCAGACTATAGCTTGCGGTTTTGTAATATAGATATTACCTCTTTAAAAACACATCAGTGCGGGGCTGGGGAGATGTCTCAGCAGGGCCCGGGTTTGATTCCACAGTACCCATGTAAAACCAGATGTTCAAAGTGGTGCATGTGGCATGTGTCTAGAGTTTATTTGCAATGGCAAGAGACCCTGGTGTGCCCATATGCTGTCTGTTTCTGTCTCTCTATCTATCTCTTAAATAAATAAATAAATTCATACACATCATTGCATATAAAATGTAATTTGAATAATTGTGAGGTTTAGAGTACCAAGGAGTTTGATATAGAATTTGATTCTTATATCTCCCATTTCATGAGCAAAAGGCTTACTGCACAGAAACTGACTTATTTTATACAGGTAGGTACACACACACACACACACACACACAGAGGCACACATACACATAAAAATACATATACTTGTTTATCTTTAGAAGAAATTATACCTAAAGTTGATACATCCCACTTTTTCAGAAGCTTTTCCATTTCAGGTTTTTCATCCAAAAACAAAGTACATTACTATTTACCCATCAGAAATTTAAGACCAAAGCATCCTTAAGAAGGATTCAGGTTTGTGTGGACAGCATTAAGTGTTCAGTATGAAAGGATAAAAAGAGGCTTCAGTGAACTTAGACTGATAATGTTTTAAATAACAACAGTAACTTGAAATTTACATCTTTTCAAGGGCTAGGGATATTGCTTAGTGGCAGCATGTGTGAGCCCCTAGATTCAATCCCAGTACCACCAAAAAATTGCATCTTTTAAAATGGATACAAAAGAGAAAATTCCATAAAGCTACATTTACATAAGTGGTCAGACTGAATCCTGAAAGCACTCTTCATCCTCTGTATACATTAGGGGTGAAGAAACTATTACAGTTTCTTTACAGTTAGTTGTATCTTGCCTTTTTCCTCCAATATCTACGTAAGGGAAATACTGTGTATCAGAAAATAACCATCCTTATTTTAAGTGGTGATAATGTGTTTACAACTAGTATAGGTATTCCTATATGTAAGTTTTTATTACTTAATATTACCTAGATATCTTCAAATATGTGTGGTACTACATAAAATTTGGGTATGGTAGTCCTGTAATCTCAGCACCTAGGAGGTAGATGGAAAAGAATAAGAAAAGTTCAAGGATAACCATGGGCTATGAAGCCCTGTTTTAAAAAAAATAAGTATGTGCATTCCTACCTTCTTGAACAATTTTGAACATTGCCCAGCTTGCTTTTAAGCCCCAGACTGTCAAGTTTATACAACCCCAAAGACAGCGAGCATCACAAAATGAAAGTGCTACCCCACAAATGTTCTCATGTCCTGTGTACTTTCTAAGAGAAACAATACTAGCAGTAAGCCTGAACATAGGTCTGTGTGTAGGGAAATGATGTACGTGTTGTAACTAAAACTCCCACCTTTGATTTACTACTTCAAAAGTAAGCTCACTGAATATCAAGTAATATTTTTTAAATATGTAAAGAAAATTTCTTAGTTCTGTTCCTAAAGGTGTTCCGTCATTTGCATTAATCACGACTTAGAATGAGTAGAGTTTTGATTGAATTACCTTATTTATACAAGCAGTCCACTTTGGCTATGGTAAAGGAAAGGTCTGATTGGCCATGGCATTATTCTAGTACAACAGTAATTAGCATGCCTCTGTGTAGGCATAAATCTCCATGAGTTACGTAAAGGCCCTGTAAATGCAAACAGAAAGCATGTGTATGAAACATGCTGAGTGTCACCTGGTATCTTAACTGTCCAGATTGTATGCAGAAGCTAGACTTTCCTAAGAGGTTTTAGGAAAATCTCTGTCATTTCAGATGTCCTAACACTAACAACACCAAATACATAATACAGCAGTGTATTGTACTTGTAAGAGTCTTGGAAATGTAGTAATTTAAAGGCACACAGATATTAATTAAAAGTAATAGCCATTCTTCTACAAAAAAATGAAATGATAAAGTTACAGATGCAGACTAAAGAATTATTCAATAAATACATAAATCCCATCTAAATACTCTGGCTCTGGGGTCATTACACCTCACTAACTTTAATAAAATTCAAGAGTTGTTAATAGTCCATTTTTAAGTTGATTTTGCTGAACTTAGTAAATGTAAGTATCAGTCCTTAAACTAAGGGAAACTGCCATGGACATAAGTGATAAATTTCTTCTATTATTTCTTCATATGTATATCCTTATGTAGGTTGTTTCCTTAAGCCCTTTAAAAATAATTTTAAGATTGGTAATTGGGTTAAACCAGAGCAGTGGTTGTTAGAATCATCCTTCCACATTCTTATCCACACTGCATTTTTGTGGCATAAGCATATGGGGTGCTTAATCCTATGTTTTAAAGACAGTACATAAACGATCTGTAATTAGCCTTAAAGCTAAGTGGAAAATAGATTTCAATTTTTGTAATAATCTAATAAATTAACAAAACAAATTCTTAAATACCAAGAAAGATTTTGAGATCAATACACAGGCTGGCTATAGTGCAGTTCTTCTAATTCAGGCTGGTTACTATGCAGAGGTCTTACATCCTAACTGTTCTATGTGACACCTGGTAACCAAAACATTTATCTGACTAGGATTTCTTATTGAAACTCCTGAATTAATGTCTAAAAAGTAGCAAATAGTACCTCCCAGCATAGATCTTTAAAAATGTCCTAATAATGAGAAAAATCTTTTTGTGTATTTATAGTTATAAATTAGTTAAGAATCAAATGTTCACACTTTCTTGCTTGAACATTTAGTAAACACATTTAATGTGGTTATAATTTACATTTTGTCCTTCATTTTGGAAAACTATTGCTTAGTTTGATTTAATTACCAAGTAAGTCTCTACTTTGCAAATACTGTTTTGTTTTTTATCAAACATCATTTGCATTTATTTAGCAAAAAAAATGAAACAAACAAGTGAATAGTCTATGAGGTAAATTGGAAATCTTCCAGTAAATATCTTAATAATTTTTAAGATTTTTTTTATTTTTAGGATGCACATTCATCTATCTCTTATGTAGGTAGTAATGTTTCAAAACTATAAAATATTCCCAAACTATATTATTTGTTTAAGGACTTTAAGGACATGAATTTTCACATAAAGTAAACATTATTTTTATGTAAGATAGGCTGGTATTTTGTCAGTAGGAGTAGCATGGCTGTTAGCTGATTGAATTACCTCTGACTTTCTTTTTAAACATCAGATTTTTGCCTTACAAAGAAAAGGGGGAAATTGCTGTAGCCCATTTTTTATAATGGGGATGTTAGATTCTATTTTATTTCTTAAATTTACTCATTTCAATAGAGCAATACAACTAAGATTCTAGGTGGAACTTCAATTACAGTAACTAAAGGTTGTTATTCACATTTTAACCAGTTAGTGCAGGTAAGAGTTTTAGTACTAGCATTAACTTTTGAATTATGTTGGAGGTATTTGACTTTACAACATGTTTTATTTCTTTTCATTTCTTATTAGTATTTTTCAGTACTTAATAGCCTCCTGCCCCCATCTTCATCCAGAACACTCCTTTCTGTTCAACATCAGAAACATTTTCCTTTCTGGCATGTGCTTTCGAGTTCCCCAAGCAGTATAAGCAAATTGGAAAGTTCAGCTGTCATTCTTGGAAGGTCATAGATCACACTAGCAGCCTGAGTAATCCAAGAGGTTTTAAGTATCATAGCATTTAGTTTAAAGTAAAATTTGCTCTGACAGGGCTGGCAGACCAATAGGAAAAAGAAATATTTGTGCTTAGAAAAGTGCATATGTAGAGACCAAGAGTATAACTGATGGCTGGAAGTGATTTCAGTCTAAAAAAAACAAATCATTAAGAGAGTGCATAGGGGTAAAATACACAGTTCATATTTTAAAGAGTCTCAAAATGAACCAGCAACTAAGGTTAGCATTACATAGTAACGAGTTGTGGTGCTCAGGATTTAACTCACTCAGTGCCAGATGGTATGCTTAAACTATCACTGAGAAAAGATTGCTACTTAAATGATATTTTCTACTTTAAGCCTGCAGCAGTGATTTTTGTAGTTAAAAGAAAACCAGGGTATTATGACAGATTATATAAATGTTGTACCAGTAACAGTCAAGTAGTTATTTAAAAGATGCGCTAATGACTGTTTATTGACCCAGAGGTTATTTAAGTTACTCAGTAAGTTCCCTTAATATGTGGTGCTGTGAATCAAGACATTCCTTGATATTTTAGAACCACCAATTTCAAGAAGTCCTTGTACATAATTGAAGACATGGAAGTTGAAGATGATTACATGGTATACCTTCAGTAATAGATTGCTAACATCACTTCACCTTGGTAATTCTATTTGAGAACTTCTATTAGGAACAGATTATAAGGGGTTTTTCCACTAATAGTTACAAATAGAGAAAAATAACTAACTTTTAATAGCTCATTTCTTTTAAGTCATTGTTCTCTTTAAGAAAGCGAGTTTTTTAAAAAATGTCTTTATTTGCAAGGAGAGAGTGAGAGAATGAACATGTCAGGGATTCTAGCTGCTGCAAATGAATACTAGATGCATGTGCCACTTCATGCATCTGGCTTTACGTGGGTACGGGGAATTAAACCCGGGTCATTAGTCTTTGGATGCAAGCACCTTAACCATTGAGCCATCTCTCCAGCCCATAAAAAGTGAGTTTTGAATCAGAAGGTATATATATATGTTTTCCTTGAATGTGCAAATAAGAATGAACTTTCCAGCAGATGGCAGTCTGAGCCAACATGAAAACTACCCCACACTAGAGGTGTATAAAATGAAACAGAATCTTATGATACCTATTGTGGTTTGATTCAGGTGTCCCCCATAAATTTAGGTATTCTGAATGCTAGGTTCCCAGCTGATGGAGATTTGGGAATTAACGCTTCCTAGAGGCAGTGTATTGTTGGGGGCGGGCTTATGGGTATTATAGCCAGTTTCCCCTTGCCAGTGTTTGGCACAGTCTCCTATTGCTATTGTCAACTTTATGTTGACCAGGGGGTGATGTCCACCCTCTGCTCATGCCATCATTTTCCCCTGCCATCATGAAGCTTCCTCTTGAGTCTATAAGCCAAAATAAATCTTTTTTTTTCCCAAAAGCTGCTCTTGGTCAGGTGATTTCTGCCAGCAATGCAAACCTGACTGCAACAGTACCAAACCAAATTCATAAGGAAAATAGAAAATGCATTAAGTACCAAAAGGTCATATAGACATGGGATTATTGAACTAAACACTCATTAGTCCATTTTGGGAAGATGGAACTGGATTCCCCATATAAAGCCTAAAGCTTCAAAGAGCTGTCTTTTGCTCAAGTATTCCAGTTTGAACTCACCAATCCAGAGAAATTGCTGTGCACCCCAGCCATAGTTACAAGAGGGAAGTGACCCATTGAAAAGGAGAAATCACAATCATGGCTTGTTCCATGCCCATGACTATATTCTGAATTTATATTATGCATCTTTTTCAGGGAATCCCAAGTCAGGAATTTATCAGTCAGATATTTTCATGACAGTAAAACCTCTGGGTTTCAAATATAAACAAATACTGAGCCTCACATTAGGAATAGTTCCACATCTGAAGGACCAGTACATAGAAAACAAAACAACCAAAAAATGCACCTGAAGGCTAGGGAGATGTTTCAGTGTTAAAGGCACCTGCTTGAAAAGCCTGCTGGCTATGTTCAGTTGCACAGTTAAATTGCATAAAGCCAGGTGCAACATGGCACATGCATTTGTGATCCCAACACGCCTAAGACATTGGGAGGTTGGAGCAGGAGAATCTGAAGCTCTTGGCCCAGCTAGTCAAGAACAGAAAAAGACCATATCTCAAAAAAGGTTGAACACAAACACCTGTAAGTTGTCCTGTGACCACACATATGCCATGATATGTGCACCCATAGACATGCACTAAATAAATAAAAATTTTAAATACTTTTTAGAAATGTACTTTAGGGCTGGGGTGATGCCTCAATGGTTGAAGACATTTCTTTTCAAAGCCTGCAGTCTGGGTTAAATTCTCTAGTATCTACATAAAGCCAGATGTAAAGAGATGTGTGCATTTGGAGTTCAATTGCAAGGACAATAGGCTCTTGAGCACTCTTACTCACTCTGCCACTTTCTCCCTCAAATAGTTTTTTAAATGTTTTAGTTGTTTATTTTGAGAGAGAGAGAGAGAGGAAGACACAGAGAGAATGGGCGCACCAGGGCCTCCAGCCACTGCAAATGAACTCCAGACACATGTGCCCCCTTGTGCATCTGGATTACATGGGTCCTGGGGAATCAAACCAGGGTTCTTAGGCTTTGCAGACAAGCGCCTTTAACTGCTAAGCCATTTCCCCAGCCCTCTCTCAAATAAACTTTTAAAAAATTAAATAACTAGGACTTGAATGCACAGTAAAAAATTTAAAAACACACATCATGAATGAAAATTGTAAGGTACAACAGCAAGACCTTTAGAGTACCCAGCAACTAGGCTGAGGAGAAGAATTCTAATCAAACCCATAAAATGTAATAAGTTAGTCTTAATCGAAAATATGGTGATAGAGCTAGAGAAATGGCTCAGCTGTTAAAGCACTTGCATAGCCTACTCACCTAGGTTCAATTCCCCAATACCCACATAAAGCCAGATACACTAAGTGGCACATGCATCTGGAGCTCATTTGCAGTGACAGGAAGCACTGGTGTGCCCATAATCTCTCTGTTCCTCTCTCTCTTTTCTTCTCCCTTTCTCTCCCCCCTCACACACATACATGCAAGTAAATATGCAATGATAAATAATGATAGAATAAAAACTACAAGTTATAATATTCTCACATAAAAATTTAAGTGTCAGGTTCTGGAATGGAAGTAAACAACATCAAAGAATGTGGAGAAGAAAACTATAGTTTGATATTAGAGGAGGGTCAGTGCAACGGAATTTCATGACCATTTGGAGAAAATTAGTGACTGTTTCACATGTGCTCCCTTCATCATTAGTGCCGATTACTTTCTGTCTGAAGCATCAGTGTCGTCACTGAATTGGAAGAATCTGCCCCACAGCGCTATTTTTTTCCCTTACAACTGACAAATATATTTAATTTTTTAAATAAACTACAGATGAGTACTTTAAAATCACACTTCTAGTACTTATATGATTTTCACTTAATTTGGGGGAAAACATTACTTTGATTTCATTAAAAATACCATTATTAGTCTGTGGAGATGGCTTAAGCATGAAAATCTGAGAGGTCTACCTGAATTAGACTCCCCAGAACCCAATTAAAAATCTAGGTGTGACCATACACATCTGTAACCCAGCCAGGGTATGTGTAGAGAATGGCTGGGGCTTACTGACAGAAAAACTGCAGCTCCTGATGGAGGGAGAGACCATGTCACAAGGAAAGTACTTGGATAAGCAATAGAGAAAAACACCCAAAGCTCTCCTCTGGCCTCCACATGCATATACCATATCACACATACCCCACAAACACACACACACACACACACACACACACAATCATTCTTTATAATGCTTTAAACATTTTATCAGTGATGAAAAAATATAATTATGCATATAAAAGATTAATAATAAAAATTAAATGCAAAATGACACTCAAGATAGTCATATATATATATATATATATATATATATATATATATATATATATAAATTCATTAAAAGACTACTTAATTATCTTCCTGGATTTCATTTTCTCAATGATTCAAGTTCAAAGCAATAAGTAATACCTTTGGGCAACTTCAAATATATGTTTGATACAAGTAAATTTATTGAAACAAGATGCCGTTGATATCAGTCCAATGAAAAAATTTAATTATATATACTAATAATACTTTAACATGTATGTTCATTTTTTTTGTCCAAGACAATTGGCATCTCATAATTTATCTTAGGCACCCATATTTACAAGATTATGTACATAGTGCTTTATAGGTATTCCTAGTTTGTGCTAACTAAAATTAGTTTACATTTATAAAATGAAACCATTAATTACCTTAGGAAATAATGCAAACTATATTATATCAATGTTAAATGTGCAGAGTTGAAATTTGATAAGCCTTGTTTTAAAATTTTAGTACAGTGTGAGCACTCAGTGGTACAACAAGGTCGCCATCTAATGGTTAGTCTGTAAATTACATTTAGATTTCAGTTTAATATTTTGCTGTACAAATGGTATGAATGTTTTATAGGCATCTCATTTGGCACACATTTCATTTAACAATGATTTCAAGAAACATTCTCTTCTCAACTGTTAAACAGTTGCTAGCTTCTTAAACTTTCTGATTTCATCTGCGTGGAATACCACAGCCTTCAAATTACTTAATAAAGCATTTTCCTACAATAAAGGAAGAGTGCTGTTTCATTAAAATTGTCGGTAGTTTTTAAATTTTTCATCAAGTTTTGAAATTACCCTCTTTTGCCCTGTTTTCAAATGGTAGAGCTATAACTCAAAACTCATTTCCAAAGATAAAAGATGATATTCCTTGTGAAATGTAGCATATGTGATCACTATTTTCTCTGTTGTTTCCCCTTCGATGGACTTTCTTTATTTCATGTTTGAACACCATAATGTCTCTTAAGTGTTTTTTCCATGTCTTAGTCCCCCAAGCCCCATTTCTACCACAGATAACTTTGTATAGTATAGAATTGAACCATCCCTTTTCTTGAATACCATTGACAGTTCTCCAAAAACATGTGATTCTTAGCACAGTATGTGAAGAGTTCTGATATCTGGTCCTAGCTCCCACTATTGCTCATATCATCAGCTTGAGACTTTAACCACAGTGTACTATCAAACTACTTTTCTGGTCTTTAACTGCTACTGTCCTCATTCTGGTGTCACACTACCAGCAACTCTCTTTATCGTTAACCCTGCTTGTCTTCACAGACTTATCCATTCACACATTCAAATGCTTTCTGTATATCCATTCCATGTCAGCTGCAATGCTGGAACACTACAGTGTACCAAAGAATAAGACAGTCAAATTTATGGTGTTTCCATGCTAAAAGGAAGTATAAGCAACAAAATATATACTATCAGGAAATATAATGGCAAATGGATTAAAACTGTTTCTTTTCTAAGAAAATTTTGCAGTCTCCAGGATTCTTTTATAGAAATTGGCATGTATTCCCAATGTACTCACATACATATAATGTACATTACATAATATGGGTATACAATTTATATTACATATGTATATTAGGGCAATATTATTATCAGAATTTTTTCTGTCTTTACCACCTACAAAACTTTCAAACAAGGACCATGTGTCATTATTGCCTTCCAGTACCTGTTTTTCTTTTTCTTTATACAATAATCTTCAAACATAATACTTAGCACATTATAAAAGGTGCAACAAACATTTGCCCCACTTAAATAGACAGGTGGATGTAGAAAGAAGCACAATTATGTAGACCAAAGTTTCCCAGAGGAAGTCACACCTTAGGCAAAATTATTCTGAGGTTCAATTTATATTTTGGTAATACAGGAATATAAGATGCTGATTTTTATTCAATTATCAGTATGTTGAAGTAATTGATAAAAAAAACCTAAATGTTCCATAAAGTTAGCAAATCATTGCATACAGTTCTATAAAATCTTTAAAAGTTTCTTCCAGTGAGAGCTACTTCATGTCAAGTACTTTCACTTGATGGCCCCAAAATAATCCAGAGCAGGAAAGATGGCTCAGCAATTAAAGACGCTTGCTTCCAAAATAATTGCAGCCTTAACAATCTGTGATTCACAAAGAATAAGTGGTTAATAAAAATCACAATTCCTTGATGAGAACTATTTTGACAATAGACCTAAATATTAAAAAGGCATTCAACACTATTGTATGTGAGCTTTTGATGCGTGGCTGTGTTATAAATATGCATATATACTTAGCTTACTTTATGATAATGATTTTTATATTTTTAAGATCAGTACAGTTTTATCCTACATTCATAGGGGTCAGATATGGTATCTTATTACCTTCTGTACTGGTTTCAGACCACACCATAAGTATCATATAAATTTCAACTATTTCATCTTAAGGTCAACAGTGAAAATATAGTGATTTCAGCAGGCAAATGAATGGCATAGATTTGAGGCCATGTCCTCAGGATTGAAGTGAACAAAGATGGTGATGCAGTTACAGAAAAGAACTAGACTCTGTGGTTCTGAAGGTAATTAATTCTAAGACTGACTTCTGAAATGATGAGTGAAATAAAAAAACTTTGAAACATTTGATGTGTCCAGAAATAAAATGAACTGCCTTATCAAAGCTGTGAGCACTCAAATTTCTGGACACGTTCAAACAAGGACTCGATGAAATCTGCTGAATATGTTGTGAATGGAAATATAAACAAGATGATTTCAAAAAGTGATACCAAGTCAAAGATCTTATAAACTTATGAAAAAGGATTAACTCTATTCTCTCTGGGGGCTATGGCATCCACTAATAAATTTATTTTTTATTCTGTATTCATATTGCTGACTTAGGCATTTAAAAGAAGAAAGGCATGTGTTGCTCTTGTCAGATTTTAATAAAATGATGATACTTTTCAATTATGCAGCACTTTTCACCCAAGGATTTCTAAGTGCTTTACCAATATGCACTAATTAAACCTCACAAACGGCCAGAGGTAGGTGGTTTTCTTCGCTTTCTCCAGGGATGTGGCACAGAAGTTCACTAAAAACTTGAGCGTGCCTCATTGCACTTGCTGGCTGCCGCATCCTTGGAATGTGCTGCATGTGAAGTGTCTCCTGTCATCTTCAGATTTCAGTTTTCCCGCTGAATCATCTCAAGTCTTAGGATGTGGTCCACTTTTTATAAATATTACACAAATTCAGTTTCTGCCTGCTGTGCACTAGTGAAACTTCTAGATATATAAAGACAGATTTTACATGTATTTTATATTTATTGTTGATTTAAACTATAATTTCTCACATTAAAAATGTGCTTTCATTTTCCTTTCTAGGTACCTAAAATTATTGTTCTTGAGGTACAAAGTTTAATGGCAGATTTATTCACTGATCCTACCATTCCTAATAGTTTTGTTGCAAGAACACCAGTTTTGTTGGAAGATGCTAGATTTTGTTAATTCAAAGCTCCAAAACATTTCTTCCAGACACTAAGGATAAAAGTCAAATTTCACTAAGTAACTAGTCTTCAAATAGTCGTACATGCTAACATAGAACTAGTCTTGAATTAGTTGTACATGCTAATATAGAAGTAGTCTTCAAGTAGTCATACATGCTAATATAGATGGACCTAAAGATTTTATGTGGGTTCAGAGCAACGGGAAGCAAATTTGTACATATAAAGACACATTATGGATGGGATTAAGTTCTAATATAAGTAGCCAAGTATACAAACTATTACCTAAAGTCATGTGGTTGGGGCTGCATAGATGGTTTAGTAGTTAAGACGCTTGCCTGCAAAGCCTAAGAACCCACGTTCAATTCTTCAGGTCCCAGGTTAGCCAGATGCACATCGTGGCACATGCATCTGAAGGTCATTTGCAGTGGCTAGAGGCCCTTGTGCACCCACAGATCACAGCTTAGTTTACGTAGGTCCTCAGGTCCTAGAAAGGGTACTCATGTGTCCTTCATACTTTTGTTATTCTAAGTCAAGCCTTTCTGGATTAGGAAAGCACAATTTTTACTGAAATACTGCCTTTCTGGATTTGTGGTTATTGTCAGCTCCAGAATAAACCTGAAATATTTCTTCTTCCTTTTAAGATGATAAGTTATATTAGGCTGTCCTAATTTTGAGCCAGATTCCACATTAAGAAGGCTTCATCCTTAAGAGAGAAAGTAGTATTAGTATCCATGTGAGCCAGAGGAGTATCCATCTCCACATTTTAGCACCCTAGAAAGTCTTGTTTACCCACTGTATTAGAAAAATCCAGAGTTTCACAGTAAGATTTAATTTAAAAGTAAGTAATTTGCAAGCTGGGCATGATGGCACATGCCTTTATTCCCTGCACTTGGGAGGCAGAGGTAGAAAGATCACCATGAGTTCAAGGCCACCGTGAGACTACATAGTGAATTCAGGTCAACCTGAGCTAGAGTGAGACCCTACCTTGGAAAAAAAAAAAAGAAAAAAAGTAATTTACAAATGCAATTGGTCTTTTATAATACATAGAAATCTATAACCTCTCAAAATACCCCCTAAATTAGTCATTGTATTTTAAATTTTTTAAAAGGTTGAGTCAGTCCAAATTTTCACCTTTGAAAATTTTTTCCCAAATGATACTTACAGAAATTCAAAAAGTTAGCGGGGAGTGGTGACACATATGTTTAATCCCAGCACTTGGGAGGCAGAGATAGGAGGATCACCGAGAGTTTGAGGCCACCCTGAGACTACATAGTGAATTCAGGTCAGCCTGAGCTAGAGTAAGACCCTACCTTGAAAAACAAAAAAAGAAAAAAAAAAGAAATTCAAAAAGTTAAATGCTATCCTTGCCCTGTAACACACACTAACTTATGTCTCTAGGTGAACTGCTGACTGCATAAGCAGAGCTTGCCTCCACAGCCTAAATGCCATGACACTCCAGCCCTGAGACTTGTTGATTCAGAAACTTGGAGGCATCAGTATGCAGGAGCAGGTCTTGCACTCACTTGGAGATGTAGATTCAACAATGTGACTGAAATATTAAGAAAATATCTACATTTACAATGAAAAGTAACACCATTAGCCATGTCTAAGTATATTCTTCAGTGGCTTGGCACACCACATGGGAAAACAGCGATCAGAAGTTTGCTCATTAATCTTAGATATCAAGAACAGGGGAGTTAGACAACTGGACTTAGAATGACTTCCATTTCTGAGAATCTGTGTCCTCTTTCTCATTGCGGAACTTATGTGACAAAAGGACAGCTATTCCTGACAGTGCTGCAGGCCACCAGAGCACCAAGGAATGGCTTATGTTGTTATTGCTTACAACAGAACTAAGCAGCTCCTTATTGAGCTCCAACAGCGCACACTCCCTCCCTTCCTACTGTCCTCTTTTCCATAGACTTGCAGTGATACACTGCAAAGTCCTCTATGCGGTGCCATGTAAAGAAGTGCTTTTACATATTTGATCTGGATTCGCTGTGTGTCTGATTCCCAAATCTTGAAAAAGAACTCACCATAGCCCCTAGACCGAGAGATGACAACAACATCAATTTGACCTTACAAATTCTGCTTTCGGTATTAAAGGAGTTGATTAAAAATGTAAGGAGAGTGACTGATTTTAACAAATAGGAAGATGAAGAGGGAATGAAATGAAGTCTGTGAACCATGTCGTCACCATTTATGTATCTGAAGGTTATCAAGAGGCATGAATATTTAGTTCATGCTTCAGGAGTTTCCAGCAGCCAGCTTTATTTTATAATTTTAAACTGATGCAGTTGTATCTGATGAATGAATAGAAGGTGCAGGGCTGCCCTCATTGCTATAACATCTACTTCATTACCTCTAGACTAATACTTCCCTCTTCATCTCAAAATTTAACCTCTGTTTGTAAGTTATCACTTTAAAATAAAATGCAGACATAAAATTTTTGCCCTGAGAAATTATAGTTTTTCATAAAGAAGGAGCCTCAAAAGTGTTATTTCTCCAGGGTCACAGTACAAATACTATCTTGAACTTTATATTTTGACAATTCTGGTGGGTTTACATGAACTGTAGATCTTACATGTCTCTTGGTTCTTTGTATTGATTCTTTAGTTATATTCTGATACATATAAACACATGCACATCCATGTTATTTGAAACTTTGACATTTTAATAGGTCCTCAAGTGTTTCAAGTTACATTCACTTTGTGAGAGGAAGTTAGTGTCAGTGTGAATATGTTATAATCAGATTGATATTTTGCTAGTGAAAAGCATCTTTCCAGGTTGGACAATATCAGTCCTAAGTTATTTGAATATATTTATTTTTCAAAGCTTACATCTCCACATTATAAATGATTTTCTTTGGCTGTAAATTAAGCTCACTAGCATTCACTGCATGAGCTATGCATGAGCATGTGACAGCTGCCATATTTGCCTGGAAAATAAATATTTTGTCATGTTACTATGTCAGAAATTCTCTGTTTATTAATAGTGCATTGTTGAACATATTTACCTGTAATTGATTTATTAATAGACTAAAGAATATGTTTAAATAATCACAGTATATTACTTTGGTTTTCTGTTATTTCCATAAAGTAAGTTGAATAGGATTTTACAGTTATTTCACTGTTACTCAAGAAAATTGATATACTATTTAGCAGGGGGTGTTTGTTTGTTTGTTTGTTTGTTTGTTTTGCATTGGCAAATCAAGATTTACAGGTAAAATCTGGCTATTCTGCAAATTCTGTAGAATTCTCTCTTTTCCAGCTCATGATATGATTAGGCCATTTTGAAGCTTACTGCTAACACTCACATTGCAAGCCCTCACTAACAGGGAATAACAGAGACCTTATTGTGAATAGCAAAATTTTCTTTTAATACTATCTTAAATTTGTAATTTCCTAGTAACAAATTACTAATAATTGCTAGCATGTAAAATCTCATATTCTTTCATAAAATATAGATAATTAAAGCAAACTTTTTGTTTGATTCTTCCTCTTTGTTTAGAAGAGAACTTACTGACAGAAGTTTCTAATATTTTAGCACATATTGTTAAAAGTAAACATCTTATGCACATTTTAATGAGAAGATTAAAAGCTTATGAAGCTAATGCTATCCCCAGAAATCACTATTGCTGCTAGAAAAAGAACCTTGCAGATGTGAAATTCTAGGTCTCTTACTCGACCTGCATTGTGGTGGTATGCTGACAAATAAAGCTTATCATTTGATTCTTTCTTTTCAGTCTTGGAATGGATGGCTTTGGTCAGCCAGTAGGCATTCTTGGACGCCCTGCTACAGCTTATGGATTCCGCCCTGATGAACCTTACTACTATGGTGGCTTTGGGTCACGATAAAGTCACCCCTGTCTGTGTGTACTCTCAGATCAGAAGAAATGTGTGTGGGATTGGTTAACTTTGGAACTTGGATTAATAATGCATGTTGATACTTCTGTGGGGCTGTGTTTTATGTTTTTCCATGTCATTAGCTACAGAGTGACCCTAACCCCAATGTCTTCTGTTAAGTACAACTGATTCTAACAGTGTTCAGCTCACTCGTCAAGCCACATCTTGATGCAAATAACATTTCCATGAGACTCAGTGAATGTTGAGACACTACTAGACTGGAAAACAAATACTACATTATGTACAGGAAGTGACTGATTTCCATTAAAAAGCAGTATAAAGTATGAGTGAGCCAAAGTCATGTGTTGATGTGGTATTTCATAAATAATTACATACATACATAAGGTACACATGAATTATTTTTTCTGCTTTTCCTACTTGTAAACTCATTAACATTTCATGTGATATGTTCTACCTTTAAATTTTATTTTAAACCTCAGCTTTTTATTCCATGCTATGTACCTTAAAATGTTCCTTCACAATGTTATTAACTGTGAGCTTATTTTATCACTGTAAGATATACTATAAGTGATATTGTGTATCAATGTGATCTCTTAAGTGACTTGGATTCATGACCTTCTAATTGTCTCTTTGAAGAAAATTTCATCTCTGAAGAAAATTAAGGAACAAACTCCTGCTCTCACTTGGGTACTTATTTCTTGTCTAGTTGCATTGTTTATAAGCTAGAGACTAGGTAATGGGAACTGGAGAGGTATACCTGATAAATAATGAGTTACTCATGAATGTACAGCATTTAAAAATTTACTTGAAAAAAATCAAGCACATGAAATAAATATAATCCAAGGAGTTTCTGGATCGCCTGCTATCTCAGGAATTATGAAGCCTCAAAACAATACATAGATAAAAGAAAAGATTTCTGCCTTGGAGTTTAAAATCTCATTAATGTAACCATACAGTTTAACATAATTTATACTTTAACATTCAGTAGTAGAGCTGGCAAGATCCTTTGGAACAACTCAGTGTGTCTGGTAGGTATAAGGAAGTACAGGATGCTCTTTAGGAACTATGAATCTAAGATGTAGTTCATGCTCTTGAAGTCACAGCCTAATTGATCTTTCTGAAAGCATACATTTATTACCTTATTAAAACTTGAAAGGGCTTTGAATCTATCCTGTCTAACTCTCATTTTTACAGTTGGAAAAAATTAAGACAAGGAGATATTAAATGACTTTCCCATGCTTATGTGTGTAGTCAATGAGACCTGTCTACTCATTTTCAGAATAGCAATCTCAGTATAAAATGTCTTCTTCTGATTTATCATACACACAAACTATAAGTGTATATATATATATATATATATATAAGTGGCATTAATATAAATATAAATTACCTTATCAACTGACTTAAGTAGAACATTCCTGGTAATTCCTAACTTTTGGAAAGTTATGCATGTTTTCCTACTTATTTCCATTATTTTACTACTTTACAAATTTAGAAATTATCTTTCTACTCAGGCGTGACCAGGTTTATGAAAGAACGTTTACTAATTAGATTATTAATGTAGAAAACTAAAACTCTTGTGTGCTTCCGAGAACAAAGAGGTTTGAAATTGGGCATTTTTTTTAAATGTCATTGAAAATGTGAGTCACATTGTCTTGGCCTCACCAGATTTTGACCACGAATTAAGGTCCTACTTACTTTAATGGAATATGTTAGCAAATTTCTTGAGGAAAAATTAAAATTTCCCTAAGTTTCAATTTCCTGCATATGGTTATCCAGTTAGTCCAGTACCATTTGTTGAAGATGGATGGACTGGGGCTATAGCTTAATGGAAGACCATTTGTGTAGCATACATGTAGCCCTGGGTTCTTTAAAAAGTCACTTTGGGGACTGGGAAGATGTTTTGGTGCTTAAAGGCATATGCTGGCAAAGCCTGCAGGCTCAAGTTTGATTCCCTAGTACCCATGTAAAGCCAGATACACAAAATGGCACATGCATTTGGAGTTTGTTTATAGCAGCAAGAGGCCCTAGCACCACATATTCTCATATTCACATCTCTTTCACTCTCTCTCTCTCTTTCTTGATTTCTGTCTCTCATTTTTGTGCTACTAGGGATTTAACCTAGACCCCTTGTATATATTAGACAAATAAGCACTCTACCACCGAGCTGCATCCCCAGCCGAGAGATGAATAGTCTTTAAGATAGAGTCTGGAGAGATTGCTTAGTGGTTAAGGCTCTTGTCTGCAAAGCCAAAGGACCTAGGTTCAATTCCCCAGGACCCACGTAAGCCAGAGTTGCACAAGGTGGCACATGCATCTGGAGTTGGTTTGCAGTGGCTAGAGGCACTGGTGCACCCACTTTTTCCCTCTCTCTCTCCCCTTTCTCTCTCTCTCAAATAGATAAATAAATAATAAAATATTTCTTTAAAAAAAGATTTCAGAAGGTACACTTTCCATTCACTTTCCATAACAAAAATGATGCTTTTTAAATAATGCAAAATTATCCATCAGTACAATGAAGAAGACACAAGGTAATGATATGGACACTGAAAACAGACTGGCAAATATAAATAGTTACCATGAAACTAAATACTAATGTAAAATATTTTTTCCTGAAAAATTATACATGGCAAATTAATCCAGTGATAAATGATGCAATTTTAAGAGTCAAAAAGTAAGCTGAGGGGATAATGTCTGTGAGACATTTCAGCATCTCCCATCCAACTTGGGCTTTGAGTGCAAAGGGAGAAGCCTTCTCTGAGAATTCAGGCATGGCATTTGAAAGACTTTGAGGTTTGAATTTATAGTATCTACATCAACTTACAAGCTCTGGAGCACCTGGCAGAAACAAATTCTTCAGAGGAATGTACTTTCAACTCAGGTTCCACAGGTTCCACAGATGAAGATCAACTCCAGCACAAACTTGCATGGAAAAATTACAGGAGAAAGCTAGCAGGAGAATGAGGCTCCTGCCTCCATGATCTAGAGATTGCAAAGCAAATCTACTTAAAAGATAAATATGGAAGCCAAAATATGAGGAGGAAAGATCAGACATGAAAAACTAAACATTCTAGAGGTAAAATATGTTTGCTAAGCAGTGAGAGAGATTTGACAAGGAAATGATGCTAGAACTTTTAATTCCTTGTTTTAATTTTCCTGTGTGTCTTGTACATTGAGTATATTCCTCCTGTGCTCTCCTACTCCCTTTCTCTCAACCCCTTTCTGTTAGTCCCTGTGTTCTTCTAGACAATGGTACTCCTACTTTCTTGTCATATATACCTCCATGATTTTATGTCTCTATATAAAATCAAGGAACTGCCAATGAGAAAACATGATATTTGCCTTTCTAGATTGACTTAATTTAACATGATCATAATCAGATGCATCCAAATGATGTAACATTTTTATGACTGAAAAATTCCATTGTGTATATATACTACTTGTTCTTTATCCATTCCTCTGGTTTTGAACATGTGTATTGGTTCCATAACTTAGCTATTGTGGACAGCCATAATAAACATTGATGTGCAGATATCTCTAGAATATGATATGTTGACTTGGAGTCCTTTAGGTATAGCTAGGTCATATTGAAGAACTGTGTGTGTGTGTGTGTGTGTGTGTGTGTGTGTGTGTGTGTTTGTAAAACTTCCATTAACTTCTATATGAGCTGGACTACTTTACATTCCCACCAGTAGTGCATAAGATTTCCCTTTTGTCCACATACTCCCCAGTAATTATTTTCTTAATGACTACTATTCTGACTAGGGTAAGACAAAATCTCAACATAGTTTTTATTTGCATTTATGAGTTGGCTAAAGAGATAGAACATCTTTTCATATGCTTATTGGTCCTTTATATTTTGGCTTTTGAAAACTATCCATTTTGCCACTAGATTTTCACTAGCCAAGATGCAACACAGATTTAAAAAAAAATAGAAATGATGGTAATTAGAGGATGTGTTGATACCTCCCCCCTGCCAAACCACTTCCTTCCCGCACCACACACAGGTGCACATGCACACACACCCTGAGTTGCAAATCTTAGGCTTTAGATCTGAGTCCTCTATTCTGTTTCATTGATCTACATGTCTGCTTTTGTGCCAATATCATGCTGTTTTTGTGACTATGGCTCTGTAGTACAGGTTAAAATCAGGTATGGTGATACCACCAGCCTTATTTTTGTTGCTCAGTATTGTTTTAGATATTTAAGGTTTTTTGTGATTCCAAATGAATTTTTGGATTGTTTTTTTCTATTTCCATGAAGAATGCCTTTGGAATTTTGATAGGGATTGCATTAAATGTGTAGATTGCTTTTGGTAAGATTGCCATTTTCACAATATTGATTCTTCCGATCCAGGAACAATGGATGTTTTTCCACTTCCTATTGTCTTCTGCAATTTCTCGCTTGAGTGTTTTAAAGTTTTCATTGTAGAGATCCTTTAGTTCCTTGGTTAGGTTTATTCCAAGGTACTTTATTTTCTTGATGCAATTGTGAATGGGAGTGATTCTCTGATTTCATTCTCTGTGTGTTTGTTGTTAGCATATATGAAAGCGACTGATTTCTGTGTATTTATTTGGTATCCTGCTACATGGCTGTAGGTGTTTATCAGCTCTAATAGTTTGTTGGTAGAGTCTTTAGGGTCCTTTATGTATAGAATCATGTCATCTGCAAATAATGATAACTTGATCTCTTCCTTTCCAATTTGTATCCCTTTTACGTGCATCTCTTGCCTCATTGCTATGGCTAAGACTTCCAGTACTATATTAAATAAAAGTGGGGACAGTGGACACCCTTGTCTTGTTCCTGATTTTAGTGGAAAAGCTTCCAGTTTTTCCCCATTTAGTAATACGTTGGCTGTAGGCTTGTCATAAATAGCCTTTATTATATTGAGATATGTTCCTTCTATTCCCAGTCTCTGTAGGACTTTTATCATGAAGGGATGTTGGATTTTGTCAAAATGCTTTCTCTGTGTCTAATGAGATGATCATGTGATTTTTGTCCTTCAGTCCATTTATATAATGTATTACATTTATCGATTTGTGTATATTGAACCATCCCTGCATCTCTGGGATAAAGCCTACTTGGTCAGGGTGAATAATCTTTCTGATATATTCTTGTATTGTGTTTGCCAATATTTTGTTGAGAATTTTTGCATCTATGTTCATGAGGGAGATTGGTCTGTAATTTTCTTTTTTTGTTCTATCTTTGCCTGGTTTTGGTATCAGGGTGATGCTGGCTTCATAGAAGGAGTGTGGTAGAATTCCTTCTTTTTCTATTTTATGGAAAAGCTTAAGAAGCAATGGCTTTAGTTCTTCCCTGAAGGTCTGGTGAAATTCAGCAGTGAATCCATCTAGGCCTGGGCTTTTTTTAGTTGGGAGATTTTTGATAACTGCTTGGATCTCCATGCTTGTTATAGGTCTATTTAAGTGATTAATCTCATCTTGATTCAATTTAGGTAAGTCATATAAATCAAGGAAATCATCGATTTCTTTCATATTTTCATACTTTGTGGAGTATGTTTTTATAGTATGTCCCTATAATTTTTGGAATTTCTCTGGCACCTGTTATGATGTTACCTTTTTCATCTCTAATTTTATTAATTTGCGTCTCTTCTCTCTTTCTTTTGGTCAGATTTGCTAAGGGTTTATCAATCTTGTTTATCCTTTCAAAGTACCAACTCTTTGTTTCATTGATTCTTTGGATTGTTTTTTTGGTTTCTATTTCATTAATTTCTGCCCTAATCTTTATTATTTCTTCCCATCTGCTGATTTTGAGTTTGCCTTGTTCTTCTTTTTCCAAGGCTTTAAGGTGAAGCATTAGGTCGTTTACTTGTGACCTTTCTAATTTCTTAATACAGGCACTTAAAGCTATACATTTACCTCTTAGGACTGCCTTCATTTTGTCCCAGAGATTTTGGTATGTTGTGTTCTCATTATTGTTTGACCCTACAAATTTTTTGATTTCCCTCTTGATTTCTTCATTGACCCATTCATCATTTAGTAATGAGTTGTTTAATTTCCATGATTTTGTGTATGCTCTATAGCCTTTCTTGCTATTGATTTGTAGTTTGATTCCATTGTGGTCAGATAGAATGCAAGGAAGTATTTCAATTTTTCTGTATTTGTTAAGATTTGCTTTGTGTCCTAATATATGGTCTATTTTAGAGAATGTTCCATGTGCTGCTGAAAAGAATGTATATCCTGCAGCATTTGGATGAAATGTCCTGTAAATATCTGTTAGGTCCACTCCTTCTATGACCTCATTTAGTCCAGATGCCTCTTTATTTTTTCCTGGGATGACCTGTCAATTGATAAGAGTGGGGTGTTGAAGTCACCCACTACCACTGTGTTTGGTGTTATCTATGACCTTAGTTCTAATGGCGTTTGTTTGATGAACTGGGGGTCCCCCATGTTAGGTGCACATATATTTAGGATTGTAATGTCCTCCTGTTGGAGGGTGCCCTTAATCAATATAAAGTGGCCCTCCTTATCTTTCTTAACTAATGTGGGATTGAAGTCTACCTTGTCAGATATTAGGATAGCAACCCCTGCTTGTTTTCTAGGTCCATTTTCTTGAAACACCATTTTCCAACCTTTCACCCTAAGATAGTGTCCATCTTTTGTAGAAAGGTGGGTTTCTTGGAGGCAACAAATTGAAGGATCCTTCTTTTTAACCCAGTCTGCAAACCTATGTCTTTTGGTTGGGGCATTGAGGCCATTGATATTAAGAGATATTATTGAAAGGTGTGTATTCATTTTTGCCATTTTTTTGTAGTTCTTCCAGTTTTATCTTTGCTCTCTTGTGTTAACTAGTATTTGAGTATTGTTTGTTTTTTCCTGGTTCCTTATATGTGTGCTTTTCTTCTTCTTCAGAATGGAGGATTCTTTCAAGTATTTTCTGTAGAGCTGGTTTTCTCTTCAAATATTACTTCAGCCTGCTTTTGTTGTGGAATGTCCTTATTTCTACGTCTATTTGAGTGGATAGCGTTGCAGGATAAAGTAACTTTGGTTGACAGTTGTTATCTTTCATAACTTGGAATACATCACTCCACACCCTTCTGGCTTTTAAAATTTGTGTTGAGTAATGTGCTGTAATCCTTATAGACTTGCCTTTGTAGGTAACTTGATTTTTCTCTATGACTACTTTCAATATTTTTCTTTGGTTTGTATGTTTGGTAGTTTGATTATAATATGGCGAGGAGAGGTTCTTTCCATGGTTTCTCTGGCTGGTGTTCTAAAAGATTCCTGTATCTACATTGGCATCTCTTTCCCAATTTGGGAGGTGATTTTGTTGAAGATACTTACTATGCCTTTGGAGGGAAATTCTTCTCCTTCTACTATGCCCTGAATTATGTTTGATCTTTTCATAGTGTCCTGAATATCCTGAAATTCCCACTCATACTTTTCTATTAGTTTGTCTTTCTCTTTGTTGGACTGTATTAGATCTGCCACCTGGTCTTCTAGCTTAGATATTCTGTCCTCTCCTTCATCCATTCTACTGGTGAGATTTTCTACAGAGTTTTTTATTTCATTAACTGTGTTCTTCATTGCTACTAATTCTAACTGGTTTTTCTTTATTATTTCTATTTACTTATTTATGTCTAGTATTGCCCTCTTTATTTCATTGAATTGGTGTCCTGTGTCTTCTTTGATTCCTTTGATTTCTTCTTTGAGTTCTTTGAACATATTTATAATCATTCTTTTGAAATCTTTCTCAGGCATTTCCTCTAACTCGTTCTCACTGGAGGTCATTTCTGATGCATTAATACTTTTTGGTGGATTTATATTGTCTTGATATTTGGTGTTTCTTGTGTTATAATGTGTATATTTTTGCATCTTGGATTATTTAATGATTGGATTTTCCAGTTATCTGGGTATTATTAGATGTATCAATCAATCTGATGTTATATATCTTCAGGGTAGGAACTAAGGCACTAGGTGTGGCTCTGAAGACTCTCAGAGTATCTACAAAAGTGACTCTAGGTATTGGGTGTGCCTGCTATGAGAGTATTCAAGTAGGCTAAGTGGAACAAAATGCAGACAGATTCTAAAATTTAACTGAACAATGTACACTTTCAGTGAAAAACTGCACAGAGTATTTATCCAAGAGTAGGTATTATGACAACCGGATCCTCTGTCTGTCCCTTAGGCTGTGTGGTGCCTCACCCACTCCTTTAATCCTGACAACAAGGCAGTTAAGATTTCTGGTCTGTAGAGGTTTCCAAGTCAGCTTGTGACCAGGTGAGACCCTTCCCTAATGTATAACAGAAGAGTAAACAAAGCCACTATAATTCAAGAAGCAACAAACAACAACCCCAAAATACAGCTTTTTTAGAATGGCAAATTTGACCATCCATCCAATTTAACATATAATTTATCCTGATATGGAAGGTGCAATTAGCGCTTCTGGTTCAGGCCCATATACCAGGTTTATTAGGTGAGTAGTGACCTGGTGTAATCCCAGTTACCTTTTGGGATGATTTTGGTCTCAGCTATGCTCTTGATTGGGTCCCTCTCTTGTGCTCTGTCAGTTCAAGTAGGTGTGGCCAGGTCCCTGGGCAGCTTCTCTGTTCCCGAAGGCTGGGCACTGGTGGTGGGGGAGGGGGAGGGAGCCGATGCTGCTCTAGTTCACCCACTGTTCCACATGTTCTTCTACCTTGTGATCTGCTCCTCTGTTGTTTACTGCCGTTCTCCCTTCACGTTTCTTGAGTTTGCGGAGTGCTCCGGTGTGAGTGGAAAATCCCCTTGCCTGGCTTTTCCTGCGGCTCAAGCCAAGCCTGGTAGCTGGCTGGCGCGCTGCCGCTGAGGCGCGAACCCCGCCAGAGCAGCTTCTGCCAGCCCAAGTGGGCTCTGGATGCTCTGGATCTCTCCTACTTCTCTGCTGCTGTTTTAATTTCCTATTCCCCTCACTTTTTAGTAAAAGTGTGTATTTTGCTGGTTTTTTTTTTTTTTTTTTTTTTTTGGCTTTTTCCCCCCTAGGCTGCTTTGGTGTGGTGCCTACGCCATCATCTTAACTGGAAGTCCTATTAACAAAATTATTGAGTAAAATTTTCCCTATCTCACAAAACAGAGGCCCATCCAGATACAAGAAGCTCACAGAACACCAAACAGACTGGGCCAAAGAAGAAACCCTCCAAGGCACATTATAATTAAAACTCTTAATAATGAAAACAAAGAAAGAATGCTAAAAGCAGCAAGAGAGAAACAACTCACTACATGCAAAGACAATCCCATCATAGTTACCTCAGGTTTCTCAATGGAAGCCCTCAAAGCCAGAAGGGCCTGAAATGAAACATCTCAAAGTCTGAAAAATTATGGCTTCCAACCAAAACTACTATACCCAGTTAAAATATTCTTATAATAAATGGTGAAAGGAAAACTTTCCATGAAAAAAGTCAGCTCTATGATTATATGAGCACAAAGCCAAACCTAGAGAGAATACTTCAGGGAATAATCCACAGAGAAGAGTCAAACAACCAATCTCAAGAGCCTACAAGAAGAAGATCATAATAACCAAAACTGAATCAGGCTCATAAAATACAAAACATAAGCAAGCACCAAACCCCATAAAGCACCCCATCATGGCAGGGATTAAACCTCACAGTTATAATCTTAAATATTTATTTTTATTTTTTATTAAAAATTATTTATTTATTTAAAAGAGAAAGAGGCAGGGAGACAGAGAGAGAGAGAGGAAAAGAACAGATATGCCAGAGCCTCCAGCCACTGCAAATGAACTCCAGATGCATGCACCCCCTTGTGCATCTGGCTTACGTGGGTCCTGGAGAAATGAACCAGGATTCTTTGGCATTTCAGGCAATTGACTTAACTGCTAAGTGGCAGGATATAAAATCAACACACAAAATCAGTGGCCTTTCTATATGCAAAGGACAAATATACAAAGAAAGAAATCAGTGAGGCTGTCCCATTTTCAGTATTTACAAAAAATATTAAATAAAAGTGACAGAAAAGCTTGTCTCTAAAAAATCAAAAATGAGCCTGAAATAAACACTTTCCTCTCATAAGCTGCTTCTGGTCTGGTGTTTTGTTTCAGCAATGAGAAGAAACTGCAACAGTTCTGTTTTCGGTGAAACTTTCTGCAGCTAAGACTATTGTGTCAATTAACTGGATTCTTTTATGAAGGAAAATGGGATGAACAACAGAGCCTAGTTAGCCTAATTTCAGGTTATGGTATCCTTATTATCACTGACCCACAGGTAGGCTTTGTTTCCAATTGTAAATCCTGCCGCAGTTGTTTCCTTTTAGAGGAGGCTTTCCTTTTATCTCATTGACATAGCTATCCCTTGAGATACTGGAGGAGCAATGCTTGCTTCACTACGTCATTGAGTAGTTTGGCCCTTCCCTTAAAGTTCCAATTTTATTTTAATTGCATCAGTAACTGGGCCATTAATCTAGACTGGTCAAAGTTTAATCTGATCCAAAGTATATTATAAGTTTGTTGCTATAACTATAGGCACCACACCCATGAAACATTCCAACTCATACAGAACTAGTAAATAGAAAGGGGCTATTTTTCTAAGGATAAAAATTTATCTGTGTCCCCTAGATTCTTTACATCAAAATCCCACTACTGCCCTTTAAGGATCAACCACAATTCTAAATCCAAAATCCACAGTGAATGTCATTAAAGAAAAGTCTGAGGATGAGGTCAGCTGTTTTTAGTCAATCTTTTACCAATTTTATCAAAAAACTCAGAACCACCATAACAGATATAGCGTATGAAATTTATTATAAGATTAGCTCTCGTACAACTGTAGGGCCCCATGGAAACGTCTGTAAGAAGCCGTTTCTTATTTGCCTGGAGGAGACAGAAGTTGCTGGATGTTCAATACATCAGTTTGCCTAGCAACTGGAGTGCAATAGGAAATCACTCCCTTCTAAGGAGGCAAAACGGGTTCTGATTAGTGGACACTGCTTCACCTCAGAGTAAAGAGAACTAAAATGTGCCTGGCAGCTATAAACCAGAAACTGCTCTTTTGAACAACAGTGGTTTTCATTGTCATCTGTCCCTGTCTCACCAGTGTATGCTGAGTAGGAGTGGGAGGGAGGTGGCAGACAACTTCTTTTAGCTGGCAGGTGTCTGGATCAAGAAAAACCATGCTAGGGCTGGAGAGATGGCTTAGCTGTTAAGCACTTGCCTGTGAAGCCTAAGGACCCCGGTTCAAGGCTTGATTTCCCCAGGACCCATGTTAGCCAGATGCACAAGGGGGAGCATGCATCTGGAGTTTGTTTGCAGTGGCTGGAGGCCCTGACACGCCCATTCTCTCTCTCTCTCTCTCTCACTCTCTCTCTTTCTCTCTCTCTCCGTCATTCTTTCTTTGTCTGTCACTCTCAAATAAATAAAAAGAAACAAAAAAAAGAAAGAAAGAAAGAAAGAAACCATGCTAGATGAGAATACAAAGACCCTGACAAAGGAACCTGACCCATGCCTGGATGTGATCTTGATAATACGATCCTGCACTTCAAGCCAGGCACTAATGTAGAAATGGTATGAGACTTTTGGAGCTGAGCAGTTTCCATATGTGCAGATTGTGACCCATTACTATGTGACTGGTTGACGAGGATTGTACCATAATCGTCAGTACTTCTCATCAGACACGGGCTCTGCTGTATCTTGCACCCACATGAAAGAAGACAGAAATAACATGAGTGAGGGGGCTTGTATCTCAGGAAGCCTTGCAGCTTCTGCCTTTGTCCTTGGAGTGCTGAGAAAATAGCTGAGACCAGATGTAGTCATATGAGTGAGGCCAAGTAGGACCTAAAGGACTACTAAGTCAGTCCACGACATTATGAAAAGTAGAAAATTACTAGTAAGTCTGAATTTTGACCCAATATAGCAGATTACATTTTAAAAATATTTTATTTTTATTTATTTGAGAGAGAGAGATACAGGAATAGGCAGAGAGAGAGAGAGAGAGAGAGAAAGAATGGGTGTGCCAGGGCCTCCAGCCATTGCAAACGAACTCCAGATGCATGTGCCCCCTTGTGCATTTGGCTTACGTGTATCCTGGGGAGTCAAACCTGGGTCCTTTGGCTTTGCAGGCAAGCATCTCTCCAGCCCAGCAGATTATAGTTTTGAAAGATGGTCCTCACAATATATTCTATATTCAGTCTCCCCTTACTATGTACTATTGATACTCTTCCCATCTAGTTGTGGAGATTATGTTCCTTTCCTTTGAACCTAAGTGAACTTTTTGTCTACCTCAACACACAGTTAGGAAGTGATGCTACATGACTTCCAGGAGTATACAACCATCAGCCCACAAGCTGCATGTGATTCAGGGTAGCCATGAACATGTCCCAACACAAAATTGTAAACTTACTTAAAACATTGAGGGCTTATTACTATTTTTTGTAACTCAATTTTCATGGTTCTCAAGCATGAACTTTGTAGATAGAGGCCTTGTGTGGCAATGTAATGCAAAATAAACATATGTATGATCTTATAACCTGCAGGCCACAGGTTGGACACCTCTGTTACGCTGTTATAGAAATATTTTTACTTTTGCCTTTTTCTCTGAGGATGCTTATTTCTGGAACAAGCAAACTTTCAGTAATAATCATGCTATGAGATAGACAAGCCACATACATAGGTTACCTGTAAGTGTGTGGCAACAGATGGACCCAGTCAACATCCTAGTAGACAGGGAGACAGGAAACATCAATTGCTAACAGTAAATCAGCCCTTGGTTGATCCTGCTCCCAGGCTTCCAGCTACTCTGGTTGGTGCCATATGAGCCAAGATGAGCTGCGATGCAGCCTTGTGAGCAAAACAAACAAGTGGTGGGGTTTCCCTGAGCTAACTTATGACCATTTATTATATAAGAGACACCTGTTATAAATTATGTCAAGGACATATCCAAAGGCTGATAGAAATCCTTCAAGTCACAAATACGACTTCTTGAAACCTCCTCACTCTCTATTCACCCCTACATTTTCCATTGATAAAAATTTATGGAAATGATTACTTAATTGGAGAAAAACAATAGATCACCAACCAGTTGTTTGTGTAGTTTAAGTTCATCTTAAATTCATCACAGCAAAATTACTGGTCACTAAGAATCATGATCTCTCAAAGCCACAGAGCGGCATCTCCTTCCTAGAGGCCCAAGGTGCTTGGAAGAATAAAAATTACTTTCATTTAATCCTTATGACAACTCAATATAGAAACCCTGGACATAAGAAACTTGTGAGAAAAAAAATTAGCATGTACACTGCCCCCTTTAGTTTTTCTCAAATGTAAGGCGCAGCTATTAATAGAGTTCATTTTTCACAGCTGCCACACATTCACGTGGTGATTTCATATCTGTCCCCCTTTAAGTGCACATGTGATTGTATAGTTGTCATGGTCTTCTTATTGAGAAATAACTGACACACTATGAAAATCACCATTTTAAAAGCACAACTAATTGATCTTATAGTTGTATAAGCAATCAGACTAATTCCAGAATATTTACATCACTCCAGAAAGATAACCAAGTACCCATCAGCAGCCATTCCTCTGTTTACCCACACTCAGCAATCCCTAGTTTACATACCTGTGAGCTTACCTTCTTAGAAATTTCATACAAGCAGAATCATACAGACCTTTTGTTTTGAAAGGGAGTAAAGTAGATTTGTTAGGTAGTTAGGGTGACTGGGACCTTGAAAGTATCCTTGCAGTCTCCACTTTGCCAGAGATCTCAGTACAATCTGACCTTTTATCTCTCTTTCCTAGATCTGTTTTTCCACAAACAACCAGGGTCCCTCCTGGGAGAGGGGTCTTCTTTTCTAGAATTTAATAATGACATTGTGGTTGGTCAAGTTTAGCCCCCAGAATTTTGTACCATGGCTAGCCTCTTCCTGAGCAAGCCACTAACCCATACCAGTCAGCTGTATATCTGGCTCAACTGAGCTGGAAGGTAGGGCCCTCCACCATAAGGTTATAAATATGTTAACTAGGGGAGGGCAAGCTCTCTGGACTGCCTGACCACTCCTGAACCACTAGGTTCTGGTGAGTTTCCCCTCCTCTCTGCCCAGTCGGCCTCTCAGACCACTTTGGTATATTCATTTTCCTTCCCTTGGTTCTGTATTTCCCTCCATATAATAATTTAATAATTATCCTTCTCAGTCTTATTTTATCCAATTCTTTGGTTAGAAGTAGACATGAACCTAGGGTTTGGAATTCAAGAACTCTATTCTTGAATTCCTAACACCCCACTACAGTTCCTAACTTCTTCACTTAACTAATGTTTCCAGTTCATCTGTGTTGTAGGGTTTATGAAAACCTCATTCTTTTTTATGGAGTAATAATATTCTGTTGTATGTGTATGCCTCATTTTGCTCAACATTTAGAAATCTAGCCATGTTTTAGGCAGCCATAAAAATACTCAAAAAGAAGACAGTATAAAAGGAATTCCAGCTCCCAGACGACAAGTGACCCTGGTTCCAAATATATTTATCAGCTGGGAAATGGCCCAGTGGTTAAACGTGCTTACCTTCCAAATGTACTCATTTCCTGAAGCAGACAAGTAAGTAATGCCATATAGTTACCACCAGGGGGAGCAGAGGAGCCATCAGTGTATCCAGCTCCCCCAGAGACAACCAAATTCACTTTTTTTAAGGGCTCCCTCTTAAAAACTCTATTAATATAATCACATTTTCGTGGGATTTCTAGTTATTTTCAACTTAATAAACAACGAGAGAGTTCTCAAAAATATGTGCATGGGGTAGCAGAGCATTGCAAGGGAAACATGTATGTGATAGTAAACCAAGGCTACATTCAAGACATTGGAACACGGGGAAAATTTTAAAGACGAACATGGGGAGAATCACATCAGGTACCTAGACACAATCATCCCAGACCACAGCGGTGAATGACAGGCGCAGTGCATTGCAAAGTTGAACAGACCGTTCCTGTGATTAAATTTCTTGATTTAGGGCCACCGTGATTTCTGCTCATTCCCACCTGATCCCTGTGACTGTTTCTTGCATTCCTATTTCTTGGGGGAAGACAGAAAGACAAAGTTCCTCTTCCTCACATCTCTCTGACCAAACACAGAGAAGACACTATGTTGCTGGCCCTTTGCTTTTGTGACACAGGTGTCTTTCTTGTCATTTCTCTACGCATCCCACTGGGGACTTTCCTATTGACAATGTCACTGCACTGATTACTTTCTCGCCTAAAGGACTCGATGCCATACTGCTGGTGTGGGGCACAAAGTTAGAAAAAACAACTAACTATGTGAATTTTAAAGATCTGTGAAAAAACAGTTGCTACTAGGAAAATTTTAATGTCAAACTTGAGGGAAAATGCTAATAAAAGGAACACTAAAATCTTTGCAATAAATTTGTTTTTACGTTTGCTAGTCATTGCCGAGTTAATATCTTATAGGTCAAAGTAACCAATAATACACTAGGGTTATTTTTTATGCCAGATTCTGACTTGCATCTCTACTGAATCAAAACCAAAAAGTTGACCTCTATCCCTACAAACCCAGTAAGGAACAAAAGTAGAAACACAGCACATTTTAGAAATTTACTAGAAATATATGAAAATGAAGGCACAATAATCTCTTTTGCTCATGCCAAAGTCTCAGGTGTTTTTAGTATTAAAACAAAGAAGAGGTCTGGAGAGGTGGCTTAGTGGTTAAGCCACTTGCCGCAAAGCCAAAGGAGCCAGGTTCAATTCCCCAGCCCCCACATAAAGCTGGATGCACAAGGTCACAGGTGTGTCTGGAATTCATATGGTGTGGCTGGAAGCCCTGCATGCCCATTTTCTCTGTCTCTCTTTTCCCTGTATCTCTCTGCTTATAAATAAACAAAATTAAAAAAAAAAAACTCTCCTCTTAAGCACTTTAGGTTCTGTCTATAATCTTATAAAATCTCTCTAAGCCTTAAAAAAAAATAAGAGGTAAGAATTGCTGTGTTTTACTAATCTATGATGCTTAGGAACATACTCAGGAACATGAATTAATTTGATGCCACGCAGAAAAAAAATTGACAAATTATGAAATATTATTTATGTAAATCTTCTGGCTTGTAGAAAAACTAGATTTTTTACAATTTACAAAATATAACTGTTAGAAATTTGGTGTTGCAGACAAAATGCAAAAGTGACCAGATAACAGTGGCAATGTCACAGGCAAAAAGGGCAAAAGCTGTAGTATTTGATAGTTAGGTCAGGGTGGACATCATCGAACACAGAATGATTCAAGAAGAAAAAATACAAGATAGTTGACAAAATTTATAAATAGGGAAAAGAATGGCAGCCTTTGAAAGAGCTGGAGTAAATGTCCTGAGACAAATGCTTGCCTGAGAAGTCAAAGGGACAGCAAGGTGGCCAGTGTGGGTGGACTGGGTAACTAAGGGAGATGAGGTCAAAAGAACTTCATGGAACTTCAGGGAATTTGGACGCAAATGACAGGAATCCATCTTTAGCAAGCATCACACAGAAGGCTACATTCTAGAGATGGAATCACGAATATTTTAGCAAGCTCAATCGCTGGCAACACCAGGGATTTTGGTCTTTGCTTGTCATAAATGGCCATTTTACTGGTAAATAATACCTTATTAATTATTCTGGTTAATATTAGAGATTGGCTCTGAAGAATTCAAGATAAGTGAATTGCCTAAAATATTTTAGAGAATAGTCTCTGCTCTTGAATAAACCAGGTTTAAAAATTCACTAGTCTTCAGCCTATGAAGTTGCCGCCTGAACTTTGCCCTTAAAGGTCCTGGCTTTACCAGTGCTCTGGAAAGTTTCTGGGGTCCGGATGCTCAAGCCGGCTGTACTTTTGTTTCTCTCCTTTGTAGTTCAAGGTGGTAGTCAGACTGCCTAGAACTGCAGACTTCCACACAGTAGTCCCTAGTCACAGGCGACTAAGGGGCATTAAAATGTGGCTACTCCAAACTGCATGTCGGATTTTAAAGACTATCAAAAACTTATAAATAAAATATCTCTGTTCATATTGACTATATTTAGGTAAAATATAATGCTTAAGGAACTTCGCCTTCTTTTTTACTGTTTTTACCGCTGCTACTAGAAGCCTTGAGATAACATATGTGGTTCCAATTATGTTTCTATACGACATTGCTCACCCAGGACAGAGATGTGAACAACATCAAGTTTATATTGAATTTGATTAGCTGTTTGTGCCCATCTCCTCATAAATATGTTTAATACATTAATATTTTATTTGTAAGTAGACAGAGTGGTGAGCCAGGGCCTTTTGCTTCCGCAAACTACTCCAGACGCATGTGCCACTTTGTGTATCTGGCTTTATGTGGGTACCGCGGAATCAAACCCAAGCTTCCGGTTTTGCAAGCAAGCGCCTTTAACCGCTGAGCTCTCTCTCTCTTTCCAACCCTACATTTTTTCGTACAGCTAAAATTTGGTATTTGTTGTCCTTTAAACTGAAGCAATTGTGGTGTTCTTATACATCTTAAATATTTTAGCTAACGTTATCTGCCAGAAAGAATGAAAAGTTGCAACAGGTCAAATAATTTAAACTCACCTGTCAACCTGAGGTTGTAGCATTAAGCTGTAGCAATGATGAGTACTATGGGTCACGATAAAAGATAGTAGTGAAAATGTTTACTTTGAGATTCTATGTAGTTCTAAGACCATTATGGATAGTCACTTCATTCTCGTAGTGACCTATTAGCTAGGTACCAGTAACATTAGATGTACATACTATGAATATTTCCAATTTTACTTTTTGCTGAATTGTGAGTCGGAACTTTCTATCATGAAAGCTGAAGTCTGAATCACACCTTCGGACTTCATCCTCACTTTCACAAAACACTGGTTCACGCAAAGTAGCCAATCAGGGTTGCTGGCTGCCCAGGAGATCACCCTACAGTTTGAGTTCATCCAGTTTGGTGTTTTTCGTCCCCCCCCCCCCCCCCGGTCCGCCCCTTTACTATCTGTCAGAGGCCCCTGCGGCCATTTTTAGTTCGGGCGGAAATGAAATTAAAGCATACAGGTTACAATACTAAAAATTAAAATTAAAAAAATTATGTATTCAACTGAAAAAAATAGAGAGATATTTCTTTGTGCCCAACTGGACTTCTGGGAGCAGCGAGAAAACCGCAGGTCCATCGCCCCGCTCCCGGTGCCCACACTTAAGATGGCACCGGCCTGAGAATCACCTGTGCGGCCGCTCTATCTCGGTTCCGGGTTCGTTCTTCCCAGTGGTGGCGTCGGAGGGGAATGCGAAGGCTTGGTATTCTGACCCGTTTCGGGACCCATCTCTCCGGTGTCCCAGGGACCTGACCCCAGAAGATTGTGGTGTGTAGTGACCACAGCCTCACGCGGGACGCCACAGTAGTTGGTGTCCAGAGGGGGCGAAGAGGGGAGCGGAGCCCACACCCTCGCCGCCTCCTCGCCCGCCGCCCTCCCGCAGGTAACCGGCAGCCCAGCGCGGCGTCCTGGGCCCGGGCCGCTGGGGAGGGAAGGAGGGAGAGCGGCGGCGGCGGGCGAGCGCGGGGCGGCGCCCGGGGCCTGGGGCCGGGCGGGCCGCTGGGGAGCCGGGCGAGCGGCGTCACCGCGCCCGAGTCGGTGCTCGTCCGCCGGGCCGCCCGAGCCCCGGAGCCCGCCGCTGGGGACGCGGCCCGAGCCCGGGCCCCGAGGGCTGCTGCCTTCCGTGTGCGCGTAGGGCTGTGTTTCAGATGGAGATGACACATTGAATTTCGGGATCGCGGTCGATTGCTGTTTCTGAGACTGGCGTGTATCTCCCGGCTGAAGTCAAGCTGAGTGTTTTTGGTCCAGAGAGAGACTTCATTCTGTGTTGCCTGTCAGCCAGCAGTGCGGGGTTGAGCTCCTGAGGGAACCACGTCCACACCCGAACACATCAAAGCCCAGGGCCCCAAGTACTGCTAGCAGTGAGGACCCGGGTGCCCGTGATAGGACGCCGCGTACGCAGAGAGCCCGCAGAGCAGCTCATTAGTTTTGGAACTTTTAAGGGAGCTGGGGCCATAATGATCTGGATAATTGCTGGAAAGGAGACTAAGAGAGTATTTCCCCCAAAGGAGCTTGGTTTCTTTTTTTCTTTCTTTCTGTCTGTCTGTCTGTCTGTCTGTCTTTCTTTCTTTCTTTCTTTTTTTCTTTCTTTCAGTGTAGGAGTTGCCCAGTTACCTAGACAGGGGTGTTTCCAATCCACAGGTGGTCCTTCCAGAAACTTCACCTGCAGCCCCAGAAAGAAAAAGGATTGAGGAAGTAGAATTTTTTTTTTAAAGGAAGACTGTAATCTATATTCAAGCGGGAGACTGGTAACATTTTATTATAGAGCTTGAAGACGGTGTGCTCTGTAAAATATCTATTGCTTAGCGTATTTTTACCTACTTTTATATGATTTTCCATTTCAAAGTTAACAAGCATTTCACATTTTCACCCTCCTAGAAACAGGAAAGAATAGTTGAGAGTCCACGTGTTCTTTATGGTTTGCCTTACATGTCAGTAAGTTTATTTTAGTCTAGTTGCCACTTTTGAAGTATTTGTGCCTTGATAGAGCTGTGTGAAGACGGGCATCCCTGCTTTAGGGCATTCTCGAATGGCATTCGTCAGCACCTGCTTCCCTAACGAAATTTGCTGTTTTGTCAGCATCACACGGATAGTATCAGGAGGCATCGCTCAGCAATAACAATGCTTTCAAATCACTAAAAAGGCATCCTTTATTATCTGCCCTCTCCAGAAATTGAGTACTCCTTTTTAGTGATATTTTTAAGTGATATTTCTACGATCTTACAGAATACACTACTATGAAAAATTATCAATTTTAGTATATCCTAAAATTTTAGGCAACTCTAAAGGTACTTCTCTTCTTGACCTATTCATAATAGTTCATCAAAGTATTATGAATGAACATTATAAGGCCCACTCTTACAAGGAGGTACTTTACTATTAGAAAACATAAATTAGCCAAGCATGGTGGAACACTCTTTTAATTCCAGCACTCGGGAGGCAGAGTTAGAAGGATCACTGCGAGTTTGAAGCCAACCTGAGACTGCATAGGGAATTCCAGGTCAGCCTGGGCTAGAGTGAGACCTTACCTCGAAAAAATAAAAATAAAACAAGAAAAAAAGTAAATTAATATTCACTGTCCTTCCCTCTGCTGACTGCCATTCTTATAGCAAGAGCACGTCCCCTGAATCTTGGTGGCTTTTAGGGACTAATATTGAAACTTAATAGTGTGAGTTTTCTTAATTGAAGTTCCTTATTCTCAGTTTTTCCTTTACTTTGTGTTGATTTTGAAAAGCTATACTTTGTGGCAAAGCAATCCAGTTTAGCTTCAGATAAACACTTCAAAATCATACTTCTGTAACTCATCTTGAGCTTGGTTTTTCAAGTGCAATTTAAAGAGAAGCTGTTTTTTTCTGCTTATGAATAGGCAGTTTGTTTCAAAGGACATAGACCCACTTAAGCCACATCAGAGAAAAGGTAGATCGCAAGAGTGTCAGTGAGGCAATGAAGCTAGCTGGCCATTCTGCAGGCTTGAGATGGAGGGATAGTGTGTCCCTATAAACATGACTAAGCTTTTCTCCAGTGTGTGCTTTCCCACTGACTGCCTCAGTGTGTGCCAAGTTTGGTTTGCTTTAGCCCCAGCTCTGTCTCATGGCATTTTTACCTTCAGCTTTTCCACTAGAAGCGGAGAAAAATCTTGCTTAGTTCAAATTCCTTCAGGAGAAATGAGTTGGCCAGTTTATCTCTTCAACCCATGGGTGCCCTTTGGCCTAAAGTCTCTATATCCAAGAAAGGTGTGAGGGGTTGCAGATCCAAGAGCCTCTTCATGCAGCAGAAGGAAGTCACTGAATTACATCCCTGGATTATGGGAATTAACAGAGTGGCTTTTATTTGTAGTCCCAGTAGAAAGGGTGATGTTTCCTAAAATTGAGATGGTTGGATTTTTTTTGTTGTTGTTTGTTTGTTTGGTTTTTCGAGGTAAGGTCTCACTCTGGCCCAGGCTGACCCAGAATTAACTATGTAGTCTCAGGGTGTTAATCCTCCTTCCTCTCCCTCCCAAGTGCTGGGATTAAAGGTGTGCACCACCATGCCCAGCCCTCTCTGTCATTCTTTTATTTATTTATTTATTTATTTGAGAGCAACAGACAGAGAGAGAAAGGCAGATAGAAAGAGTGGGTGTGCCAGGGCCTCCAGCCATTGCAAACGAACTCCAGATGCATGCACCCCCTTGTGCATCTGGCTAATGTGGGTCCTGGGAAATCGAGCCTTGAGCTGGGGTCCTTAGACTTCACAGGCAAGCGCTTAACCGCTAAGCCATCTCTCCAGCCCTCTCTCTGTCATTCTTAAGAAAGATAAACTGCTGGGTATGTAGGAACTCAGTGGATTTGTTGTAGAGTAGAATTACTTCCTACCCTCTGAGACTTCCTTAGGGTTTTGAAACACTTTGTACATGTTGTGCTCTTATATAGTGCTGTATGTGGATCTGGACAGCTTAAACTAACAAGGCATGTGTTTGGGCAGGATTGCCTAGAGAACAAGGCATAGTGCCGAACTTCATCAGTCAGGGAAACATCCAAGTACATAGCATATGCGTCAAGATTATCCCATTTTTATCTATCCAAAATTCATATTTTAACTAAAATCTTTCACAGGCCTGTGTAAGATTTGTGTGTGTGTGTGTGTGTGTGTGTGTGTTAATTCAGAAATAGCAATTTCCTCACCACTATGCCAGAGTTAGTAAGAACTCTGGGTTTTTAATTGTCATACTGTAAGAAAGCCAGAACCGAAAACATTGTCACAAATTTTCCAGACATATATTTGGCTTATACAGGTTAAGTTTTTTCCAACCAACATTGAACAATATGAAAATTTCATTATAATATATTCAGGTTCTCAGATTCTCATGACAAATGGCATGCTCTGACAGGCACAGAACTTTCAGGCTCAGTTGGAGCTTTGTGATAGCTGCTTCCTTCAGAAGAAAAGCCTTTCCCCAACAGTCCATGCACCCACTCCTTGCTGCCCTGTCCATCTAGCTGTGTGCTGATTCTCATAACCCTGTGAATATATGTTCCTGTTGGAAAGAATGATGTGTTTATAGTGAGGAGTTGGCAGGAGCATGTGTATGTGTAAAATTATCTGTAACCTCCTCCCCACATACAGACCTTTAATATTTTGCCTTGTTTTTTTCAAGCTTCTCTGTGTATATGCATGTGTGCTTATATAGAAGAAACTGAGCAAAAAAACATGAAATTTATAACCTTTGAAATTTGTAATCACCCATCACTATGATCCTGATAAAAATACTGAATGCCTCCAAAGTTCTCCTGTGCTTCTTTAGTCATTTCCTCTTCCCTTGCTCCTCTAGCTGTGCCTCGTCTCTAAGCACCTGTTGACCGTGTTCTGTAGTATAGTGATTCACACATTCTTCAATGTTATGTGTGTGTGTGTTGTAGTATGTGTGATTACAGTTTTGTATGCAGGCTTGCATTCTCACCCTTTTTTACTTAGCATAACTTTTTCTTTTGCAGTTCTGGGAACTAATGCTGGACAAATGTGCTACTGCTGAGCTCCATTCCCAGCCTTAGTTATCTGTACTCTTTCCCACAAGTCTACTGGTGTTTCAGTCTTTTATGTAGTTTATGTGAGCTTTCACTTTGATAATTTTTTTTGTAATCCTTGTGACAAGTGGTCTCCATTTTTTAAAAAAATAATTTTTAGACATGTAGAAGTTTTATTGGTTTTTGAGTATTTTCTTATATTAGTTTCTCATTGCTGTGACCAAATACCTGAAAAAGAGCAACTAAAGGGAAGAGTTTTATTTCAGCTTATGGTTCCAGAGAATTAGTTCATCATAGTGGGGAAGGCATGACAGCAGGAGCATAAGACCAGCTGGTCACAGTGCATCCAGTTAGGAAGCAGAGGACCACCAGGAAGTTGGACTCAGCTATAAAACCTCATGGCCCTGAACCTGATGGCTCACTTTCTCCAGCTAGACTTAACCTGCTTCACCTTCCTGAACTGCACCACCATCTGGGGACCAAGTGTTCAAACACATGAGCCCATAGGGACATTTCATATTTAAACAACAACAAATGTCAAAGTTTTGTAGGATATATAAGGAGATTAGGAAATATGAACCTATTTTCTATTACCTTTGTCAAACTGAAAGCTTGTATATGACACCTACATGTGAGTATTTGGTAACACACATTTGTTCTGGAATTGTTATTTAACAAGCATTGCTGATAAATAACTTACTCATCATTGACCATTCTGCTGCATATTGTCTTAGTTAGAAGGATTGTAGAAATGAGTTAGGTTTTCATTGTTGCTCTGTTGCAGATAGAGCAATAATGGTGGAATGTGTTTTCTGTTTTCTCTCAGATCTGTCTGGTGTTCAGAAGGAGCTGCAGTACTTCCCTATAGCACAAGGGATGGGATCAGAGAACAGTGCTTTAAAAAGCTATACGCTGAAGGAACCATCATTTACCTTACCCTCTGGCCTTGCTGTTTATCCTGCTACATTGCAAGATGGCAAATGCGCTTCAGTGTTCGTGTATAAGAGAGAAAATGAAGACAAGGTTAATAAAGCTGCCAAGGTACCGTCATAGGTGATGATTTCTTAGCTTACTACTGTTTACTACCTTGTTTTCTGCTAGAAATGAAATTAATAAAAATCAAAAGGGACACAGCCATCGGCAGTAGTATTTTGTTACTAATTAGAATGTTGATGTGCTTGGAAATGAAATATTTTAGCAATTTTCTAATTCTTTTCCTGAGACACTGTAATGCTCTAGGATTTTGAACTATGTTGGGTAGGATGCCAAAGAAAGAATGTTGGACTCTGGTTCTTGCTGAGCGACCTTAAGCAGATCATTTTTTCCTCCTAAGAAAGCTAGCACCTAGCTATTGCTGCTTCTGGTATTTAAGGCTACCAGTGCATTGGTATGCTATCTGTCAGGAACATTGACCTCTTAAGAATAAATGACTCTTGGTCTATAGATATAGCTTAATGGAAGAGTTCTTGTTTAAACAAGCATATTTAAACATCTGGTGTCTATCCTCAGCTTGCATGTGTGAGTGTATTGGTGTGCACTTACACACACACACGGAACAACCCCTCTTGTGTTAAAGAAAGTGAAAGCATTAGTTGATATTTTTTGGATAGCTAGCTTTTTGGATATTTAGCCACTTAGGATATCTTCAGAAAGTTTCTTCTTTTAATTAAACAAGAACTCACTTTGGATCAAGACTTTTGTTGACCATATAAGATTGAAGAAAAAAAAAAAGCAGAAGCAAAAATAAGGTTTGCCTGAATTAGGTGACCATTTATTACCTTCGTCCTGTCAGCACTGGACTATTTTCTCTCTGACCCCCGAGTACTAGGAGGAGAATGAGAAGAAGGTACATTTGCTCAAAGGAAAGTAATTACAGCTCTCAAACATTAAAGCTAAGTGAAGAACTTTTCTTGAACAAGCAACAGGGAGTTTATGTTTGGCTTGGCAGTTATTTGAAGCAATTCTTTTTTATTAGTGTGTGTATGCGTGCATGTGTGCACCCTGCCGCTGCACATATGGAGGTCAGAGGGCAACCTCAGGATGTTGGTCTTCTCTGTCTGCCTTGTTTGAGATAGGGTCTCTCATTGATTTTGCCACAAGCCTGGAAGCTTTGGGATTCTCCTGACGTTTCCCTCCAGTGCTGGAGGTCTGTGCACCACTTTGTGCCAGGCTTGATGTGGGTGTGGGGGATCCAAACTCTGCCTGGCAGGCTTGTGGAGCAAGCACTTTTAGCCACTGAGCTATCTCCTCAGCCTGGAAATGATGGTAAAATGAAAATATGAAAGAGGCTGCATAATTGTACACAGAAACTAGAGTTCAAAGCATACTTATAAGAAATTCTCTCCATTAACCCAGGTTAATCACATGGTAGTTCCATTTTGGACTCTTCTAGCTCTTTACTGTGTTTGATTTGCATGGGTGTGAATTGTTTTAAATGCAGGTATTCAAATTAATAGCTTGTAGTTGCTAGCTAAATAACTTTTCTTCAACATTTTCCTGTTTTTTTTTTTTTGTTGTTGTTGTTTGTTTAATAATCTAAGGGGTGGCAATAATTCCCCTGTTTTCTTTTGTTTTTGAGGCAATCTCCCAATGTAACAGCCCTGGTTGGCCTGGAACTCACTATGTAAACCAGGTTGGCCTCAAACTTGCAATGACCCTCCTACTTCTGGCTCCCGGAAAGTGTTATTTTCAGGTCTAGAGTCTCACAGTTAAAGTCACTGAATGGGCATAAATAAGAATGAATAGTACAGATATTTACTATATAAATATCGTTTATATTTGTTAGTAAAGGCTCTTATTCAGATTTCTCTTTCAGAGGCTTAAGAGCTGGTGTAGTGTATAGGGTGTGATAGGTATTCAGTAACTCTGGGGCACATGCTTTCAAGGCACTCAATCAACAAGTCACCCTTCACCAGAATAGCTATTTATTTGTTCATGTTCATTGAGAAAATGTCCTTGTTTCCTTTACCATATGTACCTTGTTGCTTTTCCAGTTCTTTGAGGTAGCAGAAACTTGAATCTAATTTTTCACTGCTAGAATTCTCTGTGACTGCATACATTGTTGTGTACAACACTAAAGTACCAAAGGGGATGACAAATGGGATTCTTGCTCAGCTAAGCTGCTTCACAACCAAGGTCTGCTGTGGATGTGTAACACACAGAAGCATCCCCAGCCAGGAACTTATGACTTCTCTCCATAATCTGCACACTTTTGAGATTAATTGGTAGTTGTTTCTGGCAATTTGTTCAGGATTTGTGGCAGTAACCATTGTGTGGTGTGGGAATTTAGGGTCTTAGATGGCTGTAAGCAAATATGAAATCTCTGTGGAGTTCCTTAAATGTCATTAAGTTACAGATTCTCTTATGCTTACTTGCAATTTGGGGAAAGATAGGAAGGCTAAAAAGACCTTGAATGAAAGTATGTATATTTTTTACTTTTATTTCAGTATGAAACTATAATTATTCCAGTTTTGAGGCATTAACTTCATCAACTCTTCTATTTGTATTTTAAAGCACTTAAAGACACTTCGTCACCCCTGCTTGCTAAGATTTTTATCTTGCACTGTGGAAACAGATGGTATTCATCTTGTCACTGAGAGAGTCCAGCCTCTGGAAGTGGCCTTGAAAACACTGTCTCCTGCAGAGGTCTGTGCTGGAATATATGATATACTGCTGGCTCTTATCTTCCTGCATGACAGAGTAAGTGGCCTGCATCGTCAGCCTCACGGGTGTTGGTGTATACTTGGGGGATGGTAGTACTCATAAATTATGGGATATAGAGAAATTGGGAAAAAATCAAAAGGGACAAGAGACTCTGCAGATGGTTTATAGAATTGGCAACTAGTTCTTTGTACCCAAGAAATTATTTCTGAAATTTTATTTTAGTTTGCTATAGTCTACCCAAACTAGAGTTTTGGGTAAGTCTTTACCTAAGAATAGTTACAACTGCTATTTGTTAAGACAAAGGTTTAAGTAGTGTTGCTGTAGAACAAAGTTCTTACTTTATTTCAGGAGTTTTGCTCTATTTTTTATTTTGTAGAAATAAAGGATTTTTTCTTGGAAGCAATGTTCATACATACCCCTACCCATGAGCATGGGTGAATCAAATTCAGAGGCCCCAAAACACTGGCAGCCATAGGCTTGGCTGTCTGCTGACGCTTGTTGGTGTTGCACTGTGGTAGTTTCTATGTTTCTTCTCATCTATCTCTTGGTTGTTTAATTGAGATACTATTTGTTAGTGGTGTTTGCATTCTGAAACAGTAAGGTGTTTGGCAGTCCTCAGAGATTAAAAATAGTTACATGTTAGAAACACTTGGATCTGACTTGTCTTAATGTATATTTTTTAAAATTCTTTATTACTGGGAGGCAGACTATTCAGATATTATTTATGAGTTATAAAAATGAAGCATTAAAAATGTTGATAAATTAGCATAATAATTATTAATGCTTGGCCTGGAGAGATGGCTTAGCACTTAAGTTGCTAGCTTGCAAAGCTTAATGGCTTGGGTTGGATTCCCTAGTACCCACATAAAGCCAGATGCACAAAGTGGCACATGCATCTGGAGTTCATTTGCACTGGCAAGAGGCCCTGGCACACCCATTCTCTCCCTCTCTCTCTGTGTCTCTGTGCTTGCAAATAATAAATATAAACATAAAATGATTATTAATGCTTAATTGGACATGATAAATTGAAAATTGAATAATATGAAATTTTGTATAGTGCCAAGTTAAGTTTCTCCCATCCTTGAATCATATTCTCTCCAGAGGCAACTGTGATGATCAGGTATAAATTCAGAGTTCTAGTTGAAGTTGAACAAAATATTTGTATGCTTACTCTCTTATTTTTCCCCAAATGAAGCATGCCAAGCATACAATTCCAAACATCCCTTTAATATATATCGGTGTTCTGTATAGGAATTTACACACATGATCATTTAGGTGGGATATTTAGTATTTGGAACTATATCTGATTTGGGAAGAAGCTTAAATATACAAACCCTATTCTCATTTTCATCCTTCTACTTATTTATGACTACTGTTTTTATAGTTTTAAAATTGACTCTTCTGTGGTCGGTGGGATATTTCTGGTGGTCCTTATCATTCCGTTTTCCTCTCCTTCAGGCAGAATTTTTTTAATGCCTGCAGACAAGATTTCAGGTGACGTGGATCTGGGTTCGTGATAGAATGTAGGTGAGAAAGAATTTAGAGGAGAAAATTAACAAAATAACCTGTGGGAGCAAAGATAAATTTTCCTTAAAGGCATTGAAAGTAATACTAGAGGCTATGAAGACCTAACGTCATGTTTAAGGGCACATGCATCTTCTGATTGTCTGTTGGGAGTGACTATTTGTGCAGTGGCTTTAATGTCTTTATTCACCTGCCTCACCAGGCAGGGGAGATAACAAGCTTTTCTATCGCAGTTTCTTTTTTCCCGACCTCATTCCTTTTGTCGTTCCTTAAAGGATAGTTTCATTTATTATGCCATAGGTGGGAAGGCTTGTTATGATCATTTCTGGTGAGTAGTATTTAGTTTTTCAAAGCCTTTAAATATTGGAATGGCAATCTTTTTTACCCTCTAGGGTCAACTAACACATAATAATGTCTGCTTATCGGCTGTGTTTGTGAGTGAAGATGGTCACTGGAAGCTAGGAGGCATGGAAACTGTTTGCAAAGTTCCTCAGGCCACACCAGAGGTAAGCCAGGCCACAGGCCCCCTCCCTTCCTGAACGTCATATGTAGCTTGTCATGTGGTTTTTGCCTAGGCACTTTCCTGCAGGGGTAGCTTGACATTGGATTTGGACACTTGGACTTTTAGCGCCCATGTTCAGAAAATCAGATTTTTATCCCTCAAAGAAGCACTGGGGATCATGTGGTCTCCTCTTATTTTATAGATGAGGAGCCTGAGAATGAGAGGTTTATTTAAACAATTTGTACTGCCCCGCTATTCCTTATTTTTTAAAAGTACCTTGTATTTTGCTTAATATTGAAATTACCTTCATGAGTCTCTTTTCTGTTCTGACAGTTGAGCTTAATTTAGTATCTCCTGGAATGATGCCTAGTTCATATAACATATTCAAGAAATATTTGTTGCCCAATGTTAATACACTATATTGTATGGCAGGACCTGTGTATCATTTCCTTCTAGGGAGGCTATTTTTTTTCTGCCTCTGGTATTGTCACAGTTATTCATTTCCCTCTTAGGTAGACAATCTGTTCTGTATTTTGTTTCTTTCCAACCTTTATTATGTTATTGCTGGACTTTTTCTGAAAAGTGAAAACCACTTCCTTCTTCTGGTCTCTGTGGAGGTGTGGCTCACTCTGACATACTGGCTGAATCTTGCTGCCTATGTTCTCATGTGGGCTGCTTCTGCACCTCACCTCACCTCACCTCACCTCATCGTTGTCTAATGAACCTACCATGGGCTGGTATTCAGCATAGAGGCTACTGTTTCCACAGATGATTCTTGCATTATCTTTGTACCTGCTACAGTCTTCCTTCTCTGAATTCCTTCATATCTAATTAGTATAACAGCATGGAGTCCTTTCTGAGATGTATTCCACAAAAATAAGTTTTTTTGTTTGTTTGGTTTTTTTTGGGGGGGGGGGTTCTTTTGATGTGTGTTTTTTTTTTTTTTTTTTTTTTTGCCATTGCATATAAAGCAATCACAATATCTTGTCCACTCTACCTTGACTCCATTTACCATCCATGGTACACATAGAACCACTTTGTTTTCATATCTGCACTTCTTCGCTCTCCTCTGTCCTTGATGCCATTCTGTTGCTAGAATGCCTTCTTCTTTCCTTCTGGCACCACGCTAGAAAATGTAAACTCATCTAAATTCAAGCCTAATTCCCCTCTCATTCCTTCCCTTACGTATTTTCCTGTCCAACAAAATTAGCACTCCTGGACTTCTGTGGCACTCAGCACATTTATTGGAATTCTTGGCTTACCTCTAGGTTATAAGAACCTGGTGTGAGCCCAAAATCTATTGCTTTCATTTTGTAATCCTGGTTCCCTAGATAGTGTTAGTGCATGTAGACTCTTCAGAAGTAATCTTTGACTAAGTAAATGAAATTAACTTATTCTGTGGATGTTCATGGTGTCTTTAAGCTCTTAAGGTGTTCAGTTTTATATTTCATCTGACAGCAAGACATATTTCACATGACTGCAAGACTTTGATATTTCTTGTGACTTATTATTGAGAAGATAGTGATAGATTTTGGTTCTGTGCTGAAAAGACTTTTATTCATTCATTCATTTAGTTTTTTTTGTTTTAGACACAGTACCATTATGTTGTTGGGACTGGTCTTGAACTTGTGGAATAAGATAGTCCTCCTGCCCCAGCTTTCCTAGTAGTGGACACTATAGGCATGTGTCATCACACATGGGCACAAAAGCCTTTTGTTAATATTTATGTAGGAAAAGAAAAATTGCTAATTTCCATTTATGGAATTCAGACCATAGATGCCACTGAACAACAGGCCTTATCTCTTAAATCAGCTGAAAGGGAGAGGAAAGAAAATCAGTGTGTTTTTTCTGAACCTTTTAATTATGTTTACAGTTTTTTTTTTTTTACTAGGATGATTAAATTATTATATTTAATGTGTGGCATTGCATTAAAAGTTTCATTGGTCATCTCCATCTATTGATGTTTTAGCTTGGTGTAAGAGATTAATTCACCAAATCTGCATGTGAATTATTTTCTTTAATTTATTTCTCTGTCTAGTTTCTGAGGAGTATTCACTCAGTGAGAGACCCAGCATCTATCCCTCCTGAAGAAATGGTAAGATCATATGCTTTAGACATAGTGAAGACTCTTTTGTGCAACTTTGAGTATAAAATATTAAACAAACAAAAAGTTTCCTCTGCCTTTTCTTTTCTTTATTCAATATAAGGTGCTTTATAATTCCTCTGGCCTTCAAAGTTTCTTAATTTTACTGACACAGCCAGGAAACCAGCTTTTGTATTTTGGTTGTATATATTCCTATTTTGTTTAGAGATAGAGATACCGGTGTGAACAGGGTATCCTATTCATTTCATGGGAAATCACTGTACTTTACTGGGAAGTCATAATTATTAGGGGAGCAGTGACCTGGAATTTTCTTCTGTATTGTGCCAGCCACTCTACCTGCCTAACTGGCCATTAGTCAGGATTTTATGATACATATGAGTCTGATTATTAATGTTGTGGTGCTGGTAAAGAAAGATTCAATCTACTAAGAAATTCAAAAGCAGACACCCTTGTAAGTTTATTTAATAAATAATATTTTTAAAATAATATTTTACATATTTATTTATTAGAGAAAGAGGCAGATAGAGAGAATGGGCATGGCAGGGCCTCCAGCCACTGCAAACTCCAGATGCATGTGCCACCTTGTGCATTTGGCTTACATGGGTACTGGGAAATCGAGCCTGGGTGCTTAGGTTTCTCAGGCAAGTGCCTTAACCACTAAGCCATCTCTTTAGCCCCAAGTTTATTTTTTTTAACAACAATAAATAATCACTAATCCCTGAAGATGACATGAATGTGCTTTATAGGAAATGTAAGCCCTAAAATTTGAAATGTCAGGTTTGAACAAATCTGTAATATGTACATAAGACTAGGGATTTTTCAAACTGATTTGTGGATTTTAAGACAGTTCAGAGGTCTTGACCAGCACTTTGAAAAATTTGAAATATGGACCAAAAAAAGAAAATACCATTGGGCTCATTAGATCATCAAGCCAACTGTTAAGATGAAACTTTTGTTTTTGTTATGTATTTAGGCATATGTGTGTGTACTGGATTATGGTGTAATCATTTTTAGTCTCAGTCGCAGTGAAAAATATTTTTGAAAGCTAGAGATGTGTGTATTCTGACCTTTTTTTCTTTTTGCCCATATTTGATATTTTTAAATGTTTGATAAGTTCCATCAACTAAGGTTGGATTTGATGTTTATTTTTGAAAGAGATCTATAATTTTAGTTTACTTATAATGTACATATTGTGTACAATGTACTGATATTTCTTAATGCCTGTAGTGTGTGGTACTGTGAAGTTAGAGTATAATAAAATGCACATATGGGAGAAAGGCCTCAGAGATTAGAGACAGCTTATAAGACAAAGCCTCTAGTTCTAATAGTCTTTACTGCATTTAGTCTCCAGAATTTGCAACTCTTCCAGAGTCCCACGGACATGCCCGGGATGCATATTCATTTGGAACACTGGTGGCAAGCTTGCTCACGGTCTTAAATGAGAAGGGTGAGTTGGAGTAACACTGCTGCATCCACAGACTTAAGTAGGAAAGGCATCCATGCCTGCACTGTGTGGCATTCAAGGACCGCATCTTGAGTTTAGTAAGGAGCTGCTGCTTCCCACATAACTTACATAGGCTGCCATTAATGGCACTATGGGAGAGACTTTGGGCTCCATTAATTTGTGTAATGGATACTTTGAACTGATGTGACTGTCACTTTTATGTGATTGATTTTCTTAATTGGTATGTAAGGCTGTTTATTATTGAGCTATTCAATAGTAAATAAATGTCATATTGAGATGAAATAGCCTAAATAAGAAAGGAAGACCCAAAAATTTCTGTTAAATTAATCTCAAAATTAGGCTTAAAATTTCTTAATCCTTTCAAAGTAATTTTGATTTACTTTTTTTTCCCCCCACTGTAATGTACTCAGTATTTTTTCTTTCATTGCCTTTTAAAGACATTGTTTTCTACTGTCTTCTATATTCTCTAATTGCATGCTTGGTAGCCTGTGTCACTCCCCTGTGGTGATCCTAGGACTTTAATTAAAAGTGTTTGTCACATTATTGACCCGTTGCATTGCTGAAGCTAATGTAGCTAATTCTACTGTAGCTAATTCTAATGTAGTTTCTTCTACCAATATTCTGATGTTACCAAGTACCTTTGGACTATCAGCTTAAATTGCCCCACCTTAAATACTTAAGAACTAAACCATCAGGTGGTCATCTTTGTTTGTATTGTGGTTACTAGTCTGGTGAATATATACCATCCTTGGAAGGATTGAAAATCCAGTCATTCAGATAAACTGGGTTGAGAAAGGCCTGCTTCAGAAAGACCTTCAAACTTGCCACCTAATGATCTATTGATTGGATCTGAGATGGGGTAACACTCAGAAAATGAGGGCATAGAAGATGGGTCACTCGGGGCAGGGTTGGTTGCACTGGCATGGCAACTTGATACACCTGCAAAGGAATTTGGCTTAACACAAGCAGGAAACCCTTTAGCAACAGCCAGGGCTCTGTTTGTTTGGGCTTTTACAGGTTGGTTTTTGCTCTCGTCAGTCTCCAGCTAGAAAGGTCCCGAAAAGAGGGAGAAGGCATTGGAAACTAACTGTCGCTCTGGATTTCAGTTTCAGCGGATGTTCTCTCCAGCTTTCAACAGACCTTGCACTCAGCTTTGCTGAATCCCATTCCAAAGTGCCGGCCAGCGCTCAGCACCTTATTGTCCCACGATTTCTTCAGGTGAGGGCAACGTGTGTCATATTCTGGCTGTCTCCCACTGGTATCTGCTCTCTTGTATATTGTATATTATGTGTGTATGTATGTAGGGGACCAAGTGATAGACTCTCTATTGTTAATTATTAAGAGAAATTGAATTGTGTGCAGTTGAAAATAGAGAAATCAGGTCTAGAGAGATGGCTTAGCGGTTAAGGCATTTGCCTGCAAAGCCAAAGGATCCTGGTTCAATTCTCCAGGACCCATGTAAGTCAGATGCACAAGGGGGCGCATGCATCTGGAGTTTGTTTGCAGTGGCTGGAGGCCCTGGCATGCCCATACTCTCTCTCTCTCTCTCTGCTTATTTCTCTCAAATGAATAAATAAAATATATCAAAAAAGAGAGAAATCAGGTTGTCACTTAGGTTCCTATGACAGAAAATTTTAGAAGTTCTGTTGTCATCAAGACTTGGAGGCAGAAATTATATCCACATTCATTGAGGCTTCTAATTGTGAAGAGGACCCTCTTGGTCTAGTAGTTTGCAGTTCTGAGTTAATTGAAAAAGTACATCAACACAGTCTTTCCTTTCTGCTGCCAGTGTTCCGTTGATATGAATTGTTGTTTTGAATTTTTGGATTTTTCTTGTTGGGAGAGAAGCAAGCTTATTTTTATTCAGGTGGAAGGTTTTTTTTTTTTCTGTTTGTTTGTTTGTTTAGTGATATGTGATTGAAGAGCAAAGAAGGCGGTTTAGAGGGAAGGGTACAACGTAAGTACTTTCCTGGATTAAGAGATGTTTTTGAACCTCTCTTCAAGGTTAGTTTTAATTCTGTACCCTAAATTTTTATACTCATAACACAGAACTGCACAGGTTAAGATTCGTGCTTGTGACTTTGATAAGCAAGGCTAAGCTGATAATTGTTTATTAAATGTAATATACTTATGTGTTCACAACTAGAGCCTGGAAGAAAAGTGAGGGTGAAGCTAATATCATCTCAAAAGTTCTCTCTAGAAGGAAAAGAGAACTTCCTCTAGAAGAGGAAAAGAGTTCTCTCTAGAATGATACTGTATGGGTGGTATATTATTAAATAAATAGTATTTATAGTTACTGGGGAGTTATATTTGTCCTTTATGCTTCAGAGAAAATATTTTGAACTTTTCCTAGTGCAAGAGAGTTTTTTCCTCCAAACTTATTTCTTAATATGATGCAATCAAATTGTATGTGTTTACTCTTATAAGTGTTTTTGTTTTGTTTTGTTTTGTTTTTTGTTTTTTCGAGGTAGGGTCTCACTCTGGCCCAGGCTGACCTGGAATTAACTATGTAGTCTCAGGGTGGCCTCGAACTCATGGAGATCCTCCTACCTCTGCCTCCCAAGTGCTGGGATTAAAGGCATGCGCCACCACGCCCGGCGTTTTACAAGTGTTTTAATCATGGTACTTCCATGTTCCTATTTGATTCTTAGAACTATTTATTCCCTTGATAGAAAGTCTCTACAAAGAGACTATAATTCTTCTCAGTAAATAAGTTATCACTGTCTACTACAAGTTTTTTTTTTGTTGTTGTTTGTTTGTGTTTTTGTTTTTCAAGGTAGAGTGTCACTCTAGCACAGGCTTACCTGGAATTCACTATGTAATCTCAGGCCGGCCTGAACTTGATTTGATCCTCCTACCTCTGCCTCCTAAGTGCTGGGATTAAAGGCATGTGCCACTATGCCTGGCAAGTTTTTTGTTTTTAACTAAGAATTTTATGTGAAATATAGAGCACACAAACCCCAACTCCTAAAAATCCCATTGTGGTATGTGAGGATAAGACCCAGCAAGAGACTATAGGAGGAAGCAAGGCCAGCTGAGCCAGTTTGAGTATATTTACGTTTGGGTTCTTATACGTTCTCTCTGCTACAGAGGACAAGAGAAATAACTGTTGATCCTTGCACAACACAGGTTTAAACTGTAGTGGTCCACTTACATATGGATCTTAAAAATTCTTTGAAGATTTTGAAAAATTGAAAGAACCTCTGAGACAAACTTGATAGCCTAGAAGTATCAAAGAAAGAAAAAGATGGAGGCTGGGGAGATGGCTCAGTGGTTAAAGGCTCTTGCTCTGCAAGCCTACTGACTAGAGTTCAGATCCCCAGCACCCACATAAAAAGCCAGACAGTCCATAACAGAGACAGGAGACTCCCAGAGCTCACAGGCCAGTTAGTCTGGCCCTCCTAGCAGCAAACAACAAGAGAGGCCCTGTCTCGAACAAGGTGGAAGGAGAGGAGCAGCACCCCGAAGTTGCCCTCTGATTTCCACTTGTGTGCTATGGCATATACATACACATGTGCACGTGCACACATGCACACACAGATGATGATGATGATGATGATAATGATGAAAGAAAAAGATGTCTGATAAAGGCATAAAATAAGGTTTGGAGAGATGGCTCAGTGGTTAAAGGTGCTTGCTTACAAAGCCTACTGTTTCCCAGTACACACACAAAGCTGGATCCAAATTGGTGCATGCATCTGTGATCCCAGTGGGCTGTGACTGAGTGATGGAGCCAGGAGAATCTGAAGTGTACAGGCTAGCTAGTCTGATGTTCATTTGTAGTCTGACAGTTTTACAGTCTGGCAATGTGTTTGCAGCAACAAGAGACTGTCTAAAAGTACAACAGAGACCTTAAGGTTTTCCTCTGACCACACATGCCACAGTGCATGCATCCACAAGGACATACAAACATTGAAAGAAAATGCATAAAGTACATGTAGTCTGTCACTTACTACCATGAGGTGTAAACGACCTGTGTATTGTAATTAGTTAATCCATAATAACACTTTTATAGTAATATACAATGTCTGTTGCAGTTAAAAATGGAAATAATCTGAATCATAATTACAAAATGTAATTGAACATCAGACTCTACTATTGTAATAATTTTATAGCTAACTCTGATTGCTGTTAAGGTGAGCTAAAGTATTGTATCTCCTGAACATGCTACATGACACTAATCATCTCCATTTGAACAGTTGATAGCTTAAGCAATAAAAAGTGATCTCTTGGTGTTCTTGTATATTTTTCACTGTTTAATAAATGAACATAGAAAATAATATGTTAATAGGCTACTTTCTGTAAGGCTACTGGCCAACATGTGGCTATTAGTAGTTAAGTTATGGGGAAGATGTGTCAAAAGTTACATGTGGGTTTTTGTGCAGGGGAGATGAGTGGAAGTCATTGCCCCTAGCCATGGTTTGTTCAAGGGTCACCTGTAGGTGTCACCTTGGAGATTCAGGAAGTAGCCATGTATAGTCTGCTGAGCTTCTGGGCTTAAGTGCCAAGGCCCAGAGCCCCTGAAGGCAGGATGTAAGCAATGCTCTTTGGAGCTGACCACTGTATAGCCTTTGGGACTGTCTGGCAGCCCCTTGGGAAACTGACCTTGCCTGTGTGAAAGAATGACTATCTTAAAGCAGGAAAAATGAGAAAATACTTGTGCCTTCTACAGAAAATCTACTTTGCCCAGTTCTCTTTAGCAAAGGAGACTTAGGATCTATTTTCTAATACTAATGTCATTTTCTCCCAGGATGATTCATTTAACAGTATCCTGTTACAATGAAAAGTTTGGAAGCGTGTAATGACGATTGAAATAACAGTCTACTAGCACATGTTCAAGCTTATTCCTCTTCACAGAGCTTGAGGTTCTCTGGGTGTGTTACATAGTGCTGTTTTCTCATAAGCTGCTTGAAATCTTTCAAATGACATAGAGAAAGCATCTCTCTTGAAAATTATAGTAGTGCCATCTTTGGCTATGGCCTCAGTATGCAATCTCTCTAATCTATAGTCCTGCTTTCTTCTTTTTTTGGCATTTAGAAATGATTTTCTAGAAGTTGTGAATTTCTTGAAAAGCTTGACATTAAAGAGTGAAGAGGAAAAAACTGAATTCTTCAAGTAAGTTCATAAAGTTAAGACCTTACATTCACTAATTTGAATTAAGCCCATGTAACCATGTCAGGTAATATAAAAATGAGTCAGGCATTAGACTTCACAGTGATTATTGAACTTTTCCTCCATGTCACTTTTCTCCTATGCCCTACAATAGACTGTTCTGGTAAAGGAGACATACCCAGACTGATAATGCTTAACCAGAGGGCTGAGGGTAGTGAGAGTGCTTTCTCCTGGATCCTAAGGACACAGGACAGGAGGAAGTAGTTTGAGAAAAGCTTTTCTAGACAGAGAAGCAGCATGAATGGATGAAACAACATAAGACGTGCTGTGACTTATGTGGTGAACAGCAAACATTTGGGTCCTCCTGGTGGGCAAATTCAAAACAGGGACAGGTAAGAGATAGTCTTGCACATGGCAATGAGGAGTGTTGACACTTCATAAATAGGTAAATCATGGACCATTGTCTTGAACACACTAAGGGAGTGTAATAGGCTATGAGCTGGATAGATATCTCCCTTTAGATGGATCACTATGCTAGTTTTCTATGATAGTTTTCTATGCTGGGCAGACTTCAGTCACAGAAAGCTTGGATTGGTTAGCATAGTATAATAATCTAACAGATAAGAGGCTGTGCTAAAGGAAACACTGAGAGAGAAGGATTTAATTTTTTTTGTTTATTTTTATTTATTTATTTATTTGAGAGCGACAGAGAGAGAAAGAGGCAGATAGGTAGAGAATGGGCACGCCAGAGCTTCCAGCCACTGCAAACAAACTCCAGATACATGTGCCCCCTTGTACATCTGGCTTACGTGGGTCCTGGGGAATCAAGCCTTGAACCAGGGTCCTTAGGCTTCACAGGCAAGCGTTTAACCGCTAAGCCATCTCACCAGCCCCAAGAGGAAGATTTAAAAGATAAAGTTGGCAAGTCTTAGTGATTATCACCAAATGATATGAGAGTCCTAAAGGGGGGAGAACTGAATATGTAAAGAAAATGATGGTTTCATTGTTTTAATTTGTTGTTTTGATGTATCTATGGGCCTTTATAAATAGAAATCAAGACCAGATAAGTCTGAAGCTTAGAAGTGTTAAGCTGATATCTTAGCAGTGATTTTCAAGGTGTCATCAGCCTGGTTGGTGATACTTTGCTAGCTTGTTGGCATGGGGCATGGAGGGGACAATGAGCTGGACACTAGCCTTGTGGGGAACCAGACTGAGAGAGTAGTTGGTGAGTGAGACAAAGCAGCAGTTAGATAAGATGCAGAGAGCCTAGAAGGCTGCATATTCCCAGAGGAGTAGAGATTTCAGAAAGAATGCAGACTCATCATTGCCTGTTAATATGCCCATGGGTAGCCTTACCTCACCAGCAAAAGCTGATTCAGCAGGGTGAGACTAGATCATGGGTTCAGAAGTGGATGCAACGTGAGGATGTAGGTGTTGGTCAAGCTCATCTCGAGAAACTTAGAACATAGTATTACTAAAGAAGGAAGTGGAGTCAAGGAAAGACTTTTGTCAGTTTTGTTTTGTTGAGCCATGGTCTCACTATGTAGCCTAGGTTGCACTTTTAACTTGCGGAAAGCTTCAGGCCTCAGTCTCCTGAGAGATGGGATTACAGGTGGGTACCATCAGGCTTGGTTAAGGATGAAAAAGAAGTGAGCATGTTTCTAGGCTGATGGAACAGAGCAGGTACAGGAGTGGAGGGAGCTGTGGAGCTGCAGCCTGATTAGAAGGACGTTGTTCGACTGGAAGGGAAGTGGGCTGTGCAGGTAAGGTGGAGTGTCCAAAATCATGGGTAACTGGGAAGGGGGGGGGATGAATAGGGAGACAGACCTTAGAAAAATGGTATAGGTATTACAGATGATCATACATGGTGTTGCCTGTTCCTAAAAGGTATGAAGCAAGGTTATCTACTAATGGTGACTATATAGTAGAGTGTTACATTAATATCTAATATCTATATTTCTTAGCAGAAGGCTTTTATGTAGTTTTAATGAGGTTAATAACACAAACGTATTGTTTACTTTGGAAAATTTAGGTAATTTACTACTTCATCTCTCTTAAATTTGAGACTGTACTATGCCTTTATTTAATAAGTCTCTGTCTCATTAGGTGATTAAAGAGGACATTTTTGCTGCTAAGATGGGGAAACTTGTTGAAAACACAGCCTTGGTGTGCTGGCTACCTGTTCATCTTTGCTGCTTATTAGAGTGTATCATTTTGGTAGAAGTAGGAGAAAGTGACTAATACCTGTAAGATTGATATGTCACAACCAGTGTCTCAACTGTCCTCTTCTTGTCCTCAGATTTCTGCTGGACAGGGTCAGCTGCTTATCAGAGGAATTAATAGCTTCAAGACTGGTGCCCCTTCTGCTTAATCAGCTGGTGTTTGCAGAGCCAGTAGCTGTTAAGAGTTTTCTTCCTTATCTACTAGGACCCAAAAAAGGTTACTTATTTTTTCCCTCATATTGTTATTATTAGTGATTAAGGAGAATGGTGATTATTACTCCATTTTTTAAACAAGGTAATATTACTGTAGTATAAAGTAAGTGTGTGTTTCTGAAAGCAAAGAACAGTTATTGATCCTTAATACAACAGCATATCTCACACTTGGGTACTATCTTCCTGAAGGGTGAGGGTAACTGGCATAAGTAGACACACACAGATGAATAGAATGTGAAGCAATGTGAAATTTTAAGGTAAAGCATAGATCTTCAGAGAGCTTCACCTTTTTTAAACTTTTTATTGACAACATATAAAAATATGTACATATAGACATATCATGATCATAGTCCCTAACCACCATCTTCCCTTTTCCCCTTCCTGAGTCCCCTTCCACTGAATCCCTTCTTTCCACCTAGTAACTTTATCCTTTCTGTGAATCTAGGCCTATGTGTTCTGACAATCAAAAGTAACCAAGTTTGTGTTTTCAGCAAAAACTAAAAATCACCAAGATTGTTTTATTTCTTCAGGTTGTAATTTTTTCCCATGAATGTGAAATGAAAGTTTACTTTGCAACTTTATAACTTATAACTCTATATCTGCTAACACATTAGGTTAGATAGTGCATCATTCTTATAATACTATAGAGTTTAGAGTTAGGTTGGGTCCCACTTTCTTTTTTTGTTTTGTGTGTGTGCCCCTTGCACATGTGTGAGGAGACTAGAGGACAGTCTCTTCACTGAACCTGGAGCTCTGTTTTATGGCTCTATTGGCTAAGCAGGGTCCCCCAGCAATCTTGCTATCTCCACCACACTCAGTGCTGGGATGAGTTATATATGACTATGCTCAGCTTTCGTGTGCGTGCCGAGAGTAAACTCAGGCCCTCTTCCTTGTGCAGCAAGCACTCTCACCCACTGTGCCATCCCTCCAAACCCAAGAGTTTTCTTAAAAGACATCAATCCAACAATGTTACAGGTAGTTATTTCTCTGTTTAGAATTTCATCATATCTCAGATTCTCTTTAGTCTTGAATATTTCTTTCTAGTTCTTTCATCCTATTTCTCAGTGGATCCTGGACAGAAGTAAACTTTTGAATCATTTTCTGACTTTTTGTTTTGTGTTCAAATGTGTGTATACATGTTCTTATGTATATGGGTACTCATGCATGACTTCATCATTTTTAAAGATAGTCCCTGTTGGCTGGATCCACTCAGCAGGAACTGAGCCAGGCTACAGGCGTAGATATTTTTAAAGCTACTCTGGTGATTCCTATGTGTGCATCTGTTTGATAACCACTACTATAACAACAGTAAACATGACCCAGCAGTAAAGTCCTGTGTAGCACTGAAGTTCTGCATCTGCAACAATATATGTCACCAGTCTGATCTAGTATAGGAACTTCTTCCTCAGTGATTTAAACATAAATGTGTAAAGGGTACTCATTTAGAATCCTATTAAAATATGAGCTTTTTAATCATCTATTAAGTATTAACTCTTATATTTCACAATTGTTTCTATAAAGGAGTGTACTTAGACAATTAAGCCTTGAGTAATTTGGAGTCAATAGAAAAAAAATTCCTTTAGCTGGAGACTTAAAAAGTTAGAATATGTATTAAGTTCAGGGCTCAGTTTTTGAATTTTTCCATGCTCTTCATTGAAATGACTTTTTGTTTTGTTTTGTTTTTTTGTTTGTTGCTGCTGTTTATTTTTCCTGTAACCTGATTTGGGGGTAGATAATGCACCAGGAGAAACCCCTTGCTTGCTCTCGCCAGCCCTGTTCCAGTCGCGGGTTATCCCTATGCTTCTCCAGTTGTTCGAGGTTCATGAGGAACATGTGCGGATGGTGTTGCTGTCCCACATTGAGGCCTATGTGGAACACTTTACTCAGGAGCAGCTGAAGAAAGTCATCTTGCCACAGGTCAGAGACCAAGTTGGCAGTGGGGTTGCATAGAGCTTTCTAAAGCAGGACCATTAGAGTGGGCAAAAGTGCTGCAACTTTGGCAGTGAAAGGTTTTCAGGTAGTAGCTTAAAAGGCCTCATTCATTTCAAAAGCCCACTGGAAAAAATTTCAACAAATGCCTACTGGAATGCAAAGGACCAAAATTGTATTTCCATTGCATTCACATTGGTAGAGAATTATAAACTAATGTATTTGGTATTAACCTGGAAGCAATTATACTTCTGTTTGCTAATTTAGGAGAGGGGAGGGGAGGGGAGCTGAGTAGGAATCACTTGTAGAATGTTTTGTGAACATAAACAGATTGTCCAGTTACATTGTAATAATTACAACCAAGAGGAACTTTGGCTATTTGCAGCAGAGGGTTCCAAACTGTTGATCCTCCATCAGGACCCTTTTGATAAGCTGCTCACCCAGGGATTCCAGATTTGTATTAGATTCTTATGTCTTCTATAATAAATTACCACACATGGTGTGGCTTTAAACAATAGAAATTTATCCTCAGTTCTAAAGGAGTAGACAGCCAAGTCATCCATTGGCACAGGCTTCCTCTGGGGGCTTACCTCTCACCAGTTTCTGGTAGCACCCAAAAGCAGTCCTTTGCATACCTGGTCATGTAGCACCATCATGCCTGTCCTGCCCTCCTGGCCATGTTATCACTTGCCTTATGTTTTGGGGGGAGGGGCGGGCACAGGGTCAAATTCCTGACCATCCTGCCTCTGTCTCCATTCTTGTCATGCCAGCAGTTCGGTTATTTCTGGTGCATGTCACCATGCCTGATTTCGCCTGGCCTTCTTAAAAGGACACCAGTTATTGAATTTAGGGCTTGTTCCTAACACAGTATATAACCTCTAAAGGGGACATTCTATGTAGACACGAAATGTACAGGGGTATTTTTCAATCTAGTACAAGATTTTAGAATAAGGATTATTTTGCTTGTGTATGTACTGTGTGTGTGGTGCCCTATGCACTCACCTGGAGTTCCTGGGACAGAATGCTGGATGTCCTGTTCCATAGCCCATTCTGATTTGAGCAGGAGCTTCTTATTGTCCTGGAGGCTTGCTGGTTTTTCCGTAAACTCGGGTCTCTGCTCCTATATGGGAATGGGATTAGATGTGCACGACCACGCCCAACTATTTATGTGGCTCCTGGAGTTCAAACTCTAGTGGTATCAGGCCGCCTTGGGCACTCATGCTTTTATAGGAAGTACCCTTAACTGCTGAACCATCTTTCCATTGGAAGGTTTTTTTCTTTCTTTTTTTTTTTTTTTTTTTTTTTTTTTAGTTTTTTGAGATAGGATCTCACTCTAGCCCAGGCTGACCTGGAATTCACTATGGAGTCTCAGGGTGGCCTCAAACTCATGGTAATCCTCCTACCTCTGCCTCTTGAGTGCTGGGATTAAAGGCGTGCGCCACCATACCCAGCATGATATCTTTCTGATAATTTGTTTTCTTTGAGATTAATACTATTCTCCGTCCATGTAGCTCAGGGTATGTAATGAACCATTCTAAAACTTGGTGTCTTAAAACAGCAAACATGTTATTCTCATGATTCTTTGGCTTTAGCTTAGTTTATGGGTTTCATGGTCTGTGTGATGTTAGCTGAGGCCTCAGTCCTTGGGTCCTCACCAAAGCTGACTCAACTGAAATGACTCAGCACTGCAGAGGGTTGGCTAACAGGCTATACTTAGCTCGGAGTTTGGAAGCTGAGCCTTTCTCTCTATGAACTTAGAAGTCAGGGTTTATGGTCCCCATAGGACAGTTCCATGGTGATATTCCTAGTAAGATAGTGAACTTCCTGTCTGGTTAGGGCTGACAAAAGGAGGAAAGCAGCCTTCAGGTGTAGACTAGGAGTTGACAGTGTCATTTTTGCTATGTTTTCTTGGTTAAAGTGAGCTGTTTAGCCATGGCTATGGACGTGTGCTCACTTCTGAGCGCAGCTGCCAGAACCTAGCACTGTATTTCATCTGCAACAGCAAGTGTTAATCTACCTGTAGTGTCTGGGAGTTTAGAACAGGAACACGGCACTCTTCAATGTGAAATACAAGCTTGAGAATTACTAGATCTAGGGCTAGAACTCAGTAGTAACCATACCATCAGGCAGCCTGTTATCCACATGACTTTCGTAGTTAAGGTGCATTAGGTTGTAATTGAGACTGACATTAAACCAGCTAAAGCCAAAGGAAAAATTACATGGTGCTCCTGGTTCTACTTCATTTTTGGCATGCACATGGACAAGTATCTCATAAGTTCCCTAACTGTCCTTACTTTAAACAAACCTCAGAGACAACTCATTACTTGCAGTTGCAACTTACATGATGAGAGATCATGATTGGCTCACTTTGAGGCAGGCATGAAATACATTATAACAGAGAGGGTTCTACCATTTGGATGTACAGAGCTGAGAAGAGGGTCATAGATGAGGAACATAATTGTCAGTGCCCAGCTGTGTGCTTCTGAGCATTCTGTGCACACTGCCAGCCCTGAACAGTTAATGGCTTTGGAATGAAGAACATGCAAATGTGGAGCTAGCAATCTGATAGTGATAGTCATGTTTGCAGTGTATTTAAATTTGTGTTTTTAAATTTAGTATTAATCCAAGATGGATGAGGAGGGGAAAAATACTGGTTCTTTCCATATGACAGTTTGAGAGCCACTGACCAAGAAGTATCGAGGAAAGTGTAGTTCATAATAGCAAGCACATTCTGACTATAAGCCAGTTGCTTTCCAGGGGAGAGAAAGACAAGTAGGAACTGTGGTTGTCTACACTCACTACAGCATGTGCTTCCAGGTATTGCTGGGCCTGCGTGATACCAGCAACTCCATTGTGGCAATCACCCTTCGCAGCCTAGCAGTGCTGGTGTCTCTCCTCGGACCAGAAGTGGTTGTGGGAGGACAAAGAACCAAGATCTTCAAACGCACTGCACCAAGTTTTACTAAAACTACTGACCCTTCCCCAGAAGGCAAGATTTAATGAAAACTTTTTATGTCTTTTTTAGGTTTTTAATATTAAACAAGTAAAACGTCTATATGCAGAAATATGATAGAAAAATATAAAGAAAAAGTATGTTTTCCCTTTCAAACTGCTCATAGGGAGTGTACGCCCACAAAACAATAGCTATATTTTTACTCATGTATGTTAGAAGCTCTCTCCACAAATATACAGCTTGTTTTCATGTATATAGGATATATTTGAAGTTTTAATAGACATAGTTAAGTTTCCAAAAATGTGGTTCTTTCTGACAGTACATTTTAACTTCTTTTAATTTTGTTGGACTGTTAGGCAAAAGCTATTTGGGGATAGCTCCAGAAATTCTTAATTTTGATATGCTCCCATTGTATATAATGTAGAAAGTAGCATCTTAATTCTGGTCTTATAATTTTCTGCCTGCAATTTCATTGCTGTTTTGATCCTTCATATAACCTTAAAAATAGTATCATATGCTGATTACAAATTTCTGTGCCTCTAATTCAGTTCTCATAGAATATAATGGGCTAGGCTGTGAAGACTGGGGTAAAGAAGAGAGATATACTTAAGGAACCTGAAGACCTAACAGTGATGGCTTACCCCAAGCTAGCCCCCTTATCCTCACTTTAAGACACATAAAGTATTCAGTCATTTTACTATATATCCATTCGTCAGTATAAACTTTCTAGTAAACTGCATTTTCTTGAAACAGCTGTTCCCCCATTAGGATTTAATATTAATAGCACAAAAGCTCTTTTAAATATTCTTCAGTGTAGAGTTTCATGCTAGTAAGAACATTCACACTCATTAGGCTTGTATTCTTGCTAAAGAAAATTAGAATCACTTGGGGTTCACCTCACTACCAGAATGTTCTTAAGGGCTGCAACTTTTTTTTTTTTTTTTTGAGGTAGAGTCTCACTCTAGCCCATGCTGACCTGGATTTCACTGTGTAGTCTCAGGGTGGCTTCAAACTCATGGCAATCCTCCTACCTTTGCCTCCCTGGCTGCTGGGATTAAAGGCGTGCGTCACCATGCCCAGCTAAGGGCTGTAACTTTCTAATGTGGTCTCTTACTGATTATACCTTTTAAAAGCATTTGAGTATCTGTTTGGAAATACAACTATTTCCATTAACCATTGCTCACCTAACATGATAAATCAATAAGCAATGTACTATTTGTTTTTGGGACTCATATCTTCAGGTTCTCCCATGCACACTGTCTGCAGCCAGCAAAGTCGCATCTCACAAGTCTTGGAGAACCCCTCCTCTAATGTATTCTCCAAGTGCTTCCTTTCTGGCACCATGCCCATCAACAGCAAGCAGCATATACAGCAAGATTACTACAGTGCTCTTCTACAGACAGGTGGGCATATTACATTTATATAAATTTTCCATTCTTATTTGTTTTTGTGAGAGTTGTTAAGTTTAAACTGAAAATTAAGGGCATTTTGAGACGAACCTATTATAAGCTCTTTTACTTACCTCTCCAAATGCCGGTTATGTACCTAAACTCTCTTCATGACTAGTGAGAATGGGTTGACATTATCTGAATTATTTTGTGTACTTTGGAACTTGTGATGTCTTCATGCATCAAACTGTACCAAAAATGATAGTTCTGAAAGACATTACAAGGCTGGGGAAATAGCTCAATGTGGTTAAAGGTGCTTGCAAAGCCTCCCACACAAAGTACCCACCAGCTACACAAAGTGGCACATTCATCTGCAGTTTGTTTGCAGTGGCAAGAGACCCTGGGATGTTTATTCTCTTTCTCTGCTTGCGAATAAATTTAAGACAAAAAGAAAGATGTTACAATGACTGCACATTTCAAACAGTTCTTTAAATACAAGTGAGGAAATGATAGTATGGCCAACATACTGCACAAGACTGTTCAGTGCCTTCATAACACTTTGGGAAGTCTACTTAAAGCTTATTGGGACAGACATTTTTCAAAGTATACACTGATTACTATGTTGATGATAATATTGCTGAAGAGCACTTGTGTATGTGTAGTGTGTGTGCCAGTGTGCAGTAAGTTGAGATACTTACTTAATAAAGGCTATGATGACCGGTTGACTGTGACATGTGCTTGAGTACAACATAGTAAGTATGTGGGTAACTTACATCTCTATCATGTGCTGCTGTGTCTCTTGTGTGCATGCACACTTCCTAGTAATTGGATCTATATACAGTTGCTTCCTGTCAACATTTTGTGAGAATAATTCCTGTGTATACTCATAGGTGATCAGTTTTCTCACTCTATTAAATTCCCCATGAATGGACTCTCAGATGTGAAAAATACATCAGGGGACAGAGAAAACTTAGGCACTAAAAAGTCCGAGGAATGGCCTGACTGGAGTGAACCTGAGGATTCTGAGAACCAAGCTGTCAGTATTGAGATTTGGCCCAGAGAACTGGGTGCCACCAGGTCACAGTGCACTGAGCTCTGTCTTGAGGAAGAATCCTGGGATGAATGTGAACACAGCTTAGGTACTAAAGTAAACCCAGGAGCTGAGATCTCTGCTGCCACACCTGTTACCCCCGGGGAGCAGAAGCCCACTCCTGCTTTGCTTCCACTCACTGAAGACGCTCAGCCTTTAAAAACTAGTCATGTGCAGAATGAGGACAAGCCAGGCCAAGCCAAGTCACCAAAAGTGTTGTCACAAGAAAGGCCTCTTAGGGCTCGATCAGAACTTGGTTTAGGAGAAGAGTTTACCATACAAGTAAAAAAGAAGCCAGTCCATGATCCTGAGTTGGACTGGTTTGCTGATATGATCCCAGAAATTAAACCTTCAGCTGCTTTTCTTATCTTACCTGAACTGAGGACAGAAATGACAGTCCCTAACAAGGATGATGTCTCCCCAGTGATGCACTTTTCCTCAAAATTTGCTGCAGCAGAAATGACTGAGGTGAGTGTTTTCTTCGGATTACATTATGCTAAGGATTTTCCCAGTAGGTCCTAATTTATAGTCAACACACTGTTCTCCTGGTGGAGGACAAAGACTGCTGTACACAGTTGGCTGACATGAGCAAGTCAGAAACAGAATCCCCATCAGTTCCTAGAAATGGAATCTTCCCTTTTTTTGGGGGGGGGGGAATATGGGCTAATTGTTTAAATGGACTATTTGTTACATTAGTAACTTAAGACTGGTCTTACTGGATACATGGTTTTTCCCATGGCTGTGGTTTTGTAATGGAACCAAAGCTGCTTCTCAGCTTTTGGTTAGAACATTTTTACCATATTACTACTGTGTGTTCTGGGATAAAAGAACAAATGGGAGGGGGGGGTCCATTTTTAAATTTCTGGCTTTTCAAATTTAGGTATAATTTGCTTCAGTGGGTTGCTGTTGGTGTGCTTTCTTGCAGGGAGAGGCTGAAGGCTGGGGAGAAGAAGGCGAGCTGAACTGGGAAGACAGTAACTGGTGACAAAGGGTGTGAGCTCAATTTTAGGAAGGATTCCTTTAAAGAAAACTAATACCTCATAAAGCAGGCTGTGTGGACAAGAAAACCCAAAAGCAACCTGTTTTCCAACACCAGGAGCTCTTTTTGCAGTCTGTGCCAACAAGTGTGAGACCAACCTCAGGTGCTAGCTGAATGCCCCAGGTGGTCAGGAGGCTTGGAGGCTTGCTGTACTGGTTTTTAGGGGGCATAGCCATGAAGAGCAAGTAACTAAGGGAAATGCTTTTTCCAGGACAATTCGGGAAGTAAAGAACATATTTTTAAAAATCAGGCTGGTTAGGTTAATTCTGTGCCACTTCTGTAAAAGTAGGAAGAGTAAGCTATTGTGAAATATAATTTACTAAAAAAAAAGTAGTTGTAAATTATGACTTTCAACTGCTAAGGTTTCCATATTTATTTGTTTACAGTTGTACCATCTGAGTGAAAGGTCCTTTGTGGGCTTGGCAGTTACTGGCTGTTTCACATGTATTACACTGTACCAAAGTTCTTAATGAGACCTACCCCTCAATACTATTTCTCTAAATGTCAAATAAAGACTATTTTCACATTTACAAAAACTTTTATATGTGCTACAAAATGTACAAACATACTTAAGATCAAGAATTCATTTACAAAACATCAAGTAGTTGATAAGAATCAAACCCAAGTCTGTCTGGTAATAACTAACATTGACGTTTTCACCCTGGAGTACACAAGCGCTTGAGCTTCTCTATCCTTTCTTGCAGTGCTTCTATTTCCATTCGCAGCCAGGCTGGAGCAGGAGCCTTTTTAAGTAATGACTCAGTTGTCTCCAAAGCCCCTGCTGCGGCCTGCACTGCTGACCTGTACTCTTCTTCCAAGGGGAAGTCGTAACGGGCTCTTTTTGTACAAGGCTGAAAAAAAAGGAAAACAAGACAAATAATGCTGTAATACTCATATTAAAAATAGCAACCTTTTTAGTCACTGAGTCACAAATACAGAAGGGGACCCCTGTCATCTACAATACAAAAAGGTGTGACCACCACTGTCCTAATATGTGATTTATAGATATGATTTATATCATATACCAAGTCATAAATATATCATTCATAAATATAAGATTATTGTTAGATTTTTAAAAATATTTTTATTTACTTGCAAACAGAAAGATAACGGGCATACCAGGGTCTCTTAGCACTGAAAACAAATTCCAGACTCAACAGCCAATTTGTGCATCTGGTTTTACATGGGTAGTGGTGAACTGAACCTGGGCTAGGAGGCTTTGCAAGCAAGTGCCTTTAACCGCTGAGCCATCTCCTCAGCTGGTGTCCTAATTTGAAGTAGCATATAATGAACTTCCAGTCCTGATGTGTCCAAAGGAAGAAATTCTGCTTAGCCCAATAATCCTCAATGAGTCCTTTTGTTTACACATACATCTAAGAAAAAAGTGTGAACCTCTTTCTTAACACTGAGTTTGTAACTGATGAGGCTAACAACTTTTCCAGAGGTTTTGGAGCTAGTTAAGAAAATTTCAGACTTTCAAACATCTTGGACAGTGGGAGGAAGGGTCAATACCAAAATATGTCTCACAATCCATTTTCCTAAGGAATGTTACATTTTAATTTATTTACATAACTGACTTTTTGACCTTAATATATTTTAAGCCTAAGTCTAATACAAACCTAGAACACTGTAACTGTTATAACTTATTCTTATAAATTGTATTCCTAGTGCTCAAAAAATACCTAGTGTCATATTTCTGCCTTTGAATGAGGCAATATACATCAACTAAACATTTTGGGAAAGTAAGCTGATTGACTATTAACGGCATTGTTGGTAAAATATGCAACTTCCCCAAGTTACTATAAATAGATGTTAGATACTGAAAAAGTATACATATAAAGCTGTTTTTCCAGTTCTAGGTGTTGTTAACAATCCAGGAAAAGTACATGTCATTTTTTAAAGTGCACTACCATAAAGCAGGAGGATTTTTACATGTCTGGATCTATGTATTTGAAATTCACCATGAGCAAAATCACCAAAGCAAACTAGTTAGTGAAGAGGGAGAATTTCACTTAGTGTCCAACGGATACTGAGAAGCAGCCCATACCTCAGGAGACGACCCCTGTGCTTCAGCTGCAGTCACTTTAGTAAGCAGTCCAGAGAGCAGACATTTCTCCCGTTTCACCCGGTCCACTTTAGCAGCTTCAGTTTCTTCTACAAGTACAGTCTGTCGAAGCCCATGAAAAGCCAAGTGAACAGTGAAACCTCAGCACCCCTACTAGATTTCAAGTAGTACAGTATTTAGAAGGTGAAATGCCCCACTCGTGTATGCATGTACTCTATAAATGTTGGGGGTTAAATAAGCCATTCTGGCCTAACTGTGACCAAACTCTCAGGTAGATTCATCTCTAATTGCTCCTTCTTAATGTGATCTGGAAAAAATCCTTCCCTACAGAAAAGTTAAGCATCAGTGAACGTTAACTACTCATTAACATAGGGTAAGACAGTGATGGAACCAGTTTATACACACATGTAACTAAGTTCAACTTAGATATACTCTAAGACATAAAGAACATGTCTATAAGTATTTGTATGTGTTTAGGTATATATATATATATATATATATTACATGTAATCTATCAAATACAGCCTACTATAATAGCCATAGTTTATTAAAATTAAGTAATTTTTCCTAGTATTCCTAATTTTGATTTCACTAGTCTGTTTATTGGTATAATTGTCCCTATATTACAACACTAGCACCATGTAAATTTTATGTTAAGTACAGGATCCCTATAATTCAAAATTCTGGTTCTACTGTACAGCTATAAAACTACTTTGAAAAAGACTGTCAAGTCTTACATATCTTGGCTTTAATCAGTATATAAAATCATGACTTAAACATACTGAAAATACAGTGATAAGTACCATCTTAGGCCCCTGTAATCAGGTATGCCCAATTATGATTAGCAGTGGCTTAGGGTCCTCATTGGTAACCTCACTGCCTGGATTATCAATACTGCTGTATCTCCAACTATGGACATGAGTGACTTACGGTGATTCATCTGACATATACTCTGAATTGATTAATACAAAAAGAGCTTCAGATTTTTTTCTATGGTGGTCAAGTTTGAACATGAAATTCATATACTGTCTGTGTGGTCAATTTTATAAAATAAGTTTAATGATTTTATGCAAGAAACTTAAATTTCAGAGCATTGGGTTATTTTTATTTTGAGAGCATTTTGGATGAGGGATGCTTAGTCTAACTGTGTTAGCACTATGCTGAACACTAAAAGTTTAAGCTATGGCTAGACTTGTTGCTCAGTATTAAAGCACTTAACCAGCATATGTAAGATGCTGAACTCAAACTCCATTGGGGCGGGGGGCAGAGCAAAGTTTATTACAACAATATAGTGCAAAAAAAAAGTAATGTGATAAAGAATAAAACATGAACTATATAAATACCTTCTCCAAAAAGGCTACAACTTTGTTCCTAGTTTCTTCAGAACGGAGACACTGTGGAACTGTCTCTTCATGATTTGTCCCCTTTAAGATTAATAAACACAACAGATTTAATATTTTTCAGCAATTTGCAAAGGTAAATGACAAGAGGTTTAAGAACTAGCTTAATTAAAATCTCATATTGAGCTGGGCATGGTGGTGCATGCCTTTAATCCATGTACTTGGGAGGCAGAGGTGGGAGAATAGCTGTGAGTTAAAGGCCACCCTGAGAGACACTACATAGTGAATTCCAGGTCAGCCTGAGCTGGAGTGAAGCCCTACTTCAAAAAACCAAAACAATAAAATTGAAATCTCATTTTGAAAGAAAATAGTGCCCAACAAGGGTTATAAGCTCAGTTCTTTCTTTTGGATAATACTAAATTCTATGCAAGTTCAGTGTTCCAAGCTGTAATCACTTCTGAGGCACACAGATGTCTCTGGACTCATGACCAAAGGCCTAACTGCACAGCAATGGGTTAAAGGAGAATTTCCAAAAAGGAAATTCTAAAAATTTCTTCAGGACTTGACCTGACAGCAGATTATCTTCTCTCCAGATTCAAAATAACAGGTTTCAATTGAAGAACTAACCCACACAGTAGTTCAAGATAATATGAGTCATCACTCAACCCCAAATACTACTGGAGAATGCTATGGCCTGTTCTAGTCCTTGTTAATCATAGAATCTTGGCAAAGTCCCGTTGTTTTAGGCTTCATTTTGAAGTCCTATGCAATAGGTGATTAATAGTATCTACTCCAGGAGAAAATCTTACAACTGAAATATGGAAGAAGCTCAATAAGTATTTTTAGAGTATCTTGGAATATTTGAAATATTAAAGTATTTTGGAAGTCATTATGACAAATTATTTTAAAACAATTACCTCAGCAAACTGAGTAAAAGCCTCCAATGTATGATGTTCCAGTAACCAATTCCTACCAGCTAACAGTAAGGCAAAAATTTGAGACAAGTTGGGGAGAATTTTGTCCTACAAAGAAAACCAAGTTAGTCATTAGAGAAAAAGTGACTTCAGTAGAGTCCCAGGGAGCATATATACAAAATAAGTTATGTCCTCTATTACTTGGCTGAAATCTGCTCATAACTTTCCGTTTCTCTCAGAGTCAAAGCCATTGTTTACAGTGATGTCTGTTGGTTATGCTGGCTTCCGTCAGCTGTCAGCTACACTGCCCGCTTTGTACTTGCTCTTTCCTTGCTCAGAAGACTTTGGAACTTTCACCCTCACCTTTAAATTTTTTGTTTACCTGTCACCCTCACAAAGACTCCACTGACTACATCTTATTTCAAACCATACCCTCATGTGTGTCCCCTTTTCTGCTTTCCTTTTCTCCATCACACACCAACGTTTCATAAACAACACATAATGTGACTGTTGTCAATTGCCTTTCAGCAAGCTGAGACTGCAGGTTTATGTTTGCTAAATCACCAGTAATTAAAAAAGCCCCCTGTGATTAAAAATTCTACTTGTGAGTTACCTATAGACTTACTTTTATTTATTTTTTTATTTAATTTTTTTGGGGGGGGGCGGATTTTCAAGGTTGGGTCTCACTCTACCCCAGACTGACCTGGAATTCACTCTATTCTCAGGGTCGCCTTGAACTTATGGCAATCCTCTACCTCTACATTTTTAAACCATGCTGTCTTTAAAGCAAACTGCTAAACTTTCATGAATATAATACCAAAGAATAACTAATAAATTACCAAATTTCCAATTACACACTATTTTCTAGAAGACATGCATGTCTTAAATATTGTCTGCTGGCGCTTAGTGGAATCTCATATCTCAGATGACAGTAAGCAACCCAACAAATATTTGTATGTCAACATGCATTTTTTTAGTAAGAAAATAACTTAAAATGAGCTCTATTTTCACAGCTACCCTTCTGTCAGGTTTCCTTTTCTCTCCTAACTCTCATTGCTACTAATTAACAGAATTTTAGAAACCAAAAGCTTATGCCAGGTATGGAGGCTCACATCTCTAATAGTAATATGCAGAAGAACTGCCTTAAGTCCAGTGTCAGACTGGATCACATACTGAGTGCCAGGCCAGCCTTGACTATAAGACCAATACCTTGCAAGGACAAATGAAATCAAAAGCCTAAAATCCCCTTAATCACTGCAGATATATATTTTTAATTTTTATTTTATATTTTTAGTATGTCTATCACCTGGACATCTCGAGGTATGAAACGTTTTCCTAGAGAAGACACAAAATCCAGCATTGCCAAACAGACATAGTCAGGAGCCTCAAACTTAAGGAGTGAGGTTTGCAGAGTGACTACCTAAGGGGGTGAAAAGAAAGAACAGTTAGAAATGAAAACTATCTTGCACAGATACAATATCTAAGATCCAAGTATGAGGGAGGGGAAACAACCTCAGAACCACCCAATAGTGTACAAAGCTCAGCTGAGGTGAGATCTAAGTGATGACATCAAATGAGGGAGTCATTACTACTGTTACTCTGCCTCCAGCCCAGAAGGGAAACTTAAAAAAGAGACATTCATCTTTTGAAGCAAATATTTGTAAACGTTTTCTCTTGGTTTGAACACAGTCTCACCTCTTGATTTAAAGGAACAGTTATGCACTCTATAAAGGAAGCAATCCCTGTATGAACAGTTAAACTGCAATTTTAGAACTTGTTAAGGTAGGTACTATTATACTAAAATTACTAAATGTTTAAGACTCTTCGAACTTTCAGAATCAACAAATTCAAATATTACTGCATTCAATGAATCTATTTTTTTAAGTTTTTTGTTTATTTTTATTTCTTTATTTGAGAGTGACAGACACAGAAAGAGGCAGAGAGAGAGAGAGAGAGAGAGAGAATGGGCGCGCCAGGGCCTCCAGGCACTGCAAACGAACTCCAGACGTGTGCGCCCCCTTGTGCATCTGGCTAACATGGGTCCTGGGGAATCGAGCCTCGAACCGGGGTCCTTAGCTAAGCTTCACAGGCAAGCGCTTAACCGCTAAGCCATCTCTCCAGCCCTCAATGAGTCTATTTTACTGAATTCTTCTATATAATAATCCATATGCATACATACTAACTAAATACACCTAATTAGTAAATATTTCCTGAGCTAGTTTCTTCATGTACATATCACTACAAAGAGCTGCTAAAACCAAAGCTTTACTGTTTTAAGTTCATTGCATGTCCCACCCTACTATATATAGTGACAATATCATCTACTTCGGCATTATACTAAATAGGAAGGATTAATTTCTTCTATTACTAGTTTTGTTTATATATCCTGATCCTGAGGTAAAGCTAACTTGATTTGTGAGACCATGACGGTGGCCATGCAGCTACAGCAGTCAGCTCTGCAGTATGACACTGATGGGACTCCATCTTGCAAAGTTGCGCAATCTGAGACTTCCGAAGGCAAAGCCAGAAAGCCTTTCAATGACCTCCTAGAATACCTGCTGCCTGACAGTCTGTGCTACAGCTATCTCTTTCTTAGGATTTTTTTGGAATTCTTATAAGTATACTAAGTATACTGTTGCTTAGTTTTGCTTTCATTCTCCCCTTCTCAGTAGTAATAGGGAATCCAACTCAGATGTGTTTATACAGTCACCAATGATTAAACAGGAAAAGAATGTTTCTACAGCAATTTCTGAGGCTGTAATGTTTAAGCAGGTAAACAGATTATGAATCCTGAAACTACGACTAGTTTGAATGAACAAAGTTTCTCAACACCACAAATGTGTATTTCACCTAATGAGACATGTTCCTCTCAATGCTATGTTACATGCCTTACCAATTGTTCCCAAGAAACATTACTTGTTGTCAAGATGATTACAGGAATTAATGGGCACATTTCCTGAACCTACAGATGACTTACTGGAAAAGGAGCCTGAAATGCTAAGGGCACAAGTAAGCATCTTTCAAATAATTAGGTTGGACCCACACAAGGAAGTAGAATAGAGTATGTAATTTCCAGAATTAACAATAGAGTTTGGTGGGATCCTAAAGGAAAGGCATCAATGCAAAACACTGGTTGGAAAGATCAACCATTAACATTTACAGTGGCATACATTAATGGAGTCGGGAAAGATGGAAAAAGAGTTAAATATCAAAATCTTCCTTTTATGGAAAGACTTACAAGGTCAGGACCAAACTGTAAAATGGAACAACAAAGAAAGGTCATAGACAATTAAATCAGTACTGGATTAGAAATAGAGAAACGTACTGTTATTCAGGCCACAAGATAGTATTATATAAAGAGTGGCTAACACAGCTCTTTCTGAGGTCAAAAATGTCTATCACCTAATAACTGCAAAAGTTACCTGCCGGGGCTCTTGGCTACTTGCCATGAGCCCAGGTAAGACATTAAGCAGCTTGCAATCCTTGACTTGTTTAAAATGTTATCAGAATGTCTATGAGGCAACAGATACGCAGAAGCAGAGGAAACCAAGAAGACTATTATGCAAGACTTCTTAGAGAAAGCCACAAGAGTAAGTTGCTATGTCTTGCTTACAAAAAATATAAGCATTGTAAAAATACAAATAAAGAAGCAGAGTTTTGTTCTGCATCCAGTGTGCTTCACCTGAACTACTGGTCCAAATCACTTCCTCACAACTCCAACTCCACACATCCCCTTCGAGTTCTACAACCTCACTGAGGCTGGACCTGGGCAAGACCAATTCTATTATAATTCATTCTATAATTAACAAAGCCTCTAAGTGATGTCAAGTAAAAGGAAGGCCCTTCCCATTTTCTATTGTCTCAGAAGCTCCAAGCACAGGTATAAATGAACCACCACAAGGATTCACCAAACAGTAACCTAAGCTTGGCTGAACTAGCTATATAAACTGAAATCTAGAGAGGGAATTTAGCCATACTTTTCTGTCAAAAAGTTGACTTCCTCAAGGAAATGATGGGGCTCTTCCCTGAATTCATGTTGGTAATGTTTCATTGTCTCTTAGCTCCTGACAGTGCCTTTGAAAATGTTAGGAAACATAGTTCAACACAAGAATCAGGACTCCTAACATTAGAAGTTTTTCCTGGGCAGTGAGCAACACAAGGTTTTGATTGCTTAATAGTAAAACATTCAGCCTGAAATGATAGAGAACTGATAAACTCAGTTAACAACCCAGTAAAATAAATACTAGGAAGAAATTAAGGTGATATCTTTATGAAGAAAATGAATCTGTGACACATTCATTTCATCAAGAAAGGGATGGCAAGTAAACCAAGGAGTAAATTCATTGAAAAGGACTCCAGTCAATATAGGTTAATATTCTTACCTGACTTATCAGTTGTGGATCTACAATTTGGATGAGAAATCCCAACAGTGGCAATAAAATGCTAAATGTCTGCTGAACACAGGATTGACTGGCTACCTTCAATAAAAATAAAAAAAAACATTTTAGTGAAAAAATTTCAAATATGTGAGAATAGCTACAGTAGCAACTGTTTACCCTCTGAACATTTATTTTACATATATAGGCAATATTACATTGCCTGTGCGTTAAAGCATCTAAGATAGATACTATTACCCTCACTTTACTAATCAGAAGATAGGGTGAGAGAAATTAAACAATTTGTTCAAGATCACATGACTAGGAAAAAGAACAGCTATAATTCAATTCAAGATTAATTTTTTGTTGTTGTTTTTTGAGATAGGGTCTCACTCTAGCCCAGGCTGACATGGAATTCACTATGTAGTTTCAGGGTGGCCTTGAACTCACAGCAATCCTCCTACCAATGCCTCCCGAGTGCTGGAATCAAAGGTGTGTGCTACCACGCCTGGCTAAGACTAATTTTAAAGGGAATCTAATTACTTTTGCCTGACACTGAGAAGCATATATATTCTCTTTGTCTTGGTACAGTTCTACCTCTTCACAATTACTGTGTCATGCTTCTGTTAAGCTGTATCACTAAGATCCTGAGTGACTACTAAATGATACATGAGCATCAGTGGAAGGCCCTTGCTGAAGTCAAAAGACTGCAGGACAGTAACATGACCATGAAAATTAATGATAAAATATGATCTACAGGACTGGGCATAGCTCAGTGGAAGGGCACTTGTGTAGCATGAGAGGCCACAAAGAAAGAAAGGAAGGGAAGGGATAGGGAAAAAAGAGAAGGAAGGGAGGGAGGGAGAAGACGGGTGAAGGGAAGGAAAGAGAAATAGGGGAAAGGGAGAAAGGAAGAAAGAAAGTTAAAACAAACCTGCAAAATAATTTCTATGAGTTCCAGTAAGTGCACATTTTGTCTTCAGCTTTTCAGCTTCCACTGGTTGCCAGAAGTCACACTTTATATACTTTATATATAAAAAAGTATCATATTTTGATCTTTAAAATAAATAAATTTTTTTTTGTTTTGTTTTGTTTTTCGAGGTAGGGTCTCACTCTAGCCCAGGCTGACCTGGAATTCACTATGGAGTCTCAGGGTGGCCTCGAACTCACGGCGTTCCTCCTACCTCTGCCTCCCGAGTGCTGGGATTAAAGGCGTGCGCCACCACGCCCGGCTAAAATAAATAAATTTATAACCTAGTTTGGTATATGTATCATTCTATTTTTTTCTTAATGTCTTTTGGTTTATATGTGGAGAAAAACTTTGCAAATATTTAGAAAGAAAAACAATTTTCATATATGCTCCTTTTTTTCACTAAATTTCTCCTTTTTGGCACTGACTCTTCTTGACTACAAGAATCAAAGTAGAGGACTACTCCTAGATTGACATCAACATCTCTTCAAATTTTCCTTATGATTTATTGACTCATTTCCATGTACCATTTTATTCTGAAATGGTTTTCCACTTCTTGTTTTGCTTTCAGACATATAGTTCAGATGTTTCACTGACCAACTGCTAACCTGACAATGAGATTTTGGATTGTCTTTACACTTCATATGTTCATCTACTTAAAATAAATTTGGTTCTCTGATTTGAGAAGCTCCACAGGATTTTTCCTTCTATTTAATTTCAAAATAAAAATCTTCATTCATAGAATTTTCATCTTCCATGTCATCTTTGTCCATTAGGATTTTTTGAATGGTGTTTTTGTTGTTTTTTATTTTGTTGGTTTTTTGAGGTAGGGTCTCACTCTAGCTCAGGCTGAGCTGGAATTCACTGTGTAGTCTCAGGGTGACGAACTCATGGCGATCCTCCTACCTCTGCCTCCTGAGTACTAGAATTAAAAAGCATGCGCCACCACGCCCGGCTTTGAAATGGTGTTTTTAATTGTTTTGGTGTTGGTATAGCTGAATCAACATTTTCCATTCTTTCTTTCTTAGCAGTCACTTTTATTTATTTATTTATGTTGGTTAAGACAAGAAACATTTATTAAGAGCACAATGAGGGCTGGAGAGATGGCTTAGCAGTTAAGGCGCTTGCCTGCAAAGCCTAAGGACCCTAGTTCGATTCTCCAGGTCCCATGTAAACCAGATGCACATGGTGGTACATGTGTCTTGAGTTCGTTTGCAGTGGCTACAGGCCCTCTCTCTGTCTCTAATAAATAAATAAATAAATAAATAAATAAATAAATCAGAAAAAAAAAATTAAAAAAAATAGAGCACAATGAGCTGTCAGGCCCTGTGCTCCTGAAACATCTCAACCGCCTCAAAACAGCCCTGGTGAGGACAATGAAGAATTCAACAGCTCCCCCAAGTCTTGGGGTCCATGGGGACAGGCAGCAGTCAAAGTCATGTGCCTGACCCCAGGTCAGCATAGTCTGTAAGTCAGTGGGTGGGTCACTACTCAAGGGGAAGTCCCAGCCCAGAGTCTTGGGTCCAGCCTGTCCCATGGGAAATCACTTTTATCTTTAAGGTTTGAAAAGGTATTGGGACTTCTCCCACACTTAAGTATGGAGGCTCCCCTTCAAATATTGTTCCTTCACAATCACTATCCTTAAAATCAGGAGGTTGGTAATCTGAGGTAACCTCTTAGTAAAAAAGTTTCATAGTCAAACAAACATCATTAGGTAAAGGTCCCAGATTTTGCATTAGAATGTAGACCTTGCAAATGAGAATACTTGTTTTCTTGGTGTCAGCATATGACATGCCAAATCTATCACATTTATTTGTACTTATAAAGTCCATGATTAGTCCACTTTTGGTGTTCTTGAACTTGAATTGATAATATTCTAAAACTGCCTGTTCTGCATTGGCAAATACAGCTAGAACAACCATCCTTAGATTTTTTTTTTTTTTTTCTGTAAAGCATTATAGCATCCTAGCATCCACTTAACTGTGTAGATTTATCTTCTTTCAGAATTTTGACACAAAGATCATGGAAGAAGTTCTCTTTAACTGTGCAGTGGCCATCTTCTGATATTTTCTTTAATTGAGCCTGACCATGTCAGAGGGGCTTTAGTGCCCCTCTAACATAACCACTTATTTACTGGTTTTGCTGAAATAGGAATACAAAATTAGCTACATCCATCATGAGCCTTTTCTACCTTGAGATAAGCTTACTCTCTGTTGCCCAAATGACTTTATACAAAAGCCTAAAATCACATAGACTACATTACCCCAACAAACAGAAATAGGGTTGAACTGTCAATGCCACTTTTACTAAGTTCTTTTTTAGTGTGTACATGTTTCATGTGCAATTGCACACGTGCCATTGTGTTCATGTGGAGTTCACAGGACATCTTTTGGGGAGTTCTTGGCTTTCTACCTCATTTGGGGCAAGACTCTTTCTGGATCTGGCTCTGCTGCTGTCCTTTGCTGCACCTCCATGAAATTCTCCTCTCTGCTTCCCATCATGCCTTCAGTGTGCTAGGATTACAGAAGCCTGCCATGGCTTCCAGCACTTTATGCGGGTCTGGGGAGAACTGAACTTGGATACTCAGGCTTGAGTGGCAACCACTTTATCTACTGAGACATCTCCCCAGTCCATGAAAACTGCTTGAGAAAGTGCTTAAAATAATAGAAATTTTAGCCGGGTGTGGTGGCACACGCCTTTAATCCTAGCACTTGGGAGGCAGAGTAGGAGGATCACCATAAGCTCAAGGCCACCCTGAGACTTCGTTGAGAATTCCAGGTCAGGCTCGACTAGCGCCACACCCTACCTCAAAAAAACCAAACCAAACCAAAACAAAACAAAACAGAAAAATAGAAATTTTATTCTATACAGAAATGTCAATACTCTCTTGTTAATGGTTTTTGTTTTTCAGAGAAACAATCAGTACTCTCCTTACCAATTTTAAGCTTAAAAAGGTCCAAAGCTGATTTCCAACTTCAAGAATTGCAGTTTGTTGTCCAATATCCACAGCTTCACCAGCAGAATTACAAAGCGCAAGCAAAGCAGAAAGTGCTGTGTTCTAAAGCCAGAGAATGGGGAAAGAGCAGAATTTAGAAACTAGGCTGGAGGACCAGAATTACTTAACTCTTCATAGTAAAAACCAAACTCTTTTTTTATATACATTTTATTTTTATTATTTATTTGACAGAAAAAGAGGGAGAGAGAATGGGCACGCCAGTGCCTCTAGCCACTGCAAACAAACTCTAGACGCATGCGCCCCCTTGTGTATATGTCTAACGTGGGTCCTAGGGAAACAAACCTGGGTCCTCTGGCTTTGCAGGCAAACACCTTAACCACTAAGCCATCCCTTCAGCCCAAAACCAAACTCTTTTTCAGCTGTTTCAATATAAGTATGTTTTATTAAATCTAAATTTAGTAGTCATCAATGAAAAGTTACATATTTTTTCATATAATGCACCCTGAAATCTAGTTTCCTATATTTTTATTGCTCCTGTATTTTTAAAAGTGGAGATTTCTTTTACAGCAACACAACATTTAGTAAGCAAATATAGTACCTAGAATTTTAAGCTAAAAAGTAATGTTTTCTGTATTGATTCTCACCTGTATGTATAAATGCAAATTTCTTGGGGTATGGTGGGCAGAGGGAAAGGGCATGTGAGAAACTAACGATCAATAACAATGACTTGAATCCATCACATTTAAATAATCACACTAATTTTATATAATTATCTTACAGCATCTCATTCAAGATTTACCTATTTTCTTTTATAAATATATTCACTGAGTTTTCACTTTAGCTCAACTTTAGTAAATTGGTGCTTTTGCCTAATAACCAAAAACATTACTTTCTCTTTAGTATAAAAATGTGGTGCACATTGTCTACTGGCCAGTCTAGATGCACAAATAGAAATTAATGAACATTAAATACAAGTTAACCCTGGGGTGCCCATTCTCTCTCAAATAAATAAAATAAAGTTTTAAAAAGGGTTGGCTTAGCAGTTATGGCATTTGCCTGCGAAGCTACAGAAACCAGGTTCAATTTTCCAGGACCCACATAAAGCCAGATGCACAAGATGGCACATGAGTCTAGAGTTCATTTGCAGTGGCTGGAGGTCCTAGCACACTCTTCTCTCCCTCTCTCTCTTAAATAAAAAACAAGTTTAATTTAACCCACTCACAACTAGTTAATATAATATAATAGTTTTCAAAAATAAAGACAGGGATAGAGGGATGGCGTAGTGGTTAAGGTGTTTGCCTGCAAAGCCAAAGGACCCAGGTTCGATCCCCCAGGACCCACATAAGGCAGATGCACAAGGTGACGCATGCATCTGGAGTTCGTCTGCAGTGGCTAGAGGCCCTGGCATGCCCATTTTCTCTCTTTCTCTCTCCCCCTCCCCCATCTTTCTCTGTCAAATAAATAAATAAAAATATTTAAAAAAATAAAGACATATAAAAACGTCTTTTGACGAGTCTGGGGAGATGCTAGGTTTGATTCCCTACTACCCATGTAAAGCCACATGCACAAAACGATGCATGCACCTGGACTTCATTTGTAGTGACAAGAGGCCCTGGTTGTGACCATATTCATTCTTATACTCTCTCTGCTCACAAACAAACAACAACAACAAAATAACTAACCTTCCTTTCATATATGTAAATGTTTTAAACTTCCTTAATTAAGGTATTAACTGCCATTTTATAATAGCATCTGAACATTTATTTACACAGTATGAAAACAACACATGGAGAAAACCATGGACTAATTAAAAACTGTAAATAAACCTTCACAATACCCTTAGATATCCCTATCCCTGCTTAGTTTTGGTTTTTGTCTGTTTAGGGCTAGCAGATAATTAATTGTGTCACATACTACTTAAGTAGAATGTAAGTTCAGCAGAATGGTATGTTTACTTTTCTTTCCTGTAATACTCCCCAATGCCTAAAACAGAACTTATTTCATAAGATCACTCAATATGTATGTACTGAATTAATGAATAAGAAAATAATCACTGAATTGGAAAAATTGAACTACATGTACTATATAAAAAGTCAGCTTGTAAAAACAAATCACATTTTATGAAGAAACATTCTACATAGAAAGCGACATACGTACAGGCTTTTCAAAGTAGGTTTGAGGCAAACCTACTTTAAAGAGGTAATATTTTGTCAAAAGAATCATATTTAAGCTGGGCATAGTGGCACATACTAGTAGTCATCTGAACACTCAGGAGGCTGGGCAGAATCATGAATTCAAGGCCAGACTCAGCTACACAGTCTTAAGAGACGATGTCTTTAAAGAAATTCTATTTGGTTTATCCTGACATTTGTCAGCAAAAATGTTACAAATGTGTTTAATGTTTTCCCAACGTGTTTTCCACAATGAAGGAAATGGCTCCACACCCGATACAATTGTATAATCAATGTGGCAAGTTTTTCTGAGTGCTCCTATAATGTTTCAATATGACAATTCTAGACAGAGAACAGAGACTGTATCCATCTTATTATCAGCCTGGTACCTGCAATTCTTAATAAACAAGAGATGAATAAATCCAATCAGAAGAAATGTCTTACCAGAGATTCTAGTTCTCTCAAAGTATAACTGCTGCTCAGCCACTTTCTGCACTGGGCAGTGCCTACTCTGGTCACCTCATGTGCAACTTGTTTCCTAAGTTTAGCAGACAATGCCTGGAAGGAAATATACTGCCACAGTGCCAAATTTTCTGCTTCTTTTGGAGAAAATTTCTGGATAAATTCCATCTGGAACATGTTGAGAATTAAACAAGTAGCCTCCAACAACTAGATGCACAGTAACTATTAATTTCAACATTTTATATAAAAAATTGGACCTAGGGGCTAGAGAGATGGCTTAGTGGTTTAAGGCACTTGCCCACTAAGCCTAAAGACCCAGGTTCGATTCCCCAGGACCCACATTAAGCCAGCTGCACAAGCCGGCACATACAATTGGAGTTCATTTGCAGTGACTGGAGGCCCTGGCGTACCCATTCTTTCTCTCTCCCCCTCTTTCTCTCTCTAAAATACATAAATTATTTTTTTAAATGAACCGGGCATGTTGGCACTCAGAAGGTAGAGAGACAGAAGGATCTCCCCAAATTTGAGGTAGTCTGGTCTACAGACTCAGTTTCAGAACAGCTAGGGCTATACAGTGAAATCCTGTTTCAAAACAAAAGTTTAACAATGTGTTTTAAATGCATGGTACTATCACTAGGTACCAGACAAATATAACTTAAAGAACATGATTTATTGCTAGTGTATTTGATTCCTAATGCCCCAACAACATAATAAATTAGTCATCACTCAAAGTGTAATAAGTAACAGGAGCAGAGGACACAGAAGTACTTCATTACCTGCAAATATCTCAATGTAAGAAAACCAAGGGAAATGATAGAATTAGATTATCTGAAACCTCAGGGATATCAAAATCTAGCCCTACCTGACTAAAACAATCAATATATTAATTTATACTCGAGTCATACCAACATTTAAATTTAGAATAAATGAGGCCAAGAAATCTCAATCCAGTCCAGAGACTTGAGGACAGTGACAAGACAATATCCTTGCCTGATGGGCTGGGGCCATGAAGAAGAAGAGCCTCTTCAACAGTATTGACAGGCTGTTGAGCTGAAAACATTCTCCAGGGCAAGATTTTATCTGGGAGAATAGAGAAAAAAAAAGTGACTGATTCATAATCACATTTTGCAAGACGCAATTATATTCCAAAATATTAATAACGGCTCTTCCTGGGGGATAAGATTATAGCTAATTTTGATTTTTAATTTGGGGCTATTCTTTAATTTCTTTTTCAATGAACCTAGATTGCTTTCATAACAACAAATTCTGATGTTACATTTTAAAAAACTGGTTTCAAATTCTAATTACCACTTTGATGATGTAACGTGGTATGTTAATCTCTACCCAATTTATACAATTTATGGATTTTGTAATGATCTCAGCAGTTGTGCACAGCTGGCGGTTGATGTAGCTCTATAAGATGGATACTTCATTAAAAGACTATAAACTCAATTTTACCAGTTCCTGTCATAATTCACTAAGAGAAATGAGTGCTCTTCTTTAAAAAAAAAAAACAAAAAAACAAAAAAAACATACTGGTGACACAGGCACTTAATCCTAGGACTCAGGAGGTTGAGGCAGGGGGACTGTGAGTTTTAAGCTAACTCAGTGTAGGTATTCAGACCATGTCTCAAAAAAATAAATACATGAAGACTGGAAATATAAAACATGCAACAAATCTATCTTCTGTGAAGAATGTGTTAAGAGATTTTGGACAGTAAGCCATGGTCCAGGCTATTAACTATGGAGATATGAATGTCAGCTGTTCAGGTTACTATGCTATTTACTGGTTTAGTATACAATCATTAAAAGAAATATGTGATGACTATCAAATGATAGGGACAAAAAAGTATAATATGTAGGTTAAATTTTATATACAACACATTTCAGAAATTAAAAGCAAAAAAAGGTCAACATTAAAAAGATTCAAAGAGCCAGACATGGTGGTGCACGCCTTTAATCCCAGTACTCAATACATACAGGTAGTAGGACTGCTATGAGTTTGAGGGCAGCCTGGGACTACACAGTGAGTTCCAGGTCAACCAGGGCTAGAATGAGACCCTACCTCAAAAAATAAAATAAAATAAATAAGAAATCATTGAGTTATATTCTCTTTGTAATCAATGATAAAACATGATGACTTCTTTTCCTAAAAGCATCAAACTTATTCCCTCTCCCATCATCCTGACTAAAAGAAATAACAAAATCAAAAGTGAGTTGAAGTCATTAGAAAGAGATGAGCTCTTGACTATCAACTTCACAATTCTATTTTGATTTTTGTATCTGTTCTCAATTATCCTAGTCTTTCCTAGAACCATCAGTGAAACTCTAAACTTTTAAAAATATGAAATAAATTCCCCAGTTTTATACTATTAGTTTTTTAGTGGTAGACTTTTCTTACTTTTCTTGCATTAGTGTAAATCAAAGAAATTCTAAAACCTTAGAAGCTGGAGAGATGGATTAGTGGTTAAAACACTTGCCTGCTAAGCCTACGGACCCAGGTTCAATTCCCAAGTACCCACATAAGCCAGATGCACAATGTGACGCATGCACGTAGAGTTCATTTGCAGTGGCTAGAGGCCCTAGTGCACCCAGATGCCTCTTCCTCTCTTTCCGTCTTGCTCTCTCTTTCTCAGATAAATAAAAATATCAAAAAATAACAACAACAACAAACCACTTCTATCCCCATGGGACTGCAGAGACCTCAGTAGTTAAGGCACTTGCCTGTAAAGCTTAACAACCGAGGTTTGAATCTCCAATCCCCATGTAAAGCCAGACGTACAAAGTGGCGCATGAGCCTGGAATTTGTTTGCAGTGGCTGGAGGCCCTGGCACACCCATATTCTCTTGTTTTATTGTGGTAGGGTTTTGCTCTAGCCCAGACTAACCTGGAATTCACTATGTAGTCTCAGGGTGGCCTTGAACTCATGGCAATTCTTCTTCCTTTGCCTCCTGAGTGCTGGGATTAAAGGCATGTGTCACCATGCCCAGCCTAAAAGTAATTTTTTTTTTAAACTTATAGTTCCCAAAGAAAATATATGGAAGGTGTGTGCTTTAGGCCTTATAGTTGTACTTACCAGATGAGCCACTAAGGTGACATGATGTGCACAGAGCTCAGCAGTCCCATATCTAAGACACAAAGAAAACAACTGGGTTCTTAGCCTACAGATATTCAGAAAAGCACAGAGATAATTTCTCTAACCCTATAAATGTCCTAGTGAGGACACATTAACTGGCATTACTGGTTGAGTATCCATTATCTAAAAGATTTTATACCAGAGTTATTTCAGATTTTAGATTTTTCAGATTTCAGAATATTTGCGTATAATTATTTTACAAAATATTTTAATAATCTTGTGCATTAAACTTTCACAAGTGGCATCATGTCAGTGCTCGAATTTTGAAACATTTTGGATTTCAAATTAAGCATGCTCAAATTACGTCCATAACCAACGATCTATCTAATAAATACTCATCTACTGGACTGCACCAAAAGAAGGAAAGAGGATGCCTGTTTCCAATGTAGCACAGTGGCATAAAATCAAACTACTTTGAGATACTATTAAAGAAGTGGAAACAGTTATTTTTTCAACTTATAATTATAAAAATCATTTACTATCAATCATTACTATAATCCAATCAGAACAGCAAAATGGTATTTTTACCGAGCAAGGAAGCACCATACATCCATGGCTAACAAGGAGGTGATCATATTAGCACTAAGCACGGCACTCAACAGAGCAGCATCCTAGTGGAACAAGAAACGCGAACTTACTAATATGCAAAGCTTGGGAAAAATTAACAGTATTACATTCTCATTCTAAAATAAGAAAGCACTAAAACCCACGTCCTGGTATCTGAAAGAACCTGCAATGCCATTCCCTTAGCATCTGCTGAGCACCTACTACATGGGTAATAACTGTGCTGGGCCATGGGGAATCAAAGCAGATGTAGATTTAGGGATGTTAACTCAGTCATTATGAGCCACCATGACTCTATATTCTCTGAAAGCTTTAAAGCAACATAATTAGTTTTCTACTTACTTTGATTCATATATATTTAATATGTATTGGATGTTATCCACTGTGTAATACCCTAAATAATACTGATCCTTAAGGAAATTCTAACAATTATGCTCTTTCCTGAACATCCTCAGACTAAGACGGCAGCTTATCTAGGACAGCAACCAGAAATATTTCCAGAATTTTCTCAATCTATTTTCTAATCTAATTCCATCAAAAAATAAAAGTACAATTGTCTGCAAAAGGCCTAAGATCTTTAGGAGACGTAGGATTACATATTATTCACTTTGTTAGTGAACTTAGGCAGTATCCTCTTCTCTGTCCTCACAGAATTTTCTAACCTTCCTATTTAAAATGTTTTCTCAAATATTTTAGCTAAATATTATGTCTAAGCCAATATATGTCCAAGCAACTCATGGTCTAACCTACTTAGCAGCAAATAACCTGTTGTGATGCCCACACAAGTGCAATAGTGGCACACAGCCATGGTGGGGAACCAACTGCTCTTGATTCGGCTAACTGATCCCCTCAGTGGTACCGGATCCATAGCTGGAGCTGGGAAACAAGTCAGAACCATATCCAAACATAAGACCGCTCTCCATTATCAAGCTACCATAAATCATGGGCTACAAGAGGACCTACACCTATTAAATTCTCTAATAAAAAAGTAAGGGTTTATCTCATTTGTCCTGGTGCTAACTTACTCTCCGTTGGAGAATCTGCTTCTCTTTTTCAGATAGATGTAGATCCTAAGGAGAGAGCCACCCCATCATACCTCAAAAGGAACCCGGCTGAAACTTAGAAAAATTGGCAAAACAAGCAAGGGGGCTGTTTTCCTGATGAACCGGATACCAGCACGAGGGTGAAGGAGATCAACAGAGAAAAATCAACTCCTACCAAATCAGAGAGCCAGAGCCTCAGAGGCCCCCAACACCTCATCATTGAAGCAGACCAAAAATGAACCCAACATGGCTCAGGGAAATTTTGTGGAAGAGGGGGCGGAAAGAATGTCAGAGCCACATGTTGGGTCATGATATGCAGAGACATTTAGCTTACCCATAACTGTGGGCTAACTCCACAATGCATGACCCATATACCTCAACAAGGAGGGGCCAAAGGGAGGACATAGGTCACGGATGAGCCTAATAATGGTACCAAATTGACTATATTTGCTGAATACAAAACTAATTAATAAGAAAATTAAAAAAAAATAAATAAATATGTCTAAGTACTACAGGAATAAAGGATTACCGTTTCCTGGGATCCATCTGAACCAAAGTATAAAAGGTACAAGTTGAAGGGATGGTGTTTACAAAGAGAGTCATCAGCAATTATTCCCATGCTTTCTTCTACATATTAATCACAACATCAATGAAAAGAAAACAAAAGTGTAAACTCTATTTGTCAGAGAAGATGACACACTTACCAGCTCAGGGAACAGTGAGGGATGAAAGGAAGCAATAAATGCACACAGATGAACACAGACATGCTGATATAAGGTGACAGGCACCTCAGCTTGGCCTTTATTTTTTACTCCCTGTAAATGAACAGGAAGAGAGAGTTCACCAGAACACTGCTCAAAACTGTAGAAAATGGCATTGAGTAGAGATATCCTGCAAGAAAAGTGAGAACATTGAACCCAACATTAGTAACAGTTCATAGTTAGCAGGTACAGGAAAGTAATATAGAGGGCTATATATCAAAATGTTTCAAGATATAATCATTAATACTTGATAATATGTAGGAATATATATATATTAATATATATGTGTTATATATATATATTTTAAAATATGTACTCACTGTCAGAGAAATTTTTAAAGGAAAGTATTATCCTAAACAAAACAAAATTCTTTTTTAAGCTGGGCAAGGTGGTACATGCCTATAATCCTAGCATACAGAGGCAAGAGGATTAACTAAATAAATTTCCATCATTTAAATAGTACTGAGATATATAAAATTAAAAGTTATGGAAATAATAACCTAGAGAAATTAGTTATTTTATAAGTCTAGGGAAGGGTCATCTTAAGACTGGAATAGTTGAAAAACTTTAATAAAGGTTTTCAGAAACAAAGTAAAAATTGGTAAACTATAAAAGATAAAGACAAAGCTTATACATATAAACAGCCTGACACCAAGGTATGTATGTTAGAAATTCACGACAGAATGAAGAATAAAGTAAATGTGAGAGAAAGGGGTGGCTTTAAAAGCAAAACTGAGGCATTTGAACACTGCATGTCACTGACTCAGCAGGAACCCAGTTTTGGAAGACTAACCTGAAGAATGAGCTCCAGGAAGGGGTGAAAACTAAAAGCATAGCAATAATCCAGGAAAAAACTACAGTCCAGATGATCAAGAGGGTGAGGACAAGTGAAGTTTCGAGAGACAGTTTGTATCTATCTACTAGAGCTCACTTTTACATATTACCACTTGTCCCAACTCCATTACATTCTATGTTTTACATGCTGATCACTAGGTAATTAACAGTAAACAACAAATATTTCAGCATGTTATCAATTTACATATTTTATCTCTATTCTAAAGTACTTTTTCTACATAGTAGCTATTCAGTAGAACATGACATTTTGAGATAGAATCTCACTATCTTGCCCAGTCTGGTCTGAAACTGTCAGGCTTGGCACCCTGTGTAGCTGGGATTATAGACACCTCATGTCTGACTTAAACTGAATTTTAAGACCATTTCAAACAACATTGCCCTACACACACATATACACACAGTCATACCACACATATGTACATATAAATAGACATAAAATATATCACCTGGTTGTAGCTTCTGAGTCTTGGCTTTCTGTGCACCACAGGGTCTGTATATCCACAGGCTGAAAAGGTAGCTTATCCATAACCATCACCAGGAGAAGGCATTGTGGGAATTGTAGTTCACATGGCAGGTCTTATAGGTAATTAAGTTATACATTAAGTTATAGCAAACTGGTAAAAATGCATTCAACATATTTTTAGCACAAATTTGGTTATGTCATACAAAGAAACTAAAGGTATGATTTAAATAAGTAATGGGCTCACTAATAATACACAGAATTTTAAATAAACTTTTTAAAATTAAAGAATGATTGGATAAGAGCAAATAACTGTATCTCTTACATGTCATAATTAATAGATGATTTAACATTAAATCTGTTTTGAAGCTTACCAAGTTTGCTATCCAAAACTGCATGCACAAAGGGCTGGAATGTGATCAGCTGACTGATGAGTGGATCCAGTACCACAAGGAAAGTAGCTGCTATTTCCTCCTGTTGTGTTTTGGAAATCTTGGCAGCATATAGGCTTGGAGGAAACTTGCTGTCAACAGAGGACACCCTCATTCACTGATAATTATCCTCTGAATTTAGATCGTCAAGTACTACAAGCTAATATTGCCATAGTAAAAAGCATAAACCTTGTGTTTTATAGAAAAATTTCCCAGTACTGAATTGATACCATAGTAATGTGAAGACCTAGGAACTAAATAACATCACTATAATTCTATAAAATTATACAGAAAATATTTCTTGAAAATTTTTAGTATTACTTTGAAGCATTATAATTCTATTTGACAATGGTGTCCTTAAAAATACTGTAAACATTAATATACAATCAACAAGTAAAAACTGGATCTTCTGATTAATTTTGACTAAAATTATTTTAAGAGCTGGGGACATGGCTCAGTGGTTAATGGCACTTGCTTTCAAAACCTGATGGCTTGGGTTTGATTCTCCAGTACTCACATAAAGCTAGATGTGCCACCTTGTACATCTGGAGTTCATTTGCAGTGGCAAAAGACCCTGGCACACCCATTCTCTTGCACTGCTTGAAAATAAAAATATTAAAACATAAATGAATAATTTTAATGGTTCATGCCTATAATTCAAGCATTCATAAAACCTAGGTAGGAGGGCTTCCATGAATTCAATGCCAACCTGGGCTGCAGAGTGAGACCATCTCAAAAAAACTAAAAGAGGGGCTGGAGAGATGGCTTAGCAGTTAAGGCACTTGCCTATGAAGCCTAAGGACCCAGGTTCAATTCTCCAGTACCCACATAGGCCAGATGCACAAGGTGGCGCATGTGTCTGAAGTTCGTTTGCAGTGGTTAGAGGGCCTGGCATGCCCATTTTCTCTCTCAAAATAAAATAAATATTGCTGAAGACTCCACATACTTGGGTGGCAAGGCCACTGAGAAATTCTGCTGGACCTGAGCTGATAACCTCCTCCATGTAGACCAGCTGAGAGAAAGCTGGAAGAAGCCATTCTACATTTAGTTCAATGGGAGAAAGAGATACCACCAGTGAAGATACTCAACAGTGGACACTACAAGCCTTTTAATTGGCCAGCCAGGCCAAATGAGCCAACGGGTGCAAATGTGGCATGTCTGTCATGGTGGAAACCAACTGACCTCTAATTGGACTGGAGGCCCGCTCCATGGGGGGGCCGGGGGGGGGGAATACATCCCTGATACTGAAAACTTAAAACAGGGGTAGTCATGAGCCCTAGGGGTGTAACATCTGCTGATGTCTGGCTAAATGTATATACTATGCTTATCAAACTGCCCAGTAAGCACTTTTCTTAATATTTATACGCTTATATTAATGCTACTCTCACTTTGGGTAGAGAATCTTCTCTTTTCAGATGGCAGTGACCTTGGGATGACTCAGAAGGTATCATAGTGCTGGAAAGAAGTGACTGGAGAACTGAGTAACATCTCGATCACACCTTCCAAGGCTCAGGGTCTAATGCGGAAGAGGTGGTGGAAAGAATGTAAGAGCCAAAGGAAGGGTAGGACTCCTTACAACGTCCTCCCTCCAGACATAAAATGGCCTGGACATCCATGACCTCATAGTGCCTGACACTACCTACACAAGACCATCATAAGAGGAGGAAAAGATCATAACATCAAAATGAAAGAGAGACTGATTGAGATGGGGAGGGGATATGATGGAGAATGGAATTTCAAAGGGGAAAGTGGGGGGAGGGAGGGTAGCACCATGGATATTTTTTATAATCATGGAAAAATGTTAATAAAAATTAAGGAAAAAAAATAAAGACAAAAAAAAATAAAAGGATAAAAAGTAAAAAATACATTACATTTAAGAACTAAGATTACCTGGGCATGGTGGTGTATGCCTTTAATCCCAGCACTTGGGAGGCAGAGATAGGAGGATCACTATGAGTCTGCAGCCAGCCTGAGACTACACAGTGAATCCCAGGTCAGCCTGGACTAGAGTGAGACCCTACCTCGAAAAAAACAAAAACAAACAACAACATAGGCTGAAGAGATGGCTTAACAGTCAAGTGCTTGCCTGTGAAGCCTAAGGACCCCAGTTCAAGGCTCGATTTCCCAGGACCCACATTAGCCAGATGCACAAGGAGGTGCACGTGTCTGTAGTTTGTTTGCAGTGGCTGAAAACCCTGGCGCCCATTCTCTCCCTCTTTCTCTCTCTCTCTGTCGCTCTCAAGTAAATAAATAAAAATAAAAAGTAAAAAATAAAGCTAAGCTTAGATAAGTGGGATTTTGTTTGGTTGACTGTGTATGTGTGTGTAGGCCAACATTTAAAGGTGCCCTTCTCAGTCACTCTCCACCTATTTCTTTGATCCTAGAGCTCAGTGATCCAACTAAAAATGGTTAACCAGCAAGTCCTTGAATGCTCCTGTCTCTACCTCTTCAGTAACACCACACCCAGCTTTTGCATGAGGGAGAGGCATTCAAACTTGGGTATTCATGCTTATGTGCTGAGCACTTTATTCACTGAGCAATCTCCCCAGTCCAAATTGTTTTAAGATAAGTAAAATGTTAAATTTAGTCGAGCATGGTGGTGCATGCCTTTAATCCCAACACTCAGAAGGCAGAGGCAGCAAGATCGCCATGAGTTTGAGGACACCCTGAGACTACATAGTGAATTCCAGGTCAGCATGAGCTAGAGTGAAACCCTACCTCGAAAAACCAAATAAAAAAGAAAAAGTTAAATTTAGAATGAACGCTAGTTCTCAGAAGGAAAAGCTTTATAAGAAATAAACTATACAAACAATATAGGGGGTTAAAAAGAATTTACAGAAATGCCTCAGGAATTGGGGTTTAAACTAAATTAAACTAATTAAACTAAGACATATATAAAATGAGAGATGTACTCAATATTTTTGCCATGTTATTTTGTGTTAACAGCAGTGGGTGAGTTACGACAATTGAAGATTCTCTAACAAACCCTTGCAGTCTTTCAAGTGTGAAAGAAATAGCACTATGTTTGATGATAAAGGAGTTATGTGACTTTGTTCATTCCTTTGGCCTCCCTAAATACAGCACTCCTTCCTCTGTGACATTTATTCACTTATCATAAAAATAAAACTATAAAGCTGGGCGTGGTGGCACACACTTTTAATCCCAGCACTTAGGAAGCAGGGGTAATAGGACGATTGCCGTGAGTTTGAGGCCACCATGAGACTACATAGTGAATTCCAGGTCAGCCTAGCCTGGGCTAGAGTGAAACCCTACCTCGAAACAAACACAGAAAAAAAGAAACTATAAGATAAGCCATACATAAAATATAGGTACGAAATTCCAGACTTGAGCCATAGCTACCAACTTTTTTTTGTTTTGTTTTTCGAGGTATGGTCTCACTGTAGCTCAGGCTGACCTGAAATTCACTATGTAGTCTCAGGGTGGCCTGGACTTCGTGGTGATCCTCCTACCTCTGCCTTCTGAGTGCTGGGATTAAAGGTGTGTGCCACCATGTCCAGCTAGTATTAACTTTTTAAAGCATATGATGTGCTTTTAAATTATTTGCAAACTTTTAAATGCCCATGTATTTATGCCATGTGCTACTCGTAGAAGTGGATGATACTGGGCTACCAAACAATTTCCAAGTCTTAAATTGTGTGCTATTCTGAGTAGTATGATGAAGTTTCATGCCATCTTGCTCCATTCCACCAGGATGTGAATCATTCTTTGTCCACCATGTCCATGTCATATACACTAATTGCCCATTAGCCATTAGGTAACTAGCCTGGTTATCAGCTCAGTTGCTGACGAATGCAGTGTTTGTTTGCAAGAAACTTACACAGCAGCCTAATGCCATATCCCAATGCCTGTCATTCACTTCACACCCTCTTTTCACCTAACTATGAATCACAACAAGGGTGAGAGTAGTACAGGAAGATTTTTTTAGAGAGGCAGACTATATTCACATAACTATTACAATAGTATATTACTGTAATGGTGTACTTAGAAACTGTCATAGTGATGCATATATGAGAAAAAACAAGGTTCAGTACCATCTGCCTTTTCAGATACTAACTGGAGGCCTTGGCACATAGTCACCATGCAAAAGGGACTACAGTACTCTAGCATTAGTTAATTAAGTGCTGGGGAGAAAAAAAATAAGGAAAAGTGAACAAGAAGTTCTTTCAGGAAAGTCGATTTGAGGGGTGAGGCAGAAGTGACATGTCTGTGCCTGTAACTCACTTTGGCTACTGTGTGAAGAGAAAGTAAGGCAAGGCTGGAAACAGCAGGAAGAACACTTCTGTGCCAAATCAGAACAAGAAAATAGCTGGGCATGGTGGTGCACGCCTTTAATCCCAGCACTTGGGAGGCGGAGGTAGGAGGATCGCCTTGAGTTAAAGGCCAGCCTGAGACTACATAGTAAATTCCAGGTCAGCCTGGGCTACGGTGAGACCCTGCCTTGAAAAAGCAAAAAAAAAAAAAAAAAAAAAAAAAAAAAAAGAAAATAATAGTAAGTCACTTAGGATAGCAGCTATTCAGATGGTGAGGCTGGGTTCTGCGTACATGTGTATATGCATATACTGAATATATGTGTTTATGTATATGTAATGTACATGCCTATGTATGTATGAATGTAAGGCTATTTTATATTATCCCATGTACAACTGACACTTAGTTTAGTCCTTGTCTCATTGTGTTCAATTTGTATAATTTCTAACTTGATTTTAAGTTTACTATTGTGTTCAATCTGCAGTTAAACCCCAGAAGCTAACTTTGTAATTTCAACTAAGTAAATTTCCAACTCTACCAAAATATGCAAATACAAAATGTAAACATATATTTTATTTTGCTATTGGTATTTTTGCCATGCTAAATATTTATTACTCACATGTAAGGAGCTGACAAATACAAAGGTAAGTATATGTGGGCTTTATTCTTCAAACCCTTCCATCTTCCATTATTTTCAGCAAGCAGGTAAAAATTTACCAAATAGGAGAAGCATTACAGTTTTAATTTAAAATTATATATTTAAGCTTTACATGAAACAAATGGCACTGTGACATTTTAATAATCTCAAGACATTCTTTTTACCTGTGTATCTGAAGGTACAGCTGGTGTAATACACAGCAAGAATCAGAGAGGAAAGGATGAAATTCCTAAAATAAAACAATTCTACTTATTCTTTGTAAGCAACATAACTTTTCAGTACAGATTCCTCTTCAAATGGCATGCAAAGTAAAACCTCCATAAGAATGAGGAGGAGGAGGAGGCTGAGCAGCTAAAGCCTTTTACTGCTGCAGCTACACCATAGCGACAACCAGTAATCACTTCCTAAGCACCTCTATGTGACCACACAAAGAATATATCAGGTCATTTCACATGCCTCTCAACAAACTTATTACACATAATCCTCAATTCACAGAGCAAAATACTAAAGCTCAGAGAGCAAAAACTGCAGTTGTCACACTGAATACAAGTCCCAGGTGTGATTTCCTCACCCAGCATTACCACATCATCTTTTAGGAATAAATGATAAAAACAGGACAATCATAGTTCAGTATATACTCCCATTTATGTATTATAAAAGTAGGCCTTACCTTAGTATAATGCAAAAGGGAGTTAGCAAAAAAACGACACAATTTTAGTGTTTTCTGAAATAATTTAGAGTCGGCATTATCCTGTTCCAAAAAAGGAAATAAAAAAACAAAATAAACATGAAATTAGGTAGACTTATAAAAGAGACAATTATTTTCTACTTCTTTTTTTGGTTTATCGAGGTAGGGTCTGGCTTAGCCCAGGCTGACCTGGAATTCACTAAGTAATCTCAGGGTGCCCTTGACTCACAACAATCCTCCCACTTCTGCCGGATGAAAAGCATGCAGCACCACACCCGGCTTAACAACATTTTCTAACAAGATCTCTTAATAAGCATAAATTATAAAACTTTCCAAGATGCAATTATTCTATGTATAATTGGTAGGAACAATGCAAACACAAAATTAATAAAATATACTTAAAGAAGTGAAATTCTAATTCTACACTAGTGATAATAGAAAAAAAAATTACCCTTCGTGGTTGATTTGATTTGTGAAATTTAACTAGAATGATTGTTGTTTGCTACATGGGGATCAAGTTAATAATTAAAAGAAAAAAAAGACACTAATTGATTTAATATTTTAAAAAAAGCAAATACATGACAAGGCAGTTAAGAGAACAGCTAAAGACTGCCACAATAAATAATGAGGATACCAAATTACAATCTAATTACACCTTTTGGAAGAGGAAAAGACCAAAGGCTGTTTGATTAGCAAAGTTTAAAAAGATGACAAATAATATTCTTAAGCAGGAAAGTCTATGAACACATACTTTCTTCAATTACAAGTGGAAGAATAAAGTAATTGTCTTAAGAACTCAGTATAAGAACAGTGATATAGCTCAGGGTAGAGTCTTATCTAGCATGTTCACTGGGTTAGATCCCTAGCACCAATAAATAAATAAATAAATAAATAAATAAATAAATAAATAAATAAATAAAAGTTAACAACCTGAAATTCCTTCACTAAATAACAATTCCATTTCTGGAACCATATTCTATAGAAATACTAGCACCAGTATGCAATTAATGTGTTTAGATTATGAAAACTGAAATGAATCAAGAAACTGGTTAAATATATTTATGACCTAGTCAAATATTTTAATTCCATACTGCTATCACAAATAGGGTAGATATCTATCATGAATACAAAAAGCCCAAAGATAAATTAAACTTTTAAATTATCACCATAAAGTTAATCCAAATAAATTATCTTTAATTTTGAACATTTTATATAAAAAACCTATTTTATCATTAACATTAATTTTAGCTATGTTCTTTCCCACATATAGCAAAACCTTAATTAAACCTAATCAAAATGGAATTGAATAATCCAATAACAAATCCACTTAAAAAATTTATTTGAGGGCTGGAGAGATGGCTTAGTGATTAAGCGCTTGTCTGTGGAGCCTAGGGACCCCGGTTTGAAGCTCAATTCCCCAGGACCCACATTAGCCAGATGCACAATGGGGCACTCGTGTCTGGAGTTTGTTTGCAGTGGCTGAAGGCCCCTGGCGCGCCCATTCTCTCTCTCACTCGCTCTCTGCCTCTTTCTGTCTTTGTCTGTTGCTCTCAAATAAATAAATAAAACAAAAAAAAATTAAAAAATTACTTGAGAGTGAGTGAGAGAGAGTGAGTCAGGGCCTCCTGCCATTGCAGTGAACTCCAGATGCATGGGGCACTTTGTGCATCTGGCTTTTTTATGTGGGTACTGGGCAACTGAACCTGGGCCAGCAAGTTTCTTTAAAAATATACTGATCAGGGCTGGAAAGATGGCTTAGCGGTTAAGCACTTGCCTGTGGAGCCTAAGGACCCCGGTTCAAGGCTCGATTCCTTAGGACCCACGTTAGCCAGATGTACAAGGGGGCGCACGAGTCTGGAGTTCGTTTGCAGTGGCTGGAGGCCCTGGTGCGCCCATTCGCCCTCTCTCTATCTGCCTCTTTCTCTCTGTCTGTCGCTCTCAAATAAATAAATAAATAAATAAATAAATAAATAGATAGATAAATAATTTATATATATATACATTCATATATACATACATACATATATATATATATATATATATATATATATATATATATATGTATGTATGTATATACTAATCAAAGCCGGGCATGGTGGCACATGCCTTTAATCCCAGCACTTAGGAAGCAGAAGTAGGAGGATCACCATGAGTTCGAGGCCACCCTGAAAGTACATAGTGAATTGCAGGTCAGCCTGGGCTAGAGTGAGACCTTACCTCGAAAAAACAAACAAACAACAACAATATATATATATGGATCAAATCTAAATGTAGCAGATGATGAGATCAAGTGTAGACAATAGACCCTAGAGCATACGCTTATCTTCTGAATCACACAATTTCTAATAGGTTCTATATGAGGGCCAGGCATAGCTCAGGCTGACCTTGCCATCTTTCTACTTCAGCTTCTTTAGTGAGATTGAAGGCACCACACCTGGCTCAATTTCTTTATCTTTACAAAACTGAATTTCTGGTAGCTGATACGCTTTAAGATTCAATTCTGTATGAAACTAAATTCAAACCTAATATATCAGTTAGGCTGAACCAACTCTCAACCAAAAAAAAAAGGTATGTTAAAGAACTAAACTCCAATACTTCAAAACATGACTTTATTTGGAAATAGGGTCATTGCAGGTATAATTATGTAAGACAAGGTAATACCAGATTAAAGGAAACCCTCAAGCCAATATAGCTGGTATCCCAAGAAAGAAAAACACAAGGAAAGAATACCATGTAACTATGGAGGCAGAGAATGGAGTTATACATGCTGAGAAATACCAAGGATTTCCAGAAACATCAGAAGCTAAGGGAAAGGTATAGAATACAGTGTCCCAAGATACAGCATGGTCTTTTGCCACTTTTGGACTTACTGCTGCTAGAACTATTAGAGAATAAAATGCTGTTGTTTTAAGCCACTCAGTTTGTGATCATTTTTTAGGGCAGCCTCAGAAAACACAGAGACTGATATATCCATACACCATTCTTAGAATTTTTTACTGGTTTTATTTTGACATTTTAAAAAACAAGGCTCCATGCTATAAGTACCAGTCCCCATGCCAACTGTATTAGTTATCTTCTTGTAAATTTAGAGGAGAAAGAGTTTATTTCAGCTTAGTGCCAGGTTACAACCCATTACGGCAGGGAATGGTGTCAGGAGCTGGTCAAACTCAGTCCCACAGTGAGGACACAAAGCAGAGCCATGGATGCTGCTCAGCCAGCTCTGTCCCTTTTATACATTCCAGGACCCCCCTCAGATTTAAGGTGGGTGTTCCCAGCTCAGCGAACCTAATCAAGATAATCCGTCACAGGTGATTCAAGGTTCTGTCAAGTTAACAATCAATATAAACCATCACACCAATGTGTATTGAAGCCTAATGTTCAATGGTGACACCTTTGAGGAAATAATTATTTCATGACTTGGTGACACCTTTGAGGAAATGATTATTTTATGACTTGGATTAGTGTCCTTATGATAGATGTGCAAGGAGTTGCCCTTCCTTTTTCTCCATGAGAATGCATGAGAAAAATCTGAGGGCAAGCCCTCACTATACAGGGATTTGCTGATGTGGACTTCCCAGACTTCAGAACTGTGAGAAATATTCATTATCTATAAATGACCTAATTTAAGGCATTTTGTTGTAGCAGCCCCAAAAGACTGTAACAACATGAAAACTGCCTGGAAACACTCCTCAAATCAATAGTGAACAGCAGAGGGCGTTGCTGATCAGAATACAGACATCAAAAAACAAATAGCTATTAAGACTGTGCATCTTAGAGCTCTATTTCAGGCAATGGACAGTAAGTAAAGCTGGTCACATTTATCAGTCCAAAATTTGCATGACATAAAACATGAGACTTTGCTTGGAGTCAGAAAAACATTCAGTTTAATTCTCTGATTTTAATATAAAATCAACTTATATAAGATTAATTAGTTTACTTTATGTACAAATAGCCACTCTCGTTAGAACCTCCAGACTCTCTTTTCCCTTCTACTACAGGCTATACTGTGCCTTGGGCTTTCCACATTTCCCTCCTATCAAGGAATTTCTCTAAGCTTTTTCTCCAACTACTAGCTGTAAGTCTGTGGTATAAAGATAGATAAAAAGGGAATTGAAAAGGAGGAGGTTGGGAATGAAGCTATATAGGGTCTATAGGGTAGAGAAGGGGACAATCTCCCTGCAGTGGCACAGGACACCCAACAAATAATTTCTCCTGTTAGTCAAGGTGACAGAAATGAGAAAGGGCACATCTGCGAAAACAAAGGGAAAAAGAAAACAAGGATCTAAAGATAGAAGAGACAAAAAAAAAAAAAAAAAAAAAGAAAGAAAGAAAGAAAAAGAGAGAGAAGCAGAAAGAAAAAAGAATAAGACTAGCTTCTTCCTAAAACTATTCCTCACTAATTTATGAGTTTCAGAACTACTTTTCAAAGTCTACTCTTCTCTAGGATCTGCCCTTCTAGACTATCCCTGTTCCTTGGCAACTTGACTGAACCTCCATACCCCTGTCCCCACTGCTGCTTGGCAGGGACGAACAAAGGAAGTCTTCTATGAGCCCGCAGGTCACCAAGAGAAGTAGCGGTATTACTGTCTGTCAACTCATCTTCCCATTAAAGTTACAGATTAACGATCAGGTCCTGAGTACTTGTAATCCTATAATTTAGAGCTGTTTAAATGATATCAGAGCTATCTTAAAACACTGTTTATAATACTGTTATAGGAAAATGAGCTGATTGTGTTCTAAAATTCTGTAAGATTACTGGCAACCTATTTCATACACAGGATGCCAATTCGATGCTGCAAGTTCCTGAAAACAAAAGGAGCATAAGTCCACACTTACTTTAAAAGATTGACAAGCCAAAGGAAGGGTAAGACCGCTTACAATGCAGTCTTCCCGACGCAAGATGGCCTGAATATCCATGACCTCTCAATGCCTGGTACTATCTACACAGGACCCTCATAACAGGAGGAAAAGATAAAAGAGAGACTAACTGGGGTGGGGGGGGGGTATGATGGAGAGTGGATTTGTGAAGGGGAAGTCGGGGAGGGGAGGGAATTACCATGGTTTATGGCTGACAATTATGGAAGTTATCAATAAAAAAAGTTTAAAAAGACAGATACAAACACAAATGCACATGTGCATATGCATACATGCACACATGCTGGCATCATTAAAGGTTACAATGCATTAACAAAGACAGAAAGGCGAACTATGGTTGTATCAGGAAGACCTTAAATATAACACAAAGAAAATGAGTTTTGCTTTAGGGTACAGTAAGTTCAAAAGCGTTCTGAGGTGAATGCCTTAACTAGTAAGTAAGGGGTAGGTAATCACTAGAGAGCAAAGAAGTTAATATAATGTGGTATTCTAGGTGAATCATGAGCCATAAATAATTTCAAAACCCTCATAAATAGATCCTTATGTTCAAATGAAATGTAGTAACTGCCAAAGCAAATAAGAGCTCCTATTTATAGTGTTGTTTGGCCATATTTTACCTGTGCATTAGACTGTGTCATCTGTTCAGCTAACTGTAAACAACACTGGAAGGACAAAAGAATGTCTTCACACAAGCTTGTAATTATATCTTTATGTTTCAACTGGTTCTTTATAACCAACTGGTGTTTAAGGCTCAGCCTAAATGGATAAAAAGAAAAGAATACAATCACCACAAAAGACAAATGACCACTCAGATATCTCAGGTCAATGAAATATCTACTGTGTACAACTGAAAACAACAAAACGAATATATATTACACACACTACAATTCATGTACCAATTTTACCTTTAAAGCAATTGTTTAATTAATTTAATTGCTAATTTCTTATTCACCATTACAAAATATTAGTAGAACTCTTACTATTTTACCAGATACTCTGCTAGGCCTGAAGATAAAAATAATAAAAATATAAATAATAAAAATATATAAATAAAGGACATAAATTTGCTGTATATGGAACCCATGGTCTAACGTTAAAGGAATGTTACGATTATAAGAATAACAAATTATAATTATGATAAATGCTAAGTGTAAGTACTACAATAAAGTAACTCAGTTTGGATTGAAAGGTACATGTGAGATATATGGATCATCTGACAGCAGTGCCAGTAAAATTTAGACACACTCACAGAAAATATTTCAAATGCACTCTAAAACAACAGGAATCATTAGGATCTGGGATAAGGAAACTACATTATAAAAAGACAAACCAACAAACTTACTTAATTATAAACTTCCAAGTATTGGCATGAAATGCTTGGTCCATACTGGAAATGACAGAGCAGATATCTAACAGCGAATGAATAACTACAAAGAAGAATAGAACTCTTGAAATAATCATGCTGTATGTGTGAGTTTCTCCTATATTTAACAATCAAGTGAACACTACAGATTGAGAATAACTGAGTCAAAAATAATTACTGAAAATAAGCATCATACTTTAAGGTTTTAAAAATTATGAAAAGTTGGCTGGAGAGATGGCTGAGCAGTTAAAGGTAATTGCTTGCAAAGTCTGGCAGCCTGGGGTTCAATGCCCCAGTACCCATGTAAAGCCAGATGCACAAAATGGCTTATACCTATGGAGTTCATGTGCAGTGGCAGGTTACCCTGGTATACCCAGTCTCTCCACCCCCTCCCACCCCTCTCTCTTTAAAAATTATAAAACTATGGGGGGGGGGGAGTGGGAGAGATGGCTTAGTGGTTAAGGTACTTGCCTGCAAAGCTAAAGGACCCAGGTTCAATTCCATAGTACCAATGAAAGTCACATGCACAAAGTGGCACATGGATCTGGAGTTCGTTTGCAGTGGTTAGAGGTCCTGGCATGCCCATTCCCTCTCTATCTGCAACCCCCCCCCCCTCGATCTCTCTCAAATAAATAAAATATTTAAAAATATTTTTGAGGTTGATAGCTACCCAATAAGTTAAATAGGTTCATCAAAATAAAAACACTGCCTTTTCTTATTTCTTATATTATTAAAAAAAAAAAAGAAAGAGAGGAATAGGTGCACCAGGGCCTCTGGCCACTGCAAATGAACTCCAGACACATGTGCCACCTTGTACATTTACTTGGGCACAGGGGAACTGAACCTGGGTCCTCAGGCTTTGCAGGCAAGTGTCTTAATGGCTGAGCCATCTCTCCTGCCTAACACTGCCTTTTTATAATCGAAATTCTACAGATATAATTCTAATCAAAACTGACACACTGTTAAGAAAAGAAACCCAACAAGGAAACACTGAAACCAATTTACACTGTGTTCATGCAAAGTTTTAATTCTTCCAGTGCTATCTAATTTATAAAACTAGCCCAATGCTCCCTCTAAAGCCATATGGTCTCTGGACAGAGTTTTACAGCTTGACTTGGAAAACAGAATGGTAATAAAAGGCAAGTGAGGACATGGAAAGTACTTGTGTGCTGGGACTTGCCTTATCTGGAAACCCTGAAAACAATCACAGGCTGGGTTAGTTTGCTAGGTGATATGGTACATAACTTCCACCTCTGCCAAAAACCAGCGGTAAGTGAAGTTCTCAACTGCAAATATATGAGTGAGGCACTTGCAAATGTGGGTCACAGAAAATTGTCACAGCTGATCACAGCCTAAACTGCAAACTCACAGAACTGTGAATAAGCAGACATTATTTTAAGCTAACAGATTTTTGGGTCTATTATAGAGCAAAATGTTCCTGATAGATTGCATTAAACCAAGCTCTTCTCTATATCAAAGTTAGGAATACAAGTTCTGTATGTGTGGATCATATTCCCTTAGTGAGTGATGAAATAAATAAAGTAGGTTATAGTCAGTAACTTTTTTGGTAATTTTATGGTTTTAAGGCAAGATCTGTACATGTAACTCAGGCTCATCTCAAACTCATGATCCTCTTGCTTCAGTCTTCCAAGTGCTAAGATTACAGACCTGTTCCATAACATCTGGCTAACAATTAGCCATTCTTTAAAAATGAAGCAGTATGTGCCAAGCCATTGGGCTGATTACCAGCAGGGCCAAAGAAATAATATAAAGTGCATTACATGTAAGATAAACATCATTTCACTATAAAAATATTATGGGAAGTAACATAACTGAATTTCTTGCTATGAGTTACGGTGGAAAAAATCTGAAAGTTACCTTCTCCAAATAGGGATTTTAAAGCATATAAAGCTGCATACTTCTCTTGTTAATCTTTGTGGGGAATTTTCATACTATAAACTTTAACTGGAAAAGCAAATCTATGATAAAGTACCAAAAATAAATTTTACAAATTTAAAAGACAAAAATTTATCTAGTAAGTTATTTATTGAACATAGTGAGTAAGATAGCACGAATCACTAGCAACATTAGGGTCAATAACTTAATTGATACTTAACCATCAGTTGTCATTTTTGCATCACATTTTAAACAAGTTACTTTTTTTTTTTTTTTGAGGTAGGGTCTCCCTATAGCCCAGACTGACCTGGACTTCACTATGTTGTCTCAGGCTGGCCTCGAACTCACAGCAATCCTCCTACCTCGGCCTCCCAAGTGCTGGCTGGGATTAAAGGCATGCACCACCACCTCTGGCTTTAAACAAGTTTTTCTTCACTCACCTTCTACCATACTTAAAGTATCATTCTCCTCAGCAGGGTTCATGCAAACCATTTCCAACAGTTTCATCAACTGCCTCTGAAGAGAATAACCCTCCTTGAAAAGGGCCTGGAGAAGGTCTGACACAAGGTGCAAATGTCCAGAATATACAGACTCACTGTTCTATTACAAAAATATAGAAATGAGAGAAATAGTAAGGCATAAAAAACTCAAGAGCCAAATTCACTTTAACTCATGCTCTAGATCATAAGCAGTGTTTGTAAAAGAACTTTGTATTTAAAAAGCTGCTTGAGCAATGTTGCAGTGGATTAAGAGTTAGCTTCCCAGAAGTTCAGGCACCCAATGGCAATCAGTCACTGACCCATCAATGCTCTAAAGACTGAATGATTTCAAGACTCCTGTGATCAAACATGAATCATTTCTTTCTTTATGGAGGGGTAGTTTCAAAAAAAAACCCTCAAAAAAGTCACTTTAAAAAAATTAAAAACTGCCAAAAATATTAATCTAGAGCCAGGCATAGTGGCTTATGCCTTTAATCCCAGCATTTGGGAGGCTGAGTTAGGAGAATCAATGTAAATTCAAAGCCAGCCCAGGGCTTCAGGTCAGCTTGTGGTAGTATAAGACCCCACCTCAAAACAATAATAATAATAATAATAATAATAATTTTAAAAAATTGAATGAGTTCAAGGCTAGCCTGGGCTACAGAGTGAGTTCCAGGTCAGCCTGGGCTAGAATGAGACCCTGCCTAAAAAACAGCAAAAACCTTAGGAGCTCTAGCATTTCCCCACTCATTTCTCTTAACCATAATGTGAGCTGTTTCACTCTGCCTTCCCCACAATGATGGAATGAATCCTCTGAAACTCTCAAAAGGCCACTTTTGATCACTGTCTTATAACCACTTATTTTGAAAACAATTATTTACACATATACTCTTTGTTCTATGGAACAGGCTATCCCAATGACAGTGAAAATATAAAATCCTATATATAAACACTATTTTACTCAGCCCTTTTATCCATTAGTTCCAGATTATTTAAACTATACCCAGACCCAATACTCACCTTACAATGTACAAACGTACTTTTGAGTACATGAAGGACTGAGGAGGGGAGACTATGAATATTTTCTAGAACAGATTTCTGTGTGGTACAGACATGTTGAACACATCCTTTAAGACATCCTAATACCTGCACCATTGTCTGGAAATAAACAAAGTAAGTTCATTCTAAATATAAATCTTTTTGTATAAACTAATCAGTGTGCTGTCCTACTAGAGATACAGTCACAGACAAAACTTTCTTTTCAATTAACTTCAGTTTGTCAGTGCCACTTGGAATCCTGACCCACAGTTCAAAGCACATGGTGGATCTACATATATGCCTTGAAATTACAGACAGGGTGCTGTTTTGATCATCTGTCTTCTTATACAAGGCCTACTAACCATAAAAGTATATAAAAAATTCACAGCTGCGAAGACTACTCAGTGGTTACTGTTTGCAAAGCCTGCCGGCCCAAGGTTTGATTCCCTAGTACTCATGTGAAACTAGATGCACAAAGTAAAGCATGAGTTTGGAGTTTGTCTGCAGCTGCAAAAAGCCCTGATGCACCTATTCTCACTCCTTCTTTCTCCATCCCTCTTGCAAATATTTTTTTTAATATTCAGATTCATCTTTCTGAGTGCATTTCTTTGAAGTTAGTAACTTCAAAGAAGTTACGTAAACTTAACTTCAGCAATAGGCCATTACATAAAGGATAAATGACTTTAAAACAAAACAAAACAAAGCAAATTCTCAGTCTCTAGCTCAGATGGTCCTCAAACATACAGCAATCCTCCTATCTCAGCTCCTCAAGTTCTGGGATTATGGCACTGAGCCACCACACCCACTTGAAAACAATTCTCACTCTCACTCCCCTTCTTCCTTCCTTTCTTTACTGAGACAGGATTTCACTATATCCAAGCTACCCTTGAATTTGTAGTCCTCCAGCTTCAGCTGTGTGTGCCACCACACCCAGCATCTTACTCTTTCCAGCATGCATGACTTACTTGTAAAATATTCCTAAGAGTGCTCTGGATTTCCATATTTTGGCTCGACAGTTCTCTGGCTTGACTAGTTAATTCAAGCATCATGTCATCAAATAATTTTACAGTCTGTGAAAATAAAATAGATAGTAAACAGGAATAACAAATCACTAGAAAAGCATATATTTAAAGGAAAAACATAATAGAATGATCTGATTTTTCATTAGTAACACCTACCCATGGTCTAGCTTAATTATACCTAATTTAAAAATATACACAGGGCAGGAGAAATGGCTCAGCAATTAAGATGCTTGCCTGCAAAGCCAAGGGACCTACGTTTGATTCACCAGTACCCACATAAAGCTAGAGTGCCACATGCATATGGAGTTTGTTTGCAGCAGCTGGAGGACCTGATATGCTTGCTCACTCTTCCTCTCTCTATCAAATAAATAAGTGTATATGTGTGTGTGTGTGTGTGTGTATATATACATATATATACACACACACACACACACACAAAAAAAAAAACTATCTCTATAATACAGCTCCTTTAAAAAGCCTCAAGACAACTAATTTACATTTCATTTCTGTGGTTTCAAGGCATTTAATAACATGTATAGAAAAATCATTCAAAGTTCAATTGGGGATGCAACAAATATAATGACTATTCTGCAGAATAAAAGATAACTGCCTTCCTCATCAACACTCATGAAGACATTTACAAAGGTACTGCCTGATCGTGGCAATAAATTTGTACTGACTCTTCTATTCATTACTCATTTATAATTGGCCCAGTTCATCTTTTTGACCAATTGAACAGATCATTCCTAGACGAGGGATAAGCTTTCTGTCTGTAAAGTTTACCATCTTAACATCTTAATACCAGGATCTTTCTAAACAATTTAAGTGCTCTCAACACTATAATAACAGCAAAATGTAATGCAAAAAGAATATTGTTTCCCATAGGCCTAAGAACACTAGCATCTCTATTTTCACTTCTATAAATAGTTGAACATTTTCTAACAACTCAAGAAAAATTCCAAAGATAATCAGGTAACTGAGGAATTCTAATACTTACCAGGGTCTCTAACCACTGCAAATGAACTTGATACACATGCACCAACATGTGCATCTGGCTTATGTGGGTTCTGGGGAATTGAACTTGAGTCCTTAGGCTTTGCAGGCAAGCACCTTACTTAACTGCGTAAGCCAAGTCTTCAGCCCAAATCATCTATTTTTAACTACTTACTTGTACTTCAAATATGTTAGATATTAGGAAAATAGAGCTATAATTAAGAATAAATTATTGTTGCATTACCTTTGTGTTGCTGGACAAGCACCTGACCAGAAGTTGTTTATGGGAGAAAGGGTTAATTCAGGCTTAAAGAATCTAGGGGAAACACCATTAATGCCAGAGGATGTTGGCTCATGTCCAGAGATCATAGCAGAGAGACACCACCAAACAGCCAACAAACAAGAACAGCCAAAGCTTAACTTGCTCTGAACACACCTTAGGGCTGATACAAGATCCGCCCCCAATGACATACCTCTTCCCTCGCAGGGCCCCGCCCACTGGAGACTAAAGTTGCAAGCTCAATCTTGATTACAAATGCTGGAGCCTATGAAGCCATGCATTCAAACCACCAGTTATGTAAAACTGAGGCCAGAGTTTAACAACATTCAAATTATATAGACTAATACACTACTATACCTTTGGTAACATTTGTGCAAACAAAGTCTGTTCCAATGTCAGATGGTTCACATGAGGCAAAAACATCTCAATAACTATTTTCAAAATTCCTATAAAGCAAAACAGAAACATATTATGTAAAAACATTAAACAGGTCAGTCATGTCACTGATCTTTATTGAATGTGACACTATACAAGTAATATCAATCCTAAATTTTGTAGTTTCAAAATGCCATTTTCTACAGAGAGAAACTAGTAAGAGTAAAAAGCATCTATAACAGCAAACAGAACAGCCTATTCATGCAGCAACTGGAGATCAGTTAAATGAATGAGTTCACCTATTGAATAGGATCTACTATCATTAAAATACATTTTAAAATATCAAAAGTAAAGCTGGGCATGGTGGCACATGCCTTGAATCCCCACACTTGGGAGGCAGAGGTAGGTGGATCACTGTGAGTTCGAGACCACCCTGATACCACATAGTGAATTCCAGGTTAGGCTGGACTAGAGTAAGAGCCCACCTCGAAAAACCAAAAAAAAAAAAAAAAAAAAAAAAAAAAAAAAAATCAAAAGTAGCCAGGCATGGTAGCCTTTAATCCCAGCATTTGGGAGGCAGAGGTAGGAGGATCTCCATGAGTTGGAGGCCACCCTGAGACTACATAGCTAATTTCAGGTCAGCCTGGGCTAGAGACCCTACCTTGCAAAACCAGAAAATAAACAAAAACATTAAAAAGTTCATAATAAAATTTCAAAAACAGTAAAAGCACAACTTTAACATACATACTTGTATTGCATACATGTACACATAAAGTGATACCTGGCCTGACAAATATGTGTAAGAATGTTATGAGACTGTTCCCTTCATAATCCTGAACATTTCAGATTAGTGGATGAATTATTACTATTTTTTTAGTTTTCTATGTTTCAATTTTCCACAGTAAGCATGTGTAACTTTCATACTCCGAGAAAATGGACCCTAACAGACGATACACATTCAAAATTATAAACAAATATTCCACAACCAAGTGAAATATAAAGAGAACAAGCTAACTCAAAACCACTACAATGAACAATCCACACCATTAACTCTCAATGGCCCCTCTTGACTAAGAAAGTAAAATTGCTGGGCGTGGTGGCGCACGCCTTTAATCCCAGCACTGGGAGGCAAAGGTAGGAGGATCACCAGGAGTTCGAGGCCACCCTGAGGCTACATAGTGAAATCCAGGTCAGCCTGAGCTAGAGTGAGACCCTACCTCTAAAAAAAAAAACAAAAAGAAAGAAATTAAAATTGTTCCAAGTGGTAAATGTCATCATCTTGACAATCAGCCTCTTCTAACTTCAAGGAGCATTTTCTAAAAACCACTAAGCATGTTAGAGACTGAAGATTGCCAAAGACGTGCCAGATTAGGTTTTATCTAAATGCAATCCCAGTACAGCAACGCTGAAAACTTACAACATGCTTACATAACAATAGAACCCTTCGTCATCTGTCAAAATGGAATCTAAAACATAAAAACATTAATTTGAAAAAAATGACTAATTTTATGTAACAGAAGGTTAGAAAAGCTATAATAAAGAAAAGGATCAGGCTGGAGAGATGGCTTAGCAGTTAAGGCATTTGCCTGCAAGGCCAAATGATCCAGGTTCAATTCTCCAAGACCCACATAAGCCAGACACACAAGGGGGCACACGCATCTGGAGTTCGTTTGCAGTGGCTGAAGGCCCTGGCACGCCAATTCTCTCTCTCTCTCTATCTCTGCCTCTGTCTCTCACTTGCTCTCTCAAAATGGATAAATTTAAAAAAATTTACAAAGAAAAGGATCAAAGTTGAAAGGAATGTAAAACTGCAAGGTCCTATCTATTTACATACATGGTAAGTCAGATCTTGATAACTTGAAAGTAAATCATTTAACTAAAACAATTTTACTTACGAATATGCTCAATCCAACTCTCAGAATGCTGATACACAGAGTAAAATATAAATCATTAAGGAAAATACTAGTATCATAGACTATGATATTCATTAGTGAGAATAAATTCAAGAAGGACCCTTCCTGAAATTTAGCAATAATCCCTAGGAGACTACAGTTAGACTTAAATTACTGCCTTACTCTTACTTTTGAAAATTCAACCTTAAATAGGTAGAAAAGAGTTTAGTCAAAATATTTTTTAGGAAACAAACTCCAGACACATGCACTACCTTGTGCATCTGGCTTATGTGGGTACTGGGGAACTGAACCTGGATCCTTTGGCTTTGCAGGCAAGTGCCTTAACTGCTAAGCCATCTCTCCAGCCCACTTCTTTGCATTTTTAAAACATAAAATCTTGGGAAAGATAGCTCAGTGGTTAAAGGTGCTTGCTTGCAAGGCCTGCCAGCCTGGATTTGATTCCCCCACACCCATGTAAAGCCAGATGCACAAAATAATACATGCATCTGGAATTTATTTCCAGCAGTAGGTCCAGGTGTGCCCATTAATTGCTCTCTCTCCTCTCAAATGAAAGTATTTAAAAGAAAAATGAAATCTGGGCTGGAGAGATGTCTTAGCAGTTAAGGCACTTGCCTGTGAAGCCTGTGAAGGACCCAGGTTCAATTCCCCAGCACCCAACTTAGCCAGATGCACAAGGTGGCACATGTGATTAGAGTTCATTTGCAGTGGCGAGAAATCTTGGTGCACCCATTCTCACTCTATCAAATGAATAAATACATAAAATTATTTTTCAAAAAACATGAAATCTTTTTGGTCCTTTACTGGAGGTGTAAGTCAGGCTTTGTTCTCAGTTCTGAGGATAAAACAGGGAACAAAACCAAATTGCTGGCTTTATCCCTGGCAATATCATGAGGAAATGTGTGCTGGGGGATAGGGAGCGAGTATGAGAGAAGGGCCAAAAGGGAGCCTCATATGTAAGTTTGGATTTTATTCCTAAGCTATAGAGTGAGGTGACAAAGGAAATAAAGTGAGGTAGGTGTTTCACTCTAACCTGTTTTGTAGAATGGATTATAGAAAGTATGGAAACAAGGAATTATTAATAGGCCAGGTCACAGAAGAATAGAATCTGTGTAGCAGTGGGGATGGATGGACAGACTCAGAATGTAGTTTAGAATCAGAAACTGATAATGTTGTGAACGAAGAGCAGATTGGTTAGATGAGAGGCACTGACATGACGGTCCTTTGAGTTGACTTTGTCAGAAGTGTTATAACACCAAGCAAGGGTGGCACGGTGGAATCTGAAAACAGGGAACGAAAAAGAGGCTCTGTAAAAACCCTCAGAACAAAGTGAGGTGGTCGTTGTTAGTTAGGACTTTCTGGGGGAAATGGTTGTATTTGGGCATAGGACAAAACACCATGAGTTCCAGGCCCGCCAGGAATACATACAACATCCCCAAAGACATGACAGCAGCAGTAGTTTGCACCTGACAATGGTGGCCTCAAGCAACTCAAATGGGGCAGATTAAAGTCAATGCCGAAGCAACCGTTTCTAACGAGCAACAGAGATACGAGAGGAAACATTTGTATTTACTAAACATCCTTTCCAAGATCTGGCACCATAGTAAAATTATGTCCTTTAATTCTCACAATACTGGAAGGAGGTATCAATCTATACACCACCATTTTAGGGATGCTAAGAGCTCGGCTTATCTCTCTTGCTGCACTTCATGCAACTCTTGGAGACAGTTGGCCTAGAGCTGAAGTCCGAGTGCCGACCTCTCCCACTGCCCCCAGCCAAAGCCTTTCCACTTCAGAGCAAGTTGAGAACTCCAGAAACACCAACGGCAGAGGAGTGGCACGCAGGAAAGCACCAATCCACAGCCAGCACTTTCAATCACAACCCGCCTGCGAGATCGAGGCCCCTCCGTAGCGGAGGCCAGCCAAGTCCCGGATCTCTGCGGCCCAGGTTCCCACTCGCCCGTTCCCTCCCCGGGCCGCCCGCCGCGGGCGGAGTGAGGCGGAGCCGACATCACCGCGCGTCCCCCAACCCTCCGGGCGGAGGAAGCGACCAAGGATATGAGGAGCCGGGGCAGGACCGAAGGCAGTTCCTGGCGACATAGTTCCTCCGGCCAGCTACTTAACTCCTCTAGGGGAACCACGCTGCCCGCCTCGGTACGATCCCGGGACATCTTTCACCGACAGCCAGCCACAGCTTCACACAAATCCCGCCATCTCCCAGACCGGAAGTCTCGCCTTCCCAGAGGGCCTCGCGCGCTCCGCGCCTGCACTAGAACCATAGAGAGGAGGCCAGCTAGGATCCTGGGAGCCAGGTGGCTTCTCTAGCCCCCGGAGGACTCGACTTACTGGTGCGCACTGACGAGGAAGTCTCTCGACCCAGATCTTCCCAAAACCACCCGACGCTGGCAGCGAGCTGGTATCACCTGGTGTGGGTCACTGTGCGCTTCGTCTTGAACTCTGACCCTTCGGAGTAGTGCGACCGGACGTCCTCAGGTTTGTCACGCTCGGTCCATGGGGCTTTGAACTTGTACTTCGCGGGCCAGTTATGGCCTGGACCCATAGCCGGAAAGGACTCCCGGGCCCTTCGCGTGGTGGGATGGAAGGGTAGAAAGATCTTACAGGCTCCATATGTGCTTCCCTTTGTACGCCTTCTGTAAAAGGAAGAAAGATCCCGCCGTCCAGAATTGTTCAAATTAAAACCTATGGTATAAAGTGTCTGCGATAGTGAAGGTTTTCAATAAAATCGAATCCACCTTCTGCAATCCTTCAGTGACCACAGGGCCCTCTCTACAACCATTTTTTTTTTCATGCATGTGTGCCTGTGGAGCCCAGATATTACTACTGGGTGTCATACTCAGGAACGACATCCACCAAGTTTTGGCCTGGAGTTCACCCATTAGTCTAGAATGGCTGGCCCACTAGCCTCGGGGATCCTCCTGTGTCTACCGCCCCAGTGTTAGGATTAGGGCGTGCTCTACCAACCTGGCATTTTTACGTGGGCGCTTGTGACCGAACTCAGGGCCCCATACTTGCAAGGCAAGTACTTCACCCAGTGAGCTACCCACACAGTCCCCTAATTAATTAATTACCCACATAAGTTAAAGCTGCTAATCTGGACCAAGTGCTTATATGTCATTTGGATGAATTTATACACAACAGGCCCTGCCTGTGAATGTTTTAAAAGGAATGTTCACCAACCAAAAGACCTTAAATTATTATTTGAGGCAGTAACAAAAGTGAAGAAATGTTGGACGTTTAAGACATTAATATGTTAGGGGACAGGGCAGGTAAAGAACACCAAGTAGCCAGGCTGCTCTGTCTGGAAATGTGACTCCATAGCTTGTTCTGGTGAAGGTTACTGCTGCTGCTGTTTTGTTTGTTTTCCCATTTATTTTCTTCTCTTACTTTTGAATCATTAAGGTTTCTGTGTGTGTGTTTTCCTAAATCATTCCTCCCCGCCTTCCTATGGCTTTCTTGGAACAGGAAGCTGTTTGAAGAGGGAAAGCTGTTTAATATTTTGTTTTAGTGAAATGGACATTTTGCTTTAACCTTCATCTGATTTCTTTTTTTCCTTCAGGGCTGAATTGAAAGATACAAAGGACCTGTAAAAAGTCTTTGGAAATAGCTTTGAACATTTCAGTGACATGCAAGCAGTTAAATAGACATTGTGAATCAGGTTTCTGCGTGCCACTAAACTCTGCCCCAAAGTTGAAGCATCATCCTTTGAATTTAAAGATCATGTGCATATAAAAGAGGATGGCCTTTCAATTTAACTTCCCAATCGATGACCATCTGGAAAATAAATTAACACCTGTTGGAGATGGAGCTTTGACCTTGGATTCCTCAAAAGAATCATCAGTCTCAAAAAAAAGTCAAAAAGGAAAACAGAAGGATGGAAAATGTTCTACAGGACAGACTGACTTGCCTCCTGGTCTCTTAGGGAGTGCATATCATTGGGAAATGCAGCTCCCTCTCAAGACCTTGACAGTCCACTCAATGTAACTAACAGTTCAAATGATCTGGAGTCATATGAAAAACAGCCCTCTTTGACCGCTGCCAAAGAACACGCCTGTGCCTAAAGATTTAAAGAAGGTACTAGAACATAAAGTCACAGAAGAGCTCTCAGGTCTCCAGCATGTTAACTTGTCTGTAGTAAAAACCATGTCATTGAAAGAGTTCCCTGGAGACAACATAGCTTCAAAAAGCTTTTCTTCTCATTCTGATCTGATTCCAGGTGTTTATGAAGGAGGATTAAAAATCTGGGAATGTACCATTGACCTCTTGGCTTATCTCACAAAAGCCAAAGTGAAGTTTGCTGGGCAAAAAGTGCTGGATCTTGGCTGTGGGTCAGGGTTGCTTGGTATAACTGCATTCAAAAGAGGGGCCAGAGAAATTCATTTTCAGGATTATAACAGTTTCGTGATTGAGAAGGTGACCTTACCTAATGTAGTTGCCAACTTCACTTTGGAAGATGACGAGAATGGTGTAAATGAGCCAGATGTGAAGAGATGCAAGAAGTCACAAGTAGCCCAAGAAATATGTAAATGTCGGTTCTTTTCTGGCGAGTGGTCTGAGTTTTGTAAACTTGTATTAACTGATAAACACTTTGTAAAATATGACCTCATTCTCACTTCAGAAACCATTTACAATCCAGAGTATTACAGTTCATTGCACCAAACATTCCTCATGCTGCTGGGTAAGAATGGTCGGGTGCTTTTGGCTAGCAAAGCACATTATTTTGGTGTTGGTGGAGGTGTTCATCTCTTTCAGAAGTTTGTAGAAGAAAGAGATGTATTTAAGATTAAGACACTTGAAATAATTGATGAAGGTCTAAAGAGGTTCCTAATTGAAGTGACATTTAAACACCCCAATTAATATCACTGAGTAGCCTGATGAAATAAACAGAATGACCCAAAACTTGTGACTATTCAATTTCTGTTTTACTGTTTTTTTTTTTTTTTTTTTGGTGAAATTATGTTTCTTTAGTTTTGTTTCTTCAAATATTAGCCTAAGTCTGATGACAACCTTTGGTTTTCTTTGTATAAATGTGAAAGTAGGGCTGGAGAGATTGCTTAGTGGTTAGGGCACTGGCCTTTGAAGCCTAAGGACCCAGGTTTGATTCCCCATTACCCACGTAAGCCTCCCCATTACCCATGGGAGCCAGATGCACAAGGTGGTGCATGCATCTGGAGTTTATTTGTAGTGGCTGGAGGCCCAGACATGTCTATTCTCCCTCTCTATCTGCCTCTTCTTTTCTATCTCCCTGAAATAAATAAATAAATAAATAAAATACTGTTTTTAAAATCTGTGAAAGAATCCCTGTACATTTGAGGAGACATTGGTAATCATTTTGTAGGAAAATTCTCTGTTCCTCTTCATTCTGACCTTGCTACTTCCTTTGATAGTAAATAAAAATGTTCCCAGGAAATTTTAGCATTCCTTACCAAGCTGGTGAATTTCTAATCAGTCTTTGTTAGTTCCCTGCTCACTTGAAGAACCTGGCCAGAGTATTAACTGCTATTGTATGACTACATAGTACTGCACCTGACTATTAGCTTGAAGCTTATGGAGCTAGCAGAAAGGTTTGCCTTTGTTTTTGTATTCCTTCTTGTATGAACGGATAAGGATGCTGAGTAGTTGAGTTAAGTTGCTGCAGATGTGGCTCCTTGATAGAGTACTTATCTAGCATTCAGGAGGCTCTGGGTGCAATCTTCAGAAACTCAATAACTACAATAAAAAATGTAAACATGCAGGACATGGTGGCGCACGTCTTTAATTCCAGCTTTCAGGAGGCAGAGTTAGGAGGATTACTGTAAGTTTGAGGCCATCCTGAGACTACATAGTGAATTTCAGGTCAGCCTAGGCTAGATCCAGACCCTTTCTCCAAAAGAAGGAAAGAAAGAAAAAAAAAGGTGTAAATATGATAACAGAGCTAACAGTTTTTCAGATTAACTCCGACTCGTAAGCCAAGAAGTAGACCCTACGGTCTGGTAGAAGAAAAAAAGAGTAGGGAAGAATTTCATATTCTGGAGCTGTAGACTCCTTACCAGTTATTATTTTTTTAGTATTTTACTTATTTGAGAGAGAGGTAGAATAGGCATACTAGGACCTCCAGCTGCTGCTGCAGACCAACTCCAGACATGTGCTACCTTGCGCATCTGGCTTATGTGGGTACTGGGAAATTCAGCCTGGGACCTTAGGCTTCACATGCAAGTGCCTTAATCGCTAAGCCATATCTCCAGCCCCAATTTAATTTTTTTAAAAAGCATAGAAATATTTTCTTGATTCTAACACAAAAAGTTCACCTCACTTCTGAAATTTAGATCTGCCATAGATTAGTAGAATTAGGATTTTTCTTTCTTGGAAGTACTTTTGTAGCATCTTGCTTAATATTTTTAATTTTATGTTTTGTTTTGTTTTTTTTGGCTGGAGAGGGAGTTCAGGGTAAGGTCTCACTGTAGCCCAGGCTCAAACTCACAGTGATCCTCCTTCCTCTGCCTCCCGAGTTCTGGGATTAAAGGCATGTACCACCATAGCCAGCTACTCTTTCAAATTTTGGTTTAGTTTGGTTTGTTTTGGTTTTTCGAGGTAGGGCCTAACTCGAGCCCAGGCTGACCTAGAATTAACTATGTAGTCTCTGGGTGACCTCGAACTCATGGCAGTACTCCTACCTCTGCCTCCCAAATGCTGGGATTAAAGGTATGCGCCACCACACACAGCCTGCTCTTTCAACTTTTTATTGACAGCCTTCATACATGTACATAATGTGTTTGTATCATAATCTCCTGTCATTAATATCTTTTCCCCCATACTCCAACCCCTTCCACTGAACCACTTCTTTCCAACCATTCCCTTCTTTAATTTTTTTTTAATTTTTATCCATTTATTTGAGAGTGACAGAGAGAGAGAGAAAATGGGTGCGCCAGGCCCTCCAGCCACTGCAAACAAACTCCAGATGCATGTGCATCTGGCTTATGTGGGTCTGGGGAATTGAGCCTCGAACTAGGGTCCTTAGGCTTCGTAAGCAACTGCTTAACCGCTAAGCCATCTCCCCAGTCCGTCTATTCCCTTTTCTATTTTGATGTCTTTGAGGTTTTGTGGGGGTTCCCCCCACTCTATAATGACATGTCGATGGGCCAAATATTGTGCAGGTAACAACTGCTATGAAATCATGAATGCAACAGCCCCCTCGTGTCTAGGGATAGCATTCCAAAATATACTTCCCCGTCTTTTGGCTCTTAGAGTCTTTCTATCACCTCTTCTACAATGTTCCCAGAACTAGCTTTAGAGGCTGTGATAGGGATGTGTTACTTAGTGTTGAGCATTCAAGTGTTGCTTCTCAGCACTTTGACAAGTCATCCCAGTAGTCACCACCATCTGCGGAAAGAAGCTTCTCTGACCAAAGTGAGAGCAGAACCTGTCTATGGTCATAAGTATGAATATTTATGGGCACAGTATATTCAGCCAAACAACTAGGGCCTATGACCACTCCATCCATAGGCTTTTGACTAGATTGTCAGTACCAGCCATGAATTGCCTCCTGTGAAGCAGGCCCAAATCCAATCAGAAAGCACTTGGTTATCCCCATAGCAGACCCTTGCACCAATGGGCATATCTTGTCTGCCTGGCCAGTTGCATAGCTCACATGGTCCTCTGCTGGTTAAGACTGTTGGCTTTTCTCCCCCAGGAGCCTGCATGGCACTTTCCAGCACTGTGACAGCATCAGGGAAGAGGCGTCTACTTCAGGACCAGCTTGATTCTTAGGGTCCACTACTAAGCATGTGGTGTCTTCTAGCTTAATATGTAGTACCATATATATGTCACCCCCAGTTTAGTAATGATTATGAAAGCTAACAGTTTTTAGCATTTACTACATGCACAGCAAATAAGATTTATATATTAATATTTAATACAACATTACTGGATTAGGTTATAATTACTACCCTCACTTTATAAATAAAGTTAGACTCATAAAAGTAAACAGTTCGTTCTAATCATACCTCACTTTGTAAAGTTTTGTTTGTTTAGTGTGTGTGTGTGTGTGTGTGTGTTTGTGAGAGAGAGATAGAGAAAAAGAGAGAGAGAGAGAGAGGGACAAGGTCTTGCTATATAGCCCAGACTGGCCATGAACTTACTATGTAGACCAAACCAGCCTCAAACTCATGATAATCCTCCAGCTTCAGTCTCCCTAGTGCTGGATTACAGGTGTTCACATACCCAGTACTTCAATCAGAATCTTAAATCTGTTGCTTTTTTAAAAAGCTTTACACTTACCGCCTACTGGTCTCTACCTTACCAGTAATTGTTTTCATCAGAAGTGTTTCAGTACTTCTTATTCAGGAATGAAAGTTAAACATATCTCTACAGGGCAGAACAGCTAGGTCCTGCCAGCTGAACTGGCTAATTGAAGAGGTACACAGTACTAGATAGTCCCATAATATAATAATATCTTAAGCCTTTACAGTAGGATCAGAGGTACTCAGTGTCTTGCCCATCCCAACATGCCTTATTATTCTGCTGCTGGAGAGATAGCTTAATGGTTAAAGCACTTGCCTGTGAAGCCTAAGAACCCATGTTCGACTCTCCCGGTCCCACATAAGCCAGATGCACAAGGTGACGCACAAGGTCACACATGCACTCAAGGTAGCCCATACATCTGGAGTTCGATTTTCAGTGGCTGGAGGCCCTGAGGTGCTAATTCTCTCCCTGTCTCTCTCTCTCTCTCTCTCATATCTCACTCTCGCTCTCTTGCATTAAAAAAAAAAAAAAAAGGCCAATCTGTTGGGCTTGCCTTAAAAATAAATGCAGATAAAACTCCATGATAAAGTCCCAGGAGACAATTGAAAAAATGGTCGTATTCAACCTCATTTGTTCCTGCTTTTACTCATAGTAGTCCTGTGGCTAAGCCCTACACACTTCACACTCCACACTTTTCAACTCAAGATATAGAAATATAAAGTGATCATTACCAAGGGAAAGGTTGCAAGAGATGGTCTTTTTTCCTCGCAATGAATGAGGGAGCATCCTGCGTGATAAGGCAGAGTGGGGCTTTACTTGTTGCTCTGCCAGTGGATGCAAAGGAAGTGCTTGAACTGGGAGTTGGAGCTGAAGAGTGAAGGAGCCCATGTGAGCCTCTTCCTGCATGCTGGCCATCCAAGTAAACAATGAAGTCAGAGGGCTGCTGAAACCTGTCTCTTACCCTAAGAGCCATGCTATGTTCAGAATGTGTAGATAAAAGCTAGCCAAATACAAGGAGAGAAATGTATTTAGCCAAAGTGATAATAAGGATAAAAAGCATTATCCCCATTCTAACATGTCTGGTGAAAGCTTGCCCAAATCTCTATGCATATCAAAATAACCTAGAACTCCAAGTTATTTTAACTTTCTCTTATTCTAGGCTAAATAACTTCTACAAATTTCCAGGAACTTGACTCTGGACTTATTTTAAATAGCATGAAAAGTTATGGTTATTATAAAGCCCAGATATTGAGAACATACCCAGTCAGCTCACTGGCACGCCACATTCCCATTTAATCTTTAGCAGGAGACACTTTTTTTTTTTTTTAGTGATTTTTCTTTTCCAAGCTTTCTATAAATTGAACTATATTTCCTGTTTGTTTTACTGTCCTCAAGTTTCTCCAGGATTTTCACAATAAGAACCCAAAAGATTCTCTAACCCATGGAAAATACCTCTGAGGAACATTTTCTAGGAAGGGTGGCAAGATGTTTCTAACTCTTCATTTCAGTTCCTTTAGCAGGAAATGCATTCAAACCCACACACCAAACATGACAACAACCACATTCTTAATTTTGTGGGTGAAAAGCCTTATGTAAGATTAAAAATCATAACTGTTTTATCTTTGGTAATTTCAATTAGTTTGCTATAACTAATTAGTAGATGATTCAGTCAAATTTAACAATGAAACTAAATGCAAGAAACTAAGTGTAAATTATTTTCCCCATAGTTATTCCTGGATTGACTTGCATGCTTTTCACAAAGTTTTCTGTTTCTCTGAATTATTTTAAGAATAGGAAGAATTAATTCTTCCCATGTTGCAGTCAAGTTCACATTGCTGGCAGAAATCACCTGACCAAGAGCAGCTTGTGAGAGAAAAGGGTTTATTTTGGCTTATAGGCTCAAGGGGAAGCTCCCTCATGGCAGAGGAAAATGATGGCATGAGCAGAGGGTGGACATCACCCCCGGGCCAACATCAGGTGGACAGGAACAGGAGAGTGTGCCAAACACTGGCAAAGGGACACTGGCTATAACACCCATAAGCCCCCACCCAACAATACACTGCCCCCAGGAGGCATTAATTTTCAATTGCCATCAGCTGGGGAGACTAGCATTCAGAATACCTACATTTATGGGGGACACCTGAATCAAACCACCACATCTCACCCTAGGAGCCACCTACTAGGCACCTATCCTTTAGCATTTAATTTCCTCTTACACTTGCAAATCAGAATTATTTCCAGCTCTGACATCCAAATCCATTTTCATTCCGCTAAGAGTTCAATGAATCCTTACTATGTGTAGCAAAGACAATTTCTACCTCAATTTCAGTGAAAGAAATTTGTTTCTTGTAAGATATGTTCGCTGTCATGTAATATAATCATCTTTTATGAAATGTCTGGCCACATTCCATTTCTCCTGACCTTTTATAAAGCAGGGTGTTCAAGTCCTCAAGCATACTTGTGTTCTGTGTGTCCTGTTTACAGTTTAGAGGCTTTGTTAACTTAGAGGCTTTGTCAAAAGGACAAAAGGGAGAGAAAAGTGATGAGTGGTAGGGAGGTAAATGTAGAGCTTTAGTAATTAAAATGGACAGTGACAGGAAATACTGGGAAAGTCAAGATGCTGGAGTTCAAGTAAGCAGAGCCAACAATCAGGGAGTAAAGAGGTTGCTTGGAATTCACACAATAGTTGGACCTTTTGAGCATGTGATAAGGTGAGTTGCCAGTGACTCAGTGAAAAGGAGACAATCAAGGAATAGGGTTGATAAGAGTCCAACAAGAAGCCCTCAAATAACCTTGCTGCAACCCTTCCATTTCACCCCAGTTGTAGTTTTCAATTATAGACCTACGTTACTGAACAGTTGGCCAGAGGTAGTCCCAGGATGCAGGTTGCCCCAGTGTTCTAACTAGTTTCACATTCTAGCATTCTTCAAAGTCTACTCGTTATGCTCAGCTTGTATATGACAAACCTGGAGCACCATCCCTAACCTTACAGCTTTGAAATGAGTTGTGAATGTTAATAAAATAAGAAAATAATTAATGTTTGCATATATATACATATCGTCATCTTCTAAGCATGTCTCAGACAAGACACTAGACTTGAAGATAAATTCATACATTTGTATGCTTTTGGAGGGCTTCTAACTGAAAGTGGAAACAGTAACAACCACAGAGTTGTTTGTGAAGATGTTACATATACTATGTATGATAGGATTGATTGTCAAGTTTATGCAATCTATATTCACTAAATAGTCACACCTTAGATACATCTGTGAGGATGTTTCCAGATAGATTTAAGGGAGGGAAGAGGACCTTCTCTTAACATGAGCAACACATCTCATGGGTGGATGTTCCAGAATTAGCACAAAACAGAAAGTGACCCGAGCACTAGCATTCAACTCTCTCAGCTTCCGACACATACGATGTGACCAGCTGCCTCATGGTCCTACTGCCACATTACAGCCATTCTCACCACAATGCCTTCCTCGCCATAATGTACTGTATCCTTCAAATCATAAACCAAAATATATCTTTCCTTCCTTAAGTTGCCTTTGTCATTTATTTTGTGACAGAAATGAAGAAAAGGAACTAACATGTTATGCAAATTTCTGACAGAGCCATCTTTTTGATCTGCAGAGTAAGACCATATCCCTGGAATAGGGTATATGAGAAACTTGAAGGTGTAAAGTAAGGGAAGATATTTCCAAGAGTCAAAGTGATCCCTAGGCTCAGAAATCCTGCCTTTTCTTTAGACTAAGAATTTCCAGAATGTGTACAAGTATGTAATAGTAAGGGGCCAGATGACTCTGACAAGCATAGGCCACCCATGGGAAGCCATAGACTAAAGATGAATAGCCTCAATCTCATACAAGATATCTTGGTTGGGCAATGTTTCCTTCAAGTTAGGGCCTTCACTGTCACATTGCCAATGACAAACACTAGGAACTTGGTTTTATTAGGGGAAATGACTAATTTCCTTACACACTTACATGCAAGCAAACAAATAACTTGGAAAGGGAGATTAGCAACTAATGATAGTGTTGTGACATTGCTAAAACAGAGACTAAATACCTTTGGGCAAGAGAGAGAAGATATCTCAGGAGAAGTAACACTTGTCTTCAGGCCAAGAGGATTTTTATCAGACTGATATTTGAGTAAACATGGGAGAATGGAAAGCTGAGCTTAGCCTGCAAAAGGACTACACTGAACTCTGGGAGTATGTTCATTCATTACTTCATTGGTTGTTTGATGTGAACCTACTATCTATCAAATATATTTCTAGGTGCTGGGGGAGGTCTAGGGGGAAGGTGGGAAGAGGAAGATTCTGCATTTGTGACAGACCCACAAGTGATGCAACACTCCTGGCCCATAGATAAGATCCTAGGTAGCCAAAAGCATTGAGCAATAAGACCAAGGTCAGATGTCAGCTGACACAGTGACTGATCAAAGCTTCCAATTCATTACTTTCTCTTGCTAAGTTCCCATCAATTAAATCTCTTCAAAATATAATTTTATCACCTAATTTACATGTTCTACGAATAATTTTGTTTTTTGGCTTTTCAAGGTAGGGTCCTAGAATTCACTATGGAGTCTCAGGGTGGCCTCGAACTCACGGCGATCCTCCTACCTCTGCCTCCTGAGTGCTGGGATTAAAGGCGTGCAGCACCACTCCCGGCACGAACAATTTTTAACATTGCTATTCTTTTGAAACAGTGTGACAGTTTAGTACTTTATCATTGAGAAATATTTTTCAGTCTTTTAAAAAACTACTACTCTTCACATTCAGTGACAATAATGGCCTTCCTATCAACCAAGAAAATAATAAGGCTCTGGGCATAAACTCTTACATTTCACTTACCACACACACAGTTCAATATGTGACATGTTCATGTATTTGGAGTGGATTTTAGGTTCAGGCTGAGACCTTATATACCAGATTGAGGGGTGGATAAACCTACAAAAATCTCAAGAATAGTAGTGGAAAACCTTCTAACCCTGAATATTTCTTGTTAACATCCTCATCTTAGAGAATTGTGACTTTTTCTTCCTTCTTAGTCACTAAGAATATCTGAAAGTCAGTAGCACAGAGGAAATATAAGCATGCAAGGAAAGAGCAGTGATGTGTGATGAAAAGGGATCGGAACTGAGGTCAAACAGATCCAAGTCCTTGCTCAGACTTTTGCCCTTATTTACTATGTATAACTTCATCATATGACAAAAATCTCTCTATTTTTTCGACCAAATGTTGGATTACTTTTTTTCTGTTTATTTCACAGCTGCGAATTTCAAATGTAATATTGTACATTGCAGTTTCATCGAAGTCCAGAATTTTACTCTTAAAGCTTCCATTTTTATTTTTGTTTTTTCAAGGTAGGGTCTTACTCTCACTCAGGCTGTCCTGGAATTCACTATGTAGTCTCAGGGTGGTCTTGAACTCACAGCAGTCCCCCTACCTCTGCTTCCCAAGTGCTGGGATTAAAGGTGTGCACCACCACACCCAGCTAAAGCTTCCATTTTTAATGCATGTTTCCCTGTTTTTTTTTTTTTTTTTTAAGGTAGGGTCTCACTCTATTTCAGGCTGACCTGGAATTCAGTATGTAGTCTCAGGGTGGGCGATCCTCCTCCCTCTACCTCCCAAGTGCTCGGAATAAAGGTGTGCTCCACCACGCTCGGCCTAAAACAAGTTTTGAATGCTCTGACTACCACTATTTGATCAACTCTTCCTTTGTTTATCTCTCTCTAATCAGGATTGGCCCTGCCTAATGCCAAGCCATGCAACTCATACCGCCAGCAATAGTTTCCCATGCCAATTGCATCTTATCTCTTCCCAGATTAAAATCTTCATTTCCCATTTTCAAAGGCTACAATTTTCAAAACAAATGTATAAGACATTGCAGTGTAATTCAGTAAGAAAAATGCTAAACCATATATTTGTATTTACTTTTAAAATTTAAAACATAAGAAAGAAATTAATTCTTTATTTGTCTTCCATGGCATAAGCCATATCACAAGTATGATTTCCTAATGCTCTGCCAACCAAGCTCTCTTTATTTATATGCCTCAAGTAAAAGAGCCAAGTCTATAGGAAAAAGAACTTATGAGATCTTCATAAAGAAGTGGGGTCATGATGGAAAACATTATGTGAAACATTTTGAGGTCATACACTTATTCTGTGGTTTCTCCCAAGCAGCCTAAGATCACTTGAAAAATGCTAAATGACTGAGGAAAAGGTCAGGGCTTGAACACGTCACTCCTTTACCTAAGAGTCTTAAATGACTCTAATATTTATAATCTCAAGAATAAAATCAAGTTATTGAGTCCTCATTTAAACTCTCCTTAATTTAACTCAAATTTCTATTCCCCATGCTATCTCAAGAATGACTATAGTTCTTCCTTCTAAAGTATACTTGCTCCTTGTCTCTGTCTTCCTGTATCTTGAGCTCTCTTTCCCTCCCTCCTCTTCTTTCTTCTTGCTCCCCTCTCTCTCTCTCTTTATTAGAAGTTACTCTCTATATTATGCCTCCCTGAGCTTCCTTTTTCTCCATTTTTGAAACATTCGCTTCTCGTTCAACATGTATGTTCTACCCTAGGATTATAAAGCCTACTCCAAACTTTTAACCCACTGATATGGCACTTTTTTTCTGAACTTCTCAAAAATATATCAGTATAAGTCTTATACCAGTATAGTCAGTATTATCATGACATTTATCATCCAAACTATTACATTTAAGGGAGTGAAATTAAGCAATATTGATACTTTTCCTTTTAAAAAAAAAAAAGTAGAACTGGGAATTGAACATGGAGGCTCAACTATGCCAGGCAAGTGCTTAGCAGAGGAGCTAAATCCTGACCCAGTTTTTCTAGGATAAAATGCATAAACCAAGACTGTTTCAGACAAACTAAGAAAGGTGGACCCTGGTTGTAAATCTTTCTTATCCTCCTAGGGAAATTTTAAGGTCATTAAAGTCAGAACCTAAAATTCTTCTATTAGCTGTTGCTTTGTCTAAATAGGAGTTTAATAAATAGTGACAGGTGGTTTCATTCATATGTAGAAATGTCCAGAACCACCAGATTAGATATTATTTCTATCATGAACATTTATATGCAGAAATCAAGTCCAAAAAAGCAGTCTTAAAAGTGTTTGCCGCCTGCTGGGCATCTTGACACATGCCTTTAATCCCAGCATTTGGGAGGCCAAGGATCACTATGAGTTCCAGGCCAGTCTGAGATGACTACACAGTGAATTCCAGATCAGCCTGGACTAGAGCAAAACCCTACCTCAAAGAAAAAAAGAAAGAAAGGAAGAAAGGAAAGAAATAAAGAAAAAGCCTGGCATGGTAGTGCATGCCTTTAATCCCAACATTCAGGAGGCAGAGGTAGGAGGAATGCCATAAATTTGAAGCCCCCCTGAGACTACACAGTGAGTTAGTGAATTCTAGGTCAGCCTGGACTAGAGCAACACACTACCTCAAAAAAACAAAAACAAAAACAAAACAAACAACAGAAAAAAGGTGCTTTCCACTTAAGCATGAGTGCCTCTCAGGCCTGAAACCACCATGCCACATAAAAAGCTGGGCATGACCACCCACGGCTGTAATCTCAGTCAGAATTAAGGGATGGCAGAGATGAGAATTGCTGGAGTTCACTGAAAGACAGAGGAAGAGACCTCACCTCAAGGAAAGAAATATGCAGATGAGCAATAAGGGTAGGACATTCTGTGTTCTCCTCTAGCCTCCACATGCATAAGAATGGGACACAGACACCTGTGCACACATGTGTGTACACTATGCATCACGTAGACCATACACATATGTACAAAAATAAATCAAATTTAAAAAGTCATAATCCTCCTAGCTGGGTGTGGTGTCGCATGCCCTTAATCCCAGTACTCGGGAGGCAGAGGTAGGAGGATCGCTATGAGGTCAAGGCCACCCTGAGAATACATAGTGAATTCCAGGTCCACCTGGGCTAGAGTGAGACCCTACCTTGAAAAAACAAACAAACAAACAAACAAAGTCATAATCCTCTAACATAAAAAGAGCAAAACATTGAATGGCCAGGTGCTGAGCAAATTCATTTTTAAATATTTTTTTTTTCATTTTACTTTATTTTTATTGATTTATTTATGTGAGAGATAGAGAGAGAGAGAATGAGTATGTCAGGGCCTCCAGCCACTGCAAATGAACTCCAGATACATGTGCCACTTTGTGCATCTGGCTTACGTGGGTCCTAGGGAATTGAACCTGGGTCCATTGGCTTTGCAGGCAGGCTCCTTAACTGCTAAGCCATCCCTGCAGGCCTCCCCCCAACCCCGGAACAAATTCTTAAACATCCACTTGACTCTCAAGTCTTGCTTTAAGCTCTAAGAGATGTGAAAAGCTGGTAAGTGAAATGAGTCGCATTTGTTGGGGCTCATGATTTTGCTAGGGCTCTCTTGACTGGTTTGTATCACTAGGGGACTATGGAGCAGCCAAAGCAGCACAAGAATACTTCATGTTATGCCAATAGACACAAATACATGATGTAGTGATGCTCCGCATTGCTACCTTCTGGGTCTTAGACCCATGGATTCGTCAGCTGTGGCTGGAATGTGCTTCCCTAGCACACCTGTCACAGTCTAAACAGAGGAAGTCTGGCCTCTTCTCGTGATGCTCCTGTAGTGTTATTTTATACCACATCCCACTGTTGCTTCTTGCTGGGCACCAATGCTCCTTGCTGGGTAATGACAATGACTCACCACTGATCTTGGCATACCTTACCAAGCACCCCCACTTCCCACAGGGCCTAGCTTCAAGATGGCAAAGCTGTTTTCTGATATGAAGTGCAGATGGAAACTTCTCCTCCCTTTTTTTATTAGAGAAAAATGTCTTTCAGCTGTTATATACTTTCTTTCCTTCAGGAAAGGACCTATTTTTACCTCCTCTGGACTCTCATGGTTTTGCTGCAGATTGGGTCAGAATACAAAACTGGACTCAGGGGCACTGCATCCAAAGTTGAAATGCAATAATGCACTTTTCACTTATCATCTATGGGTTTATTATAGAACCAAGCTCTTTATTTCTTTCTTTTTGTTTCTTTCTTTCTTTCTTTCTTTCTTTGTTTCTTTTTTTTTTTTGAGGTAGGGTCTCATTCTAGCCTAGGTTGACCTGAAGCTCTCTCCTGAGAATGGATTAGCTCTGTGCCAAGTAGAATGGCCCAATCAAACACAAGTATTTCATCAGATATAGTAAAAATGTATATTTCAAAATTCAAATTTGATTGAGGTCTATGATTATAATTTCAATTCTGATAATTTTAAGAGGATCCTCTTTCCCTTATAGAAATTTTACTTTGGTAGACATAGCTAAGAGTCAAGTCAGGAGTCCAACTACATTTAGTTATACCAGTGTAAATCTTTGCTCAATGTATTGAGAAATAAGCTCATAGAAAGGGGTACCCAAGAAGTATAAAGGATGATGCAGAAAAGTCAAACCAGAAATAAAGAGATGCCCCATGTTGAGAAGAAAATAATTCTTACCCTAATAAGATCATCATCATTGCCTGCAATGAATGACTATATTGAGCAATAATATAGCTTTGAACCAGAAAGGAGCTAGAGATTTCAAGGGTGGGTGGAAGAAGTGAGAAGGAAGAAAGATAAAAGAAGGAGAGACTTACTGCCAAGTGCTGTAAAAAAAAAAAAAAAAAGCTACATAAAGAAAATACTACTGGACTTGACAAAGGTTAAGTCAATGCGGATGTTGACACAAACTGATTTGGTGAAGTGATTGGAATGAAAGCCTAAAGGAAATTGGGAGTAGGGGGCCAAGAAGTAAAAAGGTATTACTAACTAGTTTGAGGAATTTTTCCACAGGAGGCAGTAGAGAAATGAGGTGACAATTAGAAGTGAGATCTAAAGAAGTGTTTCCTAAACCGGGCAGATACTACAAAATAAGATATTTGCATAATAATGGACACTCCTGTAGCAAAAAGGAATTATGTGGAATAAAAGAAAGAGAGGGGAGATTTGTTGTTATGATGATCTTGATTATATCTAAAGCTTAAATGACAGGGTTGGCCTTGGGTAGCAGCACAGTTGTGTGGTACATCCATGGCATCAAGAGGGTTTGCAAAGTGCTGGTGCAGGGGTGGATATGAAAGAAGGGTTGTGGAAGCTCTCTTTTGATGGCTTCTGTTTTCTCAGAATGAAGAAATGAGATGATCAAGAATGTGGGCAAGGCATTGGGTAAAGTAGTAAAATGACTACTATGGGGGTAACAAACTACTCCGTGCTTGTGGGTGCTCCATGAAAGGGAATTTGGGGCTGCTTTAATCTACTATAGTAGAGTGGCATTGTGGAGGTAACAAACTACTCTGCTTGAATTTGAGGCTGCTCCATCTGGTGCTGAAAACCCTAATGTAGTAAAAAATCTAAGAGAATATAAATAAGTCATACGGACACCTACATTTTTGGACAACGGAACACCCAGAAACCACAGATTATTACTAGAAAAATTTCAGTGCCAGGGATGGGATACCTTCCAGTGAGTTCTTGGCCAGGGAGGTCACTGATGCCCCCAAAACATTACAGACCATTGCCAATGCCCTTGGTTTCCCATCAGGAATAGATGGTAAGACCCTATTCCTGAAGATTCCACATACTCAGGCTGCAAGGCAACTGAGAAATTCTGCTGGAGCTGAGCTGAAAACCTCCTCCATGTAGACCAGCTGACAGAAAGCTGGGGAAAGCCATGCTGCATGTAGTTCAATGAGAGAGAGAGAGAAATCACCAGTGAAGACACTCAACAGTGGACACTGCAAGCCTTATGTTTGGCCAGTCAGGCCAAATGAGCCTATGAGTACAACTGTGGTATGTCTATTATGGGGGAAACCAACTGCCCTCTAATTGGACTGGAGGCCAGCTCCATGGGAAAGAATACATCCCTGATACTGAAAACCTACAACAGGGGTAGTCATGAGCCCTAGGGGTGTAATTTATGATGGTGTCTGGCTAGATGTATATACTCTGCTCACCAAACTGCCCAGTAAGCACTTCTCTTAATGTTCATACCCATATATTAATGCTACTCTCACTTTTGGTTAGAGAAGCTTCTTTTTTTCAGATGGCAGTGACCTTGGGATGACTCAGAAGGTACCATGGTGCTGAGAAGAAGTGACAGAGGAGCGCTCAGCACTGAAACATCTCAATCACACCTTCCAAGGCTCAGAGTCCATTGTGGAAAAGGTGGTGGAAAGAATGTAAGAGCCAAAGGAAGGCTAGGACTCCTTACAACGTGCTCCTCCAGACACAAAATGGCCTGAATATCCATGACCTCATAGTGCCTGACACTACCTACATAAGACCATCATAGTAGAAGGAAAAGATGATGACATCAAAATAAAAGAGAGACTGATTGAGAGGGGGAGGGGATATGATGGAGAGTAGAGTTTCAAAGGGGAAAGTGGGGGGAGGGAGGGGAATTACCATGGGATATTGTTTACAACCATGGAAGTTGTTAATAAAAAAGAAAAAAAATAATTTTAAGTGTACAAAAAATAAATAAAATAAAAAATAAAAAGAAAGAAAAAACCCTAATGTAAAAATAATAAATAAAAAAACATTAAAAAAATTTTAAAAGCCTGTAAAGTCATATGCTCTAGGTGGTGCTACTACTATTGTTTGGCTCAGTGCATATGTTGTGTACAACAAGTTAGTCTCTAAATATTAATGTTTGTTTATGCCATAGGTTAGTGTTGCTCTCAACTATATTCAGAGAAGCTTTTTTTTTTTTTTTTTTTGTAGATGGTGATAAGAACTGGGGAGATCCAAAACATCACAGTGCTAAGAATAAGTGACTGTTGAGTGCTTCACACTAATTCACTAAATGAGACATTTCTTATCATGCCCTCCAAAGCTCAAGGGACATTGTGAAAGAGGGAGGCAGAAAGAATGTTACATGGCTAGAGAGATGGCTTCACGGTCAAGGCACTTGCTAGCCAGGCCAGAGGACCGAGGTTCAATTCCCTAGAACCTATGTAAAGCTGGACACACAAGGTGACACTTGAGTCTAGAGTTCATTTGCAGTGGCTAGAGGCACTGACACACTCATTCTCTCTTTCTCTCTGTCTTTTTCTCTCTCATAATAAATAGGTTAAAAAAAGAATGGAAGAACCAGAGGATGAGGAGGAATGCACCTTATGACCATACAGCTACTGTCATTACCTGCACAAGACCTGCATAATATAGGACCCATCAACATATCATTATGGATAATGAAGAAAGGCAAATGAAAGAGAAAAAAAGACCTTAAAGTAGAAGAATAACTAGTTAGAATGAAGAAGGGGTTCAGTGGAAGGGAGATGGGGAGATGGAGCAAGGGAAAAATTAAGATAATTGGAGGGGATTTTGATCAAAATACATTTATACAAATGTATGAAACTTGATACTAAAAAAGTTTTTTTAAAAAAAGAAATGAGGGGAAAGGGAGGAGATCATGGAGAAGGGATGGTATGGCCCAACATGCTAGCAGAGTGAGCCAATCTATGGAACTTGGGAAGTGCAGGATGATTGACAAGCAGTATTAAGAGAGTTATTTGACAGTAATAATTATGAATTTGAAGAGAGATCAATGAGCAAGGATCTGTAGTTTTACTCTCACTGTGACCACCTGCAAGGCTGAAGACCCAAAGGAGGCAGAGAGTGAAACCTAAACGGTTGAGATTGAATGAAGAGAGACTAATAACCCAAAAGTCAGCAGCTTGTCTGTAGATTAACAAAGGGCAACACTTATTCCTGAACTATGCTGTCTCCTCAGTGCACAGGAACAAGGCCTTCAATGGTAATACATGGTAAAATATTTGGGCTGTGGGTATTGCTTGAGGTAAAGCATTTAGGTAAACACACACACACACACACACACACACACAGTACCTCTGACAGTACTAAAAATGTGGCTTGATCAGAATATCCCATCATAATAAACTCCACTCTACTCAAATTTTCACTCCCTAGTGTTTTGTTGTATCTTTTTGCATTTTGCTGACTTGGGTCAAGATGAAAAGTAGTTGGGATCCTGCTGGGGAATTTTATATATATATTGACAACTTCTATACTTACAGACAACAAACCATGGTATTTCCTTTCCTCCCCCCTCTCTCCCCTTCATAACTCTGCTCTCCATCATATCCATTCCCTCTCTCCATTAGTCTCTCTTTTAATTTGATGTCATCATCTTTTTCTCCTATTATGAAGGTCTTGTGTAGATATTTCTAGGCACTGCAAGGTCTTGGATATTGAGGCCAATTTCTGTCCCAACAGTTGTATGTAAGGAGTGGTACCTTTCCTCTGGCTCTTACATTCCTTCTTCCACCTCTTCCGCAATGGACCCTGAGCCTTGGAGGGTGTGAGATGTTTCAGTGCTGGACACTCCTCCATCCCTTCTTCTCATCACTATGTTGCCTTTTGAGTCATCCCAGTGATCATCACATCTAAAAGAGAAGCTTCTCAAGCCAGAAGTGAGATTAGCATTAATATATGAATATGAACATTAAGTGTAGTGCTTTCAGGGAAATATGGTGAGAGTAATATATGCCTTTATTCAGACAAGAGCAGGCTTTATACCCCTAAAGGGGATTTTTTTTAATGTCACAATTCAATGTTCTACTTTCCTGCATTAGAGAATTGGTGTTTCCTCAGTTTTGATTGTTGTTGAAAATAGACATAATATCTGGTCTCTGTGGACTCTGAATATTTCCTAGCATTGATTAACACTTAAGCCATACTTACCAAACTACAGGGCCATGGTGCAGAGAGGAATGTGAGACACATTTTCCCTGACTTTGAAGGACTTGACATCTTATTGGTAAGGGATAAATACTAAAAATCTCTTTATTGAAATGGCAAACAAGAGAAAAAGATTTCTAGGATTCCAAAGAGAAAGCCACAGGTTGGTAACTTAGAACTGGCTACACAGATGGTTAGAAGCTACAAAGCTGGGAGAGAGGTATGTGGTGTGGACCTAGAGAGGTACTGGCTCATGGAATTTTCAACAGGGCAAGGCAAGGAGGCACTACCTCAGTGAGGTTGAGGCAGGTTAAGTCAAATCATAGAGTTTTAATATCTGACCAAAGAATTTTTGAGACAAATGAAATCCAATTAAGAATTTTAGCAAGGGGGCTGGAGGGATGACTTAGCCATTAAGGCATTTGCCTGCAAAGCTAAAGGACCCAAGTTTGATTCCCCAGGACCCACGTTAGCCAGATGCACAAGGTGGCATAAGCATCTGGAGTTTGTTTGCAGTGGCTGTAGGCCCTGGCGTGCCCATTCTCTCTTTCTCTCTGTCAAATATAAATAAAATATTTTTTTGAAAAGAATTTTACCAAGGAATGGTGGTGAGACCTGGGTAGTCCTCACAGGACTTGCTAACCATGGCAGAATGTTGTTAGGGAAGGCTGTTTTTGAAGAGAAATGGGCAATATCTATGTAATGTTTATTGTATGATTGCACCATTTATTTTAAACATTTACTTCCAGTTTTTCTTTTCTTTTCTTTTTTTTTTTTGGTTTTTCGAGGTAGGGTCTCACTCAAGCTCAGGCTGACCTGGAATTCACTATGGAGTCTCCGGGTGGCCTCAAACTCATGGTGATCCTCCTACCCCTGCCTCCCAAGTGCTGGGATTAAAGGCATGCACCACCATGCCTGGCTTTCTTCCATTTTTTCACATAGCAATAGGCCTTTTACAAATAAATATGTTTTAATTTTTATTTATTTGCATGTATGTATGTATGTATGTAAAATATGTATGTAGGTAAGTATGTACATATGAGCACACTAAGGTCTTTTACCACTGCCAGCAAGTGGCAGACACATGTGCCACTTTCTGATTTATTTATTTATTTATTTATTTATTTATTTATTTATTTGAGAGTGACGGAGAGAAGGAGGCAGAGAGAGAGAGAGAGAGAGAGAGAATGGGCGCACCAGATACATGTGCCCCCTTGTGCATCTGGCTAACGTGGGTCCTGGGGAGTCGAGCCTTGAACCAGGGACATTAGGCTTCACAGGCAAGCACTTAACCACTAAGCCATCTCTCCAGCCCTACATGTGCCACTTTCTGCATCCAGCTTTGCATAGGTATTTGGTAATTGAACTTGGGCCAGCAGGCTGTGCAAACAAGTATCTTTAATTGTTGAGCCATCTCCCCAGCCCCAAGGCCTTCTTGTGTGTCAATTTTGTGCATACTTGTAATGATGCTGGACAAATTAATGGTCAGAGTATCATTTTTAATTTCTAATCTATATTGTCAAATTAGCACCCAAAATATATACTAATTACATGCCAATATTGTTGTATGAAAATGTTTTATTTCCAAGAAACAGTCTTAGGCCAGTATTTAATGTATGTTTCTTTGGCAAGAATGAGATTGATTGGGTTTAACTTTCTTAGATTTTATATATGTGTCAATTTAGGGTTTGGGGTGTGGCAGGCATCAGGCATGGTAGAATAATTAGTACATGTCTTTAATCCAACACTTGGAAAGTAGAGTCAGGAGGAGTAGGAGTTCGAGAGCAATTTCAACTATGTAGACTTTGCGGGGGAGTGGGAAGGGTTGAAATCATTTTGTCAGCAGTTTGTTTGCAATGAGTAGCATTTATTGTTTTTGTTTTGTAAAGGCTCTCTTTACATTGGGGTGTGTGTGTGTGTGTGTGTGTGTGTGTGTGTGTGTGGTGCTGTATATATATATTTTCTTTTGGCATTTACTTTTTAACTTTGTGGAAATCCTTGACAAAAAATAAATTCAAAGATCAGTATTTAATAACATCTAATTGATGGTAGCAAGATATTATGTTTAAAATGCCCCACCAAAAACTTAGACAAGGGCTAGGAAGACAGCTTCATCAGTAAAGACCTTGCCTCACAAGCATGAGGCCCTGAGTTAGGTCCTTAGTCCCCATGTAAAGCCAAGTGCCTGTCATTCCAGTGCTGGAGAGCTGGAGATGGACAGATCCCTGGGGCTTGCTGGCCTGTTAGTCCTGATAAACTGATAAGCTCCAGGCCAGTGAGAAACCTTGCCTCCAAAGGAGGTGGATTGTATACCTGAGAATGACCACCTGAGATTATCCTCTGGCCTCTGCATGCCCATGCACATTCACTCACACGAAGGCACACGAAAGAACCCACATGAATATGAACATGTATATAAACACAAACACATACTACACAATATACTCATGAAAATTAGGTGAGTCTTAATCCTATTTAAATAATTTTGTTTTTTTTCTTAAAAATATGATCCATCTAAATTTTATATTAGATTATGTATGGACTGTTCCAGTGTTCTTCTTTCTTGACGAATCAATAGCAAACTTTGCATAAAAATCTAAGTCCTCTTATCTCCAGTTTGTTTTAGGGTCTACCACCAATCCTAATAGTTCTTCCAAATTTCATCTGAAATACAGACCACTTTTATTTATTTATACCACTATGAATATCTTTTATTGGTTCTGTTGATGTAGTCCCTAACTTATTTCACTCATGTCTCATTCATATGTATGTATGCATAAAATTAACTCCTGTCATTATATATATATATCTATACATATATATGTATATATGTATATATATGTATATTATATACACATTATATACATATATAATCTCCTTCTCTCTAACTAGTATTTTTCTGTTTGTTTTTGAGAGGAGGGTTGCTTTCTGAGACTAGGTCTATTTAGGTATCCCTGGCTGGCCTAGAGCTCACTATGTAAACCAAGTCAGTCTTAAACTTGTAGCATAATCTTCCCTGCCTCTGATCCTTGAGAACTAGGTTTAGAGGCATGTAGTTTCATGCCTGGCCAAAGATACATCATAGAAATATAACTAAAACCTTCCTCCTTAACTTAAAACCTTCAGTAGTTTTCAAATACTCTGGGAATAAAATCTAATTTCCTTATTATGACCTCTGAGGAGCTATATAATCTGGAGCTGCTTTTAATTCCCATCTCACAATCTACCAATTTCCCCCTCTTTGCTCACCAAACTGCAAGTACATTGATCTTCTTTTTGTCCTTTGAATAGGCCAATTTGCTCAGCCAAAAGTAACCTCATTTGCCATTCACTCCAAAAGTTCTGTTCTCACATCTTTGTATATAAAATGCTGTCTCTGAGTATTTGTTGAATGAATGGATAAATAGACCCTTCGCTGCTCCAAACTGTATAACAGGGTTTACAAGCTAGTCCCATATAAGGAAAAGACACCCTGCTATAGTCCAATCTTTACTGTTTGGATCCCCTCTGAATTCTTGGCTTGGACTGTGTATGAACACTATTTTCCACTTTGGGACTTTCTTATATACTCTTCTTTTCCCTTGGATGCTCTTCTCTACTCTGTGCCCCTTTGGCCTCCCAAATGTCTTGGTATTTAAGTCAAGCTAGGACACCCTTTTTTTTGGAGGTTGATGACCTTGCCAAGATGTTTCCTATTCATGTCAGAAAGCTTGGAGTCTCCTTTCGGAAAGTTCAGAGGTCACCTTGTCTTCTTGGAAGCGAATGTTTCCATACATGTCAATACCAAGAAGAATGTTGGTGGTTTTTAGTGAGACAGTGGTGTGACAATTCCTAATGAAGGCTTGTTTCAAGTCAATTACCATGGCAATTGAAAAATAGTTATAGTGACTAATGCAGTAATAAAGATGAAAAAGGTTAGGCCAAACAAGGTGTTTCCTATGCAAACTGATGGCTTTTGATTCTTCATCCCTCTGCCCTTGAGTACTTCAACTCCTTACAGCATGTTTTCAAAGGAGGGATCATGTCCGGGAATTGGCTTCTGTTCCCCAAGTTTCATGATAGTGTTTCTAAGTCAATGTCAGACTTCTAACTGAAACAGGAAAATATTCTTGGTTTGAGAATGGAAGTTTGCCATCTGTGACACACACTCCTTTCTTCAATATAGAGAACTGATGAGGAAAACCAAGTAAATGTCCTTATATTTGCAAGGTTGCTTTGATCTTGAGTTGCCTTTCTTGTATGCTCTCCATACTACTATGTCTCATAACAAGAAATTTCTTATATCATAATGATCCTTCTATGTGTACATCAGCAAATAAAATCTCAAACATGACAATAATCAACTTTAAAGTAATAAGCTCTTTTACTATTGGAACTTAATAATTCATTGTTGTATTTTGAATCAATTATTGAAGGAAAAGAGTTTACTATATTGCATTATACATAATGCACAAAATACCATAAGATTATATAGAGGCAAATGTGAATTACAGAGTCAGAAAAATGTTCTGAAGTTCAAAGTAGGTAAAAATTACTGTGGGTTAAGGTAATCAGCAAAGAATGTAAGGGAACTTGGACAACAACATAGTCTTGAAGGTTGTATAGAGTTGGGAACCCCATGCAGAAAGAGGACATAAATCTAGAAGCCAACAACGGCTTGGGCAAGAGGCACAGGCCAGTGACCAAACAAGTGCTACAGTGAATGCCTGCCTTAGTACAAGGTTGCAGTCAGATATGGAGAACACTGATGACCGCATCAGGTGAAGTCTGGTCACGGAGAGAGCAGATGACTACATGAGGTGCAGCCTGGTCATGGAAAGAATTGATGACCAGGCTAAGGAGTGTCAGACATTTTTCTACAATAAGGAAATATTAAATATTTTTCAATTTCATAAAGTGTATGCTACAAATTTTATTTCAGGAAAATTACTTTTGTGGAATACAGGATGTTTTTAAAAGAGGAAGAATGGGAGGTCAGGGTAGTTGTAGAGTCTTGAGAAGTGAAGGGATGGGTTGGTTTACTCATATGGCTTGGGAAGGAGTATTGAGGTTAGAACCTGAGTAGCTGGCAGTGGGGATATAAAGTGTTAAGAAGGTGATGACCCACTCTTCCATTGCAGTCTCTAAGAACCTTTGTATTTTCTTTGTGTTTTCTAAATCTAAATGCTAAAATCTGTAAACTAGGTCTCCCTTCTTCCCTTCTTCTCTTCATCTCCTCCTTCCTCCTTCCCTTTCTCCTTCCTTCTTTCCTTCCTTCCTTCCTTCCTTCTTTCCTTCCTTTCTTCCTTCCTTCCTTTCTCCCTTCCAGTAGCTTTCTTGTTCCTTTGACATATGTTTACAGGCATGGATCAAAACAACATCAAGATAATAAATATATCTACCACTCTAAATGTTTTCTTGTGCCCATTTCTTAACCTATCTTCCTTTCCGAACATATCTTGCAACCCTATTTTCCTCTAAGTCATCATATTCTGCTTTTTGTCACTATAGTTTTCTTTTTTTTAAATTTTGATAGAAATGCACTCATTCAGTATGCACTTCTTTTTGTTTGACTGCTTTTTTTTTTTTTCAAGACAATATCTCACTATAGCCCAAGCTGACCTGGAATTCACTATGTCATCCCAGGGTGGCCTCAAACCCATGAAGATCCTCCTACCTCTGCCTCCCAAATGCTGGGATTAAAGGTGTGCACAGCCATGCCCCGCTTGACTTTGTTCATTTGATGCTAATGGAAGGATCTTCTGGAATGGAAATGGTAGTAATGAGAACAAGCCACACCATTCACACAAGACAATGTAAGGAATCCTCCACTGGGACTTCAGCTCACCAGCAGAATGGGCCAAAGAAGTGACCAGGCCGGCTGGCTTAGTAAAAGGGGCAGCAGGCTTCTATTGGTTTCTCAGCTGGGATAATCTGGTCACTTTCCATTAGTCATGAACAAGATTTCAAGAGAAAGATGTTTTTCCTTCTTATGCATAGACATTCTGGTGGCTCATTTGGTAGACTGAATAGTTTTTCTCAGGAACTTTTAGGTTCCTCATCTGGCATAAATGTGCTGGCTTCATGGCCTACTTTGGGCCTGAGTGAAGGCAAAATAGATGCAGGTTCTTGAGCTGCTGGAAAAGCACAAGGGGTCAGGGAGCACATTCCAGCTCTACCAGCAAGAGGCAGGTTAACCCAGTATTGTTGAGTTGGATAAAACATCAAACAGTGCATGGAGAGCTGAGCATCATCTGCGCAAAGCATAAGACAGCAAAGGAGCTGGACATAATTTGAAGCAAGACACCAAAGCTTTTCTCCCACTGTAGTCACTCATCTGATGTATGCAGGTTCAAGTGATGAGTGAAGCATTTTAGCAAAAGCGGCCTTCAATTCCCCGAAACATCATCTAGTCAAATGTTATTCTAACCCACACATCAGCGGTACTCTCAGCAAGGAAGCTGGTGGGAAGCTAGTAATGTATTTTGCACAGCTCTGTGAACTGTAAGTAAAATAAGAGCAACTGCTATGTTTTTGCTTCATCCAGTTTTCTGGCATCTGACCTATTTTGGAGTCTTACTTAAGTCTTTTGCAGGGTGAGGTTTCTTTCCTTTGTGGCAGTTCCTCCTTGCGTGTGTCCTTTGTGTGTCCATCTTCAACTATACCAGTTTCAAGTTGTTCTAGTCATAAGGGCCTCCTAGTCTGCCAACATTCTGTCCTAGGAGCCCTAACCTGGTATTTATGACAAAGCTGATAAATGCATATTTTTAATAGGTAACAGGTTAGAGGCCAAGATTTTAGGTGATTTTTGTCCCCCATGAGAATTCCCTCCTGCCATACATTCAGGATTATTGTTTTGAAATTCACACCTGTGTGGTCATTCATAATTCAATAATGTTCTCTTTTTGTAATTTTTGTTTAGTACTCCATTTTATTGGATTAAACAAAACTTGTTTATGCATTCCTATTAATGAACACCTGGGTTGTTTTCTGTTTGATGATATTGATTCAATATACATAAAGAAATTTATTTTAAGAAATTAGGTTGCTTAATTATAGGAGCTGGAAAATACATCCGTTGGACAGCCTGCAGGATGAGAAACTTGACAGGAGTTGTGGTTGCAATAAATTCTTTTTATTATTATTATTATTATTCTTTGTGTTTTCATGGAGTTGTGTGCGTGTGTGAGTGCGTGCACAGTTGTGTATATGAATGGGCACAGGATGCATGTGTGGTGGTCAGAGGACAACCCTGATGTGAAGGGTCCTTGTCTCCACCTTGTGTGACACAGCCCTCTCTTGTTTGTCACTGTGAACAGATTAGCTGTCCCATGAGCTTTGGGATCCTCCTGGTTCTGCCTCCTATTGCTGCAGTCGCGTTGTGATCATAGATGTGTATGCTACTTGCCAGGCTTCGCCGGTGGGGGCAGGTAGTGCTGAGGGAAGGACCAGGCCCGCTGGTTCCTCCCGAGGGGTTGAGGAGGAGATGAGCGTCTGACGACTCAGACCTCTCCTGGCCACCGGAGAAAAACCACACTGAGTCGGGAGTCTTGTCGAAGCAGGAACTCGATTTATTGCTATGAACAGTTGCCTATATAATGTTGGGAAGAAGGCGGGGATTTTAGGACGGTGGGGAAAGGTAAGGGCCAATAGTAAACTGTGACTATTGAGATGATAATCCTAAATCCCATGCGGAAGTAGCAGGCAAGAAGCCATTAGGCGTCTTGCTGGCCAGAGGCAGATCACCAAACTTTAGCTAGGCTCAGGAAGTTCCACTAGGCCTCACACCTGGGCCTTTCGGAGCCCAACACTACTTACTTGTGTTTGGCTTTATGTGGGTTCTAGAGATCCAAACTCCAAGTCACCACGCTTGTGTGGCAAGCACTTTTATTACTGAGCCGTTACCCAGCCCTACCTTATTTTTGGAGACAGGTCCTCTCACCATGTGGCTTGATAACCTAGCCCCAGGGATCCTCCTGCACCCAGCTCCCTGGTGCTGGGATTATAGGAATGGGTTGTCTCAAGAGTGGGTCTGTTGTAAAAGCGAGCTTTCCTCTGTCTGTTGCAAATGCTCCACTTGGCATGTGATGCCTTCTGGCCTCTGTGTAGAGACCCCACCAGCAAGGAGACTACAACGAGATATGTACTCTAACCTTTGAACTCATGACCTCTAGAACTTTGAGCTGAATGAATCTTTATTCTTTGTAAACTACCTAGTCTGTAGTATTTAGTCATGATAGCAGAATATACTCAAGACAGCTTTCCAAGTGAAGTCATTGGTCCCATGACATTAGCTTTTACTTTTATTTTTAAAATTTGTGGATTCACAGGAAGTGCAAGATATATACAAAAAATGTTCCCCTGCGCTCTTTACCCAGTTTTTTTCAAGGGCACCATTTTGCATGGGGACAAAATGAAGATATTGACATTGGTACAATGTATAAAACTTCTTCAGATGTCACCAATGTTATACATTCTTGTGAATACATGTAAATAGCTGCATACATTTTCATCATGTATGTAGATTCATGTACCCATCACAACCAACATATACAACCTTTCAACCACAATGCTGTCTTGTCCTTTATAGCTATTTCTCATTCTCACCCTCTTTCTGTCCAAAATTGCAATAACCACTACTCTCATCTCCATCTCCATAATTTTGTTATTTTGAAATGTTTTAAACATTTTAAAAATGTTATATAAGTGCAACCATTCAGCATATGCCACTTTGAGGTTGACTTTTCCCCTTTTTCACTCAGTATAAATTTCCTTGATGTCCATCAGAAGTTATTGGGTATCAACAGCTATTTCTTTTTTCCCCAAGTAATATTCCAAATAATACTTACAAGTAATATTTCAAGTAGAGTGCTACAGTATTTCTAACTATTTTCCTCCTAAAGGCATTTTGCTTATTTTTCTTTTTTTAATGGATAAAATGTTTATGGACCATGGTGTACAGGTTTTTCATTAAATATGTTCCATTTCTCTTAAATAAGTGCTAGGTTTTATAGTAGCTAAACTTTTCATCCTTTTTGTTTTGTTTTTTTATTTTTTGAGGTAGGGTTTCACCCTAGCCCAGGCTGACTGGAATTCACTATGTAGTCTCAGGGTGGCCTTGAATGCATGCCAATCCTTCTACTTCTGCCTCCTGAGTGCTGGGGTTAAAGGCATGTGCCACCATGCCTGGATAAACATTTGGTTTTTAAGAAACTACCAAAGATTTTCCATGGTAAAATTGGAACTGTATCACTTTATAGGTCTAGTAGCTTTTGGTCAAATATTTTTCCTAAGCTTCAGCTCTTTGCCTCCAGCTATCTATGGGTAGATTTACCTGACCATCTCACATTATTAAAACTTGAACTCATTGTCTTCTCTTATAAATCAGATATTTCTCTTTTATTTTCTGTCTAGACTAGAACTATTTATGTGCTCACATAAAATTTAGTAACTTGATGTGTTATGTCAAAGTTTAGGCCAGACAGCTTGGAGTATGTTAATGAATAATATGTAGAGAATCATACAGCTGTTTGACTTTTCATAGCTGGTCACACATAAGCAGCCCCAGACTTCTAAATGAACTAAAATCTTGACATGGAGTAGAAGACTAGAAAAGACATATTTGCTCTGGAAGGGTCCTGCCTTGAGTCTTGGTATAAAGTGCAAATGAGTTTTTAATTATTCTAGGCAACAACTTACTTTATTAGTGTCAACTCAACTGTCAATTAATCTTACATGGCATAGTCTGGTGGGTTGCCCCCAAGCTCAGTTGTGACAATTTATAGAATAGTCCCTAACTAGGCACTATTAACTAGTATTTATTAATTAGATCATTAACTAGGAGTCTAGTTAATGGTAATTGTGCTTTAGCCAATGAGTTATTAAGTATTTACACTGGAAGATTTCTGAAGAAAAAAACATTTTATGCTTCATGTGAGATGAGCTAGTTGTGGTGGCTCCTGGTTTGTATTTTGTTCATTAAATGGAGAGTCATTACTATTATTTTTACTAGCTATGATTAACTAGATAAGTAAACCACATCATTCTGGACTTCAACTCTATCCTCCTTTTTGAAGAAATAAGTTATCAGCCGGGTGTGATGGTTCACGTCTTTAATCCCAGAACTCGGGAGGCAGAGGTAAGAGGATTGCTGTGAGTTCAAGGCCACCCTGAGACTACATAGTTTATTCCAGGTCAGCCTGGACCAGAGTGAGACCCTCAAAAAACAAAAATGAAAAACAAAAAAGAAAACGAAAAGGAAAAGGAAAAGAAAAAAGAAACAAGTTATCTTTCAATCAAATTCTCGGTGTTTTGGCATAAAGATCATCAAATTAATATAACGTAATGAAATAAAGAACCTTCAGTACTAAGAAGTAATATAAGGAAATTATATTACAGTACAGTACCATTTTGTGGCTTCCTCGGGATCATGTATTCCTTTCCATCTAGTAGATAATTCCACTTATAGCAGAATGTAAGCTACTTTAGTATGAATGTTTGCTAGGAAGTTGACTGTATCAAAAGAAGCAATTAACATCATGTCCCTAAAGACTGTGTAGTGTGACTACTTGGCATAACTCTGGGTGAGGAAGCCAACCTGGCTTCCTAACAATAGGGAGTATGTTCAGGAAATTCCCCATTTAAGCTCATTTACAGCATCTTTGTCTGACTGGTGCTATGGGATGCTGGGGTCCGTGGAAGTCTGAGCTATTGGCACTGTTATTTCCTTCTTTTTGATTCAGTTTTATCAGGTTATGGTGACTATCAACATTAGCTGAAAAAGAGAAAGATCCACAAGATTCAGCCGGAGACCTGTGAAGTGAAACCAGTATGCTATCCCTTGACTTCTCACCTGTTCTTTCCATCTCTTCTTCAGAGCCTCACTTTGAATTCCCCATGCATACAGTTAGGATGTCTTGCACCAAACAAAGTGAAGTAAAGCTGGAGGACTGAACAGAATAGTTTTCTAGAGAATGAACTGTCTTTGAAATGTGTCTGGAATTGGCCAAGATATCTGCAAAATTATCAAGGAAGCTCTCTCTCTCTCTGTGTGCAGTGCAGTTATTTCTTCCTGACTGAAATGAGCATCTACACCGTGAAGCAGAGTTGCAATGATGAACTACATAAGACCTTGGCTCTTGACAATGAAATAAGGACAATATGGCTAATAGTTAGTAATAGTTAGGCCTATAATGATGAAGCTGTTGATATTTCCTCATTGAAGAAGGTGACCAAGCTTAACAGATCTTCACCTGAGATTCCAGGCACTACTCCCTCTTGCCCCAGATGCATGTGGTGTGTGTACACACTTGTGCCTCCCGAGTGCTGGGATTAAAGGCGTGCGCCAACACGCCCGGCGATAAGAACCCAAAGAACTAGGTTGAAAAAAGTTTTATGGTGCTTTCGGAGCGCGGCTGCGGTGTCTGGGGACAACGACCCAGGAACGATTGCTGATGGGTTCCCTCCTTTCTCCATTTACTGTTGCAACAAATAAAGGATGTTTGCACCTTAAAAAAAAGTTTTATGGTTTGGATCTGGATTGTACCCTAAAAGGCTTAGGGAGCAATAGTTTTAGTTACCTTTCCATTGCTGGGATAAAGCACCCAACCAAAATCAGGGCGGAAATGGTTTCACTTGGCTTACAGTGTTGAGGGGGAGCTCCATGATACCAGGGGAAGGATGCTGGCTATGTCACCTCTGTCACAGCAGATGGAAACAGTGGCCAGAGCAAACCAAGTTCTTGCAAGGGGGAACTGGCTATAACACCCCTAAGCCACCCCCCCCCCCCAGTAATACACCTCCTTCAGCAAGGCTCCATCTCCCAGGACAAAGTATTCAACATACATGTTTATGAGGGACACCTAAATCAAACCCACACCATTGCAACAATATTCAGAGGTGGGGAATGGTGGGGTCATGAGGTCTCTGACATCATCAACGTACTGATGAATTCAGAAACTAACTCTCTTAATGGGAAGGGTGGGCGCATTAGGAAGTGAGGCCTAGTTGGAGGAAGTCGGTTACTGGGAGTGAACTTTGTTTGTTTGTTTGTTTTTCAAGGTAGGGTCTCACTCTAGCCCAGGTTAATCTGGAATTCACTCTGTATTCTCAGGGTGGCCTTGAACTCCCAGGGATCCTCCTACCTCCACCTCCCAAGAGTGCTAGGATTAAAGGCCTGCGCCACCACACCCAGCTTGGGAGTGTACTTTTGAAGGCTATGTTTTGTTACTGGAGTTTTCTTTACATTTATAAGGTGACCATCTTTACCATGTGCTTCCCTCCACGTTCTTCTGCCTCACCTCAGGCCCGGAAACAACAGACCCAGTGAACAGGAACTGAAGCCCCTGAAACTATGACATGAAAAATTCCTTTCCACATGTAACTTGCTTTCCTCAGGTATTTTGTCTTAGCTATAAAATGCTAACATAAACAGGAAATAAGGAAATACAAAAGAAGTAGCTAACAGCCCTTTGCAAAGAATGTTGCTCAAAGGTCAGCTATACTGAGAGGCGTCTATTCCATTTTTGGAGAGAAGAGTCTGTCTCAGATCACCTCTCCCACCAAACAACCATAAATACAGGACCCTAGAAAGAAGTGCCAGACAGCAGACATTGGAGAAGTGCACATATGTGGAAGGAGGGGATAGCAGCACTGTGGTGACAGAATACCTACTTTTTTATTTTTAAGGTAAGTTTTTGCTTAAGAACAGACTAACACTTAAAATTCAAAATCTTAAAAAAAACCTTACTGATGACAGAATGAAGACACTGGATAGAATAAATAGTAAGTCTGAAGTTAGGGCACTAAGGATTATATAATCTAAAGAACATCAGGATGTTTATATATAACAGAAAATAAATGAAAGCTAATAATAACTTGGGTGAGTAGAGGATGAAAAATGACTTTGTTTTCTTATTGACCATATCTCATATTTTTCTGCATTCTAAATGAATACCTTTTTGGTGTGTGTGTGTGTGTGTGTGTGTGTGTGTGTTTGTGTGTGTGTTTTCACGTTTGTAAGTGCAGGTCTGCAGTGTCACAGTGGTTGTGGGAAGGTTAGAGGATACCTTTCAAGTGTTGGTCCTTCCACCTCATTTGAGTCAAGTTCTCGTGTTTATGCTGCCTGCCTTACAGAGGCCCTATATCCCCTGCTTTATAACAGGGGACCTGTCCCTAAAGGATATGAAATGCATTGTGTGAACGAGGTTGCTTACTGAGTGGGTAAGTCTAATTCTGAGACACGATGTTAAGAAACTAGTTTTGCTGAAGACCTCAGCCATATTAACCCCAGACTATGTCTATGCTAATGTTTATAGTGATGTCACAGTATTCCCATGACTTAGAACTACCAGAGTTTAGGTTGTTTCTTTTTAAATATTTGCATTATAAACAATATTGCAATAAACAATTTTTTTGTATAGAATGATAGCATGTGTGTGAATGCACAGACGTGTGTGGACATATAGGCACATGTGTGAGGAAGCCAGAGGAAAACCTCACTGTCATGCCTCCGGTCTGCCATCCACCTTTTCTCGAGACAGGGTCTTTCATTGGCCTGGTGCTCACTAAGCTAGATTGGCTGGCCAGCAAGCCCCGCTCCTGTTGTCCCAGACTGACATTACAGGCACCTGCTCCCATGCCAGCAGTTTTTACATAGGTTGCAGTTTTCAAGCTTGGGAGGCACATGTTTAGCTGACAGCCATCTTCTCATGCCTGAGTAATTTTTTTTAAATATTATTTATTTATTTTCAAGGGCAAAAAGGAGAGGGAGAGAGAGAGGGAGATAGAGGGAGAGGAGAGAATGGACATACCAGGGTCTCTAGCCACTGTAAATGAACTCCAGATGCATGTGCCACCTCGTGCATCTGGCTTTATGTGGGGTAGTGGGACATCAAACCTGGATTGTTAGGCCTTGTGGGCAAGAACCTTAAACACTGAGCCATCCCCCCAGCCCCTGATTAACTTTTTTATATGTATGACTACATGGGCATTTCTCGTGAATGAATTGGAATTGCTAAGCTAATGAGTACAATTCTCTTACTTCACAAAATTTCTACCAAAGCACAGTGCAATGATTTTTACTCCCAAGCATATAACCTATTCTGTCTTTATTTTGACTATTCACCTGTTCTCATAGGACCTGAAGGACGGCCTATGGAGGTAGCTCAGTTGATAAAGCTCTTGCGGCACAAATATGAGTATATGAATTCAGATGCCCAGAACCCACATAAAGCCAGACCCTGTAGTGCTATCACCTGTAATCCCAGCATATATATTATAGAGAAAAAGGAGGCTGGGAAAGGCCAATCCCCCAGAAATTCATGGACCAACTAGTCTGGAAAATACAACAGTGAACAATGAGATGCTTTCCCCAAAGAGGGTAGACAATTAGGACTGACACCTGCCATTGTGCATGGCATTCACATACCTGCACTGCACATGCACACATGCGCACACACACACCAAACAAAACAAAACAAAACACCTTGAAGGATCTCCATTTTGACTTCGCCATCCATATTTTAGCTCCATTAAAATAACCAAGTACTGAATAAAACATAAAATTTAAAAATCTATGGCAACTACTGGCTAGGGAATTCTGAGGAAGATAAGTTATTTGCTGAAAAATGAATCATTTTTTATTCCCTTAGTAGCACCTACCCAATTTAGGTCACTTTCCACCCTCTTCCAAGTTTCATTAGTTTTAAAGTATGTGATTTTAACATGTAGATGTGAAAACCTAAAACAAGGTTAATTATTCGCTTTTTTCAGATAGAATTTTTCTATGCAGCCCAGATCAGTCGTGGACTAGTGATCCTCCTGTCTCAGCTTCCAAAGTGCTGGGATTACCTGTATGCACTGCCATGCCCAGCTACATATATTAAATATCATTTCATTGAGAATGGAATTGGAATCTTTCTTATACACATGAACATGAAGAAACTGCTAAAACAACATAAGAATAGACTAATCACATATATTCCCTTTCCCCTTCATGTAGTGAAGTGATAAAGTATTTTACATTTTAAAATTAAAACGATGAATCAAATTATTAAGTTAAATCAGGAAAACATGCCACAATTCTTAGCAATCTAATAGAATTGTTATTTGTTCTATTGTTCTGCACATGTGTTTTCTTGAAGCTGTGATTACACATAAATTTTGTGCTTAGCTTTTAAAATTCAGTATCATAATCATCTTCTATGATCCCCTAATCTTCTTAATGAGTAATTTAATGGTTGAATAATAAATGATGTCCCTAATGGAAAGTAAGGTTGTTTCCAGTGTTTGGTTGCCCAAAGTAATTGTTTTGTTTCGTGCTCATAGTGTTTTGTGACTATAAAATTGTTTCCTAAGAATAAATTCTCAAGAGTCACATTATTGCATTATTGAACAAAAAGACTATAAAAACCTTTATAACCCTTGCCACATGGCACCACATTATTAGGCAAAAGGATATGTCAACCTAAGTTACACACACAGTAAATGTAGTGTTAGACATTCAAAAGAAATCATCCAATTTTATTTCTTTTTTAGAAAGCATTTTAATTAATTTATTTATTTGAGATAAATAGAGCTAGCTAGATAGATGAAATGATAGGTAATAGATAGATGGATAGATAGACAGATGATAGATAGGCAGTCTATGGGTGCACTAAAACCTCTTCCTATTGCAAATGAACTCCAGATGCACGTGTCACTTGTACATCTGGGTTTACATGGGTACTGGAAAATCGAACCCACGCTGGCAAGCTTTGCATGCAAGCACCTTTAAGTGCTGAGTCATCTCCCCAGCCTCTTACAATCTTATGAGTTAGAACCCTTTGAAGACCCTCCAAGTTAAAATAAATAAAATTGAGTAAGACATAAAAATCATCTCCTTAAATAAATTACTGAATTGACAAGAAAGTAAGGAATAAGATCTTCACAGTGAATCTAGACCACTAACTCTGTCAAATGACTAAGCTGCCCCTTTCCCTGGGTGATCGGTTGCATATAAATGAGCAAATGTTGATGCTGTTGTATCCTTCCCAGTGCATCCTATTAGGAGGCATAGCTCAGTGTGGTGTAACAGTGGTGATGTTAAGTTTGACCACAGATGAAAGTATCATTAGCTAGCTTTCTGTTTATAAAGGCACCCTCTCTCATCTGTAGTAAACACCGTATGTGTAGGATGATTCCTTGAGACTTTCTAAATACTCTCCGCAACCTTCTTTACCCAGTGGCACTGCCTCTCACCAAATGATTCTTATGCTGGTGCTTTCAAGGTAAATCTTCTCTGGTTTCTCCACTTCTGCAATTTCTTCTATGTTTAGCATTTGATATTTTTCTATAAATAGAGGGAAAAAAGATCTTCCTTTCTTGGTTAGATATTGCAACTAATTACTTTCAAAATTCCTTTTAATTCTAAATTGTCTCCAATACATTAATCAAGAATTACTCCAGGCTGCTTCATGTGTCCACTGTATATATTCCATAAGCTTTTGAGCACCTTTTTACTTCTTGCCCAGAAGGAAGTCCCATGCCACTGGATCTTTGCTGACCTGGACTTGGAATCAGTATTGTCTCCATGAAGACCCATTTCTGTTAGTATAACATGGTATTTGGAAGCTAAGTTCTGAGCAGTAACTCATTGCTATTAGGATATCATTGAATCTGAGCCCTTTCAGGAATATATTTATTCATTTATTCAATCCTATAATACACAACAAGAAGTTGTAGAAATAGTGTACCTATAGCACTACCAATAACAACCTATATGCTAAAGTTTATGGTATTTTTGCAAATCCTTTTTTTTTCTTAGAATATCCACTGAGTGCTTACATTTACAATACTATTTACCACTTGATTTATTTGTATTTTACTTTCCTCTTTGAATTTATCTTATTAAAACTTTGGTACCCTATTACCCTCAACCATTTCTTTTCACACTCAATTTTAGTGACTGCCTTCTTTTTCTTTTCTGTCATATCTTTCTCACACCAATTTTTATGTACACAAGTAGGTTCACACAGCTTTCTCTCTTACCCCTCTCATATATTTAAGGTGCCTTGTAATTTATTCTTTGGCTCCTTGATTTTTTTAAAACAACCATGTAACCAAGTAGCATTTTATTCTATGGATATACCATACATTATTCAACATGTTATCTACTTAGTACATTTAGCTCTTTATTAATATTTTGCTATTAAAAACAAAGCCAACAAAATAACAAAAAACACAAAAAAATATAAAAAAAAACAAACAAAAAGAACAACAAAAAAAGAAAAAAAAAAACAAAGCCATAGGGGCTGGAGAGATGGTTCAGTGGTTAAAGAGCTTGGCTGCAAAACCAAAGGATCTGGGTTTGATTCACCAGTACCCACTTAAAGCCAGATGCATAAGATGGCACATGAGTCTAGAGTTTGTTTGCAGTAGCTAGAGGTTCGGGTGTGCCCATTCTCTCTCTCCTTCTCAAATATATGAATAAATAAATAAATAATATATTTTTTTTAAAAATCAAGCCATAAAAATAGCCCTGTGCATTTTCTTTTTGTAGTTGGGATGTATCTGCACTAAAAAATCACAGTAGAGGAATTGTGTAGTGAAAAACTAAAATCATGTGGTTTTTGGTAGATATCGCCAAGTTCCTGTCTAGAGAGGTGGTAATGTTTTTAATCAGTGATGCTTGAGCAGTTTTCCTCAGCCTCACCAAGAATGTTACCAAGATTGTTAGCTATTGCTTTGAAAGAGTTTGTCCCCATGTGGCCTCTGTTATTCTTCTACCTACCTGACCAATACATTTCGCAATTAATTTTGCCCTGTTGAGACTTTCTTTTTTCTTTTTACTTTCTTTTGAGAGAGTGATAGAGGGAAAGACACACACACACACACACACACAGAGAGAGAGAGAGAGAGAGAGAGAGGGAGAGAGAGAGAGAGAGAAGAGAGAAAGCACACCAGGGCTTCCAGCCACTGCAAACGAAGTCCAGACGCATGTGCCACCTTGTGCATCTGGCTTATGTGGGTCCTGGGGAATCAAACTAAGATCCTTTGGCTTTGCAGGCAAACCCTTAACTGGCTAAGTCATCTTTCCAGCCTTGGACTTCCTTTTTTTTAAAAAAAATTATTTTTTTATTTTAGAGAGGGAGAGAGAGAATGGGTGCACCAGGGCCTCCAGCCACTGCAAATGAACTCCAGATGCATGTGCTAACTTGTGCATCTAGCTTTCATGGGTACTGGGGAATCTAACCTGAGTCCTTAGGCTTTGCAGGGAAGTGTCTTAACCACTAAGCCGTCTTTCCAGCCCCTCTGTCGGGATTTTCCTTGGTTCTAAATCACCAGCTAGAGCAAAGGTTAGGATCTGATATTTATCTCAGAATTTTTAAATTCACAACATTTTGAGGAAAGGTACTTATTGGAAACAATCTGTTCAAAGACAGGAAGGTTTTGCTTCATAAAAATTTCTAAACAAATAACAGATCTAAAAATGATGAGATATGAAAATTTTACATATTGTTATGTTGGACTTTGCAAAAACAAAGCCAAATGTCTTTTAGGGATCCACCAGTCAGCAAAACAGGTCTCAAAACAAGTTTTTCTTACCTTGAACTTTTACATGGTTATTTGCAGGGAAGATGAGTGTCTGAGCCTGTACTGAAGGTTGTAAGATAGATGGAAAATAATAGGAAAGCATCTTGCATTTCTGCTTATGTAAGTAGAAAGAATCTTATTCTGTATAAAAGGTTTATGTATTTTTAACAACAGAGCTATTTTCTTTGGAAGAGAACCAATACTTATAGAAACAGTTATACAGTGAGCTCTTGCTTAAAAGGACAATATTTCCAGGTTTGGGTATTGAGCAGTCCTGAAGCTTCGTAATTTGTAATTGTGCTGAGAATGGAATTCGAATTCTATATTCAGCACACTGAAAGGCAAATGTTTGACTGAAACATCTCTTAGCTGGTGAGTGGACCATTTTCCCTAGGGCTCTGTTACTCTCACGTGTATAATTCATGGAGAAGAAGCAAATGATATGTCTTTACATATAGACTGTACCCAGTCTTTTGATGCTAAAATTATAGCATAATGAATAATTTTGTGCATATTTTTATCCCACTGGAGGAAAATTAATTGGTGTCATCTTTCTTCCAGTTCTCATAGCCCTTGGTCTATTAGGCAGTGTCTTCCACATGTGTAGTGGACCTTTCTTCCTCAGCTGTTATCCTATGTGTCAATTATCTCAGAAAACACCCTCACAAGACACACCCAGATGTGTGCTTTACTATGCTCCAAGGCCTCTTCAATCGAATCAAGTTGAAAATCAAGATTAATCATCACCATGATCATGTACATGGAGAAAATATTGAGCCAGATGTGAAGCACCTTTCTATGCTGCAGGACTTCGAGCATTCACCATGCTACCACGCCATAAGATTCTTTAAGAAGGGAGCTGTAGTATGTAGTGTTCTAAACTTATTTGACCACGATATTATTGTTTTTCCCTCTGAGCATCTCTGGAAAGTAATGTTCCTTGTAACTTACTTTATTAACCATTTCCATGGTGCATACAATTGGGGATTCTGAGAGGTCCACTTCACAGGAAGGTTAAGTTCTTTTCAATTCTCCCTACATAATTCAATTCATCCTCCAGCACCTTTAGAATCTTTTCTAAACAGACAGCACCCACTGTTTCTTTTCCTTCAGTCTTTCCAGAACATGTTTTCAAGAAATGGGCTCTACAACCCCAGGACATCTCTCAGCAGCCCTGAGTGATCGTTTCTCCACAGAACTGACGCATTAATTGCTGACACATGTTTATTATTTCTGATGTAGCTGGTCTGGCCAATTATCCCCAAATGACTAAGACTAGAATGAGCCAACGAGATGACTCAGTGGGGTAAAAGTGTTTGCTGCACAAGTGTGAGCGGTAGAGTTCAGATCCCCAGAACTCACATAGAGCCAGACACAGTAGCGCATATCTGTAATACTGGTGCTCCAATGGCAAGATGGGAAGCAGGAACAGAAGAATTCTAGAGCTCATAGATGCCTTCACACACATGCATACATGCACACATGCATCACACACATCACACACATCACACATACATCTCTCTCTCTCTCATACACACAATAAAAAATAAAATGACCACTTTTAAAATATTTATTTATTTATTTACTTGAGAGAGAGAGAGAAGAAGAGGCAGATAGAGAGAATTGGCACTCCAGGGCCTTTAGCCACTGCAAACAAACTCACTTGTGCATCTGGCTTACATGGGTCCTGGGGAATTGAACCAGGGTCCTTAGGCTTTGCAGGCAAATGCCTTAACTGCTAAGCCATTTTCCCAGCCCAAAATGAGCACGTTTAATTTCATCTTTGCCTGCTGTATTGATGATTATGTTGGGTGTTTTACATATTACATTATCTATTTTCATTTTTGTTTTTGATTGATATATGTCAGAGGTTTAACATATTACTTCATCGATCTTTATGTTTATTTTTATTTACTTGCTATTTTTGTGTGCAAGGTAGTGGTGTGGTGTGTATATGGTTATGCATGCATATGTGCCCACGTGGCACACTATGCACTTGCCTGAGGTGAATGGAGGGGAATATGAGATGTCCTTCTCCATCTATTTTCTGATCTTGCCTTTTTTATTTATTCATGAGCCCTATGATTCTCAGGCCTCTGCTTCCCACAGAGCTGGAATTAGAGACATGTATGGCCATGCCCAGCTATTTTGTGGGTTCTGGGGACTGAATTCTAGAGGTCACTCAGGCCTCCTCAGGACCTTATGCTTGCAAAGGAAATGATCTTAATTTGATGAACCATCTAGTCAGCTCTATTTGCTTTTTGTTTTGAGAGAGAGAGAGAGAGAGAGAGAGAGAGAGAGACAGAGACTCATTCTGTAGCTCATGTTGGCCTGAAACTCACTGTCACCCAGGCTGACCTTGAATTCATGGACATCCTCATACTCTAGCTGCCTGCGTGCTGAGATTATAGGCAGACATCCACCTTTATTTTTTTCAATATTTTTATTTATTTATTTATTTGCAAGCAGAGAAAAATAGAAAGAAGAGAGACAGACAGAGAAGATGGACATGCTATGGCCTACAGCCTCTACAAACAAACTCCAGATGCATGATGCATGCTACTTTGTGCATCTGGCTTTACATGGGTACTGGGGAATTGATCCTGTATTGTTAGGCTTGGCAGGCAAGAGCCTTAGCCTCTAAGCCATCTCTACAGCCCATTATTTTTATTCTTAATTTATATGGGTTGATGTAAAAAAAATCACAATTTTATAAACAAGCCTTTTGTATTTTTGAAAATTTCATACATGTATACAATGTATTTTAATCCATACCTACACTCTCTTTCCCCCTTTCCACTCCCACTAAAACTCTTCTTCCCAGTAGAACCCCATCTAACTTCCATGATATGTTTATTTTATTTTTTTGACCCACTGATTTAAATTAGGATCACTTGCAGAATCATAGGTGGGAAGTTACTTACTGGAGAATGGGCAATCCTCCAATTCATATATAAGCACCAAAGACCCCAGATAGTCAAAGTGATCCTGAGCAAAAATAATATTGCTGGAGGTATCACCATATATGATTTCAAGTTATACTACAGAGCCATAGAAATAACAACAGCATGCTGTTGACACAAAAACAGGCATGTAGATCAATGGAATAGAATAGAGGCCCCAGATAGAAATCCATGAAACTACCTAAATTTTGACAAAAATGGGAAAAAACATACATTGGAAAAGAGAGCATTTCAACAAATGGTGCTGGATATCCATATATAGAAGAATGAAGTTAAGCCCTTATCTCTAATCTTGCACAAAACCCAACCTCAAATGGATCAAAGACCTTAATGAAGACCTGAAACCATGAACCTGCTAAAGGAGCAGGAGGAGGCACATTGCAAGGTATAGGTATGGGTAGGGATTTTCTGAACAAGATTTTAGTCCTTCTGGAGACAAGAACAACTGACAAGTGGGACCCATGGAAATAAAAAGCTTTTGTACAACTCAAGAAACAGTCATCGAGTGAAGAGGCAGCCTACAGAATGGAGGAAAATCTTTGTCAGCTGTACATTTGACAGAAGATTAATATTTAGAATATGCATAGAACTCAAAAAAAAAAAAACCAAAAAACTAAACATCCAGAAAGTAAACAAGCCAATCAAAAAGTGATCAGTGGAACCGAACAGAGAGTTCTTAAAGAAGACATACAAATGGCTAATAGATATCTTAAAAAGTGTTCTTCATCCGTGGCCATCAAGGAAATACAAATTAAAATCACCCCTAGATTCCATCTCACTCCAGCCAGAATGGCTAACACCAATAAAGACAAATGACAAAAAATACTGGTAAGGATATGGAGAAAGTTGGATCCTTATTCACTTTCGGTGGGCAAGCAAGCCAGTGCATTATAGAAATAAGTGTGGAGGTTTCTTAGAAATATAAAAATAGAACTTAGCATATGACCCAGCTATGCCACTCCTGGGCATGTACTCTAAGGAATTTACATTCTACTTCAGAGATATTTGCTCACCCATGTTTACTGCTGCTATATTCAAAATAGCTAGGATATGGTACCAGCTTATATGCTCATCAACTTGTGAATGGATTATGAAGATGTGGATTATGAAGCCCACATATACACAGTGGGCTTTTTTTTTTTTTTTTTTTTTTTTTGAGGTAGGGTTTCACTCTAGCTCAGGCTGACCCGAAATTCACTATGCAGTCTCAGGGTGGCCTTGAACTCACTGTGATCCTCCTACCTCTGCCTTTTGAGTGCTGGGATTAGAGGTGTGTGCCACCATGTCAGGTACACAGTGGGCTTTTTATTCAGCTGTAAAGATATATGAAACTTGCAGGAAACTGAATAAAACTGGAAAGGATCATACTTAGTGAGATAACCCAGGCTCAGAAATACAAAATGCATTTGAATTTCTTAATTAGTGGCTATAAGGTAGAATGAGTGTCTGTAGAGGCCAGAAAGCTAGAAAAGGGTCACAGGAAGTGGACTAGGTGGGGGACAACATGGGACACAAAAGTAGGGGGGTAGTAATAGTGGTAGGGAAAGGTTTAAGCAGGTGTAAGAGTAGGGAGATGAGGATAGTGGGAAGATGAATCAAAACTAAGGACATATAAATAAGCCATATATATAAGCATACCACTTGGGAAACCACCTTAAAATATAAATCAAAATAAAAAGTGTTTAAAATGAAGGTCTCTTACATGGGTGGATAAAGCTGCTTCCAGAAGCCTTAGAGTATTAATTAAAAGTCCCAGAGCTTGGAATTAGTTACATACCAATGACCTGTTGCAGGGAAGATATAGAAACCCCTGGAGCAATAGTGGCTATGGCAATTGCTCTTGGTTGCCCAACAAAACTAGACAGCAAGTTCCTATTGCTGAAGGTGCCTCATGCTTCAGTTACAAGAAATGAAGAAAGCAAGCTGGATGCCAATCCTTACTGGCTAGCTGTCTTCATGTTAGAAGATGCTAAGCAAACTGCTGAGAGAGAGAGGGCATTAACAATTCTACCCGGCTGTGGACCATATGGACTTTAAAAATTCCCATTTTAAGCCGGGCATGGTGGCGCACGCCTTTAATCCCAGCACTTGGGAGGCAGAGGTAAGAGGCTTGCCATGAGTTCGAGGCCACTCTGAGACTACATAGTGAATTCCAGGTCAGCTTGGGCTAGAGCAAGACCCTGCCTCAAAAACCAACGAAACAAAAATTTCCCATTTTAGGGATACCATCTTGTTTTGCACACGAAGCCTGTGAAGTCTAGAGAGGTGTCACATCTAGCTCAAAGTGACACAGCCAGTATTGGGCACTATCTGGAATATCCTGCTGGCTTTGTAGATGTGTGTGACTACTGTGACCAGTTTTCCTGTTCCATGCTGTTTCCTAGCAATTTATCAAAGTGTAGATCTCAGCCTCGTAGACAAAGGAATTCCAATTGAATGTACTTTGGATTCAATTTTCTGGTTATTTCAGTGCAGGTAAGTTATTCATTCCTGACCACTCTGTGGCTGCCTGGTTTCTCGCAAGCAGTGTAATGGCAGAGATTATAGTGCACGCGCGCGCGCGCACACACACACACACACACACACACACACACATCTGAGAAAGTTGTTCATTTCCCAGAATCTGACAAGGCTCATTAATTAAGGGAAACATTCCACTTGTTAGAATCTCAGATAAAGACTCGCCCCTAGCCAGACTGACTGGAGGCATCTCTTTATGAGATGAGGAGATAAAGCTGAGCTTCTCAAAAAGTATTGTTCCTCTTTTCCTATCTACCAGAAGCAGAAATGAGGCCTCATTGGCTTGGTGAAATTGCCCTCTAATTCCTGTAACATTCCCCAGGGAAAGATCTCTGGAGTTTTAACTCTGTTTTTTCTCCAAAATCAACATTATTCAACAACTCAGTGGCACCTTTGAACATCAAAGGCCAAGTGTCAGTGCTCAGAGAGCAAGGAAGTTCTGTTTTGAACATCAGGCCAACAACTCCCATGTTCCCCTCTCTGCACAAAGTTATTCATCTTCAGAGTAGTCTTTCATCGCCTTGGGTGTTTTGCTCACAAACATAAACTTTTTGATCTATGGCTCTCGCAAGAGTGAGAGGGATGCAGGTGGCCATCCTAACACCTACATCGACACACCCGTGCAGGTGGTGCCAGGGTGGCTGGTCCAGTTGGAGTTTCCAGATCAGGAACAATGCCCACTTTCTGTCTGAATGTTTTCCTACTCTTGTGCTGGCACTGTCCAGTTTTGGTAGGAAGGTTCTAGCCTCCTACTATTCATTAGAAGGGCTCGATTTACTTTTCTCAGAATTTTAAGATATTTCAAGGAGGGCTTGCAAGTGTGATAAAATACTGCCATAACACTGCATTGCTGGCTAGAATATTTAGTCTACAGCTGGGTAAGTATAGCAATTGATAGAGCACTTAGCACAAGGCTCTGCACTCAATCCCCAGTACACAGAAAATTTTAATATTGAGTCTCCTTATGTTCAGTGTTAGAATAGGCCCCTGGATAAGCTCTATCATCATGGTGAGGTGTGTAGGTCAGGCTCATCAACCCTCGGATTTAGCTTCTCGGAATCCACTCACAGTTTGGTATTGGGTGATATAGGGGCTGGCAGTTTTCCCCAAATGCATTTCTTTCCTTACACAGTGAGAAATTAAAGCGGAAAGAGTAGTGTACGTGATGGTGAATCTTGACTGTCAACTTGATTGAATTGAGAGCTGGCTGGGTTAGTAAAGTATATCTCTAGGCATGTCTGTGAGAGTGTTTCCAGAAATGGTTTTCTAAGGAAAGAAGTTCACACTGAATGTGACTGGCACCATCCAATCAACTGGAGGCTCAGACAGAATACATGGGGGAGCACAAGGAAGCCTGCTAGCATGACCTCTGTAGAAAGGTTAAACATGCCTTGCTCTGTTTCCTGGCCACCATGAGGTAAGCAACTTTGCCCTGTCATGCCCTTCTGCTGTGACACTTCACCTCAACACTGGCCCATAGCAATTGAGCAAGCCAATTGAGAACAGAGACTGCTGGAACTGTAATCCAAAACAAATCCTTCTTCCTTCAGGGTATTTTGTCATGATAATGAAAAATACTGAATTAAGAAGTATGTACATTTTCTTTCTAGGATGCCACCATTCTAAAAGACACGCTTAAAAAATATAAAAGACACGCTTAGGACACTGGTTTTACATGCCACAAATGTCTTCATTTATTCATTCAGCAAATATTTTAAACCATTTACTAAATGTCAGGCTACTAAGGACTAATGACAACAATAAATAAAAAATGCCATGTGAAGGGATTTTCAGATTTCATTCAAATTACTAGCTAGATGATCTGAAAATAGGGAGATTATCTTCTTTAAAACAGGTAAACTAAGGGAAACACCCATGAAATGGAGGCAAAAGTGGTAATCCAAGAAGTGGTGATGTGGAAGGGGAAGGTGGGGAAATTTAAAGAGGGACTTGGCCAGTGATTGTTAGTTTGGAAGGTGAAGGAGACATGACTCAGGCAATGCACATTGTCCCTAGTTCCTGGCCAACAGCCAGCAAGGAAATAGGGAATGCAGTAACATACACAAGGAACTCACTTCTGCCAACACTTTTAAGGAGCTCTAAAGTTTTAAAGCTCTTCTTGGGAGCCTCTTTGAGAAGGCTCTTCCCAAGAAGAATCCACCTGGTTGGTTCCATGATGTTTACAACATGAAGCCACGGGCAGAGAAACCAATTTAGCAATGAGAAATTTGTATAGCTTTTAGGCAGGAAACTTGTAATTGAAGTACTGCCAGAACATGAATAAGCCTATCATATCCTAAACAACAAGCAAATCATGATATATTATGGATAGAAACACCTGCAATTCATTGTGGAGAGCTTTTACTGCTACAACTATCCAATGTGAAGTATGAATAAGTTAACCATGAGAAATTTGTACTGCTTTTAACTATAAAGTTTGTAATTTGAATTGTTAAGTATTGCAAGAAAATGATATGCCTACTCTGTCCTGGATAGCATGTGGATCATTGTGGTGGTTTGAATAGAATAGATGGCCCCCAATATATTCAGTTGTTTATTTGTTTATAGTTTGCATCTTTAGCCCCCTGGCTGGAGGCAGTGTCACTGGGTGGATCTTAAGGTGCGGTGGTGGGTTTCAGATTTCAATCTAAAGATATGCAAAGTGTGCCTAGCTGGAGTTCCTGAAGTGTGCTTTGTGGCTTTTGACCTTTTGGCTTGTGCTTCTCTCTCTCTGCTTGGTCCTGTGAAGGCAGGGCAGCTTCTTCTGCCATTTATGGAACTTTCCCTGGATCTGTAAGCTTCCGTAAATCCCTTCCTCCATAACTGTGTCTGGTCTGGAAGTTCATCTCAGTGAACCTGAAGCTGTCTGATACAGAACTTGGTACCGAGGAGCGGGCTGAGATGAACTTCACTATGTGGATGTTGATCTTTTGGAACCTTTGTTTTGGAGGAATAGGCATGGACTTGGTGCTTGCAACTGAAGATGTCTTCTGGAGTGGTAAGCCAAGTTTTATGGACTATTCTGATGAGAGTCTGAGAATGCTAAGTGCAGACAGCATTGAACTTCGAGGATTGGCTTATGAGCTTTCTAAGGGGAAGGAAAGACTGCAGAGGACTTTGTTGGAACTGGGCTGCTGGCATAAGGGCTGGCTATGTCCTGCTGCCCAGGCTCGGAGAGTTTGATCAAGGTTAAATTTGTAATGGACTGATGTGCTTGGCTGAAGATATTGGACTGAGAGATTTAAGATTTTAAGCTAGAAAACCTCAAGCAAGTTAAAATTACAGGCAGAGACTGTTTATAGGTTACTGAATCTGCTATTGTCAAACACATTAGCAATCTTAAAGGAAGATGGTCCAATTGCTTTACCATGGAAAGGATGCCTGAGGGAAGACTACCATAGAAATGCAAACACTTTCGGAAAGAGTTGACTGGAGAAGGAACCTGCTTTTCAAGGTTATGATTTATTTTGTCTGTGAATTAAGAATATGGCTGTGTCCTGCACACCTGGTATTGGTTTCAGAAGCATGAAAAATGTGAGCAGTGGTCATGAATTGCACACGGTTCCAGAAGCTGTTGCTGAGATGCAGCATGAGGTAGGGCCTGATGCCCTGATAGGCTGAAAGAGCCTTTGGAAGATGGGCCGTGGTTTGCATGAAGACCTGAAGATGTTTTGTATATACCAGGACTATTCAAGTGCTACCAAAGAGCGCACTGTTGGCCTGAGATGGAAGTGTTCCCTGGCTACTCTGCCCAGCTGGAGGGGCAGAATTGGAAAGACTGGAGACTGTTAGTCTCTGGTTATATTGAACTTAAACTGCAGAAGTTTGATGTTTGTTTGATGGTGGTTGAGTTTGCATTGTTTTAGTCTCTCCTTGCTGTGCCTTATACCAGTTGAAAATGTTTACTCTGTGCCTTTACATGTTAGAAGTGTTTAACTTGTTTGATTTTACAGATCTTAATATCTTAAATTGGTCAAGACTGTGGGGACCTTTGAAATTGAACTGAGTACAATTTACAATATGTGATGGTTATAAATCTATTGGGGGCCAGGGGCGGAATGTGTTGGTTTGAATAGAATAGATGGCCCCCAATATATTCAGTTGTTTATTTGTTTGTAGTTTGCATCTTTAGCCCCCTGGCTGGAGGCAGTGTCACTGGGTGGATCTTTAGGTGTGGTGGTGGGTTTCAGATTTCAATCTAAAGATATGCAAAGTGTGCCTAGCTGGAGTTCCTGAAGTGTGCTTTGTGGCTTTTGACCTTTTGGCTTGTGCTTCTCTCTCTCTGCTTGGTCCTGTGAAGGCAGGCCAGTTTCTTCTGCCATTTATGGAACTTCCCCTGGATCTGTAAGCTTCAATAAATCTCTTCCTCCATAACTGTGTCTGGTCTGGAAGTTCATCTCAGTGAACCTGAAGCTTTCTGATACAATCATGTACTATCTGAATCCAAACACCTGCAATTTATCATGGAGACCATTTTTTAAATATATTTTTAATTGTTTTGGTTTTATTTTTATTTATTTATTTGAGAGGGACAGAGAGAGAGAGAGAATGGGCATGCCAGGGCCTCCAGCCACTGCAAATGAACTCCAGATGAGTGTGCCCCCTTGTGCATTTGGCTAACATGGGTCCTGGGGAATGGAGCCTCTTACTAGGGTCCTTAGGCTTCACAGGCAGGTGCTTAACTGCTAAGCCATCTCTCCAGCCCTATCATGGAGACCTTCTGTTAGCCACAAGAATCCAGTTGGAAACATGAGGGAGCTACCCATGTCCTCCCAGCATCACCCCTCAGCCAGTGGTTGACTAAGGTGGTAATTATATAGTCTAGCCATCTGTAACCTCCTTGGGTTATTCTTCTTAGGTGTGCAATGCCTCTTTGGGTTCTCTAGTGAGTCTGATTCTAGTTGGCCATAGTCATGAATTGCTTTTTAATCATTTGTTAGATGGTATCCAAGAGCAAGTATAAAGAAATGACCAGAAAGGGGAGTGAGGGAAATGTCAAAGGACACACATGACACATAAGGGGAGCATATGGCTGGAGGGGAAATGCAGTAGAGGAAGGAGATCAGGGAGAGGAGCGGGATGAGAATCAACTAAAACAAAAGCCAAAACAAAGGTATTTGAAAAAGCCACAATGAATGATAACTAAATCCCTGTATGGCAATCAAAGATTAAGAAAGAAATAAAGAGAGGGGGAGAAAAGAACAGAATTAGAGAGAGAAAGGCAAAAATAAATAAAATACAGGGCTGGAGAGATGGCTTAGTGGTTAAGGCACTTGCCTGCAAAGCCAAAGGACCCAGGTTCAATTCCCCAGGACCCATGTAAGCCAGGTTCACAAGGTGGTGCATGTATCTGGAGTTCATTTGCAGCAGCTGGAGGCCCTGGCACACCTGTTCTCTTGTCTCTTTCTCTCTCTCTCTCAAAAAATAAATAAAATGTTAAAATAAATAAGTAGACCAAAACTAAAGGCTAACCCACAATGCATGACCCATATACCCCAACAAGGAGGGTCCCTGTGGAGGGGGGAGGATAGAGAGGAGGCTAACAATGGTACCAACTTGACTGCATTCACTGACTACAAAAATAATAAATAAACTAATAAATAAAAGGAAAAAAAGATAATGTACTCAAAAACCCTTCAAAAATAAATAAATAAGTACATAAATAAAATATAATCATAACAGAACATATCTTTTGTTGAATTCTTTTTCCATCTCACTTCCTCCCTCCCCTTGAATGTTTCTGAGGAACATTTTCCAAATAAATCACCTGTACCATGTTACGGCTCAAGACTGACACAAAAATCCTCATGTAAGATGCTAGCCAAGGGTGGGAGTGAGGTGCTGTATGTCTTCGTGTGAAAGCTAAGGTATACTTTCCAGCTGAGAATGAAATCTGAGCAGACACTGAGTCACAGAAACGGCTGGAGATGTGGATTTGACTCCCAGCTCTACCTATCACTTATTAAATTAAACAGGCAAGTTACTTAACCTCCCTTGATGTTTGTTTTGTTCTCTGTTAAATGGGCTTAGTATCTTGGTGGTAGATGGTGTTAAGTGGGGATGAGGCATGGTGAGGTGGAGGAAAGAGGAGAAGGAGGGTGGGAGAGAGTCAACCAAAACTAAGTATGAATGATTATGCCACAAGCCAACCTGCTATTTTGTATGATAATTAAATATAATGAAAACAAAATGAATGTGTTTACTGTCTACCTTATATTTAGTGAAATTGAGATGAACAATGTATGCACAGTGGTGCAGTGTTTGACCCACAGTAGATACTCTCTAGATGGTATCTCACTGGTGATTTTTCTACCCAATGCGCTGCAAGAGAAATATCATGAACTCTTTGACTTAAATTCATGTCTTTCCCCACTTTCTTTTTTTTTTTATTGGCAACTTCCATGATTGTAAACAATATCCCATGGTAATTCCCTTCCTTCTCCCACTTTCCCCTTTGAAACTCTACTCTCCATCATATCCCCTCCCCCTCTCAATCAGTTTCTCTTTTATTTTGATGTCATGATCTTTTCTTCCTGTTATGATGGTCTTGTGTAGGTAGTGTCAGGCACTGTGAGGTCATGGATATCCAGGCCATTTTGTGTCTGTGGGGAGCACGTTGTAAGGAGTCCTACCCTTCTTTGGCTCTTACATCCTTTCCACCACCTCTTCTGCATTAGACCCTGAGCCTTGGAAGGTGTGATAGAGATATTTCAGTGCTGAACACTCCTCTGTCACTTCTTCTCAGCACCATGGTGGCTTCTGAGTCATCCCAAGGTCACTGCCATCTGAAAAGAGAAGGTTCTCTAACCAAAAGTGAGAGTAGCATTAATATATGGGTACGAACATTAAGTGAAGTGTTCACTGGGCAGTTTGGTTCCCACTTTCATCATCATATCATAATGTGACATGGCCAGCAGTATTGCCACCCGGTACCCTGGCTTCCCAGATGGAAACTGTATGCTTACTTGGCAAAGATGCTTACTTCAACCTGCAGAACTGATTAGTGCAAAAATAGAGATGTTTTGTGTTAAATCACTTCACTTAAATATTATTATCAGGTTAATATAGTCATGTCCAGTTATAAGGTGCTTAAGTAATCGATTGTAGCAGCTATTGAGTTACAAAGAGTTCTAAAAATCTGAGGTCATTCTCCTAGTTCTTTGAAATCACCTACTTTTAATTTGGGGGATGAAAAAGAAATGGCCATTTTACTGGACCAGTTGGTGGCCAGGTAGAACTATTTAGGATGCCTACATTTGCTCTCTGGTTACAATAAAACCACAGTTGTATTTTTAAATATGGCCAGGCTGGAATTTTTCCAGTGTGAAGCACTAAGCTAAGAATAGGCCTCAAGGAAAGTTCTTGTTACAAAACAAGCAGCAATAGGTGGCCAAGGAAAATGAGCCAGGGGGCTTTCTACCAGCCTGGAGTGTTCTCTCTCCCTGTTGACAACAGTCAGCAGTCTGGCTACATTCGGGAAAGTTCTTTTAATTAACCAGCCCTCCCGGCCCTGTTTCTTCCGGTTGGGGAATTTGCCAGAGTTGGCTCATTTTGAAGATATTTCTCCTTAAATCCACAAGCAGGAAGCGGAAGCTTCAAGATAAGGTGCTGCCAAAGAGGAAGTAAAATGCATTTAATTTATGAAGTCTCAGATCATGTTGGATGCTCAGGAAGCAGGATTAGTAGAATTAGTCCTGAATCACAGGGGAAAAGAGAATAAAGAAATGTACATACACGTGGGCTAATTCCTTAAGAAAAATTTCCCCTTGGTAATAAGCTATTTACTCCCTGTGTGAGAATCCATAACACAAATTCATCCTAAATAGTCTTCGTATTTGCTCAGCATGGCTCCCCTCCTCGCCCTTGACCTTCTAGTTTGGCAAACAGAGTTGTGGTTAAATGCTAAACATGTGTGGTGAAAATTCTGGTACCTGTCTATCTCTGAGTACTTGCCATGGTCTACATGGGATGGTTTCTCTAAAGGCCCTGGGTCAGTAGATCTCAGAGTTAGGTAGGGTTTGGTCACCTGTTCATTTTAAGTAAGTGAAAATTCCTGGGACTCACCTTGATCTGTTGAGTCAGAGCATGTTAAGAGTTGGACCTGAAGAGGGGTGTGTTTGTTTGAGACAAGGACTCATGTAGCCTATGATGTTCTCAAATTCATTATGTAGCTGAGGCTGACCTCAAATTCCTAATTCTCCTGCATTTACTACTCAAGTTCCGGGATTATAGGTATGTATTCTCTCTCTCTCTCTCTCTCTCTCTTTAGATAGGCATCTTACTATGTTGTTCTGGCAAACCTGGAACTAACTCTATAGCCCAGGAAGGGCTTGCAGTTGTCCTGCCTCAATTTCCTGACTATTAAGATTACAGGCTTGAGACACCATGCCCAGCTAAGATATGCATCTTAATGAGATGTCCAGATGACTCTTCTCCATTGTGAGAATTCTGTCTTCTGGGTATGAAGAGCAGGGTGAGCAAGACTGAGTTTCTGCTGCATCCAGATGTTCTAAGACACCTGGCACCTTCAAATGAGTCAATATGCATTTCTGGGAAATGAAGTTAGCAGTAAGCAGACCAATTTTACATCAAATGTACTTATATTGTGGTCACACAACAAATGCTACTTTATAACATAGTAGCACACTGTTAATTTCCTTTCATAAATTTATTTTTATTTATTTACTCATTAGAGAGATAATGGGCATCCAGGGCCTTTAGCCACTGCAAACAAACTCTAGATGCATGTGCCACCATGTGTATCTGACTTTCATTGGTTCTGGGAAGCTGAATCTTGGTCCTTAGGCTTCAAAACAAGCACCTTAACCACTAAGCCATCTCTCCAGACCTAATTTTCTTTAGCATGTTTGTATACCTCAATGTGATTGAAATGTCATTAGGGTTTTCTTCCTCTACCAGTCTCTACAAAGCTAACTTAGGTGTTAGCAGAGCACATTTTTTTTTTTTTTTTTTTTTTTTGTGGGGAGGAAGTGGTGCTGAGGCTTTCAAAATTCCCAAAATAAGAAGTTAAATAAGGCTTTCCAAAGGTGGAAGGATAGGGAGCCGTCCACCTTCTCCCCAGGAAATAGGAGGAGGCCACTGCCGGCATTTCCCAGTTATCAGCAGTGAGGGCTGGACAGTAAATTCACACCCTGGTAGAGGCTCCTGCCACAGAAGGCAGTGGCCAATGCCACTTTCTACAACACTAGCCCATCTTCTATCTACAGGCTGGCCTTGGTTAAAATTCTAGTATGTTTCAGGGACTGCAACATCATCTTTCAGACTCTCAGTCCCTTGGGAGTGTCCTTTCACTATAAAAGTGAGAAAGAACGGTCCTGGGCACAGAAATGAAAATGGTTAAAAACCTGAACATTCAATTAACAGGCGTGGAGGGAAGAATAAAGGACTGCAAAGAACAGGACAGCCATTCAAGGATGTGTGATGCATCCTGGAGCCCTAGTGAAGCAGCCTACAGTATGTCTATGTCTGAATCCTATGCTTTCCTTTTCTGTGGGTTTGGCTTGCATTGTCCTGAGGAATCAAACCTGGGTCCTTTGGCTTTGCAGGCAAGAGCCTTAATCACTAAGCAATCCCTCCAACCCTCTTTCCTTTTCTGGTTTGAATCCATGTAGGGCATGCTTTTGGTAAGATGGAGATTTCCAAGGGGCCCATGTGAGCAGAGGTTGAAAGCTGAGTATCTTAGCTAGCTACACCTTCAGAGCTTGAGAAACTCCGCTAATCAGCTTGTTTCTTGTGAAATTTTGGAGGCAGAATGACATTCAACACTCTAGCTCTTCAATTCTCACCTAATGTCCTCTTCAACTCACCCTCTGCACTCCTGGCTATTTTGGGGCCTCTCCAGCAGGAGGTCTGTTCCAGCTTCTTCAGCCACCGGAGAAACCCAAAGCAAGTCCGTCAGCTGCGAAAACCAACTCCTGAGACTTGAAGGCCCAATCTCAAGGGCAGGGCAGAGAAAATACTCTGAGATAATGCAGGAAATCATTACCATGAGGGAATTTATAATCACATACTTCTCATCCTCCCCCCAATTCTGAACAGAGTTCATGGTGTTAGGCTTTGACATTTTTGAGCAACCACGACTAAATTTAGCTAAGTAAACTGGGATGAAGACCTGGAATACTGTCAGAATCTGGAGAATGGAAGAGAAAGAGAAGGAAGAGGAGAGAAACCCTCTGTTAAATGCCAGGCTCTTTGAGAAGTGTTGACTTACTGGTTACTTATTTCATTAAAATCAATTGTATTCACTGGAAATTTTCTTCTTTTGTTTGGCTTTGGCCTTGATATCTACCCAGAGCACCAGTGCTAACAAGAGAGATGTCAGCTTTTCCTCACCACTCCTTTTCATCTGCTGTCTCTTGTTATACCTCCTAGTTTCTTTCTTCTTCTTCTTCTTTTTCTTTTTCGAGGTAGGGTCTCGCTCTAGCCCAGGCTGACCTGGAATTCACTATGCAGTCTCAGGGTAGCCTCGAACTCATGGCAATCCTCCTACCTCTGCCTCCCAAGAGCTGGAATTAAAGGCGTGTGCCACCATGCCTGGCTGATCTCTAAGATTTTTTTCAAAAAGATTTTATTTATTTATTTGAGAGAGAGAGAGAGAGAGAGAGAGAGAGAGAGAGAGAGAGAATGAACACATTGGGGCCTCTAGCTACTGCAACAAACACTAGACACATGTGCCTTCTTGTGCATTTGGCTTTACATGGGTACTGGAGAATCTAACCTGGGTCCTTAAGCTTTGCAGGCAAGCACCTTAACTGCTGAACCATCTCTCCAGTGCCTAGACATTCCATTTTAAAAATGTGTAGCCATAGACTATTAGCTTGATTTGAACTCTGAAAACCCTACTGAATATAGAAATAAAACTGATTCCTGTTTATTATCTCTGTCATGTAGATAAGTTGCCAATGTGGAAAATAGATGTATAGTCTCCTAAAGAAATAGCAATATGGCACATTATCTGATACTACACAAGACTTGTATAATAGGATGAAAAAATAATGACATCAAAATAGAGCAGGGACTACTTGGAGAGAAGAATGGATTCAGTGGAATAGGAATGGAAACGGAGGACAAAAGAGTGTGTTGGGAAGAGATTATGATTATGGGATATTGTGAATATGCATGGAGGTTAGCAATAAAAAAGTTAGAATAGAAACAGTAATAAAAGCAAGATATTCCAGAATACCCTTTAAGTTGCATTCAGACACAAGTGTTAATAAATTGTATTCTTTTTACTACAAAAGTACAAAAGACATAAATTAACAAAATTGGAAAATGTTGAAAATTCAATGAAGAATATAAAAATTACCTTAAGTTCTACCATCCACATGTAGTCTCTGTTAATGTTCTAGTGAAATATTTACTCTTCCTTTCTAAGCTTTTCCTTTACTGCCAGATGCTTACCTTAGGTATGTGTCACAGATAACATTGTGTATATGCCAAGTATTACAGTGAAAAAGCTACAAAGGAAATAATATGAAAGATGTGGTGGGGTCCCTGAGATTGAAGCATGGTCTAATGAGCCTATGCTCTCCAGTTTAAAATTATTAAACACAAGTTCTGTCAATCAAATATGAGTTTATATGAGGTATTTTTTTTGTGTGTGATAACATGACATGATGTGTAGTCCAGGTTCATCCTGGAATTCTGTCTGTAGCCTGAGCTGGCCTTGAATTTAGTATCCTGCATGCTGAGATTACTGGCAGGCACAAGCATAGCTGGCTCTGGTATTTAATCTTTGCCTTTTTTTTTTTTTTCTTGGTTTTTTGAGGTAGGGTCTCAGTCAAGCTCAGGCTGACCTGGAATTCACTATGGAGTTGCAGGGTGGCCTCGAACTCACGGCGATCCTCCTACCTCTGCCTTCCAAGTGCTGGCATTAAAGGTGTGCGCCACCATGCCCGGCAAGCCTTTTACACTGAACGAAGTATGGCTATTTTACAGAAGCACCGATTGTGTTTAACTGAGTAAACTGGGGTGGAGAATTTAAATCATGTCAGTATCTGGAAAATGATAGTGGGAAGACAGAGGGGATAAGTCCTCTGATAAATGTGGGCTCTACTTATAGTTTCAATTTTATCACATTGCAGAGAAATGTGTCATTTAAAATCTTTGAGTGTTTTCTTATACTTTACTCACAACTAGTTTGCAGAATCCAAGCATTGACATATACCTTATGATTAATTCCCCTGAGCCATAGAGCTTATTATAATGGTTGAGGTGATAGGTGAAAATGATAGAAAGTAAATATTGATTCATTAGGAGCTATGCATGAGAAAATTGAGGGTGGTAGGTCATGGATGACAAAATATTCTTAGTTTACTTATGTTTATGAAACTAATTCTACATGAATGATAGTAATAATTAGCAAAGTCATCAAACACTGTAAAGATATAGATGATACTAAAATTAAAAATCATAAGCTTACATAAAAGCACAGAAAAGACAGGATTAGCTTGGAGGAACAGTTTCTGACATCACTGTGAAAAATTTTAATGTGGTGGATATTCCCGGGAAAGTTTATGGATATCTTTGAGGATTTCCTCTTTACTGGATTTGGACAGTACTGTCCTATTACTCACAGGAAATAAGCACTCCTATAAAGAGGCTCCAGCCAAGGCAATGCTCAGTGTTTCTTGGCTGTCTGCACATCAAAACTGCTACAAGAAAGGAGACAGAAGCAACAGCAACCCAGCTAAAAACTCTGACATCCAGCCACCAACTTCACAGGACAGTAAGTGCAGAATCCATTACCAGAGGAACTTGGGTCTGAAAGAGATATCCACAGGTTGAAGAGCTATCTAAAATTTTTCTGATAAAAAGACCCGTGTAAGCTATCATCATATTGTAGTTAAATCTTGCCCTTTCTCTTTAAGCTAAAAGATGGAAATGTTAAATTTTGTGTTGATTCATGATAGAAAATATCTTTGAAATAAAGAAGTGGTACTGGACTCTTTTACCTGAAGTCTCACAGTACTGCCTTTCCAAGGAAGAAGGATGTGAGTGGCCAACAAACTAGAATTTCCTTTTGTAAATAACTTTTCACATTCTCTCCCCAGAAAAGTATTGCGAGTCTAACCCTTCACAGAAAGAAACTCTGGAAGTTATGATTGCCTCACAGTTGCTTTCCACTCTCACTTTTGGTAAGTCAACGCCATTAGATAGATCAGAGTCTCTCATCTTCACTCTGAGAACATTTCTCCTTGCTTGAGGCTCTTGTGTGTGCTGTGGGATGTTTACACTGTTGCTGGTCTCTACCTTCAGTGTGTCCTGTGCTGGGCTGGGGGAACTGTCTGCTATGTAAAGAGTATGGACCATCAGCGGCTCATGTAGGTATTGTGAAGATGCATTGATAATGGTTCATGAGACGTGGCCTGCACTGAGGTTGGTGCACTTAGTAAGAGCTCAACAAGCTTCATTGTCTAGGCCTTTCTTGTATAGTAAAGTAGGATATTAAGCTATGGTGAGTGGTCAAGCACCCAGTGCATGAACGGCCACATAGTGACACATAGTAAATGTCAGCATCTTCCTGTGGTCCTTCTCTTACTTGGAAAAAGTGCTAAAAATTTTTGGACCATCACAAAGGTAGCTTTATGTAACTGAAGTCCACTACAAAGCCAAAGTAGCAGCTAAATCTTAGCAAGACTCAACTCTGCTATTCCTTTACCCAGTGCTTCTCGTTGGAGAGAGCAGAGCCTGGTACTACAACGCCTCCATGGAACTCATGACATATGATGAAGCTAGTGCATATTGCCAGCAAAGGTACACACATCTGGTGGCAATCCAAAACCAAGAAGAGATCAAGTACCTAAACCATACGTTTGCCTATTCACAAAGCTATTACTGGATAGGAATCCGAAAAGTCAATGACGTGTGGGTCTGGGTAGGGACCCAGAAGCCTCTGACTGAAGAAGCAACAAACTGGGCTCCAGGAGAGCCAAACAACAAGCAAAACAATGAGGACTGTGTAGAGATTTACATCAAGAGAAGCCATGATGCCGGCATGTGGAACGATGAGCGATGCAGCAAGAAGAAACTGGCTTTGTGCTATACAGGTAGGGACTTGGAGGCTGCAGTGGGCATTGTGTGGGCAGTTTGGTTTCACAGAAACCAGTTTGTCCTACTCTCATTTTATGTGTGTGCGTGTGTGTGTGTGTGTGTGTGTGTGTGTGTGTGTGCGTGTGTGCACAATGTGATTTTAAAACATCCTTGGGAGGCAGAGGTAGGAGGATCACTGTGAGTTCAAGGCCACCCTGAGACTACGCAGTGAATTCTAAGTCAGCCTGGGCTAGAGCAAGACCCTAACTTGAAAAACAAAACACCAACAACAAAATTCCTGTTTGTGGAATCTTTTTTTTCCTCACCTGTGTAATCAAGTTATATGTATATCTGTCTACATATAAGTATATATTAGTTCTATCCATATATAGTACATACACTCCCATACAATACATAATTTCCATTGCTTGCTTATGGCATGGAACTGTTTTCAGAGATAAGATGAAATGAATTTTCTATGCATGATGCCAAGAACAGATATTCTCCTCATGTCATTAATTTGCACCAAGGCATAAAATAAGTGAGCTTGAAGATTGAAGCAGGCATTTTGTAAGAATGCTTCAGGCAGGATCTCAGATGCTCATGTCACTGGTGATGTCTGACTTGCACACCATGGATCCTAAATTGAAAGGAAGTCATGATGAGCACCGTACTAACAATCCATGTCATGGCTTGTGTGTCCTGCAGCTTCCTGTACCTATGCATCTTGCAGTGGCCATGGGGAATGTGTAGAGACCATCAATAACTACACCTGCAAGTGCCACCCTGGTTTCAGTGGACCCAACTGTGAGCAAGGTAAGTCTCTCTACTTCTCAGCTGCTTCTTCACCAACGACGGTGGGACCTTCTCATGCCCCAGGTGGCTTTGCACTCATGGATGCATGGTTTTCCTCCCTGGATCATAGGGGGTATGTAATAGTGTCCCAGGAGTTGAGAATATGCAGTAAGACCTTTCTGGTGTGCACTCCCAGACTCACCATTTATAACACATGACACCATACCAAAACATTATGGGGCCATTGAGTGTATGTGGGTTAGCATGGAACAAAACATCCTCATGTGGCCCATGACTATAGTTAAACTTTCTAGTGTCCAGAGGAAAATGAAGATAAGGACAGGATCAGCTCCCCAGGTCTGTGTTTCCATAGGGCCCGACCCATAGGAGACAGTCAACAAGCAGCCGTTATGGTGTGTGGTTCTTGCCTCTGGAAGGTATGAGATAAGCAGAAGTGATCTGGGTTCCTTTTGCAGTTGTGACCTGCCAAGCACAGGAACAGCCTGAGCACGGAAGCCTACAGTGCACCCATCCTTTCGGGAATTTCAGCTACAATTCCTCCTGCTCTGTCAAGTGTGAAAGGGGCTATCTGCCCAACATCACAGACACGACCACACGGTGTATGTCCTCTGGAGAATGGAGTGCTCCTACTGCAGCTTGCAATGGTAACTCTCACATGATACCAGACCTTCTCTCACTCACACTCATTGCCTAGGTTTTCATCTAACTTCGACTTTTTCAAACTTCCACAGGAAGTTCTCTGTGTCTTTTCTCTTATTCTCTCTGTCAACATATATGGTGAATCTGATACCTGCTGGATTTGAGAGCTTTAAAAACAACAAAAAAAATGTACTTTTGAAATGGGTATTTCTGAGGCACTGGTGACTTGTAATGGATCTTACATGTAAGGAGACAGTGCAGTCAAGTGCAGAAATCATGGCTTTCTGAAGCCAAGGAATTTCAATCTCTTTGTGCCACTTAATCTTATTTTTCTGGAGCTGTCAAAAAATACTGGTCATTCAGTTTCCTCTGAGCTAAAATCAAATATTATCCTGAGTACATTGGTATTGGGTTTATTCCAATTAGCCATGGGTACTGTTCTACAATCTGTTATTTTCTTCATTTTTCCCTTTATATAAATAATAAAATAGATCAAAGACCACTCAGCAGGGTGAACGTGCAATGAATGAATAGCAAAGAACAGATTTTTGGTATGGTTCTTGCCTTAGACTTCAGGATCTATCCTTTGAAGATGCTTTCTCTTTCCTTTATGAACTCAAGTTCAAGGGGAAGTGAAAAATGCCTGTGTATTTTTTTCTGATTCCTGATGTCCTTTCATTTCTCCAGTGGTTGAGTGTGAGGCTTTGGCACATCCTGCCAATGGCATCAGGAAATGTTCCTCAAACCCAGGGAGCTTCCCGTGGAACACAACCTGTGCATTTGACTGTGAGCAAGGATACAGACTAATGGGAGCCCAGAACCTCAAGTGCACCTCCTCCGGGAACTGGGACAATGAGAAGCCAACGTGTAAAGGTACAGTTGTTCAGGGTTGGGGTTCATTACAGTCACTCTCTTTCTCAAGCCATACTTGAAATAGGCAAGCCAGACTTGCTAATATAAATGGGTGTATGTGTTACAGCTGTGACCTGTGATGCCATCCCTCAGCCCCGGCATGGCTCAGTGAGCTGCAGCCACTCAGCGGCTGGGCAGTTTGCTTTCAAGGCGTCTTGCAACTTCTCCTGTGAGGATGGCTTCCTGCTGCAGGGGGCAGCTCAGGTCGAATGCACCGCTCAAGGGCAGTGGACACAGCAAATCCCCGTGTGTAAAGGTGGGTTTTCCCATGGCCACCGTCTTCTGTCTCTGGCAGTGAAAACAACACCAGGTGTCCTCTTTAACTCTAGATACCAGATCTGAAGGCAACAGAAATATCTTCAAGATTCATGAAGAATGAATAAATGACCAGGAGTCAAGACTGAATGCAATATAAACTAATGTTTTGTGGCTTTCTAAACTAGGTTATGTTAATATTAAGTTATAGATATTATCAGAGTAGGCAGAATTCTTTTAATTAAATTAAATTTATTTATTTATTTATTTATTTATTTATTTTGGTTTTTCTAGGTAGGGTTTCACTGTAGCCCAGACTGACCTAGATTCACTATGTAGTCTCAGGGTGGCCTTGAACTCTGCCTCCCGAGTTCTGGGATTAAAGGCGTGTGCCACCACAGCCAGCCTCTTATTTTTTTTTCAGAATTCTTAATGTAAGGAAAAAAAACATTAAAATGTAAAATTCAGAATAGAAAAAAAAAAGCATTATTTGAATTTCAAACTATTATAATACATTTCTTCTAAAACGTATACTGGCATGATGACAATGCCACTATTTTGATGTCATTCATTATTTTGGTGCATTCATAAGCAATAAAGTTTAATTCACTTCAGAATAAGTGCAAGAATATTCAAAACAATTAGGTTTCATTATCCAAGACTGGCGTTCTCAGAGCCAAATATAGCACAGGGTGGTTTCAGAGGCAAAAAGCCATACCAAACTCAAGCTAATAGCAGGCAAACTCTACATGGGTGCTTTTCTTCTTTGATTTTCTTTTTGGCACAACTTGGAAGCATTCAGTACCTATCAGTTGTTCCCTGCTGGTGTAGAGCTCTTCACTGACCCTTACTTTGTGTGCACATCAGAATGGGGTCAGAAGCCCATGTTTTTGTTAGAGGCTTACCTTGAATAGATGTCTTTAGTAGCGAGGGCCTTTGATTTTACAGAAAGCCTCGCCATCTTCCCAGCTATTCAGGAAACAATGAAGACTTATCCTGATTTCTTTATGGGAGATATTTTTGCTAAACGAATTGGGCCATCAAATGACAAATATTGACACTGCCAGTCTGACATTTTCTGACCATCCATTTAATTTCTCAGCTTTCCAGTGTGAAGCCTTATCCAAACCACACCGAGGCTACATGAAGTGCTTTCCTGGTGCTTCTGGAGCTTTCCAAAGTGGGTCCAGTTGTGAGTTTTCCTGTGAAAAAGGATTTGAGCTGAAGGGATCAAAAAGGCTCCAGTGTGACCCAAGAGGGAAGTGGGATGGCAACAAGCCCACATGTGCAGGTAGGACAGGTTTTCTTTTCTGTTTGTTTGGTTTTTGAGGTAGTGTCTTGCTGTAGCACAGGCTGAGCTGGAACTCTCTCTGTAGTCCTAGGCTGGCCTCGAACTCACAGGGATCCTCCTACCTCTGTCTGTTGAGTGCTGGGATTAAAGGCGTGTGCCACCATACCCGGCTCAAGGACACTCTGCATTTCATTTTAAAATAGAAACTCTTGAACAACTCAGGGACTTGGGTATACTGATGACCTGTGCAGTTAGATGACAAAGCTTAAAATGTTTCTTTCTATCTTCCAGCTGTGAAATGCAGTGCTGTGGCTCAGCCCCGTAATGGCTCCATGACGTGTACACATGCTGCTACTGGAGAATTCACCTACATGTCCTCCTGTGCCTTCCGCTGTGAGGAAGGCTTTCAATTACAAGGATCAGCTCAACTTGAGTGCACATCTCAGGGACGGTGGACACGGGAGCCCCCCTCCTGCCAAGGTAGAACTGAGTTCAGACTCTTAGGGTACATATCAAATTCCTCATAAATTTCTGTACCTCAAGTGTATTAATGGGTTTGATCTGAACTTCCTAAGTGCTAAGTACTACGTAGTATCTCTAAGTGACATGTATCGGTGATGTTGAAGCCAGTTTGGCAGTTTTGCAGTAGGGATTTCCTAACCTAGTCCACATTTCTACCGTTTGCAGTGGTACAGTGTTCGAGCCTTGCGATTCCAGGAAAGGCCAGCATGAGCTGCAGTGGGGCAGCGGTGTTTGGCACTGTGTGTGAGTTTGCTTGTCCTGAAGGATGGATGCTCAATGGATCTTCATCTCTGACATGTGATGCCACAGGACACTGGTCGGGGATGCTGCCTACCTGTGAAGGTGATGCATTGATTGATGGTACTGTCTGGGGGACTAGAATTCTGATAATTGTATAAAGGCGATGTAGGAAGGAAATATGGAGTAGTAAATATAAAGCAAGAGAAAGAGAGAGAAAACGAGCTTAGTATAGTATTGAGAAAAATATGGCCGGGTATTGTCAGAGAGTTTTGCGAGGTGGTTGTCTTCCTGGAAGCACTGGGAGATAGCCTCAGTGGGGTTTGGGACAGAGATAAAAGGCCTTTGATGGCAAATCTGTGCTTCATGCATATAACAAGGTGACTCTTCTGACTATGGTAATGGAAGCACAGAGAAAAGGACAAATGAACAGAGCAGGATTCTAAAGCCAATTGTTGCTTACACTGTATCTTCCCTTCTTGCTTTCTTAGCTCCTACTGAGTCCAACCTTCCCTTGGTAGCTGGACTTTCAACCGCAGGAACCTCCCTCCTGGCATTGTCATCATTTCTCTTCTGGTTTCTGAAATACTTTCGGAAAAAAGGTAAGTTAAGGATCTTCTCCAAAAATATTTTCCAAAAAAAATGTGTTCTTTTTTCTCATTGATGTGTCATAGTCTCATGAAGATTTTCACTAGGATATAGTACCTGGAATCTATGAGCTAGACAGCTACAATAAAACTCATTGTAATTAAGCAAAACTCTTAGGACAAGAGTTTGTACTGCAACTCAATATTGGAAGAGTTTATGAAACTGTTGTAAAAGTTTTAGAAACCTGTGGCATTTTCCCTCTTGGCAAAGCTTCCATAAGAGCAGGGGATGCTTCTTATCTTGAACTCCAGGAAGCTTCACTGAAACCAAGTGTGAATCACAAACCCTGAGGCATAGAGTTTGCAAACACAGATAAATCAAGTCAATTTGTGTTCAGATTTGCTTAAAAATCTTTGGTCTAAATTATTTTTTTTCTCTTGCAGCAAAGAAATTTGTTCCTGCCAGGTAAGATGAATTCTTATACAAAGCATGCCATTCAGGATTTTCTCTCTTTATGTGGGAAAGCAGTGCTTGACACAGTTTTCTCATGTTTACACAGCAGCTGCCAAAGCCTTCAATCTGATGGAAGCTATCAAATGCCTTCTGACCTCATTTAAGTTCAAAACAGCAAGGTAAGACTTGGTTAGGTCTTGATAATGCTCTCCTACAGTCTCTACTAAGACTGCCCCTATCTGCCATTGGCTATAGAGTGATCATCCATACAGAAATTTCTAGAAACTTGTTTCATTTCTTTGCAAAAGGAGAGGAAAGAACATAGATCTGCCTATGTTATTTTTGAGAGAGGATGACAAGCGCTAACCCACATTTAGCAGTTCCTGAATTGTGTAGGTGTGAACCTCAGCTAGGAACTCCATGAGATAAGGGCTGTGGCTCTATTCCTTTAACAGGAAGAAAACAGGTACAGAATGTATTGAAACTTGCCTGAGGTCCCAGTGCTACTGAGTGTTGTAGCTGGGATTCAAATCCAGGCAGTACAGTTCTGGAATCTGAGACCTTAAACATGTACTTAATTTTTGGGAATTCAGAAGGATCAAGTCTATATATACATAACTAGTTTTTCAAGGTAGGGTTTCACTCTGGTCCAGGCTGATCTGGAATTCACTATGTAGTCTCAGGGTGGCCTTGAAGTTACAGCTAGTCTTTTGCCTCTGCCTCCCCAGTGCTGGGATTAAAGGTATGCACCACCATGTCTGGCAATGTATCTTTCTTTTTTTTATTAGTCAATATATTTTTCTTAATTAAAGCTTTTTTTAAATATAGTTTGGGACTTGTAGAAAAATTACACAGAACGTGCAGAGTGTTTCAACATATCCCCTGAGCCTTCTTCTCTAATTTTCCTCATTACTCATATGATAGGCCAATATAGATGCATTATTATTAATTAAAGCCCGAGGCTCATAGCGTTCACCTTTTGCATTATATAGTCTGTAGAGTTGAGCAGCTGTAAAATGGCCTATGTTTGCTATTACAGTGTCACAGGCATCACTGTCTTAACAGAATGACACTTGGTGTGCATATCTTGTCCACCCCAGTGAGAGCCTCCACAGTGTTCTGACTCTTAGAAGACGCATTTTGTTGACACCCCCAGTATACTAAAGTGTTCAGAAGGCACTGACACTTGCTTATATCTTCAGGAACACAGGGGTATCCAGCGACACACAGTGATGAGCTGGAGACAGCAGAAGATGAGCTATACTTGTACCCTCTTCCATATAGCTTGGACCAGGATGTATGGATCAAAATTGAGTGGGGAAGGCCAGCCTTCCACCAGAAGACTCAGTTTCCCCTGTCCTAGTCATAGGGTCAAGAATGTTCTGGCCACAGAAGGTCAAGGATGTCCTCTTCAAGCAAAAGTGAAGAGACTGAGGTTTTGGGATTTCTGCATTCCTTGGCTAATCCTCCCTTAGTGACTCTGTCATAATGAAGAGATGCTGTGTGGCTTTGTTACTTCATCTCATATGCATTGTTTCAACTGACTCAGTTGTATTTATCAGCAGTTTCAAGGGAGCACTTTGGCCAAAAATATATTTAATTTCCATTTTGAGAAGAATGGGAAATTTTTTCACATTCACAGGGGACAGCATGGCAGGGTTATTAGGGTATCAGGTGCAAATCCTGAAAAATGCTACATGCCTGGATTGCTAAGCAGTCTTGTTTGCTCTTTATTCCTATGGGATTTGGTACTCTTTAAAGTGTGCTTAGACATTGTGTTTAGTTTCCTTGCATTGAATGTAACATCAATGTTTATCATTCTTACTTCAGCTCAAAACTTAAAGAAATTTTTTAAATTGGTAAATGTAGTGTATGATAGTGTGAAAGTTGCTTAGTTTGGATCCCCACCTCCTTGTTTATCAGCAGTTCTAATGTTACCTCTGCAGTATGTTTATGCTTAAAATGGGCAATTGTTCAACAGTGGGACAATTGGTGTGTTCACTACAGATGTTTAACACATGGTACTATCAGTGGAGTAAAAGATGAATGAAGTGATTGCATATTTTAAGAGTTTTTTAATGTGTTGTCTGGTATGAAAAACTTCTATGAGGTTACATGTTCTGATTTGGTAAGAGCATAAATACAAAAACAAAAAAAACACGAAGGTACCATTTCTAGGCCCAGTTTCAGCAGGAGTTGAAAACCATGTGGAAATGTGGATATGCTTTGCTTTCCTACCAAAATGTTTGTCAGATGAGACTTGTTTACACATATTACATGAAAATTTAAATTCATGACAAGAAATCACCATGTATGGATCCATGTAGTGGGTTTTCAAAAGGGGAACACGTCTAACCCATTCTATGCCAATGTGTTCTGGAAGAGGGAAAAGCTTGTCTGCTCAGTGTTGATTCCTAAGGAACTTCCAGGTTTTACTGGCAATGAAAAAGTCTTTATTTGTGAGTGCCAAAGATGCTCCATCAAAAGCATCCCAAACTTCCATTGACATAACACACCAAAAGAGTCAATTTTCAGTAAGTTGCTTGTCAAATAGTGGCAGTGGCAAAGCCAATAGTGAACAAGCAGACATGATAAGCACCGGGGCAGGAAACCTTTTTAATGGGCCAAAGAGAGGGAGGGAGGGAAGGAGGGAGGGAAAGAGGGAGAGAGGGAGGGAAGAAGGGAGGGAGGGAGGGAGGGAGAGAAAGGGGCAGAGAAAGATTGGTCAATTCTTGTGTTCAGGCAACACATGGAAAGAGTCACTGCTTTCTCTGAAATGTTGTAAATATGATATGTGCCACATCAGACGTGTGAAATATAAATGTGGTCTGTGTTTGAGTTTCAGATAGCATTTTAAATTATGACAAAATATTTCATAGTTTCTAAGTACGTATTTATTTAAATATATCAGTTATTATTTTAAAATGTCAGTATCGTGTTTGACAATAAATGTTTCTATATACATATCTTTGTGTATAGGCTCTTTCTTTAAAATGTTATTTTATTTAGGCAAAATTTGCATGTCATAAAATTCACCCTCTTAAGATGGTATAATGGCAGCCATATGCCTAACTCTATGAGATTTCTATTACTGCAGAATGCTCCCTGACATTTGGACAGTAGCACTCACATTCAGGGGGAGTCTATCCCCTCTCGGCTCTCTGCCAACATCTACACACCAAGCATCTCTGGATACATCCTCTCATATGAACCCAGAAGCATGCTTTGTTAGTATCCTATGCTCTCGCCACTCAATAAAGTTGACAACAAAGATTAGCTATTACGTGACTCACATTTCTCTTCTTTAGCTCAGTATGACAAATTAGTTGTGATATAATTATCTGTTTAAGGTCAGTATTTTTTACTGGTCTCTAAGTTCCTTAGGGGGTACCAATCAATCACCTGCTCATGCTTCTTTCCCAGAACATAGAAAATTTCGGGCTAGATATACAATATACACATTGAACAGATGAACAAAGGGGTGAGTTAAGATATACTTGGGCTACGTAAGGAGCAGGATTGCTCTCCACAAATGGGATATGAGTGGTCCCTGCAGGGCAGTGTTTAAAATCCAGTTATGGACCCAATGCCACACTCCACTGCCAGTTTGCTCATCGAAAGTCGAGAACATACTTCAACTCTTGAATCTAGTAATAGGGCTTATGGGTGTGGTTGTAAGAGCAGAGACTAATGAAGAAATAGGCAAAATCTGAGGAATGAGAATTAGAAAAACAGCCTAAGAAAAGGTAACGAAAAGATAGGAAAAGGAAACAAAATATTGAGCAAACAATGTGGTGCATTGAGTAAGCGATATAGCTTCTAGAGAAGAGAAGGGAGAGTTCCTGATCTGGATCTGATTTTAAGTAGATGTGCTCACTTGTGCACATTCACACTCACACAAACATGCACCTGGGAAAGGAACACACACAACAGAGGTAATGCTATGCCTCCCAAGCCAGTCAATCATACTGGAGCACCACCTAGACTACTCCCCAAGCAGCCAGCCCATGCTCCCCTAGGAAGGCCATGCAAATAATCCTCAGTCAATAACACAGACCCTTGAGTACTCTCCACTCGAATGGCCCAGCTGCCCCTTTGGCAGTGTATTCAAACCTTTGCTATCACTTTGCTGTTAATAAGCTTTCTTGTTGCTTCCCATTTGTGGTATCTTTCTTCATTTCTTTGGATAGGCTGCCAAGAACCTGAAAACACTGTGTGTGTGTGTGTGAGAGACAGAGAGAGAGAGAGAGAGAGACAGAGAGAGAGAGACAGAGAGAGACTTGTTTGAGGTTCAGATCTTACAAAACTCAGAACCTGTCCTTGATAATTTGTGGGTTCTACCAGCTACTAGAACACCACTGACTAAACAATAGTTCTTTTCTATAAGGGAGGGTCTCTCTCTCTCACACACTTTTGGTTTTCGAGGTAGAGTCTCACTCTAACCCAGGCTGACCTGGAATTCACTCTGTATTCTCAGGGTGGCCTTGAACTCATGGTGAGCCTCCTACCTCTGTCTCCCGAGTTCTGGGATTAAAGGTGTGCACTACCACGCCTGGCAAGGGGCTCTCTCTTTGACTGAGTGTTCATCTCAGTGCGATGGAACTGAGGGAAGAAAGGGATGATCTAGTCATCAAGACAGCTTAACCAGCCCTGACAACCAACAAGGTGATACATGCTATAGCAGATTACCCTAACATCCCAGAATCTGTCCTAGATGATTATAGTTTTGATTTTGAATGTCTCTCAGGACCCAGATATTGAATTTGATATTGAATGTCTCTCAGGACCCAGTCTCCAAGGTGGCACTATGGGAAGGCAGTGGCACCTTTGAGAGATAATGTCTTAAGTCATTGAAGGTTTGATATCCAAGAGGATCTGGGGACTTCAGCTTCTTTCTCTCTCTCTGATGAGAAGTTCTTGCACAGATACACACTTCTGCTATGATGTAATTCGTCACCACACCCCCAAAGCAATGAGACCAACTGACCATAGACTGGACCCTCCAAAGACAAAACATGCCCTTTGCTACAGTTTTGACTTGGAATACCCCCTTAAGGCTTGGTTCCTTGAATGGTGTTACTAAAAGATGGTTGAACCTTTTAAGATTACTATTAGGAGTGTCCTTAAAGGGGTCATTGATACTCTGGCATCTTCCTCTCTGCCTCTCTTTTCTTGCTGCCTACCATGAAGTGAGCACTTCTCCTGTGCCATGCATTTTTTCCACAATTCACTGCCTCTCTACAGCCCCAGCACAGTGGGACCAAGTGACCATGTACTAAGACCTCTGCAATAGTGAGCTAAATATATAGATTCCCTCCTTTAAGTTGCTTACCTCAGATGATGTATGAATGTGTGCAGGGGGAGGGGGCATGTATGTGTGTTTGTGATGTACGCATGTATGTATAGATGCATGAATTTCATGCACATGGTTGCAGAGGCCAGAGATAAAGGTCTGGTGCCCCCCCCATCACTTTTCCACATTATTTTCTTGAGACAGTGTCTCTCACTGAGCTAGGAGCTACCATTTTTTAGCTAACTGACTGACCAGCAAGAAGACCCACTAATTCTTCTGCCTCTGCTCCCCTTCAACACTAGGAGTACAGATGTGTGTGGTCATATCTGGATTTTAAAAATATTTTATTTTTATTTATTTACTTGAGAGAGAGAGAGAAAGAGAGAAATAGAGAGAATATGGGTGTGCCAGGGCCACCAGCCACTGCAAACGAAGTCTAGATTCATGGACCACTTGTGCATCTGGCTTATATGAGATTTGGTTTATGTGGGTCCTTTGGCTTTACAGGCAAGTGCCTTAACTGCTAAGCTAACTCTTCAGCCCAATGCCTGGCTTTTCACATGGGCATTGTAGTTAACCTTATTGTTGCTGGGACAAAGCACCTGACCAAATGCAGATGGTGAGAGGAGAGTTGTTTATTTGGCTTCTAGTCTCAAGGGAAGCTCCATGATCACAGGGGAAAGGATGGCATGAGCAGAAGCTCACATCACCTCTGCCACAGCAGGTGGAAACAGCAGAGGACAGTGACCCAAACACTGTCAAGGAGAACCTGGCAGTAATACCCATGACCCTGTCCCCAACAACACGCCTCCTTTATCCATCAAGGCTCCAATTCCCAAATTTCCATCAGCCAGGAACCAAGCAATCAAAACACATGAATTCATGGGGACACCTAAGTCAAACACCACGATGAGCATTGAAGACTGAACCCAGGGCCTCATGCTTGAACAACAAGTGCTCTTACCCACTGAGCAATCTCCTCAGCCCCTATTTCAGGTGTTTTTTATTTGGGGGGGGGTAGGATTTCACTCTAGCCCAGGCTGACCTGGAATTAACTAAGTAGTCTCAGAGTGGCCTCAACCTCATAATGATCCTCCTCTCTCTGTCTCCCAAGTGCTGGGATTAAAGATGTGTGCCACCATGCCTGGCTTCAGGTATTTTTTATAGTGACAGAAAGAGGACTAACTCACTCAGTTTATTATCACTGGTATTTTGTGTGTGTGTGTGCTGGGAATCAATGTTGAGGCAAGAAAGAGAAGTCTGGGTGAACTGAACCAAGTCCACATCCTAAAGAGACCAAGATTATGGACTCCAATGAGAAGCTCCCACTGGTCTTTGGCTAAAAGTGAGGCTACACCCATCAAAATCTCTCTAAATTAACAATGTTTATTCCCTTTAATCTATTCTGATGTCATTCTCCATTAGTTGAACTACCCCTGGCCCCAGTGAAACCACAGAGGAATGGTGGTGCTTCCATGGTGAGCCTGACAACCTGGGCCAAGGTGGCAGAGACAGACACTGGGGATATACAAAACACACCAAAGCAGAAATCCAGAAGGTGCTGAATGCTCAACACTGAAGTAGACTTAAAGCACACACACACAAACACACACACACACACACACTAAGGCTCAGGGAATTTTGCAGAAAAGGGCACAAAAAGAATGTAAGAGCCTCAGAGTGGGAGGGAATACCCAGAGGCATTGCCTCCCCTGCCAAAATGACTGCTGCTCTCACAATTCATAACCCACAACCCCACGGTGAACACCAGCAATCCCAGTGAGAAGAGTCGTCAGTGGAGGGAAATGATGGTACCAACCCATGATGTATTCATACAAAAATTGTACTTAATAAAAAAATGCTCGTGCTACCTTAGAGATACTTGCACATCCATGTTTATTGCTGTGCTATTCACAATAGCTAGGAAATGGAACCAGCCTAGATGTCCCTCACCTGATGAGTGGATAATGAAGATGTGGTACATGTACACAATGGAGTTCTATTCAGCAGTAAACAAGAATGAAATTATGAGGGCTGGAGAAATGGCTTAGCTGTTAAGGCATTTGCCTTCAAGGTCAAAGGATCCTGGTTAGATTCTCCAGGACCCACATAAGGCAGATACAGAAGGTGGTGCATGTGTTTGGAGTTTGTTTGCAGTGGCTGGAGGCCCTGGTGAGCCCATTTTCTCTCTGTCTATCTCTCTCTTTCTCAAATACATAAAATATATTTTTTAAAAAAGAATGAAATTTGCAGGGAAATGGATGGACCAGGAAAAGATTATACTAAATGAGGTAAGCCAGGCCCAGAAAGCCAAGTGCCGCATAGTCTCTCTCATATGTGGATCCTAGCTGCAAATGTTTGGACTTGTGTGTGAGTTGGAATAAAACTCAGTAGCAGTGGCCAGTAAGTTAGAAAGGGGCCATAAGGGAGAGAAGAGAGGGAAGGAGTTAAGGGATGGTATTGTGTACATGTAAGTAGAAGAACAGGTTACTGGGGGTTAAAAGGCCTAAGTGAGGTCAGGGAAAGAGATTGAGTAGAAAGGGGAAAGGGTAAATCAAAATCTAAGAGGGTATGAGTAAGTCATATAGAAACCTACTTTTTTGGACAATGGAACATCCAGAAGCCATAGATTGTTACTAGAAAATTTTCAGTGCCATGGATGGAATACCTTCCAGTGAGTTGTTGGCCAGGGAGGTCCCTGGTGCCCCCAAAACATTACAGGCCATATAACAGGCTCTTGGTTTCCTACCAGGGATAGATGGTAAGACCCTATTGCTGAACACTCCTAATGCTTATGCTGCAAAGTCACTGAGAAATCCTGCTGGAACTGAGCTGCACACCTTCTCCATGTAAACCAGCTGACAGAAAGCTGGAAAAAGCTATGCTGCACACAGCTCTATGGGAGAGAGAGAAGTCATCAGTAGAGATAAATAGCAGTGGTCACTGCAAGCCTTGAGTTGGGCCAGCCAGACCAAATGAGCCAACAGTGCAATAGTGGCATGTCTGTTATAAGGGGAACCATTTGCTCTTTAATTGGACTGGAGGCCTGCTGCACAGGAGGGAACACATGTCTGATACTGAAAACCTATGACGGGGAAAGTCATGAACTCTAGGGGTGTAACGCCTACTGGTGTCTAGATAAATGCTCACCAAACTGCCTGGTAAGCACTTTTCTTAATTTTTCATATCCATATATTAATGCTCCTCTCAGTTTGGGTTAGAAAAGCCTCTCTTTTCAGATGGCAGTGATCTCTGGGATGACTCAGAAGCCACCATAGTGCTGAGAAGAAGTGACAGAGGAGTGGTCTGCATTGAAACATCTCTATCACACCTTCCAAGACTCAGGGCCCATTGCAAAGGAGGTGGCAGGAAGAATGAAAGAGCCAAAGGAAGAATAAGACTCCTTACAACGCACTCTTTCAGACACAAAATGGCCTGGATATCATATCCATGACCTCTCAGTGCCTGGCACTACCTACACAAGACCAGTAAAATAGGAGGAAACTAAAAACAGGACTGATTGAGAGGGGAAAGGGATATGATGAAGAATGAAATTGTGAAGGGGAAAGTAGGGAATTATCATGATTTATTGCCTATAATTATGGAAGTTGTCAATAGTAAATTTTTTAATTAAAATAATTTAGAAAATCTAAAAATAGTAAAAGAGTAGTAGAGGGACTGGTTGGAAGGAGGAAGGGGTTTAGTAGAAGGGGAACAAGAGAGAATGATGGAAGGGGATTATGGTCAAAATAAATTATACACACACATAAAAACTGTCAATAAAATGTTATGTAAAGAAAACAGAGACGACAGAGAAGAGCTTGAAGAACAAGAGACACAAAACAGAAAGAGTTTAATTTCAGAGATAAAGAAAAGAGTTTTTGTGCCATGGCAGAAGACTGTGGAGGTGAGGGGCCTGTAGCTAGACTCTTGACTGGAGGGAGAATTTCTGGTTGTGGTGTGGAACTGGGTCTTCCTACTCTACATGCTAACAACCACCCTAGTGCAGCCTTGCTTAGCAGCCATGACTGAGTAAGCCTTTCGTCATCTGTGCTGGAATGCAGCTTAGGAAGGAAGTGGGTAAATGTCCTTTCCAAGGACCTAGAGATGTTACTTTCACTGATTTGAGATGGACTTGTTTCAACCCTCTTATGGTGGGTGGTGGCCTTAGCACTGGGTCCTCCTTCCAGGGTTTCGTGATGTTTATGTAATGTTCAGCAGGCCGTCCGAGTTTTATACTGTGGAGATCACAGAACAGTCTAGTAATCATGCTCCCCCTGAGCCCTTTTCAATGGGCTATTAACATTTTCATCCCAGATTTTCTCTTTAGGCTAAATGTTCCATGATGGATTTTATTGAGGTGAAGATTATCTACAACAAGCAGATTTTTAATTTTTTATTTCCAATTTCTCATTTTTAATGAGAGAGAAAGAATTGGCAAGCCAGGGCCTCCAGCCACTGCAATCTAATTCCAGACACAAGTGTCACCTTGTGCACAGGCGTCACCTTGTACGTTTGGCCTACATGCTTTCTACTTGAACCTGGGTCCTTAGGCTTTGCAGGCGCCTAAACTGCTAAGTCATCTCTCCAGCCACAGATATTTTTTATTAGTGTGTGTGTGTGTGTGTTTGTAAGCCCACCATGGCTTCTGTTGTTTTTTTTAAAACATAGAGTCTAGGAATTGAACTCAGGTACTCTAGGTTGAACAACAAGCATTCTATCCATTGAGCCATCTCCCCAAACCAACAAGTAGCTGTTTAAAATTTTTTTTGAAAAACAGAAAGAAAGAGGGATAATGGGCTTGTTGGGGTCTCTTGCTACTGCAAACATACTCCAGACCCACGCTTCATTTTATGCGTCTGGCTTTATGTGGGTATTGGGGAATTGAACCCAGGCTGGTAGGCTTTGCAAGCAAGCACCTTTAACCCTGAGTCATCTCCTTAGCTCACAAACATCCACTTTTAAGTTTTAATTTATTTATTTGCAAGTAGGGAGAGAGAGAGAGATAGAAGAGAGGCAGACAGAGAGAGAATGGGTGCACCAGGGCCTATAGCCACTGCAAACCAACTCCAGATGCATGTGCCTCTTGTGCATCTGGCTTACATGGGTCCTGGGGAATCGAACCTGGGTCCTTTGGCTTTGCAGGCAAATACCTTAACTGCTAAGCCATCCCTCCAGCCCACAAACAGCCATATTTAAGTGCAAGACTTCATGGCATTTGATAATCCTTCACAATATTGGACTAACTCTTCTTTTATTTAATTCCAAAATATTTCCATCAAAAGAAAACCCTGCATCATTTTGAGGTAGGGGCTTGCTTTAGTCCAAGCTGACTTGGAATTCACTATGCAGTCTCAGGGTGGCCTCAAACTCACAGCGATCCTCCTACCTCTGCCTCCCCAGTGCCACCATGCCCAGCTTATTACTTTTTTTTTTTTTAGGCAAGCCCAACAGAGTGCCTTTTTTTTTTTTTTTATGAGAGTGAGAGAGAGAAATGGCATGCCAGTGCCTCCAGCCACTGAAATTGAACTCCAGATGCATGCAGCCTCTTGTGCACATGTGTGACCTTGAGCGCTTGTGTCACTATGTATCTGGTTTATGTGGGACATGGAGAGTCCATCATGAGTCCTTAGGCTTTGCAGGCAAGCGCCTTAACTGCCAAGTCATCTGTCTAGGCCAGAAGCTTAGCTTTAAAAAGGATCAGTGACCTCAAAGAGGATTCAAATAAACAAAGAAGACAATTCAAGACTTTTACAGTATTCAGCAAAGAGACTGAGATTTTGTAAAACAAAACAAAATAAAAAAATGCAGAAATATTGGAAAAGTTCAATAAATGAAAATTTAAAAGTCAATGGCAAGAAGCACCAATATTAGGCCTAAGAAAGACTATCAGGATAACTTTGAGTAACTTTATTATATATTTTTCTCCTTGTGAGACTAGAAGTCATAGAGGGAGGGTGCTGAGCAGAACTGTGACGTGGTGTCATGTAAGCTCTTTTGTGCTTGTTACCTCCTGCCCCTTTCTCACCCCTTCTCTGCTGTATCCCAGATGGTCTATCATGTAGGCTGCGTCATTCAATCACAGGTGGGCTGGTTTCCAATTAGCTGACTTTGAACCAACTATGGGAAGTCATAGAGTAAGACTGAAACTCCTCCTGCTGCCTCCATCTCTTTGTTACTGGGATTATAGTCACCGACCATAACACCTGGCCTCCCCCTCCTCTTCTTCCTCCTCTCCCTCCCTTTCCCCCTCCTCTTTATTTCCTTCTTTTTTTTTTTTTTTTTTGAGGCAAGACCAACAAAATGGCCTCTTTTTTTTCTGCGCCACAGAGAGAGAAAGAGAGAGAAAATTTGTGCACCAAGGTCTCAGCCACTGTAATCGAACTTCAGACATGTGCACCACCTTGTGTGCATGTGCGACCTTGCATGCTTGCCTCCTCTTGTGCATCTGGCTTAGGTGGGACCTGGAAAGTCAAACATGGGTCCTTAAGCTTGGCAGGCAAGCGCCTTAAACACTAAGCCATCTGTCCAGCCCTTCTTCTTTTTGATGCTCTCTCTGAAAGTATTTGCAGTCTTATTCTACTCTGTCTCTGTCTCCTGCTGAGTGGCTTTTCCTACAGGGTTGCAGGACTCATTGGATCCTGATAACACTCTTTATCCCTTGAATCTTCAGTCCCAGAGGTAGGTAGCAGATTTCTTTTGCTTGTTCTCTTAACTTCATCCAACCCATGCAAGGGGCCCTCCATTAAAGGTTCTTTACTAAAGAGTTCACCCATCTAACTGCTTGTTGCTGGGCTGCTGAATTAAACACATCAAACTTAAGTTTTTTAGAAAACAGACCACAAAGGAAAAGTAGAGAAATATGGAGTCTGAATAGGAAGCTTTTGCAATAAGTGATGTTGGTCTGATGCATAGTAGAGTGAAAGTGACCGAAGGCTGAAAATATTTTGAAGTAAAACCAACTAATTTTGCTGATACATTTTATATAAATTATGAGAGAAAAAAACAGAGTCTCAGCTAATTCCAAAAGCTTTTACCTAAGTAACTGGAAGAATGGAGTTATCATTTACTAGTGTGGGAAAGGTTATAGGAAAAGTCTTTCAAATTTGGAGGGGAAACTCATAAATTCACCTTGGGACAGGCATGTAAATTTTGAGAGGCTTATTACACAACCAAATGGAGATAGTGAGTAAGGCAATTCAGAACAAGGCATGGTCTTGACTAAAAATATAAATGTGGGTGTTATTAGCATTTAAATGATATTCAAAGTTAAGAGCCAAAGTAAGGTGGCCAAGCCAGCATCACAAAGGAAAGTGTTGATCCCTGGAATGCTTCTAGATGTGGAGGTTGGGGAGATGCTGGAGCAAAAGTAGGAGCTACCTGGTCAGATGAGATGAGGACAGAGAGCTGGTTGTAAACTTCAGTGACAGCCCTCTCTGTGGCTCAGAGAATTCTGTGGTTGAAAGCCTGAGTGCATAAAGTTCAAGAAAGCCTAACAGGTGAGGACTTGGAGATATATCTAGACATTTTTTTTTTCTGGTTATAGCAGAAGTGTTGGCATTCTCACAGGTCTCCTTGGCTCCACGTTTGTTTCTGCTTCAGCATGGCTTCCAGGTCATGACAAAAGTTCAGCTTAATAACCTAGAACACAAGGATCAGATGCAAGTAACTGCTCTCAGTTCAAAGCCCAGCTCGGCCTCTTATGAGGCACATTATTGAGGTAAAACTCCCTCATCTGCCTTAATCTCTTTTTAATTTTTTTTATTTTTAAAAGTAATTTATGAGGGAAAAAGAGAGAGAGAGAGAGAATGAGAATAGATGTGCCTCCTGCCTCTGCAAAGGAACTCGAGAAGTATCTGCCACTTTGTGCATGGGCTTTACTGGGGAATTGAACTCCCAGTTGTCAGACTGTTCAAGCAAGCTCCTTTGACTGTTAATCCATCTCCACAGCCCTCAAAATCCTCTCTAAATAGCAATAAGAATAACAGTAGTTCATCCAGAATAGTGTTATAAAGGTTTGAAAAGGTAATTGGTATGGACTGGAGAGCTACAGCTGTAATTATTTTTAATTTTCTTACAATACAAATATGACAATGTCAGTGACTCTTGCTTTCACCATCTGAATCCTGATTTTATGTGCACTCTTCTCTCCCTCACATGTTACGTTCCAGAAATATGAAGGTATTTGTAGGTCCCCTAACCTCTAGGGCAAAGACCTAGAGGCCCTTGGACTGTGGTGAGAATTTACTTTGGAAAGTGCCACTCACAAGGACGTCCACTAGAGGGCGAGCAAAGAAAAGGGAGGCAAGGAACTGAAATTAGTCAAACTACCAGCGCTGTTGAAGTTTGGCAGATGACAGAAATGTGTCCAGGATCATTGTATTGCGTGGTATTGCCAGGACACCTGCCATGGTTTGGCAGGAGTTCTCCTTGTGCTTATAAGACTTTCACAACAGTATGAACACTAAGACGGAGGGGTAAGGGAAGGAAGGAAGGGAAGGAAGCACACAATGAAAAGAAGGATGGAGAGATGGAGGGAAGAAAAAAAATGAATCTAGCCAACATACCTTCTCATCAGCAGCTCATTTGGTCTCAGGGCAACTGATGGAGACCAGACTAGGACAGGAGTTGGTAAAGGAGGACAGAAAAAGAGAAGCGGGAAGGAGAGGAAAGGGGGAAGAGGAAGACTGGGTTACAGAAAAGAGAGCAGTCTCTGCTGGTGACACTCAGATCTGTCTCCCTCAGTCACCGCGAACTTCCCTTGCCCAAGGACCTGGAACCCCCAGGTGCAGAAGGTCTGACAGGCTGCAGAGGAGCTGGAGTGGGACAGGCGAGGCCATGGTGAGTCGTCCAGCCTGTAGGGTGCCCACAGGCTCAGACAGAAGCTCTTCTTGGGCTCGTCAGGGCAGGTGGCAAAGGGCAAGAACCAGCCTATTTCATTTTCCATTCTAAAAGTGACCCTAAATCTCTCCTGTTAGATGTGCTGGTTTGACATTTTTTTCTTGATGCTTTCTCTGAGAAGATGCTTGGAGAAGTATTATTGAAATTAGAACTTTTTTAATGAAAAAGAGTGGCTACTTAAGAAGTGATACAGATCAGGAAATATGGTTTTGAGATGTGCAGGAAACTTATGGTTTTCTCAGTTGAGCTGCTCAAATATATTTCTTTTTTATTCTTTTCTTCTTTTTTTGGAAAAACATAGCTGCCCTCCTTTTCTGGTGTCTGTTTGGCTATCTAATTCTTTTATGTATTTGAGGCATTGATCCATTGTGACCCAGTGTGAGAAGAGAGCAGCAAATCTAAATCTCACTAGCTCATTAAACATCAAAGAACGTTTTTAAAATAGGCAAATTGGGCTGGAGAAATGGCTTAGCAGTTAAGGCGTTTGCTTGCAAAGCCAAAGGACTTAAGTTCGACTCCCCAGGACCCACGTTAGCCAGATGCACAAGGTGGTACATGCGTCTGGAGTTCATTTGCAGTGGCTGGAAGCCCTGGCATGCCCATTCTGTCTCTCTCTCTTGTAAATAAATAAATTTTAAAAAAGAAAAAAATTATAAAAATGGGCATATATACATATGTATGTATATATAATTTGATTTGAAATCTCAGTAGAAAGGTAGGTACAAAACTTGCTAACATACAGATAATCATAGCAATAATGATTATCAACTTGAGATGAATATGAGAACAAACTAGAACACAGTCACAACAGTTTTGGAGTAAATTTTATGCAATTATTTTCAGCCTTGTGTGACAACTATTTTAACATGGACAAGAATAATAGGCTTGTGTGAAAATATCCTTTTGTTCTTTCCTTACAGATGGTCCCATGGACATGTCGAGCTGCTTCTAGAGGCCTAGGGCACCTCTTCAAGGTGTGGACCTGGACAGTACTGTGTTGTGGTATGTTGCCTGCATGTTTTCTCAAGTGTCTATGAGAGTACTTTAAGTAGACAGCTGCTAATTCTAACTTTTCAGGGAACTTGTATTCTTATCTTCAGCACTTCCCCAGAAACACCCTAAACCCATCTTTACCTGCCACAACCCTCATTGCTGAGCTTCAATCTTCATGACCTTGCAAAAGCCATAAATTATAAAAGAATAAGTCACAAATACTTCTCTAGCAAGGCGCTTTTAATCTGCACCAATCATTTAAGGTATTGTATTAATATTTCAGTGTATATAAATTTAGTTTCTATGGTTACAGTATGAGCTCCTCTCTGGAAGGAGCTTTTATTATTTTTGTCCTCCTCTATTGATGTTACAAGTTTTTTGTTTTTTTTTTTCGAGATAGGGTTTCACTCCAGCCCAGACTGACCTGGAATTCACTGTGTAGTCTCAGGGTGGCCTCGAACTCACAGCAATCCTCCTACCTCTGCCTCCTGGATGCTGGGATTAAAGGCGTGCACCACCACACCCAGCTTGATGTTACAAGTTTTATGTTTGAGTCTTAGGCAGTTTCCAACAACAGATTTCAACTCCCCACCTCCACGCCATTACCTAGGTGAACTAACATCTTATTCCGTAATTTGGATTTTCAGCCCTGACCAAGAAAACACATTCTGTTCCTTATGTACTAGTTATACCATCTGCTCGTGTCTCATGGACAAATAGAATTCTTTTCATAAAATAAGAATTTTCCAAGTCCCTACAGTGTGCAAACTCTATTCTAGGAACTGAGATTATAGCAGAGACCACAACACTTTCTTTTGTGTTAGAAACTTACACTGGGCTGCAATATTCAAAGTGTGACATTAAAATGTTCCCTGGTAATAATGCTAATAATGTTCCCTGTCCTCTGATCATTTCTGATACATTTGTTATGATCAAGATGAATTATGACTCCATTGCTTCTCATATTCCTTGTTCAGAATCCTTAGACTGTGAGAACTTCATTTAAGTTCTATTTGGTATTTCTCTGTTGTATTTGCCTTACAAAGAGAAAACTCAACAAACATGATAGCTGTCAAAACTTTAACATTGTTGTGAAGTAGTATTTTACATAGATTACCCCATGCTTAAAATGACAAGTCTCATTATGTAATTATGTGTTTGATGTGATTGCTGAGAAGCCTTCAGACTTGAATCCCCCATGTGTTTACTAAACATCAGTTGAGTATCTTTGCAAGCAGAATATGATGCAATCAATTTTGCATTCCTACATGATTTGGTTTTATAAGTTGCTTTGTCTTTACTTGACTATTGGATATACAGTAATTGGACTATATATTGAGGTTTTCTCATATGCAGCTTTTCCTACAATAAAATATTGTATTTTATATAATAGAAACTAGTTAAACTTGTGCCATTATTCTTCATGACCCTATTTGCTTCTCCTAAAGGAGAAAATTGATACATGTTTTGTAACAATAATAACATATTGGCATTTAAGAAACGATCCTAGGTTTAAAAAAGTGGACTCTAGTTATTAGCGTTATTCTAATTCAAATGTGCAGATAATTAATATTGTGACCTTGAGACAGTAGGTTACTCTCTTGAGTTTTTAGTGCCTCTTCTTTAAGTGGAGGCTCAGCCTGGTTCTGTGCTGGCCTCTTTTCAGCTATAATATTATGAGTTAACATATTTCATGCTGATGTCTTTCAGAATTCCTGGGACATCATGGAACAGACTGTTGGACTTACCATTATTCTGAAAAACCAATGAACTGGGAAAATGCAAGGAAGTTCTGCCAGGAAAATTACACAGATTTAGTTGCCATACAAAATAAGGGAGAAATTGAATATCTGGAGCAGACACTGCCCTACAGCCGTTTTTACTACTGGATAGGAATCCGGAAGGTCAAAAATACATGGACATGGGTAGGAACCAATAAGCCCCTCACTGAAGAAGCAGAGAACTGGGGAGCTGGGGAGCCCAACAACAAAAAGTCCAAGGAGGACTGTGTGGAGATCTACATCAAGAGGGCCAAAGACTCGGGAAAATGGAATGACGATGCCTGCCACAAGGGAAAGAGGGCCCTCTGCTACACAGGTGGGCCTTGGGACCAGACCTGCTGACCCAAGTTAGAACAATCAGATGTACTCCATAGGAGTTGCTAGTTTATTCTAAAAACACTGCTTGCTTTTTTAAAAAAAAGTATTTATTTAAGTGTGTGTGTGTGTGTGTGTGTGTGCGCGCGCACGTGTGTGTGTGTGTGTGTGTGCATGCGCTCACGAGTGTGCAACAGCGCCTCTTGCAGTTGCAAATGAATGCCATCTTGTTTTGTGGTTGGCTGGGGAATGAACCCAGGACGACAGACTTTGCAAGCACTCACCTTTAACAACTGAGCCACCTCCCCAGCCCCTAAAAGTATTTCTAACCTTCTAAGTCAGCTTGAATCACGTCACCTGTGAGCATTATGCTATGGAAAGCTGGGTCTTGTACCCCACAACTGCAGTCCTAAATCGAGTTCCATCAAAGTTGTAAGCATATTATGTGGGAAGTAGGAATGCACATCCTGTGCCAGAATAGTAGAAAGGAAGATGATGTTGAGAGCTGGGTCACTTGAGATCTTAGGCTCATGTCATCTGTGTCCTAATTGGAAAGTACATGGCTTGATGGTATATGTTTCTTTCTTGGCAAAGTCTTATTAATTCTGTGTAACAAAACATTGCACTATCACTGCTGCATGCAAATTTCAAATTTCTGTAAAAACTATCACAATTCCAGCATTCATGATTTTGTGTGTGTAGTGTGTGTGTGTGTGTGTAGGTAGGGTCTCCCTCTAGCACAGGCTGGCCTAGAACTCACAGCGATCCTCCTACTTCTGCCTCCTGAGTGCTGGGATTAAAGGTGTGCACCACCATGCCCAGCTGTGATTTTAAAAATCATACTCAATATCAAACAGATAATTTTGTCTTTCTACTACTTTAATATACTTAGTGCAGTAAGTAGTGTGTGTGTGTGTGTGTGTGTGTGTGCGTGTGCATGTGTGCCCGCATGTGTGCAGATGTGCATGTCTTGTGTGCAAGCATGTGGAGGGCAGAGGAAGATGCTGTATATCTGTTGCTCTTATACCTCACTTCCTTGAGGGAGAGTCTCTCACTGAACCTGGAGCTCCCTGTTGTTCAGTTAGACTGGCTGGCTTGGGCGCCTCACTGATCCTTCTGTCTCCTCATCACTGGGGTTACAGGCATGCACAACCATGCCCAGGGTTCTTTATACATAGCTTCTGGAGATCAAACTGAAGTCTTTTTCTTAAAAAAATACTTATTTATTGGTTTACACATGTGTATGAGGGTGTATGTATGGACACATGAGGATCTCTTGCCTCTGAAAACCAACACCAGATTCTTACACCACTTTTTACATGGCTCACATGGTTGATGATGGAATTCAACCCAGGCTGGCAGGCTTTGTAAGTATGTGACTTGAACTGCTGAGCCATCGCCCTAGGCACCACTCCCCACACCCAAACTGAAGTCTTTATGCTTGCACAGAAAGTGCTCCTATCTACTAACCACCTTACCAGCCCCCACACTTTTTAAAATGAGAAATTCCTGCAAAGAAAGAGATTGCTAAGGAGAGTGCAGAAATAATTGAATAAGTCATGATTTAACTTACTTACTATACTAAAAATAGTAATTTTAAAGGTTTCAATGAATGCCTCTAACTTCTTCACAATCTTGTGGAATATTACTCTCAGTGAATTCACTCTAAAAGCAGATAGATTCCTATGGTCATCAAGCTAGTATATTCTATAAGCAAATGATTTAGCATGTAATTATTGTGCAAAAATGCTACAAATATATAAGCAAGCCTTTCCTGTTTATTAAACTGGGTTCAGAAACAGTGTTTTCTTTGTGTGATGAAATAACCATAAATACTAAAACGTAATCACATTGAGTTTTCTCTTTTTGTTTCCTGACCTCCTTAAAGCTTCTTGCCAGTCCTGGTCATGCAGTGGTCATGGAGAATGCGTGGAAACCATCAATAATCACACCTGTAACTGTGACGCAGGGTACTATGGGCCCCAATGTCAGTTTGGTAAGTCCTTTTCCTTCCTTCCTTCCTTCCTTCCTTCCTTCCTTCCTTCCTTCCTTTCTTTCTTTCTTTCTTTCTTTCTTTCTTTCTTTCTTTCTTTTTTTTAAAAATTTTTTCTTCATTATTTATTTATTTATTTGAGAGCGACAGACACAGAGAAAGAGGCAGATAGATAGAGAGAGGTAATGGGCACACCAGGGCTTCCAGCCACTGCAAACGGAACTCCAGATACATGCGCCCCCTTGTGCATCTGGCTAAAGTGGGTCCTGGGGAAGCGAGCCTCGAACTGGGGTCCTTAGGCTTCACAGGCAAGCGCTTAACCACTAAGCCATCTCTCCAGCCCCTTTCTTCCTTCCTTCCTTCTTCTTTCTTTCTTTCTTTCTTTCTTTCTTTCTTTCTTTCTTTCTTTCTTTCTTTCTTCCTTCCTGAATGCAGTCACAAGAATCATTTTAGCTTATGATAGAAATTGGTTAAGACAAAATAATAGTAATTGGGACAAAGTAGTCCTAGGCATTCTGAGAAATGGGAAGTTGTGATCAGAAAGTCAAGATTTCTCAATGTTGTTGACTTCCTGTAAAGATTTCATAAGACAGCAAGGAGATTCAATTTACTTTACAGGTGCTTTTAAGTACCACAAGGAACTGATGAGATAAAAGCCATGCAGGTTACAATAAGGACTCAGGCCTTGAGAGTCCAGCTCTCAAGGAGCTCATAACCTAAGGGGCTTGCTGGATTAGTTAGAATGGTAAGGTCTGAAAGAAACTACACCTTTTATCACTAGCAGAGTGGGGCATCTAGAACATAGTATTGGTTTTTTTTTTTTTTTTTTTTTTTAAACAGGCAATCATGGTAGGGGAGGGACAAAGAGAAAAATTCAAATATGATAGTCAGTGTTTGTCACAGATACATGATAACAAATTTTATACACTTTTTAGGCTGTGTACTTCAGAAACTGGAAAAGCAAATCTATTGTAGATTCTGCACTCTAATTACATATACTCCATAACTGAGCTTGATGGAAAGCAATGTTAACCGGAGGTAGCTTGGAGGCTGGAAACTGCCTTATGAAAGAACTTGCCCTTTACTTGCAACGAGAGATGACTTAGTGCCAGCATGTAGAGCAATCCTGCAAGCAGCACATAGGAGGGGGAGTAGGAGGGCAAAAAGAGAGACGATAGAGAGAATCATCAGGAGCCTTTTGAAGTCATTCAGAGCCTGGGTGGTGAGAATGGCAAGGGGAGAATGCCCAGGTTCACAGGAAGAGGCCGTGACCCAGTCAGCCACCACAGAAGGAAGCATCAGACCCTTTGGTGACGGTGAAGTTTCAAAACTGTGTTTGAACTATATGGTGCACAAAATAGAAAGGTATGTGAGAGGAAAGAAGGAAGCATTAAAACCAAAGTACATGTGAATATTAACCAACAAGAATAGATCTGGCTCATTTCACTTAATCCCAGAGCCGTGACTCCTACTCAATGTTTTACCTACATTGTATCGTTTCTATGCCCATTTAAGTCCCTTTTAAATATTCTGTTTTTTTTTTTCTTGCTTTCAATCATAGTGTTATGCTCTGATTCTTTTCTACCTGTAATAATGGCTCCTGGATTCCTTCATTGGCTCTTATCTAAGCTCATAAATTATGAGTCTTAGCTTCTGTCTTATATCCATTACTCTCATATGTTCCTTCATCAAAGCCACTGGCTTTTGTAGATTCATGTATCTATATGATCTTTGGATTCATAAATTTGAACTCCGAGTATGTTAAAGTTATTCTTTGGGATATCTACCATATTATAAAGTTAACTTCCCCCAGACAGTTTTCCTTTTAGTGTTTAAAAAAAATCTCATTACATGGAAACAACATTTGCATGAGCATGGTAGTTTTTAGTTATATTATATATTTTTCATGTTATTATATTACATATTTGTTATTTTATTAGATTCTATATTATATTACATATTTGCAGTTCTCTACTTAACTCCCTCATCTCCTTTAACATTTGTTCAAGGTAACATGCTGTCAATTTGATTTTCAATCTTTCATTTGTTTTTTATTGAAGCAGAGTCTCAGTGTAGCCCAGACCGACCTGGAGCTCATTATGCACTCCAGGCTGGCACAGACTCATGACAATCATGACAGTTCTCCTACATCAGCCTTCTGAATGTGGGAGATGAGATTACTAGGTGCAAGCCACCATGCCCAGCTTTGATCCTTTTTTTTTTTTTTTTGTATTTCAATATAGGGTCTCATTCTATCCTAGGCTGACCTGCCTCACTCTGTATTCCTAGGCAGGCCTTGGACTCACAGTAATCCTCCTACCTCAGCCTACTGAGCACTGAGATTAAAGGTATGCACCACCATGCCCAGCCCTTTTTTGAACTTAAAAAAAAAAAACCAATTTATTACATTTTATTTCACAGATATTAGAAACTGACAAAAAACAGTAATGTAACTACTTGAAATAAAAATTATGGTTACTTCAAAGTCTAATTAAGAAAAATTCACTTAAATATATTTGTATATTATAACCTTCCATTTACAGCCAGTTAAAGAGATTTTAAATGCAAAGGAAAAGGTCAAATTTTGGAGTTAGAAGAATCATTGTTGTGCTAGATGCTTCCACAGTTTTAGTTTACTCTCAGGAATGAAGAGTAATTGGAAGAGTAATAACATCCAATATCACAGGTGAACACCTTTGTTTACCTTTATATCCTTGACAACTTCCATATATAAATACAATGTGCCCTGGTCATAATCCCTTCCTACCACAGACCTTTGTCCTCCTTCCTTTCCACTAAACCCCTTCTTCATCTCAACTAGTCCCTCTTATACCTTGATGTAATTTTTTTATCCTATTCCACCTTACATGACAACATGTTTGTGGGCACAATATTATGCAGGTCTTGTGCAGATAAATGACCACTGCTGTGAGGTCATGAGTACAACTTCCATTCTGTGTCTGGAAGACAGAGTTCCAAAGCACTCCTCCCCAGCCCTTGACTCTTGCATTATTTTCACCACCTTGTCCAATACAGTCCCTGAGCCTGGGAGGGTAAGACAGAGATGCTTCATTTAGTGTAAAACACTCTGCTGTCACTCTCAGCCCATCAGCAGGTTTGGAGTCTTCCTAGTAGTCACTGCTATCTGAAAAAAAAAAAAACAAAAAAAAAACAAAAAAAAAACAAGCATCTCTAACCAAAAGTGAGAGCAGCATTAATATAAAGGCATAAACATAAGTGTTTAGAGGGCAATTTAGTGGTCACAATAGCCCATTTAGCCAAACAGCAGTTGTAGCTTCCCCTCTAGGGCTTATGACCTTCTCAGCCACAGACTTTGGATTGTTTTCATTATAGGACATGAATTCCCTCCTGTAAAATGGGCTTCAAATCCAACCAGAGAGCTGTTGGTTCTCCCCATAACAGTCATGCCACTATTATATCAGTTAGCTCGTCTTGTCTGGCTGGCCGCTTGTATAGTTTGCACGGTTCTGTGCTGGTAAAGACTGTTAATGACTTTTCTCCCCAGCAGGCTGCACAGTGGGTACTGGGGAATTGAACCCAAGTCATTAGGCTTTGCAGGCAAGCACCTTATCTGCTTCGCCACCTCTCCAGCCCCTACAATTTGATTCTTATAACTTTTACTTTTGTAATTTGTCTCCTACTTGTCTTCTATTCTTGCTCCCATTATCTTTGTTTTAAGTATTGTGGTAGTCTCCTAGATGAGCCCATCACTTTAATTAGTTTCATGAAAAACACATTATTCATACTACCATTAGAGTGATCAGTTTAAAAATAACCAAAACATACCACATAGGTATGACCATACACCCTTTAATTTGTTTCTATCATTTGTGTTACATAGTGAAACCTGAGCTCATCAAGGTCCATATTTATACTTAATATATAATAGTGTAGTAGTTTGAGTCAGATGTCCCCCACGTATTTTGAATGCTTGATCCCTAGCCGGTGAGGATTTGGGAGATGGAGCCTTGTTGGAGGTGTGTTATTGAGGGCAGGCTTCAGGATATCATATCCCTCTTCCCTCTTGCCAGAGCTCAGCTTACTTTTGCTGCCATTTTCCACCCACTCTGAAAAGATGTGATGTCCAGCCTCTGCTTGTGCCACATTTTCTCTGCCACCATGAAGCTTCCACTCAAGATTATGAGCAAAAATAAACTCTTTCCTCCCATCAGCTACATTTGGCTGAGTGTTTTGTCCTGGTAGCAAGAAGGTCACTACAACAAATAGATATTTCATTAAGTGAATGAAAAAGATAAGTATATTTTGTCTTCATTCTTATCTTCCTCTCTAATCACATTTCATAGGATACCCTGCCTCTATTTTTTCCTGTAATAATATCAAAATATTTTTAGTTCTCTACTTGACATATGTGTTTTGTATCACATTGGCTCTGCTTATGGCCTTCTCTCTTATTTTGCACATGCATAAAATACAACTGTTTATTTTTAAAACACTGCAGATATCATTCCTTCCAGGAATATTTCCTTAGACCCAAGACAGGTAGGTGGTTATTAAGTGACAGAGGTAGCCCTCAAATTCATTTGGCCCTTTTAATCCTCTCCAACTTTGTTTCTATCCCTAATGAAGTGGTCCAGTGTGAGCCTTTGAAGTCCCCAGAGCTGGGAACCATGGACTGTTCTCACCCTTTGGGAGACTTCAGCTTCCGCTCACAGTGTGCCTTCCACTGCTCAGAGGGAACAGATCTAGTTGGGATGGAAGAAACACACTGCGGACCATTTGGAAACTGGTCGTCTCTAGAACCAACCTGTCAAGGTAATTTCTGAATAGAGGCTTTGTCTGGGAATAAAAATGTGCATATGGGTTCTACTGTTCTGTCTTCCAGTCATTCTATGTATTTATTTACCATTTATTTAACATGTGTTGAGGTAATATATTTACTTATCAGTATGTTCTGGTACAGAAATTTTCTTAAGAATAATAAATGCTCATTTATGATTATATCTGTGGGATTCAGGCTGTGCCTGGAAGACACAGGACACTGGATTAAGGAACTGAATTTAATTGGACAATTTTAATTTTCTTTACTTGTGACTGAAACTGCACATGGAAAATAACAAAGCATTCTCCTAATTCCTTGACTCCATTCTTAGTTATCTAAATTTTAATCACAAGGTGAAAATGATGACTCACATTTGATAGGGAATGTGGTAAGAAATAAGCTACAGAGTCACACTGTCTGTCCAAATGGCATGGCAGGACATAAAATGTGTAAACTTTAGTTTCCAAGTATTAATTTGCTCTCTGGTGTTACCAGTAACGCCTGGGAAATAAATACAATTTCTGGAGAAAAATCACACTAAATCACACTAGACTGAGCTCTGGAACAGAGGTTTAAGGAGAGTAAAGACAGAACTGAGGCCAAGACATTTCCTAAACTTTTACCTGTTCCCTTTGCAAAGACCATTAATTATGTAGCCTCAATTATTCTGACCTTCCTTACCTCAAATCTAATGTAGAGGATCTAATTAAAGTTATGTCCTATCTGAGCCTGTCATTGCCACTAAAAACGCTCTGGGCTTAGGAGTTCTCTCTCTCTTGAAAATGCCAAAATAGTAATTCAATGACAAGCTAATATTTAATTAGACTTTCTTATAAGCTATGTTTTGCATTGTTTTTCAAGTCCTTGGTTTATAGAAATAATTGTATTTATTTCCCACAACTAACCCTATGAAATTAACATCATTATAATTGTTCTTCTGTCATAAATTAAGGAGCTAGTGTTGCAGGTTTTAGTTAACCTGCTTAAAGACATGTGACTGTCAAGTGGTAGAGCTAGCACTCTAACCCTTCTGGTTCTTTCAACCATCTCCAACCTTGTTTCTATCCCTAATGAAGTGGTCCAGTGTGAGCCTTTGAAGTCCCCAGAGCTGGGAACCATGGACTGTTCTCACCCTTTGGGAGACTTCAGCTTCCGCTCACAGTGTGCCTTCCACTGCTCAGAGGGAACAGATCTAGTTGGGATGGAAGAAACACACTGCGGACCATTTGGAAACTGGTCGTCTCTAGAACCAACCTGTCAAGGTAATTTCTGAATAGAGGCTTTGTCTGGGAATAAAAATGTGCATATGGGTTCTACTGTTCTGTCTTCCAGTCATTCTATGTATTTATTTACCATTTATTTAACATGTGTTGAGGTAATATATTTACTTATCAGTATGTTCTGGTACAGAAATTTTCTTAAGAATAATAAATGCTCATTTATGATTATATCTGTGGGATTCAGGCTGTGCCTGGAAGACACAGGACACTGGATTAAGGAACTGAATTTAATTGGACAATTTTAATTTTCTTTACTTGTGACTGAAACTGCACATGGAAAATAACAAAGCATTCTCCTAATTCCTTGACTCCATTCTTAGTTATCTAAATTTTAATCACAAGGTGAAAATGATTACTCACATTTGATAGGGAATGTGGTAAGAAATAAGCTACAGAGTCACACTGTCTGTCCAAATGGCATGGCAGGACATAAAATGTGTAAACTTTAGTTTCCAAGTATTAATTTGCTCTCTGGTGTTACCAGTAACGCCTGGGAAATAAATACAATTTCTGGAGAAAAATCACACTAAATCACACTAGACTGAGCTCTGGAACAGAGGTTTAAGGAGAGTAAAGACAGAACTGAGGCCAAGACATTTCCTAAACTTTTACCTGTTCCCTTTGCAAAGACCATTAATTATGTAGCCTCAATTATTCTGACCTTCCTTACCTCAAATCTAATGTAGAGGATCTAATTAAAGTTATGTCCTATCTGAGCCTGTCATTGCCACTAAAAACGCTCTGGGCTTAGGAGTTCTCTCTCTCTTGATAATGCCAAAATAGTAATTCAATGACAAGCTAATATTTAATTAGACTTTCTTATAAGCTATGTTTTGCATTGTTTTTCAAGTCCTTGGTTTATAGAAATAATTGTATTTATTTCCCACAACTAACCCTATGAAATTAACATCATTATAATTGTTCTTCTGTCATAAATTAAGGAGCTAGTGTTGCAGGTTTTAGTTAACCTGCTTAAAGACATGTGACTGTCAAGTGGTAGAGCTAGCACTCTAACCCTTCTGGTTCTTTCAACCATCTCCAACCTTGTTTCTATCCCTAATGAAGTGGTGCAGTGTGAGCCTTTAAAGGCCCCAGAGCTGGGAACCATGGACTGTACTCACCCTTTGGGAGACTTCAGCTTCCGCTCACAGTGTGCCTTCCACTGCTCAGAGGGAACAGATCTAGTTGGGATGGAAGAAACACACTGCGGACCATTTGGAAACTGGTCATCTCTTGAACCAGCCTGTCAAGGTGAGTAACTTCAGGCCAGCCTTTGCGCTGGGAGTCCCTTGTTTACAATATGTGGTAGGATGTGAAATTTTCCCATAACCCCGTGTGTTTCTGATTAAGCCTCATACTCAATCCCCAGTTTATGGCAACTTGAGAACCTTTGCTGGAGGAGGTGTGTTTCTAGGGATGGACTTTGAGGTTTATTAGCCTAGCTCTTCAGTGCTAGCCAGTTCACTGTTTTGCTGCTTTCTGCCAACTGCTGTGGCAAGATGTGATGCCAAGCCTCTGCTTTTTCTTCCATGATTACGCTTCACCTTAAAACCTGAAATAAACCCTTTCCTTTGTTATGTTGGTTGTGGTTGGGTGTTTTGTGCCAGCAATGAATAGGTAACTGCAATGGAAAATTGGATTGGAGGAGTAGGCCACTGATGCAATAAGCAAATGTGTGTTTTGGCTTCTGGGAATTGATTTTCAGGAAGAATATGCAAGGATTTGGAACTTTGGACTAAGGGGAGCCTTACAATATTATAAGCAGAGCTTGATAGGCTGTGTTGTAGTCAGTTCCACGCTGCTGAAATGAACATACAAACCAGGCACAGTTTAGAGGAGGTAAGGATTTATTTCAAGCTTACAGATCCATAGGGTATTTCTATTAGAGGCAGAAAAATGCTGCTTCCATACAGCCTAGAATAGAGAAAACCATCACCAGCCAGCAAAACCCAGAAGCAACAAGAACAAATGGGTAGCAAAAAGCAGAGAATTGGCAGCAAGTAGCAATCACCCCTTCGAGGACTCAGACTGCTCTCTTATACCATTGTGCTGGGAATCAGATGTACCCCCAAACATACCCCTTAGTGCTGGACCCCAGGATCCACTTCCAGTGACACCTCCCCCAGCCAGGCAGTTGGAGATCCAAGTTACAAGTTTAATAAAATACCTGAGTCTATCAGGGACACACATTCAAAATACCACAGGGCTGTTTTGATGAAAGTTTGAAAGAATGAAATATAGAGACAACTGTGAAGTATGAAATCTTATGAAATATCAAAGGGAAAGTAGAACTTTGTCAGAAGTGTGCTAGGGGCAGTTTGTGTGTTATTCTTGCTGCATTTTGCCTGTGTCCTGAGCACTTACGCAAAGTTGACTTTAAAAGTAATGTACTGGTATCTTAGGCGTAGGAAGTATGAATCAATTTGGTGCTCAGAGATTGCAGTTGCTTCATCTGCACTTGTTTGGAAGGTTGAGAGCAGGCCACTCTGCACGGAGGTAGTGAGAGGAGTACTGATTCTTTTTTGAAAGAGGGAAGCCTGAAGGAGGAAGGAGGAAGGAATTTTACTGGTTTTCAAAGTTGGGTTTATACTGCCTGTATTAACAAATTTGTACCCCGCGATACTAGTTTTGGAAGTATAACAAATGCAGGAAATAGAGGTTAATTGGATTTGCAGCATGGTGTTTGGAGATGGCTAATGGGCAATGTGGGGTAGAGTTCAAATCTCTTTTTGGAAGCTCTGTGAGCCCAGGCATTGGAGCTGTGAAGATGAAGTATGGATTTCAATGGAGGCCTCATGATTTTAGAGATTCCAGGACTATGGGACAGTTGTGAAGGAAAGTTACTCACTCTGGCTTGGGTTGATTTGTCCAGAAAGCAGGAAGATAAGGTTTGAGGGGCAGAATTTTTAGCCCAGAGAATTTGTTGCAGGTTCCAGATGCTGGACTTGGAGGTATAGGATTTGATGTTTACTGTACTGATTTTCTGCCTTGAATTGGTCCAGTCTGTCTTTGTCACACATCCTTTTTGCAATGAGAGTGTTCATTCTATGTTATTATGTACTGGAAGAATTTAATATGTGCTTAAATTTTAGAGAATCACAGTTAAGAGACTATCTTGAGTCTCAGATGAGACTTTGGATTTTTGAACCTTTGAATTTTGGATGGGTAAGTACTATAGGGGCTTTTAAAGTTGGATTGAGTGCATTTTATGTCATGAGATGGTCAAGCATCTATGGAGGCCATGGGCAGAGTGTCGTAGTTTGAATGTGAATTGTCCTTCATAGCATTGTGTATTTGTGATTAAGCCTCATATACAATTGCCTGTGGCAATTTGGGAAGTGTGTCACAGGGGGTGGACCTTGAAGTTTACCAGACCAGCTTGCTAATGCTAAGCAAGCTCTTACTGCTTCCTGTCAGCTGCTGTGGTAATATGTGGTGCCCAGCTTCTGCTTTTCCCACCATGATGAAGTTTCCCTTTGAAACTGTAAGCTGAAAGAAACCCTCTCATCTCATATGCTGCTTGTTGACAGGGTATTTTGTCCCAGCAACAACAAGGTAACTGCAATACAATCTGAAAAAATTCAGGAGAGAGAGTGTTGCTAAGGTGTCTATTTATCCTTCTAAAGCATAATTTAACTAAACTTGCTTGTATTTTGATGTCTTTCAAGGAAGTTATTCTTACTGAAATGCAAAACATAATGGCCAAATGCTTCCAAAGCCATTTGGCTGCAAGTAGGATGATTTTTAACAATGCATTGTGGTTATATAGTATTTTTATTGTTCTCACTGCCATGCCATAGTGTCATGATGAATCTCAGTTAGGTTTTGTTTCTCTTTCACTAACACCTATTTTATGTGGTTCCCTATTTCACACCAACCTATTTCCTTCAAGGGATGTAGAGGTCCTTCTTGGTTGTTTTATTTGGTAGCTTCTTAAAATCACCTTTTATTTTCTCTTCCTGTATGAACTCTCAGGGGAATAACAACTGCTGGGAAGAACAAAGACAAACTCTTGATTATTTTCCTTTGAGATACAATAGGGATTTCCCTTTTTGACTGCCAAGATATCCCATGTTGGAGAAAAAAACAAAAACTAGTGGGGTCCACATTTGTGAAGTCAGATTATACTTCTATATTCATGCTCTTGACTTACTGAATCTCAAAAAGAGAAAAGTATAATCCTTTATTGAACTAAATTCACATGCATTGTGAATTGTGCAGAAGTTGAGCTTGCTTTGAAGAGTGGAATATTGTTCAGAATTGCTTGGACAGACATAGGTGGAATTCCCTGCATTTGTGCATACAGAGGCTGTATGGTATGACATTTCCAGGAGGGTTGGCATGTCACCATGTTGGGCAGCAACCTGGAATGACCACCCCTGTGCCACTGTAGCCCTTCAGTGCCCTGTTGGCTTTATCCTTTAACCCACTACTCACCAGCATGTTAAGAATATCAGATCTGGGTGTGGTGGCAGACACCTTTGATACCAGCACTCAGGAGGCAGATGTAGGAGGATTGCTATGAGTTTGAAGCCACTCTGAGACTACATAGTGAATTTCAGGTCAGCCTGGGCTAGAGCAAGACCTTACCATAACCCTGCCCCCAGAAAAACTATTAGGATTGCAACATTAGCAGAAGAAATATACACAAATTGGGGATTTCTAGATTCATGAAGATGGTTCCAACAACTAACTCTGACAGGTTGGGTTAAAAATCTTTAGTCAAGGGAGGGTCTCTGTTCATATAAACTAATTTGTTTTATTTTATTCTATATCTTTTAACTGAAGTGATTCAGTGTGAGCCTCTGACAGCACCAGATTTGGGAACCATAGAGTGCAGTGACCCACTGGCCAACTTCAGTTTTACCTCTGTGTGCACCTTCAACTGCTCTGAAGGAACTGAGTTAATTGGGGAAAAGAAAACTACTTGTGGTTCTTCTGGAGTCTGGTCCAGTCCTAGTCCAATATGTCAAAGTAAGTAATTGCCCAGAAAGACTAAAGACTAAAGGAAGCTGATTGAGGAGCAGCTGATGGGAAAGATGTATTAATTTTCAGGTGTCTTCTTTTCACTTTTTTCATTTATTTATTTATTCATTATTATGTACATAGTATATACAATCATGTTGGTACCATCGTTAGCCTCCTCCCTTCCCTCCCCCCCTCTGCAGGGTCCCTCCTTGTTGGGGAATATGGGTTGAGCATTGTGGGGTTAACCATCAGTTATGGGTAAGAGGCAATGTCTGTGCATAATGACCTAACATGTGGCTCTGACATTTTTTCTGCCCCCTCTTCCACAAATTTTCCTGAGCCATGTTGGATTCATTTTAGGTCTACTTCAGTGATGAGGTCTTGGGAGCCTCTGTGTCTCTGGATCTCTGGTTTGGTAGGAGTTGAGTGTCCTCTGTGTCTGTCTCCTTCACCCTGTGCTGGAACCAGGGTCACCAAGAAAGCAGCGCTCTTGCTTATGGCCTGGTTCTCTCCTTACAGCCTGTGTCTATCTGAAAAACAGGAGCAAATTCTACAACGGAGAGTAAAGTTAGAATCAGATAAATGGGATAATCATTGTTTTATTAGAGAATTTACTTTTAAATTTCATTTTGCTAGATGCACATGATGTAAAAATAAAATTATATGCATTAATTTACTATAAAATACTTGGCTATTCTTACCTCCTTTTATGATAATCATTTCACTTTATTTTCCCAATCTCATATATTCTCTTCCATTTATTTGAGAGAGAGAGAGAGAGAGAAAGAGAGAGAGAATGGGTGCACCAGGCCCTCTAGCCCCTGCAAGTGAACACCAGATGCATATGCCACTTTGTACATCTGGTTTTATGTGGGTACTGGAGAATTGAAACTGGGTCCTTAGCTTCACAGGCAAGCGCCTTAACTGCTAAGCCATTTTTCTAACCCCCTCCCCCCATTATTTTTTCAAGGTAGGGTCTCACTCTAGCTCAGGCTGACCTGGAATTCACTATGTAGTCTCAGGGTGGCCTCAAACTCATAGTGATCCTCCTACCTCTGCCTCCTGAGTGCTGGGATTAAAGGCATGTGCCACCACACCCGGCTCCTTTTCTTTTTTAAAAAACATTTATTTATTTGGGGGGTGGGTGGGAAGAAAGAAGCAGATAGAGAAAGGTAGAGAGAGAATGGGTATGCCAGGGCCTATAGCCATTGCAACTGAACTCCAGACACATGTGATCCTGTGTCACCTTATGCACTTGGTCTTATGTGGGTACTGGGAATAAAACTCTGGTCGTTTGGCTTTGCATGCAAGTACCTTAACCATTGAGAAATATCTCCAGCCCTCTCTTCTCTTCTTAACCTTTAAAATCTAAACTTATTATCTCTACTGTTTTACTTCCTACTGACCATTCTATTCAAGTACAACCTGATGTCTCTGAAGATCCTTTGAAATGCTCCTTTAAAGATTACCAATGACCACTTAATTCTCAACTTAATAGATATTTTTAATTAACACTAAGCTGATGGCTTTCAAATCTGTCTGCACATGAAAACCATGCCTTCCTTGTCATTTTATGTCTGGCACCCTGCCCTCCCCCAGAGTGCTTGCAAAAAATGCTGAATAAATGTGTATTAAATTAACATATGAAATAACAGTTACCAGTGTCTGCCCTGAAGCCATCTGCACTGAGGAAAGGGAAGGTAGGCCTTGTAGATGCTTCCAAAGTTACTGATCACTATGTGTTTAGAATAGAGTGGGAGAGCAGAGAGGTACATTTCCTTTTATGGTTAACTAGTGTACATTTTCTCATTTTCATCAAGCTGGTAGACATCAATATGTCAAATCACCCAGAGGTATCAGAAGATAGTTTTATCCATATTAGTATTTTATTCAATAAAAGCTTATACATGAACTTAATTTATACTTATAGAAGAGTACATAGATAACTTATTTGGAAGGAAATGAAGAGAAGTGATAGGAATGCATTCTTTAATATGTCAATGCAGGTCCTGAGTGTTTAGAAAGAGTACTTATTTATACACACTTACTTTAAAATAAAATCAGTAACAGTTTCCTTTGACTGACAAGTTACCCATTCTATATCTATGTTTTTTTCCTCCCTGAAGTTATATTAAACTTTCTAGCTCTTCTCTGTGTTCACAGGTCTAATCAATAAACAAGACCATGAATCAAAACAATGATGACCACTTCTCAATATTTTTAGGCATGTTCTCGGGAATTCCATGAATCCTGAGTTATTATTGGGGAACAACAGGAGAAAAAAAAAACAGCACAAGCTGGACTTGAAAAATAATGCTTGTAGTTTCATCCCACCTGCTTTAATGATTTCTCTTTCAGAGTTGGACAGAAGTTTCTCAATGATCAAGGAAGGTTTCTATAACCCCCTCTTCATTCCAGTGGCAGTCATGGTCACTGCATTCTCTGGGCTGGCATTTATCATTTGGCTGGCAAGGCGGTTAAAAAAAGGTATGCATGTTCAACAACATGAAAATAAAACAACTTTAAAGTAGAAAAAAAGAGAAAAAAACCCACAGGAGATATTCAACTGAAGCAGGTGCCAAGCTTTGTGTTTTGTTAGACATCAGTCCCTGGAGACAAGTGAGTCAGCCTGATATACACCTTCATTATAAACACTAGCTGATATTTGCTTTCAAAGACAGACTTCTTTAAAATGTCTGTTGTCTTTAAGGCACCTTGCTAGGGTAAATAACACCTGAATGAGACATTCTACTGTTCTTCATATTTCTTTCTAAAAATGGATGTACAGTCATCTTTTAAGAGCCTAGTTACCTTTTATTTCAATGCTGTAATTTCATATGGAAATGAATTTAATGTCCTCTAAGCTTTACAAATACCTGGCCTCTTAATGCAACATATCTATCTGACTGCTGACATGCAGGATTTACATTGTCCTTTGGAGAAATC